>OX457029.1:41502499-42102499 GCA_949752745.1 Protula sp. h YS-2021 | reverse complement strand
ACTACTACAAATATATATATAATTGTTGTAGTTCTGTTTTATATATATATATATATATATATATATATATATATATATATATATATATATATATATATATATATATATATATATATATATATATATATATATACTGGACTAATTCTAATTTAGCGTATTATATGGCCCACAAAATACACGAAGGCAGACAGTGAAAAAGTATGCCTTGAGCGAGGACTGAACTTACGACCTCGTGATTCGCAAGCCAAAACGCTGAGAGATAGCAAATCTGGCCCCCAACTCTATGACTAGTGAAGTAGTGCCAAGCAGAAACACACTGATTTTTCTTTGTAATCTCACTGTTTTTGGCCAATAGCATGGCCAATTTTGGTGAAATCGCCAAAGCAAATACACATCTGAAGCATTGTAGGGAACATCACTGTAAATTTTCAACACAATCGGTCGCATCTGTACGAATAGTAGCATTTTTTGTGCTTCCTTATAGTTGGCCTATATCTTGGTCAATGTTGTCAAAATCGCAAAAATACGATGTGTGGGGGATTGCCAATACGAAATGTGGGAGCACTACCATTTTGAAAAATTGTTCACACACACACAGAGATATATACATAAATACAAAAATAACGGACGACGGGTACCCCACAAGTCATGAGTATAGCCGGCCGTTGATAGCTGGCTGGGATAAAAAGGCGGTCAGTCCGACCCCTCTTGTACGAATAAAAACCCCCAAAAACAGGAATAGGAAACAATAATATCTATTTCATTATAGCACAATAAATAAGGAACTAAATAACATTTTCGATGAAACAATCAATATCATATAAAAAAGTTTAACTTTAAACACTGCATGAACATACTAATAAATGACATCAATGTAAAATATATCGGAAAATAACATATTTATGCTGCGCACAGCCTTTAAACCAACACATCGCAAACCTTCACAAGGATGTTTAGAAAACGCCTATTCAATAAATAACAATTTATCAGTAAAACTGATGAATGTCCCCTGCCACGATCTATGGTCGAATCGAAAAATAATGCGACGTCGCACAACTTCAATATATATATTTTCACTGTGCAACAATCAAAAGCCAGGGTTGAATAGCGGCTGAGATGTCGTGTGCACAAAGTTGCACTGTAGGCAACAGAAATACTAAAACACTGCCTATTTTCAACAAGTCGGTGTTTTACGTCATTTATTGGTCGAATCGGAAAATAATACGACGTCGCACAACTTCAATATTTATATTTTCACTGTAGCAAAAACAAAAGCCAGGGTTGAATAGCGGCTGAGATATCGCTTGCACAAATTTGTGCTTCCAAGTGTCGCCAGACGGACGGACGGACAGACTCGAATACTATAGTCCCCCGCTCCGCGCTACGCGGCGGCGGGGGACTAATAACGAAATCATAAATTTTAATACAATAAAAACAGTAAGATGTCTATCCCATTTTAGCACTTGACACGGCACTATTTTCTCGAGAATAACAATGAGAGCTTTTAAAGCTGGTCTAGGAAATAACTTCGTTCAAAACGGAATTTACAAAAGTGTTTGTTGAAAAGTTGTCTTGGGGAACACTGCAAATTACAAAAATATATGCTCTTGATCCTGTAATTTTAATGTTTAGCCTACCAATTAGGTGTGAATTTTTAAAATCTTTGAAATTTTTAAAAAACAATTACGTATTTAGGTGTAGTAAAGAACTAAATCAACGTGCAAAACTACTACTGCAACCGGCTCAGAAACTTGAGAAGCTGTTCACCGGGATAATCATAGGCAGGCCAGAAAGAACAGTATCACATACTGGTCTATCAATTGAAATATCCAACCACACCGTTTCTTCCCCCAAAAGGGTTAGTTGTACACTCGACATAAATGCATTGCTATTCTTCTGCACGGTATTTCTAACCATTCGAAAGGTTTATTTAAAATCACGAGTAATGCATTTTATCACTTTTAATTATGTACAGATTCACAAGTCAATATGGAAATAACCCTCAGTGATTTCGAAACAAAACAGAGATATTTCATAAATTGGTAGACAACAACAATGTTAATGAAGAACCTCTCTAACTTGAAATAATTCGGTGACTAAAAAAATTAATCATATGGTTTGACGCATTGCCTTATTACTGCACAGTCGCTTGGATAATATGTACAATGTATAGACAGCATACACTAGATATGAAACTTTATGCAAGTAGGGACAATGAGGCAATTAGTGACAAACTGTCAAACAAGACAAAATGTTAACTGCGTGATGCAGTCAGCTACTTAGTGAACTACCTCAAATTTTCAGCCACTTTCTAAAGTACCTGGTTTTAAGGCTCCGAAACTTGACAGTTCACCATATATATATATATATATATATATATATATATATATTGAGAGAGAGAGAGAGAGAGAGAGAGAGAGAGAGAGAGAAGGAGAGAGGGGGAGAGAGAGAAATAGAGAGAGAGAAATAGAGAGAGAGAGAGAGAGAGAGAGAGAGAGAGAGAGAGAGAGAGAGAGAGAGAGAGAGACGGAGAGAGAGAGAGCCCGTCCGTCCATTGCAAGGGATTTTTCCATCTGGTCTTCTATAACAAGGGTTGTGGTTCTTTCGCTTTGTTCGACTCCCCGTAGCTCGTAGTATTGATGGGGGCATTCCATATAACAACCAGGGCCTCTCCATACCCACGAGTATACACATAGGTAACAAAAATGGAGCAAATGGGTGTGAACCACTAACAGCCGTAATTTAAAAAATGCTCCATACAAATAAGCATCAGTATTATAAATACTGGCCGAAAATGACACAGAACCTGTGTTCTCATAGAAACAAACATCGCATCAGACAAAACTACATCGTTCGTCATACATTCATACCGTAACTGGAACAATAATCATTTTCGTGGCAGCTATGAATACTGTCCTTTTTATAACAACAGATCTGAGAAACTTTTGAGATTATATGCAATACGCAGATCTAGTTTGGAACATATGAAAGAAAGAGTATTTTGCATGCTATGATATCTTTTTCAAAGGAACTGAAGCAGTTAAAATTAAAAAAAAAAGATTTTACCATTTTAACAGCAAACACATACGCTGAATTATTATTAGAAAATCATTTACATCAGGCAGAACAGCTTACGATTTAATACACATGCTTTATAATGGGCTAAGGGCTATGTTATTAGCCACGCCCTTTGAATATAAAAGATATTTTTGTGTGTTAGTTATTCTAGTCTACAGAAAAAATAATTTCAACCTACATAAAACACTTTCAACCTATTTGAAAAAAATCATATTAGATCAACACACTTACAACAAGCAATAATCTTTATTTTACAAACTGCTATAGCTGTTTTGTGACCAACTAGAGCCACCAGTGCACAAAACATAAGCCTAGTGGGCATCTATCGGTGACACCTTATTTTTGTGTTGCTTTTGTAAACAAAAACAAATGTCCCCTGACCAAACCCATACTTCTTTACTACCCCTTTCTCATTTTACCTTTTACTAAAATACAAAACAATTTTGTTTTTCTGCAAACATATTCACAATTCAGTACCCACAATTAAAATAAAACTACATACGGAAATAACCGCCAAAATATTCCGAAAATTTGCAAACATATAATTATATTATATTTTTTTCACAGTACACCAACACGCACCATCCACCCAAATACACGTGTCCCACATATATTTCTTCAATACAGATCCAGAAGCTTATTAAGGTAGTCCGCTTCACAAATCTCAGCAAGACGGTCAAGTGACGGTGCCCAGCTGGCGTCAGAGTAATAAAAATGACTGAGTGATTTTATCAAAATACGGCTGATATTTGGTGAAACTTGCAATTCTATTACTCAGCATTTGACACATTCTCAACAGTTAATTCATTCTGCGTTGCAAATTCTGGCGCGTGTTCATTCCGCCAACGGCATAATAGTTTTACGTAATTACGTCACACGTTGACATAGCTATCCGGGTTGACATAGCTGTCCGATTAACCAAAATATTATACTTATACAAATTATGAAGTCGGTACGTGATATTCTGATGTCGTCCTGGTTTGTTGTACTGGTAAAAAATGGTAGTGTCTTTCGAACCCAACGAGCAATAATCTTATCAACTCTCCCGTTTCTCTGATGCGCCATGGTTCTTGGAAATTTTACATACACGATTTTTACTTAGTGACGTCATACGCTTTCTTTAATACCATAACACGAGTCAAAATTGAAAGAGCCGCCCTGTTTAAATGTCGATCCCATTTTTCGTTTTCGAGATAAATAATAACAGTTCCAGACATACACACATGCACACACACCCTCACACACAGACACACATACATACATACAACGTGCAAAATCTGCGACCGAGGGGAGACACCATAATACTATTGAAAAGAAAGTTAATGGCAGATCTACACCACAAGGGTAAACGCTGAATTCTGTCAGATCTTACTGAGTACATTATATGCCAATAAAATGTCAATTAATAAAAATTTTATGGTACGAAAGAACATCTCACAGAATAATGTGATTACGATTATAATATCATGATGTATATTATCTATTACAACAATGGGGCACACATACATTGTCTTTTTATAATATTCGTCTTTTCAATTTCATTTAATTTCATTGGTTGAAGAAACACTGTGTTAATGGCTGGCAACAGACTGTCATTTATGGTATTCGTAGTATCATGACACTGTTGTTTAACGTAGTTGATTGAAATACTCGATCCTTCTAGTTACACGTTTTCTGAAACAAAATCAAATAGTAGTGTCATTGTCATGTGTTCATTATTTCAAATTCATTCTTTCCAGGGCAATTTCGGTAAAATACATCATTTGGAAAAACGCAGAGCTTGAAATCTTATTTGAAGCTGAACATCTCAAGAGTTCGGGAAAAACACCGTTGCAATGCAGACAGAAAGCTATTGAAGTAACTTAGTGCAACAACTAGAGACGAGACTAGATGAAAACCCCAGTAAGACATGAGTTTATGAAAGTTAAGTTAGCCTTTCTCAAAAGATGAAGTGATCACTTATCTGGCAGTGTGAACAAGAATGTCCATGGACATTGCGCCCAGCCGTGAAAGTGAAAACGTTACAAAGATGAAAGTAGAAAGCTACCAATTTTGATAAAATATACACTTGGTAGAACACCTGCAGCGGTCGTATTCACAAAAGTTAGTTGCACAGTTAACTGATTCCGTTAACTGATCTGTTAGTGAACAGAACCGCCGAAAGTCAATTTATAAATTTGACAAAATAAATCCACCTAAAATTGTTTATGTGATGCATCTAGACCAACTGATTTTCGCTTCCAGGCATAGAATTAACTGTGCAGTTAACTTCTGTGAATAAAGCCAGCAGCAGAGCATCGCTATCAAATTTAAAAGCTGCTGAAAATGAGTCTTTCTTGGGGTTTTGAGGTCTTGCTTCTTAAACGAGAGTGATACCCCTACTCCTCATGGCAACCTACGCTTGGAGAAGGAGCTTCTGGTAGCAGCATTTTGTAATTGTTATGAAAATTTGGCGTTTTAAGCGAAATCGCAAAGCAAAATTAAATGCTTGTGCAGTAAAATAGCGGGAACATCCTGCCCAAATCGCAAAGCGATTGCACCGAATTTATAGGAAGAGAACTAATTTTGTGATTTTCTGAAATTTGACCGTATTTCAGTTTCTGCAAATTTTAATCGAGCTTCCAAACAAAATACAAGCACGGTTCTCCTGAAATTCTCTCCGGAACCTTTCTGTAAAATTTTAAAGCGACTGGAGGGGTTTGAAGTTGGAGTAGCATTTTCGCGGTTTTCTCAAATTAATCCGTTTTCTGAAATAAATCAATTTTTGCCATGTTGATGACTACTTAGAGAGCATTTCCTGCTAAATTTCAAAACAAAAGGACCAGAAATAGGAGTAGCAAGACACACATATACGTGCGGGGGGGGGGAATAGGTCACAAGGTATGGGAAGAGCATTTTGTTTTTGTTACTTTCCTTTTAATCTCTTTCCCACTTGGTCAAATACTAAAAAATCAACACTCAGTCTAAATCCACTCCCAATTGCTCTCGAACAGGAGCACTGACCAATCGTTCGGCTGCTCCAACCCACCTATTGACAGCGTTATACTATTAGTCACCACATCGCTAGTAGTTCATTAAATACAAGTAAAAATACGAGCAATAAAGGGTTGATGACAAACGCTGAAAAACGTCGATCGATTGTTACACTGCCTTTAGTTTTGATCTCAAGTGATCTGACTACTTTAGTATGGAAGGAAAAAAGATACTAAGTATGAGATTCATCCGGCGGCTTTGTTTTTGGATGTCTTGACAATAAGGTTGTAAGTTTGACAACACATTTAAAAAGGCGCCAGAAACAACAAATAAGTTACCGTCAATTTCAAAAAGAGAACGTCGTGTGGCGGTTTCGTGTACAGTAAATAAGGCTGAGCCGAGCTTTACCTTAGACGAAATGCTGAGACATTGTGTGGTGATGTTACGTAATGAGTAAACGAGGCTCAACCGACCTTTAATTCAGACGAAATAGCACTGATAAAATGTGTCACACACTCAGAAACTAGATTGGCCAGTGTTTTTGTTAAAACAAAAACGGATATGTCTCCCCCGCCTCCCAATCAGTCACGTGGAAAAAATTCCTTGCTTAAAATACAACATTGGCGAGCCCAAAAAATTGAAAAAATCGAGAAAAAAAATACATTTTTACAGAAAATGAATGACGAAAAACTTCGCAGTAAACATTTCCACTAAAATGGGTTCTTCTTGCCATGTTTCAGCCTAATGGCACAAACTGTTTCGGAGATATCGCAACAATATGGCCAAAAAAGTATAAATTCAAAAATTTAAAAAATCGCCAAAAATACATTTTCAACGGAAATGAAGAAAAACTTCGCAGTTAACATTTGCACTATATGTGTGCTGTTCTTGCCACGTTTCAGCCTAATCCAACAAACTGTTTCGGAGATATCGCAACAATATGGCCAAAAAGTTAAAAATCAAAAATTTAAAAATTCGCCAAAATGACATTTTCAGCGGAAATGAAGAAAAACTTCGCAGTAAACATTTGCACTATATGTGTGTTGTTCTTGCTACGTTTCAGCCTAATCCGACAAACTGTTTTGGAGATATAGTTTGCCAAAGTGAAAAAATGCACGAAACCCCCCCCCCCCCCTATGTTCAAAAATTTGCCAAAAATAGATTTTTTAAGGAAACGAAAAAAAAGTAACACGGGCATCATCTAGATATGTACTCCAATACGTATGTATGTTTTGAAAAAAATCGACTCATTAATTTTATAAGAACTCACTGCGGACAGACGGACGGACGGACAGACAGACAGACAGACGGACGGACAGATTGACACACCAAATGCTATATATGTCTCCCTTAGGGGGAGACATATACTACCTTGCGTCTCGGAAGTTTCAAACTAATCCAAATGTCCGTTCATTAATCATCTTGTACGAAAGCCAGTCACACATTTTCTAGCCGATGACACATGTTCCAGCCTCTATTCAAAAGGTTTATTACGTTAGAAGTAATTCCACGAAGATATTGATGATCAGTTACTACGAGTATCACACGTATGAAAAATGATGCAATGGGCGTATCCAGTTAATATGTATCCATCCCTATCAAGTTTCAAAAACGATAACTTTTCTGACAGCAGTCATCGTTACTAGAAGCCGTACTTAGATACTAATTAGCTGCGATGATGTCACATAGTGTAATAATGTGAGCTTTCGCACGTGTAAGTATTGTAAAAGAAACACATGTGTTGTTTATGTTTATTCATTTTGTATTTGTTTCTTTATTTCAATACTGTAAGAGGTTATCCTCTATTTCACTAATATATTATTTACTTTGTCTTCACAATTTTAACAGGATAACTTAATTTTAATTGTTTATTTCTCGACCGTTACAAAGTGGCTTTCAGCTATTTCGATAACGATCTAATAGCATACATTTCCCCTCAGTTAGTAAAAGACCCCAATTACAGATATATTCAATCATTAAAAACTCAATCTCCTCCCCTTCTTCCTTCGACAAACGGTAGCATCAGTTGAAGGAAAACACTTTTTTTTTTCATTTTAGTGCTAATATAAGATTACTTTAAGTTCTCAGTAATTTTTTTCCTCAATAAATCAATATTTTTAAAATTCCTGGCACAATGAAACAAATGTCGGCCGTGAAATTTAACAGAATGTTGTTCTTTGTTATGGCAAATTCACTTGAAATATTTCCCAGTACAATGTTGCTAACACTTTGTGCTTTTTGTCGACCTTGAAAGGAAATTTTCGGTTGTCTGTAATGATTTTGAAAGGCTTGCTAAATAACGTAAAAATATTCAAAACTTCTTTACATTTCTCTAAACTTTAACTTGGAATTCTTAAAACATTTTCTTAAAATCTCAAAATATTTAATAAGTTTAGCAATTTGCGCACTACAAATTTAAAAATTTAGTGAAATAAAAAGCTGATTTTATCCGAATTCACGTATTTGGTGCCTAATTTATTGTCTCTTTCAATTACGCAATAGATTTTTCAGGGCGTTTTGATATTTTTAAGGAATTGATTCTAAGTATTTTTTGAGGTGACGGGACATTCATTTAAATGAGAAGATACTTTTTCTTTTCTTTCTTATACACACAAATGTTTGCAACAAGACCAAGATCAGCAATGTATAAAGCTGAATTTTTGAATGTCAGTTTCAAAAGTATGAAATTATGTGTAAGATGAGCAATCAGTCTGGTAATTGATTGCATCCATAAGCATAATTTCAGTTTAACAAATGGCCCATTGAGCTTTGTCTGTGAGCCAAATCAGGCAATCATGATAAATAACCCAATATGAATTCCTTGAGGTGCTGAAATCCGAATAATTGAATAAGTAGACCCAAAGGTTTTGCAAAAATATGATTTATTTTCAAAGTTGTGAACTACTTCAAATTCCTATAAATAACTGCTGATAAAAATTATTTGTTGTATAAAAGAAGAAATTTTTTTCTTCTAATTGATTGCATCCATAAGCATAATTTCAGTTTAACAAATGGCCCATTGAGCTTTGTCTGTGAGCCAAATCAGGCAATCATGATAAATAACCCAATATGAATTCCTTGAGGTGCTGAAATCCGAATAATTGAATAAGTAGACCCAAAGGTTTTGCAAAAATATGATTTATTTTCAAAGTTGTGAACTACTTCAAATTCCTATAAATAACTGCTGATAAAAATTATTTGTTGTATAAAAGAAGAAATTTTATTACTGTGATATTTGTTGTTTTATCCTTTTCACACGCCTGGTTCATCGGTATCTGTTGCGGAAACCATGGATGGGTCATCTGCAGTGAAATATCAAATGCTGTTCACGAGAAGGGTGGAAGCTGTGCAAAACGGATTCCATCCTTGGGTTGTGTCTGTTATTGTTTTAAATTCCACGGCACGAAAGTGAAAACAAGATGTATTCCTTTTCACCAAGAAATGCGCTAAAATAGTGCTCTTCAGTGACAGACGGAAAACAAGTGCATATCACCATGAGAAAGGGCATTCTTAAAAAATATTATCAAATTTAAGAAATCCACAATCGGTGCAAATGATGTGCAGAGCTCGTATTGCGCAAAGAATTTGTCCAAGCAAACAAATACAAACACTACAGATGCCAGAGACATGTTAAAACAGACATAAGATTAGTGCAATTGATGCTCCAAAGCGAAAATGGTGCGATATAAAACTCGTGCACAAGTACAATTGTTCTATAAAACTTCACGATACTGCAAATCGATAAAAGAAAGGAAAGTTAAAACTGATAAGTCGTTGGAAAGGTGCAGTGTATTAAGTTGCGCTCATGTTGAGTTAATAACATTGCTTCTTGTTGTCAGGATGAATTTTTTTGACGTTGTCCTCAGTAGAACCACAAAAAGGAACGTGAAATTCGGGTATTTGTTTCTCGCTATCATATAGGTACACGATAAGTAATTTAAACATTCGAAATATTTAACAGCTAAACACATGTAGTACAGTAGTAACTTTTCTGTGGTTTCTTGAGCCTTAAAACAAATTACTGTGCTACATGCAGGCATTTCATTCTAATTTGGTTTTTAAGACGAAAATTAAAACACAATCACACAGCAGAATGGCAAAAAAGCTAAAAGAGAACACTTTGTAGGAAAACAACCCTAAACGGCAACATTGGTTGACAAAAACTGGATACTTTCTTCTGCATTTACAGATTGATCACACCTGTTCAAACTACAACCAATAATTATTCTGTTTATTTTAAATTTCGTAACATCAGCTAAATCTAAATTATCTATTCATATAATTTATGTTCAGATGTTTTGTTAATATGTGAGTAGATTTGTTTACTGTTACCACCTTTCTTCATTTTAAAAATCATTATTTCCGAATGGGTATCTTTTATCGGCTATTTGATTATTCTTTTTGCTTCAAAACGACAGCTCTGTGAGGTGACTTCTTTAAAAAGCTAGCTATAGAGTAACTGGATTAACAATGATATGCCTTCTCTAAAAACTTTTAAAAAGGTCATAGTGTCGTCATCAATTTAGCAATAAAATTAAAATGTTTCCCATCGCATATTGAAATAAGGCATTTTTGGATCATTGCGCCGTCTGTCACAAGCTGTCGACTTGGTGAACGCTATACCCTTCCAATCCAAAATTTCTATTCAATTTGCAGCTAAAGCTTCAAATGCACAGTGACATTGACAAGAAGACTGTTACTCTTTTGACAAAGAGAAGGATAACGATATCCATCCGGGTATACTGCTTTAAAGAGCAACTCCCAGTAAAAACACAAAACGTCACATAGCATAATTTTATCCTTAATGTTAAAACCTACCTGTCCCTCCTCTCTTTACTTTCACCTCGTACGTCTTTTTGTGCCCAACTTTGCATTTCTTCTTGATTTTCTCACCAAATACATTGCTCTCAACATCACTGCACAAGGTATCCGACCTTAAAATAAAAGCAATCAAAACATTTTTCTTTTAGCAAAAGGTCGCATAAAATTTCCACATTCCGTGTAGTGGTGAATAAAGTGAAATCAACAAATATGTTTTTTTGCACGATTATCATTCTAAATATGACTCGAACATTTTTGCAGTGACAGCTTTACAAAACACACACTGCAAACACACTATAGATTTATGGACTCAGCATTAAAGTGCAAAACGAATACTAAGTTTATCCGTCAAGTAGTTCCGGAGATATTGCCTGGTCGGAAGTGAAAAATTGAAAGTACACCCATGGATACAGATGCGATTGAAAGCAATCGAAACTTCGAAAGTTTTTGCGTGTTGGTTGATACGTGTATAACGCTCAGCTAGTCGAAATCCGTAAAAGACACATCTAAGCAGGGTGATTGCTACGAGCATCAAGTACCACAATGGCTCCATATTCAAATAAAGATAATCGCATCTCCAAAAAGTAACATTTATGTTTCGTGGTTGCTGAGTGTATCAACTAAGAATTTGATCAATAATGTGATTTCAGATATGTCGTCTAAGAAGAACTGGAGCAATAAAACAAAACCGAGGTGAAGGTTGTCTATGGTTTAAACAGCGAAACAAATTACGGTAAAAACTCACTTTGGAGACAAATTGAGTTTGAATTTCTGATCTCCTTCTAAGGTAACTTCAAGCTTTTCCAGATTATATTCATGCTTCAACTCGGTTGTCACTCTAGAGTCTGCTTTCTTCAACTGCTCAACAATTTCTTCACAATGATGCTTGCCGGTTGCGGCATCTAAATTTTGTCCCTTTGCATTCGTGACTTCTGCCAGCACGGTACAAAGTACACTCTCTAAAAAGAAATGAAAAAATGTTATAGCTAACAATGCACAGTTAAACATGGCAGGAGGAGTGAAGGTACACGTGGTATTTCAATTAGTCAAAATGCAAACTCAAAAGGAACACTTAAGTAATATTTAGTGTGGTATATTTGATTGATGCTAAGGTGCAATACCCTTTCTAGTTGAAACTTATCCTGACCGTGACACGACGGCGCACTTGCAATTCTAGTTACTCAACATGAAATTCAAATAAGAACTAGACCGTTTTCGCTACCGCGGGGTCACAAAAATTACGATTCTGAGCTCTTAACTCTTACATCGGGTCGGGGTCGAAAATAAGGTCAAAATCACTCTATCTCTAACTGTTTTCGAGATGATGGCACACTTCCGGTTTTTGACTTTGACCATGGCCGAGGAGGTCAAGGTCACCGAGGTATATCTTACATATTGTCTGTTAGGCCTAAAGTCTCGAAAATTAGCTTAAATCGCTCCGTCTCTAACCGTTTTCGAGATAGCTCCACGGACAAACACCAAAAAAAAAAAAACAAAAAAGAAAAAAACAAAACAAAACAAAACAAAAACAAAAAAAAACACGCCACAACTGCGGCTAAAATTTTCGTACAAATTCAATACATTCTGAAGTTGAAAAGGAATACATAAGCCCTGTTTTGTTCTGCAACTCATGGCTGCAACTGTCTGAAGGGCGATTAGTATGCCCTCAGCTAACTTTGCTAGCTGGGTAAAAATGGAATCTTTTTGTACTTAGTACTCCTCCTTACCATACAGAAGTAAAATGCGGGGCAGTTAGTTCGATATTTACGGAACTGCACTTCACGCCCTATAAAAAGTATATATATATATATATATATATATATATATATATATATATATATATATATATATATATATATATATATATATATATATATATATATATATACTTTTATTTCGGCATTAGCGGGACCGATTGTCCTTTAATTTAGGCATTAGCGGGACAGGGAAATTATCGGGACTACAATTATATTTAGGACATCATTTACACTCCAATATTTTTCGCAAAATTTTATATTTTTGATATGTTTAAAGTTTTATTACTTTGTGTTGTATATATTATATATTGTATATAATTGTCATTAGCGAGACCGCCATAAAATATCGAATTTTATATAATATATCTAAATAATTATTATTATTTATTTTATACATTATATTACATCTGCTACATTGACTTTCAATCAAAAGCACTCAATATTTATAAAAAAAATACATTAGAAAATTTAAAATAAAAAAGTATATATGGTCCCGCTAATGTCATATATAAAATATATATACAGTAAAACCCCGGATATGGACACCCCTCTATTATGGACATCCCTGAATTATGGACAGCATTTTTCAGTCTGTTTTAAAACGCCAGAGAGTTCTGTTATATCCAGACCCCTCTATTGTGGACACCCCTCTATTCAGAATTAGGGACACTCTTTTTATCCCGTAAGTACGGTTACACATTTAAAACAACCCCTCTATTGTGGACAGCCAAATTGCTGTCCATATTGTGTAGTTATGTAAACAACCCCTATCAGCCTGTTACTTGGTAGTGTTTGTTTTCGCTATTGTTATCTGTGGGTATTGAGCACATTATATTGAAAACAGTGCATGTATTGGCATTAGGTGTGCTTAAGAGGAAGCTTTATACTACTGAACCCCATTGACATGTGCTCCATCTTTTAAAATGCGTATAAAAGAACAAGTAATTCACTGTCTTTATACTCAGTTAAGATGTTACACAAGGTGTTAAGTCTGAATATCGGTGGTATGAAAAGAAAACGGAACGAACTTTGGCTATCTGATAAAGTTAAAATAATCAAAGCTAGTGATGAAAAAAGTGTAAGAAAAATAGCCAAAGATTTTAGTTGTAGCAGTCAGATAGAAAAGGACCTCGAAATTAGGGACACCCCGCCATTAGGGACAAAATTATTCAGTCAGTATTTGTCCCTAATAGCGGGGTTTCACTGTATATATATATATATATATATATATATATATATATATATATATATATATATATATATATATATATATATATATATATATATATATATATATATATCCGAAAATTCGCAAGCAGGAGATACGACCTGAAAACAATCACAATAGTAATTTTTTCAGTACTTTTTTATCTAATCTCACGAAATTCGAAGCATTGATGGAAACGAAGTTAAACATAAACAAAAAAAACACTGTCGGAGAAATACATTTTGAAGTTCCAAATTTACTGCTAATACAAATCAATTAAATAAATTAAACAACTGTCCATGGGCATTGTGCCCAGGCAAAAAAAAACAAAGACATTACCAAGGTCAAAACAGAAACCGACCACTTTTGAGAAAATGTAGATTTAATAGAAGGCCCCAAGGATAAAATTGCTATCAAAAGTAATCGGAAAGGATGTGTGGGACATAAAGGATATTTTTGTGTTTATCCTAAAGCTATATATATTTTTAGTTGGCCAGTATTTGCCGAACTGATAACAAAACACTACAACTCAATTAAAGATCTACCAGAAAAGAAAAGAAAAAATAACGTAGTGTGGGCCTTTATTGCTTCTATGAGAGCATGCTATGAATTGAAACTATGAAAAAATGCGCCAAGAACTTATAACTTCTTGCTTAGCAGGCGAAGAAGTAAACCGCTTCTCCTGCTGGAGGCAGAACTGTTAGTATTACTTGGAAAACCCATAAACGGAGACAATAAAAGCGCCTTCAACGGGGCTTGAATCATCAGCCTCGTGATTATCAGTCCAACGCCTTACCATAAGGTCTATTCAGGTAGGTGTTCAATCGGCTGGTAAAGAAGCATCAAGTACAATGACAGTGTAATATTTCTACAATTTGACCCTTTTTGGCCAATATTGGTCAAATCGCCAAATAAAATGCAAGCCTGATGCAGGAACTTGTGGAAAACATTACCGTCGAATTTCAATACCATCGAAGCCGATTTCCAGGAAAGTTGCATGTTGTGTTTTCCTAAACTGGGCTAATATTTTGGCGCAAAAATACAAGCTGTGTGGAGGAATACCCATAGCAAATTCTTGCTAAACACAATTCCGCCATAAATGTAGGAAGTGTAACATTTTAAAAATTGCTTACTTTATGGATACTCCACAAGTGATCAGTACATCTTTTAAATTTTTCACCAAGAAATAGACCCAGCCGGGGTCGAACTTTTCCATATTTTTATAAATAAAAAAAATTGACTAAAATTCTTGTTTCATTTTCTTGTTTTATTTTCGCAGAATAGTGGCCTTATAAGATGTTTATATAACACATCACTTATATCATGTTGTGCAAGTTTCTCTTTTGAAGCATTTAAAGTGTTTGTTTACAGAATGCGACCTCAGAAAGCTCGAACGTAAATTTTTAACACAAAGGCAATTTTCAGTGTTTATGCTTCCCGTAATTTTTTCCTTTTAAATTTCAAACAACCGGTCGACTGGTCGATTCTCTTTTTTACACGAAATTTTTAGATCTTGTTTATCTGCGTAATTTAATTACGTTGTGTTGGATATTGGTTAGCATCCCATGTTGAGTGGCGTGTTTGCAATGGAACTTTTGATGCACAACTGCTCACAAAAGGATTTCCACTGACCGTAACAACAAATGACCCGTTGTAAACTAGGTTTACTGAATGCACATATCGAAAACGTGTTACTTTTTAAGATTGCATTTTTGGCTCATACGTAACGCAAAATCCAATTAATATGTAGGTTTCTACATCACATGACCTTTTTGTAACAGTGGACGCCATCAACTGCAAAAGAACTGAAAAAATAAAAAAAGCATTTTTTTCTCATAATCCAGGGTAGTTTTTCTTGGGTACTTTCGACTGGATGGTTTACTTGACCCTATACCTCCCTGTTATTGACATTCAATCCGGCAACCCTGACTCAGAATGAACAGGTAATTTACTTCTCACAACACTGCCCGAGGGGAGTTTAGCTGGTGTTTATAATGCTTATGATATGAAAGTGACTTGTTATTATAGCTTGAGAACATGCAACTCATAAATTCTATTTAGTGCAGCCATTGATGCTGAGGAACACATGGCATTCTAGTTACTTTTATTATAATTTTGTTATGATGGTGCACTTATGTTATTATACGCTCAAAGCATGCAGTCCATAGACTTATTCATGGTTGTTACTGATGCTGAGGAACATAGACCATTACATATATTTTTATAATGCAAGCTTAAGTGTACATCCAAGCTTAAAAAGAACGCATAAGCCTACTGAACATAGTCATTCATGATAATGACATTATCTGTCCATTCTAGTTTTTGTGTATTATCATCTTAATGTAAACGAGTACAAGCCAGTTTTGTTGGCAAGCATTGAAATTAAAAGGAAAACATAAATCGTACTTGGTGTGGACATTTATTGTTATGTGCACTCGCCATTCTTGTTGATGTTTCCAATTCTTGTTTGAAAGCTTAAGGTTCACTTAAGTGATATATAATATGGTCATTAATATTAAACTGCACTAACCATTCTATTGGAAACTTGCTATGAACTTGATACGGCAGTGCACCCACAATTCTTGTTATGTAACTCAAATAGGACGCTTCAGTCATCCTTTATGTTTACAAAAAACGTGTATAGAGGCTAGCATAACTAAACCTCTGAAAAGTGAACACTCTATACTTTGAATATTTTAATTCCATTATTAACTTCTCTTTAGTGAACGACCATTTTAGCCGGTCCAAGAGATTTACATGAACAGAGAAGGTTTAGTGTATTTAGTAAAAAACATAGCTGCACTTAGTTTGCAACTTATAGTTGCGGCTTTATCATTATATAAAGATTAATAAAGCCACACATCATCTATCACTATTTTAACAGAAGATTACCCTGCACAACTTCTCCAAAAATATAAAAACTGAAAAATCGATAAAAAAGCAGAAGCCATGTGTATTTTCACTAAGAAACTTTCCTGTGAAGTTTCAAAACAATCAATTCAACACTCTAGGAACAGATATATTTTAGAATTTCATATTTTACTTCTTTGCTTGGTGTTTTATGTCCCGCTCAGCGACTATGAAGGCTGTATTTAGATGCATATGTTATTATATAGATGCCCATGACTTTTACGGACATCAATATTAGCGAGAGACCAATTGCAACTTTTTGCAATGGCCTTATACAGCTTATATTGTCGGAGCCATAAGGTCAAATATAATGCGCAAAAGAGGAAACGAACAAAACGATATTACGATTTTAAACAAGCAGATACGCCACAAATTTTAAAAAGTCAATTAAAAATTAGATAAACATACAGTTTTTGCTTGCTCAAATATAGACTGTAGGGACGATAGCATTTATGAATGCTTTAGGCGAAATTTGGCGGTGATCGACCACATATTGTGGGAGATATTGCCAAAAACGTCAAAAGAACTCTAATAATCAACAATTAAAAAAAATATCAAACGTTCAGCTAGAGATATCTAAAATACAGCTACATACACTTCAAAATCCCTGTAGATATCTTATTTCATTTCCAGATATTTCTTACTCAATGTAAGATATTTTTAAATACACTTTACTAGTCTCATTTCTTTGACTTTATATAACCAGAGGGGCCACTGCAGACAAAACGTAACAGCACAGGCTGATATCACACTCTTTCAATCCACACCCATCTCGTTTCTTGTTTTTGTGCACAAAACAAATGTCTGCCCTACAAAACCCATGATTCTCCAATAACTATTTTTCTTTTTACTGAAATAAAAGATAAATTTCTGCAAACAGAATCATAAGTCATAAAAAATAAACAAAATTTGATAGCCAGTGCTGACCAACAACAGTGTACTCGAATAAGTCAAACACTTCTATTAGCCAGCTTCCTTCTTGCCTTCTTGTTTTTGTGAACAAAAACATATGTTCGACGCGACAGCCCTTTCACAAAGTTTTATTTCAACAAGTTTGTCCTATTTTAAGAATAATACGTTTTACCTTATATAAATTTACCTCAAGTGCCCAGATGTCGGGTTGCGTATCACCTTTATCCAATTTTAAGGGGTTGCGGAGGGGTATGTAACTTAACTTGTGGATGTCTCAGCCCTCTTTTTCTTTACAAGTTCAGGTACAGGTGTTTTATCTGGATCTAGAAGGTTTGTTTGTTTCATGCTTAACGTCCCGTTCACCAACTAGGATGGGTATATTAGGACGAAGTTCCGATTAGTCGCCTCTTACCCAGTGCACGGAACAGAACGCAGTGGGTGTATTCTTAAGATTCTCCCACCCCACAAGGGGGTCACTACAGTCAGGTTTATGGTACGCTTTTTCATACGGGTCTGGGATGGTTGTCAGTAAAAGAGATTTTACTGTGCGTCTTTTTGTCCAGTTTTGAATCGTGGTCACTGTGTACAGGTTTTACTGCATGTCTTTTTTCCGCGTCTGAAAAGTAGTCACTTAAACAGGGCTAACTGTATGTCTTGCAGGTTTTTCTGGACGTCCTTTTTATCCGGATTTCGAAGATCATTACAGTAGTTTACTGTACATTCATTTTTATCCGGGCCAAGGTGGTAAAGAAAGGCAGGTTTACCTTACGTCTTTTTATGCGAGTAGCGAAGGTGGTCACTACAAACAGGTTTTATTTTACGTGTGTTTACCGTGGTCTTGAAGGTGGTAGTTACAAATGCTTTACCGCAGTACTTTTTACTAGCCTTCATCCCCCTACCATCCAACGTCGGTATAACACTTAACGCAACCCTAAACCTTTTAACCAACGTAGGAGTCTGTACCCTCAGTTTAATTATAACCATGTTAATAACTTGTCTTCGTACATTTCCATCAGTGAACAAGCACTAGAAAGGCATTATTCATCTATGCAGCAGATGAGTCACCTCGGAGAGGAGACATGCTGGTGGCAAAATGATGAGCTGCTTGTCAAAGCACAAGATATCAAATGACCCACTTTAAAGTGAAAAATGCTTCCAAGTACTGCACGCACTGCTAACCGTTACATAATTATTCCCATATATAAACAGATTGGCAACCAAATGAAAACAAGTTTGCGGAAAAAAACAAACAGCTAGACCTGTTGAGGCCTGTAAATACGATAATATTTGGAAAGAGTGAGTGGGAGGGGGCTGTTTCCCCAAACACCTCCCTGAATGAAATGCGTCATATTTCTTAGTATAAACATACAACTCAAGTGTTAAACTTTCCCACATTCTCGCCCATTATAGGAGATAAAGACCTCATAATGCACTACAACTGACACCGACTCCTCACTGGGAGACTGAATTACGTAACATCTGTAGGTGAGTGACGCACAAAAAGGTCATATACATGAAATGTAAGAAACAGCCATGCATCCATAGCTGTGCTGCCATTGCTTTCAAGTGTACCTAAAGAATTCAGGTACAGTGCAAAATCTTCTGGAAAACGCTAAAATTACAAGCCTAGTTAATAACTACGCTTCGTTAACAAAAGAACCGACAAAACGGGGAGGGTGAGGAAGGGGTGGTATCAGATTCAGGAACTACAAAATATATTACGGAATAATTTCTCCGCAATAGCGCAATAGTTTAATGTTTAATAAAACCGTGCCACTTGTCGATCCAACTTTCCGTTATCTCGATATTTTGCACACAGGATCTTGTTCAAAATATATATTATTTTACGCGATGACGTCATACGTCGCACTCGTTCGTTCTATTCGCGACATTTGTCAGAATCTCGGATTTATCAAGCAACAATACCATTAAGTTTGAACTTTCTCCGGTGTTTACCGGCTGAAAAATTTTGCACATAAGATTCTTTTACGTAATGATGCCATACGCATTCCCTAATAAAGTAGCGTGTCAAAAGTTTGTAGCACTGTCGAACCTACCCAAGGAATAAATAAATCAAGCTTAAAGTCTCTTCGACGTTCATCTGCATATATATACACAGAACAAACATTATATGTCTTCCCTTGATCGGAGAGAAGTCAAGTGGGAATGATCAAAGTGGTGAAATTGTGACTGATACAGTGGGACTATTTCCTAACTTAGGACACTGTCAGTGAAATGAAATCTTTGTTTTTTTTTTTTTAATTTCCTGTTAAAAATTCAGGGTGGTAGAAAATAGCGTTTATCCTTAATATATATATATATATATATATATATATATATATATATATATATATATATATATATATATATATATATATATATATATATATATATATATATACGATGTATGATTAAAATGAAGTTAACATTTGGCGATTTTCAATCCCCTAGTTTATTGAATTTGTACGATTCGGTAAAGTGTTTCCGTATGATTCCTTTTTCTCCGCCAAAACCTTGTCACGCGAACTCATCTGAGACGGCTGGGGCTAGGAAGAACAAATTTGGTAGAGATATAATGTAGTATGTCTAGTTGGTCCAGCTCAGATTTTTACAAATACATTACAATTTAATACGCAAAAATGGACATTGAATTTTTGCCAATGAAGCCCATTAAAAGGCAGTCAAACGCTTTTCTTTGGCAGTTAAGGCACATGACATGATATCAACATAGTCATATTGATCGTCGAACTGTCCACAATGAGAGCGATTAAAGCATGTGTGCTGCTGCAGCGTTTCAGTTTTCCAAATTTGTTAATATGTATATTATTATATGTGTATATATATATATATATATATATATATCAAAAACGTATATATATCAAAAACGTTTGCAGATTTTGAGCGATTTTGAGCTTACTTTTCACTCTTTGGGCCTAAAAGACGTTACGTAAGAGGTACCTTGGTAACCTTGACCTTCTCGGTCATGGTCAATGTCAAAATTGGAAGTTTACCACTATCTCAAAAATGGTTAGACAGAGCCATTTGGAGCTTATTTTCGACCCTTTGGGCCTTAAAGACGTTGTTTAAGATGTACCCCATTGACCTTGAGCTCAAGGCCCGCTCAAGAGGAAAACCTGTACTTTGAATCGCTATTCTTAATTTAATACCCAGCATTATCATGAAACCCAGCAATATTTTTATGGGATTTTCCACTGACTTCTGAATAACACTTGTAATTCCCTTCTAATTTCAACAACTAAGCCATTTATATCCAATTAGCCTTATTCCACAGTTATTTTTTGTTTTGTCACTTGTAAATGTAATATTTAGGATTTCGAATTTTGTTTGTTTCAACACTGGTAGTAGAAAATTTAGGCATATAAATTAATAATGAAATGACACATTTAAATGCAGGCATATCATGTGTCGTACTATTGATTCAATGTTTCAAGGGTGTTACATAAGTAACCAGACATAATCATCATTTCTTCAACAACATCCCATGATGTTCCAAAAACTTTCCGAAGTATTCAACATCAACTTCTCTGCAGCTTCAATACAAGCTATTTTTGACTTCCTGCCAAGTCATGTTAGTTATGTAGTTTATTCTATAGAAACTTTGTTTTATTTTACAACAAATCATACCTTTCTCTTTTTCTGTCTTCCTCTTCTTCTTTCTATTGTTATGGAAATGGAAAACCGCTGCTGCTACTATGCCTCCAATTACCAACTGAAATAAAAGATCACACCCATTTAACTTCATCAACACAATGCATGGATAAGACCATATATAAACATAAGCGCCGGTATTTAACTAAGCTTCATTGCGGCCCCGTACAAACATTATTAAACTGGGAAGATATAACAAGTGCAGAAGGATCTTTGCTCCATATTTCTCACACAAGTTCTTATTTGTTAAACTTTTTAAAAAAATTTATTCCATTTGGAAGGACCCAGAAAAAACTCCCAGACCATTTAACGAACGAAGATGAAATTTGTCACAGGTATAGAGGATAATTAGGGAAAATGGACACGTCGGTCCAAAACCACGTCGGCCCACTTAGGGCACTTCGGCCCAGCACTTTTTTTATTCCACCACTTAGGTCCAAAACAACTTCGGCCCATTTTGAAAATTTTGGACACAAGTTTTCTGGGCGAACCTTATTATATCCAGTTGTGCTTTATCCTAAAAATATTAGTCAATGTATCATGCACACCACTTTTTACATACCATTAAATGATCAAAGAGATTTTAAGAGCTCAGTTTTACTATTGCATCATGTCTCCGGTGTTTGAAATGCAACTAAATTTATTCTTTATCTGTAATTAGAATTGTTTATTTGGATTAAAGAAAGATTACAATATCCTTTTCAATTTATCTTGTCTCCCGTTTTTGCAATGTAATTTACTTCAACGTAATCATTCCCATGTGTGTGTAATTGAAAACTGCAATAAGGTCCTTTATGAACTGCAATTAACTGATTTGAAATAAGTGCACCGAGTATTACACAAAAAAACTCCGGTGTGAATTGCAATCCTGGTTTAGTTTAAGCTTCCTAGTGAAAAGCTGTCCAACTGCAGAAAGCCGTGAGGAGTAATTACCTCCCATTGGACGTCAACCTTTACTCCGGAGTAAAGTTGATATCATTGTGGTAATTCAGTGATCTATGGTGTGTAAAATAGCTAGTTTCATATCTAGGGGGATAGATGGGTGGTTGGGCGTGACGGGGTATAGCAGTATTATAAATCTTCAGTGACATCAACCGAATTGCGGTGTGTATTCTGACCACTCTGCGTACTTGGCTATACATTTATGTAGTGTGCGTGTTTCCATTTTATTGTGTATTAAATTGCAGCATTTTCAATATTTTATTGATTGCTTCTATTCAATTTGTGAACAAAATAAATATAAGAATTCTCTTTAAGTTGTCTTTTTATTACTTATGCGACCCTTAAACTATGGGTAAACTATGGGCCCAAGTGTCCAAAAAGCATTGGTCAAGTGTCCAAGGCTGGCCCGAAGTGTCTTTTGCGTTGGACCGAAGTGGTTGGGCCGAAGTGTCCATTAACTGTGAGAAGAGTTCACAAATGTTTTACCATAACCTTGAATGTCAAGTCCAAATTGAGGTCAAACGCTTCTTTTTCATCAAAACTGTAATTAGGTGTCAAACAGACTGAAACACTGGTTGGTAGCTGTGAAGTCCAACTGAGCCACCTTCCTTAGACCCACATTCAAATCCATTTTATTTGAGAGATCCATTGTCTCTAGGACAGTGAATAGTTATGAAGTCCAGCTGAGCTACCTTCTTTAGACCGACATAGCTCATTTATAATACCGAGCAATGCTGGTTCCAAAACCATTAAACCCATACTACTTATATGTAAAACATTTTGTCAATCGATACAAAATGTAGGCTTGAGTGTGTTGACAAACTCACTCAAATTGTTTAAAGTCCAGCTGCGCCACTATTCTCGTGCCGACTTGGCTCATTAACAATACCAACTCTTGTAAGGACTCATACTACCTATATTAAAATATTTCGCTTATCGATCAAGAAAAGTAGGCTTGGGTGTGTTAACAAACTCACAGGTGCTCAGGGACTGTATAAATTTTTAAAGGCCAGCTGGGTCAATGTCCTTGTGCCCACCTAGCTCATTTACAATGCTAACCCTTACTAGCATCCATACTACCTACATGTAAAATATTTAGACAATCGATTAAGAAATGTTCACTTAACGGTGCTTGAGAACTGTGCGTGTTGCTAAAATCCAGTTGGGCCATTGTCCCCTGGTCGACGTAGCTGATTTACAACACCAACTCTTGCTAGGGTCCATACTATCTGTATGTAAAGTGTCTCGCCATTCGATCAAGAAATGAGTGTGTTAACAAAAACAGGCAGACAGACCGAAAAACTATAGTCCACAAGCCGCGCACACATACATTTACCGACGGTACCTCAGTGATGACCTTCTCGGTCAAGGTCGAGAACCAAGAAGTTGACCACTTACTCGAAAACCGATAGGCTTTAAACGAAGTTACAGAAGAAGTGACTTGATATTATATATATATATATATATATATATATATATATATATATATATATATATATATATATATATATATATATATATATATATATATATATATATATATATATATATGTACATATATATATAATTTTAAAGCATTAGGCCAAAATTGTGGAAGAACAAGCATTTTAAAATTGGTTAACAAAAAAATTGAAAATATCACCATTTGGCCACTCGTTTAATATTTTAAGGAATCCCGAAGGCATTTTTAAATTGACTGACAAAAAACTGACATTGGCACCGTTTGAAATTTGAAAGGAATCCGATCAAAATTGAGTGAGAACATTTTAAGTAAAAGTTGACAAACGTACATATATACGTACATACAAACGACGGGTGCTCCTCTCCCCCACTGACGTCATATTTTTTCTTATAGTTATCATAACAGATCTCACAGAAAATATAACATTAACAGGTCAAGCCTTGATATAACCTAACAATTCAAGCAATGAGGATACAAATAACTCAAATTTACTCAAACCAAATTTATATTCACACACATGCATAAACACACACACAGTGTAGCACGGTTTGAACATTTTTTGGCGATTTTTTAAAGAGAGAAACAAGCAGGCAACATTCACTTAAAATTTGAAAGGAATCCGATCAAAGATGAGTGAGAACATTTTAAATAAAAGTTCTACACATACGTACATACAAACGATGGGTGCTCCCCTCCCAGATTGATGTCATTCTTATAGTTATCATAACATATCTCACAGGAAATATAACATTAACAAGTCAAGCCGTGATATAACAGAACTATTCAAGCCATGAACCTAAAAAACTCTCAGTGCAACCAAATTTCTAGTCACACAAACATGCACATACACACACATGATGTAATACGAATATGTGCCATTAAGTCTCTTGATTTATTTAGACGATGTGTAAAAAAACCTATCTGTTTAAAAAAGCATATGATCTTTGATATAGTTGTTGTTTTAGCTTGGAATTTATGTATGTAGTATTAAATAGACACAGTATTATTTTTAAAGATGACTATATTTCTTTTAGTGAAGTATCACATTAAGTAAATTGTTTTATTATTGTAGTATGTAGCATTGCAATGTTGTACAGTTTATGATTTAGCGCTTATACTTACTTTAAAGAGCGCGTTATAAAAAATACGGTAATAATAATAACTGTAATAAAATTTTGGCCAATCACCAAGAAAGGTAATACCCAGGTAGGTAGTATCTGCTGCTGCTGTTACTTTACATTTCAACATAGTTAAGACTATTTTCCAGCAGTTAATTAAGATGTTACTTGTTTTTGTGTTGGTTTTCACCAAAATTTACGCAATTTTTTGTTGCAAATCCAATCATATGATATGATTTTTCAACCTAAAAGCGTACATGCGCACACAGTTTCAACGACTGCTATAGCCCTCCTTCTGTAAAAGCTGTCGCTAAAAATGCCGATCCGTAAATTGATGACCGATTTGCAATATGTATATTTTTTACTGTGAGAAGCATGAAAGGACTAATCTTCACAATTTCTCAAATATTATCTACACAAACCCAGAGTTTGTTTATTGCTTATTGTTTAACTTACTTAGCTTACTAATAAAATAATGGCTTCTTAATATGAAATTGCTTTTAGACTTGATGTAAGTACACACTCCTCTCATTATCAATGCCTGGCATGTGAATAGTCTTTACCATTTGCATGGGCGAGACCATCTTGCTTGCTCTAAGCTATTTACACTATTTGGCAGTCATGTACCACGTGACTGTTTTAAGCCAATGCCTTGCATTTTTTCAGTCTAATTTGAATATGTTCCCGTGCAACTTTCAATCAAATCTACAGGTATCACATCCATCCAAAACACAAAGTTGAAAATAGTGGAAAAAATACCCGAACAATTTTGCCAAAAAGCGCCAAAGTTTGGTGAATCACCAAAAAAATAATGACACAGTGCAACTCGGGTGCATTTGAGGTGCCCCTAAAACACAAAAGTTATAGAGAAAAGAAACTTTTCGCGAACGTTTGGCGAGCGAACATTTAAATTTCGTAAATTCGCAAAATTCACGAAAATTAAAATCGGCTCTAGTACTTTTTTACCCCTGAGCCTGACCTTCATGCAACAGTTCGAGCAAACTTAATAAAATTTGTAAGACAAGGCTATTATCGCAAAGGTGGTAATTGGTTCGCCAAATTGGGGAAAACTGGCGAATTGCGAAAATGAAATAATGGTCAGTTGTCCCGATAAGTGGGCCATATTTTCACAAAATTTCACTGCGATCCGATGGAAATAAAACGAGGAGTAGTAAAAAACTATCGTCAGTCAAGATACAAAAATAGTTTATTGTCAAAATATCATGCAATGTTTGGTGAATTGAGGAAAAAGTAATAGTCACGTACGTAATAATATCCGTTGCACTATGAACAATAACATCATATCCTTGGCTCAGATCTTAATAAGAAAGTGTTTGTTTTCGCCAATATTTTTATTACTTTTTGGCACACCGTCAAAAATAATAATAACCAGGGGGACATTTATTAAAAGTACATTCACTCATCACTTTGCGATGCTTTCACTAGATACCAATAGAACCTCTTTACGTTTTTAAGAAAATTTGTGTTCGATCATTATTTTCGCTATTATCTACCGATTTGGCAAAAATAGCCAGTTGTACATTTGTGCTCCGTGCCTTCACTCAAAAGTTTAATACTTTTCAGTATTCCATTGAGCAGATACATTTTTAGCAAAAACTGGATTTTAGTTAATATTTGTTGCTAATTTTTGGTGATTCACCAAACAGTAAGATTTGACCAAATTTTATATGACAGTGAGGCCTCCTCTGGCGCAGGTTTAAATTAAATTGTATTGTATTGTATTGTTCTTTAGATCCCTTTCAACTTCTATGGTCATATCGGGATCATAGGAGAGGATATGTTTCCAAGAAAATTTGGTTTAGGCAAATATTAATACTTTTCAGTATTCCCTTGAGCACGTACATTTTTAGCAAAAATTGGATTTTAGTTAATATTTGTTGCTAATTTTTGGTGATTCAACAAACAGTAAGATTTGACCACATTTTATATGACATTGAGGACTCCTCTGGCGTAGATTTAATTAAAAAAACACGCACATTCAACCAAGTTTTATAACGTTTCCACAAAGATCCTAGGAGAGGATATGTTAAAAAGAAAGTTTGGTTTAGGCCAATATTTCCATCGGTTTTTGCAGATCGTCAAACAAAAGTAATAGCCAGGCAAGTAGTAACGTCTGCTACCTCTACGAATTACCAGAAACAGTAACAGCCAGGTAAGTACCAATGGTTATCTTTACCTAAAGTTTGAAGACAATAAGGAAATTTCTCACGTGTAAATTAAGATATGTCGATTTTTTTTGTTTTTTTTTGTGCTAAGATTTCGGCTAATCACGAAAAACAAGTAATGTCCGAGTGAATAGCAATTACTGCTATTTTTACCTAAAAGTTCAAGAACGAAGCTATTTTCGTGGAGTTCGTTAAGATTTTACTGATTTTTTTTCCGCTTATTGTTGGCGAATGCTCAAAACCAGTCTGCTGGACGTTTTTGCACTTCCACCAAAATTTTCAAAAATATTATTTTCGACCAATATTGCCCCCAATATTTAGTGAATTGGCAAAAAATAGCTTGTTTTTCAGAAATGTGTTCTACTTTTACTTAAAATTACCAGGCAACGAGGCTATTTTCCTGGAGATCGTTAAGATTTTGAAGATTTTATTATTATTTTTTTTTTGGGTTTTTCGCTAAAAGTTTCACAAGATTTTTGGCCAATCACTAAAAAGGTAATGGCCAGATAGATAATAATGCTTGCTACCTTTACGTAAAATTTCAAGAGAGCAAGACTATTTTCTTTTTCAGATTTTACGAAAAAAAGATTTTTCGCTAATATGTCCATCAAGTGTTGAGGAATCGTCAAAACAAATAACATCCCGGTCTGAACTTACGCACACTACCTCAAAGCAAAATCTTAGAATGTTTCAATGAAAACCCTAGGAGTTGCTTTTCAAAAAAAATCTTCTGAAATTAGTTAAGATTTTACGGAAATCAACTTGGTTTTCCCTAATATTTCCATCACTTTTTGGCGAATCGCCAAAACAAGTAACAGCCAAGTGGACACCCTACCTTCCATCAAAATTTGAGAATGTTTTCATGAAAACTCTAGGAAATACCTTTTACAGCAAATTGGTTTTTAACCAATATTTCCGCAAATTTTTGGTGAATTGGCAAAAATATCCAGTTAGGGAGTAATATATGCCACTGTCACTTACAATTACAAGGCAATGAGGGTATTTTCCTGGACGACGTTAAGAGTTTACTGATTTTATTGGGTTTTTCGTCAAATTTTTGCCAATAATGTTGGCCAATTACAAAAAAGTAACAGCCAGGTAGGAAATTATGCCTGCTACCTTAGCGTAAAATTTCAAGATAGTAAGACTCTTTTTTCCTGGAGCAATTTAAGATTTTTACTGTAAATATTTTGGTTTTTGCCAAATTTCCGCCAATTGTGCCACCATTCAACAAAAAAGTAATAAACAGGTAGGCAGCAACGTCTGCTACTTCTCTTAAAATTTCAAGACAGTAAGACTCATTTCCATGAGTTAGTGAAGAATGTACTGATTTTTTCAGTTTTGCGCCAATATTTTCACAAATTTTCGGCGCATCACCAAAAACTTTATTAGCCAAATAGGTAATAATACCTGCTACCCTTCCTTAAAATTACAAGACAGCAAGACTACTTTGGTTGAGTTCGTTAAGATTTCACTAAAAACGTTTTTGATTTTTCTCCAATTTTTTTTTGCAAATCACTAAAAAAGTAACATCCAGGTAGGTAATAATTCCTGCTACAGTTACTTGAAATTCCAATAGACTATTTTCCAGCAGTTAGGTGAGATTTTACTGATTTTTTTTTCTGCCACAAGTTTCGCCAATTTTTGGCCAATCACAAAGAAGAGTAATAGCAAGGTAGGTGGTAACTTTGGCTGCCTTCACTTTAAATTCCAAAAGTAAGACTACTTACCAGGAGTTAGTTAAGATTTTACTGCATTTTGTATTTTTTGCACATTTTTGGCCAATCACGAAAAAAGTAATAGCCTGGTAAGTGGTAATGCCTGCTACATTCACTTTAAATTTTAAGACAGTAACATTACTTTCCTGGAAATAGTTTAGATTTTACGAAAAAAATTTGGTTTTTGGCCAACATTTTCGCCACTTTTTGGCGAATCGCCAAAGACAAAGTCACAGCCAGGTAGACGGTAACTCTTGCTTCCTTCACTTCAAATTTGAAGACACACTATTTTCCAGCAGTTAGTTAAGATTCCACTTGGTTTTTCGAAAAGACGCCAAGCAGGGAAAGCTTTTCAAAAGTGTCAACAAGCTATTGGATAAGAAAAATATTTTCCAGGTTACGGATGACTGTAGTCCAAAAGAATTTAGTAATCAGTCTATGAATTCGACGATGTTCGTCTTGACTCTGAATTTAGCTCTTTCCGGCCTTTAGAAAAAGAGTTCGCAAGATGATGATGGCTGCCAAAAACATAACGTGTACCCTCGATGCCCTTCCAGTATATCTGGTAAAAGAATGTATCGAGGAATTGCTGGATGAGCACTTTAAGATGAATGAACTATTCGAACCGTTTCAGTCTGCTTACACAGCACAGCATAGCTGTGAAACCGCTATGCTGTGAACAGTGAACGATATGTTAAAAGCCATAGACAATAATGAAGCGATTCTTCTAGCATTTTTAGATTCGTCGGCGGCATTTGATGTCGTCGACCATGTTATTGACTCGCTTGCAATCTCAACGTCTAACAGGTGATGTGCTGATGTAGCTGGCGTCCTATTTTTCGCAGCGCACAGAACAGGTCTGCGTCGAGAAAGAAATGTCGAATATCAAGCAGTTAGACTGTGAAATGCCCAGGGAAGTAGATATGGGCCACAAGGGTACAAAAAATTTATAGAACCCCTTGGTACGCTTATAAGACTGTTAATGGTCTTATTTCACTTCTATGTACATGACAGCCGGTTGTGGAAGTCTGTATCAGTCTAAAGTGAACAAAGCAGTTAATGGTCGGGATATTGCAATTGATCAGGTTTCTTCGTGGATGAAGTCAAACAGACTGAAGCTAAATAGTTGATAGACAGAATTCCTTGTTATAGCTACAAGCAGAAACCGTGAAAAAGCCTCAGTCAACAGTATCAATGTTGGTGGATCGACTATTGCTAAATCTCCGTTCGCTAGGAATTTGGGTGTCTTGATTGACAAATCACTCAGTTTGGAAAATCAAGTAAATAAAGTTGTAAAGAACTGTAGATTTGTAATAGGTGAACTGTGGCAGATAAGAAAGTATTTTACTAAAGTAACCTCCAAAACTATTGTGCATGGGACGGTGATATCAAGATTGGATTTCTGTAACTGCGTATGCATCAGCATGCCCAGTTTACACATTCAGAAGCTGCAGAAAATCATGAATGAGGCTGTCACTAACCCCTCTCAAAGATCATATCACACCTGTGCTCGCAAGTCTTCACTGGTTACCAGTTAAAGAGCGAATAGACTATAAAGTCCTTATCACAGTATTCAAGGCTCTAAACCATGCAGGGCCAGATTATTTGCGCGAGTTGGTGGTGCCATACCAGCCACAGCGAGCTCTGAGATCTTTTGATCGTTCACTGCTAGACTTGTCTCAGCTGGTTATCGCTGCTTCGAAGTAGCTGCTCCAAGACTGTGGAATGCACTTCCGATGGAAATACGTGCCATTAAGTCTCTTCATTCATTTAAACGATGTGTGAAAACCTATCTTTTTAAAAAAGCATATGATCTTGGATATAGTTGTTATTTTAGCTTGGAATTTAGGTATGCAGTATTAAATAGACACAGTGTTATTGTTAAAGATGATTATATTTCTTTTAGTGAAGTATCACATTAAGTAATTGTTTTATTATTGTAGTATTGTAGCATTGCAATGTTGTACAGTTTATGATTTAGCGCTTTTATACTTACTTTAAAGAGCCCGTTATAAAAAATACTGTAATAATAATAACTGCAATAAAATTTTGGCCAATCACCCAGAAAGGTAATACCGAGGTAGGTAGTATCTGCTGCTGCTGTTACTTTACATTTCAACATAGTTAAGACTATTTTCCAATTTATTTTTTGTTTTTCGCCAAAATTTACGCTTTTTTTTGCAAATCCCATGATATGATATGATTTTTCAACCTAAAAGCGTACAGGCGCACACAGTTTCAACTCCTTCTGTAAAAGCTGGGGCTAAAAATGCCGATCCGTAAATTGATAACCGATTTCAAAAGTAACACCAGTTTCGCCGATCTGCAATATGTATATTTTTCACTGTGTAAAGCATGAAAAGACTTATTTTCATAATTTCTCAAAAATTATCTGCACAAACCCAGAGTTTGTTTATTGCTTATTGTTTATCTCACTTAGCTTACCAATAAAATAATGGCCCCTTATTCGACGGTGGTTATTTTACAAAAGCCAAAAAATATTATATATATATATATATATATATATATATATATATATATATATATATATATATATATATATATATATATATATATATATGTATGTGTGTGTGTGTGTCTGCAACATATGTATCTTCACTGTGTAAATTAAAAAAGGGCTTTTGGTTTCCGAGAAATTTTCTGGACAAAACTCAAATGTTAGATACAAGATGTCTAAGTTTCAGCTCTTGACAAAATGACTTTTTGACGAATTTTGAAATTGACATCTGCAATAGTTATACACATTCACTTTGTAAGTTTTAAACATAGGCATCGGAGATGCAGGGCCCTGAGCCAACAGCAGTTACATCACTGTGGGCGAGTTACCTTTTTGAGGACAAAAGCAAGATTTAGATGTAACGAAATGGCGAGACGAATATGTGATAAAATAAACCTCAAACTGCACAACTACAGTTTCATTTGCATTTTGTCTTTGAGGCTGAGTGACGCACCAATATTTATTTTCTTGCGCGCATGCATGTCGTTGACTTTAAAGACGTTTATCCAACATTCATTTTTTAACACGTCTCTATTAGACATGTTATAGTCACTTGCTTAAAAGTAGTCTCATGTATGTTGTACCAAAGCGCTAGGTTCATCAGTTTTCGAGTTATTGAGCTTTAAAACATAAATGACGTCATAACTCGTAAATGATGACGTCATAGGTACAACTTTCTTTACGTAATTTTCCTTACGTAAAATAGTCTCATAATACATTTTGTGTCGAAGAACTAGGTTCATTAGTTTTCGAGTTATTAAGCTTTAAAACATAAATGCCGTCATAACTCATAATTGAGGACGTCATATGCAAAAAGTTAAAAGTGCGATGGACGGCCAGACGGACGGACATTTGACAAGTTAAACCCCCCGCTGCACAACTACACTATATATCCTTTCTTCCTGTAAGGTTTGATGAAGATCCGATGAAGAAACAACAAATGACTAAGCTTCAATCGATCGTGCAATGCAATACGTATGCTAAAGCAAAACTAAACCGGTAATCCCAGATTAGCTCACTGGTACGACGCTCGCCCGATAAGCGAGAGGTACCCGGTTCATAACCAGGCTGCGGTCAGACGATACAGTGAGCCGAAGGTCAATTTTTATTTCAGACTAACAGGAAAACGGATTGTAACAAATTAACCCCTCGTTTCACATCTACACTTTGTATACATTCTTCCGATGAGTAGTTTTTGAGATATCGCCCGGACAAGAGAAAGTTTAAAGTGCGACAGTCACGTGACCAGAAGGCCGCGTGACAAATCAAACCCCCGTTGCACATCTACACCTTATATACTTCCTTCCTGTAAGGTTTGGCGAAGATCCGATGAAAATAGTTTTTGAGATATTGCCCGGACAAGAAAAAGTTTAAAGTGCGACAGTCACATGACCGGAAGGTCACGTGACAAATCAAATCCCCCGTTACTCATCTATACCTTATATACTTTCCTCCTGTAAGGTTTGGTGTAGCTCCGATAATTAGATTTTGAGATATCATCCAAACAAAAAGTTGACGGACGGAGGGACAGACGGGCGGACAGACCGATAAAAGATATCTTCAGCAAATATTGGTGGAGGGCTAAAAAAGCTGGGCCTTGTAATTTTTGATAACTTCTTTGGAAAACCCATTCCCCTTCCGCAGCGATTCTCGACGCAAGATTATATTTTTATCAATTTTTACCCGATTTCAAAAATAATACGACGTTGCACATCTTCAACACGTTTACTTGCACTGTGTAAAGTCTCAAAAGGCTGGGCCTTATGGGTTCTTCGACTTGTCAGGAAAAAATCCAAGTCCGATGCACAATGTGTTCATTTAAATCAATTTTTGGCAAAGTTCAAAAGCAAAAAAATGCGCCAGATTATCGGAGCTAAAGCGCCAAAATTTGGTGCACCGCTAAACAATGACAGATTACAACTGCAGGCATTAGAAAACACATAAATTAGAGCTGCCAGTGCACGCAGACATAAGAGTACAGGCTTATATCACACACTTTCAATCGACACCTATTTAGTTTCTTGTTTTTGCAAACAAAACCTAACGTCTTCCTGACTAACACATAATTTACCAATAACAATTTTCCGTTTTTCTTTTTACTAAAATAAATGATTTATTTTTGTCAACGTTCTCGAAACAAATATAAATCTATCCCACGTGCCCAGATGTCAGGTTGCGTGTCATCTACACACATTTTTCAAGGGATGAGGGGATAGTACGTAACTTAATTTGTCGGTATCTCAGTCCTTTTTTCTGTACAAGTCCAGGTACAGGTGTTTTACCTGGGTCAAGAAGGTGCTCAATGGAGCCAGGTTTACGATGGGCCTTTTTATCCCAGTCTGGAAGGTTGTCACTGAACGAGGTTTTACTGTACGTCTTTTTTGCCCGGTTCCGGATGGTGGTCACTACGAACAGATTTTACTGCACGTCATTTTTACGGGTCTGTAATGTGGTCGCTAAAACAGGTTTTAATTTACATCCCTTTTATCCGGGTATCGAAGTAGGTCATTACAGCAGTTGTATTGTACATACTTACTTAACCGAGTCTAGAAGGTGGCCAAGACAGACAGGCGAAAATTTGACGAACTTAGGAATGTCAAAGAAGAATGTAGAAAGAGACAGTTTTTTCACAAAGATGGTGATCGGTTCCCCAAACTGGAGAAAACTGGCGAAATACGAAAATAAAACTAGAGGGGCTAGTGTTTTTGTTATAACAAAAAACGGATATGTCTCCCCAGCCCCAATCAGTCACTTGGAATAGAACGAATACAGAAGTGAAGGCATTTTACAAATTCAAAATGCCAACAAGATAACCTTGGTTACCAGTGACTATTCTGTTGTGAAAAGGACGTTTTACTCATTCAAAATGTCAATTGATTTGTTGATGAAGGGACAGAAGTTCACGATGTTTGATGTGTCAGATATATTAAAACACTCCAAAATTTAAATATTAATACGCGGTTCACCATGATAGCTGTGACGGATATGCGTTAAGTCTGTGGAGTGATGATCAACGTTTTAAACTAATATCTATTACTGTTTTCCGTCGAGAATATTCCATGGTTTTGAATGTGAAGAACATAAGGGCATTCGAGAATTTTAAATAATAATGTACGAAACATCGTGATAGCTGTAATGAATATCCATGACACCTGACAACTGAGGATCGACATTTTTAATCTATATATGGTCTATTAATGTTTTTCGTTGTGTTGTTGGTTTCTAAAGGAAGGTGATGCTTGAAGTCTTGAAGAGATTGAAGTTCTCCCATGATAATAATCGAAGTTGTAGGAGAAGTAGTGACCAGGTTGTTGAGTTGTTCACACATATGTGAATACGGAATCCGCACTGGTCCATACAAACTACAGACTGAAAGCTTTTGTTCAGCCAAGCAGATGCCGATGCATTCCAGTTCAACATGAGTTGTGTCAATGCGGTTATACTGAACAGACTCATTAACGGTCATAGGAACTCCGCCATAGCTGTCGCATACTGCCGATTTGCAGGGAATATTCCTGCACTGGAACCCTCGGTCTTGGCAAAGTAAGGTGTAGGCCCCAATTGTTTTTGACCGTTTGATCCTCGTGTAGCCACGGAGGGTTATCACAGATGCCGTTGCTACAACGCGATCAGCCAAAATGTCATCTTTGTGAGCTAAGAGTCCTTCGGTGTTGTGGCTTGCTATCAGCGTATGTCCCAATGGAACGGGTTTAGGTAGCAAAGCTTTATAAGCTACAAGCTGCAAGAGCGTCAGAAACACTTGCATCGCAGAAAATTGTTTGCTCATTGATGACGTCACCGGTACATTTTTGGCGTGCCTAAAAATTCCTTGCTTAAAAATAGTCTCATAATGTATTTTATGCCGAAGCGCCAGGTTCATTAGTTTTCGAGTTATTGAGCTTTAAAACATAAATGACGTCATATCTCGCAAATGATGACGTCATAGGTACAACTTTGACGTGTCAAAAATTTCCTTGCTAAAAAGTAGTCTATAATTTATTTTGCTCCAAAGCGCTAGGTTCATTAGTTTTCGAGTTAATAAGCTTTAAAAAATAAACTCGTAATTGATGATGTCAAATGCAAAAAAATTAAAATTTCGGAACCGTTCCAAAATAGTTTTATCCGGACTCGCAGTGAGCCGGAACAACTATCTGAGACATTAAAATCTGTCTCTCGCCACAACCATGGGAGCAAGGACACTTCGAACACTTTTTGCTACATCATGCATATAAGTTTTTTTTACTTTCAAAAATTCGTAAAAAATATAAAAATGATCAAATCCATAAAAAAGCAAAAGTGGCCTATAGGAGCACAAAGGGATGTTTTCTGCCAAAAATCAATTCAATCCGAGGAAAAAATTAAGCCACAGGCGGGATTTGAACTAACTGCCTCATGATCCGTGCAGCCTTATGAATCTCATGAACTCTAATGCTCTATCTATTGCGCCACTGAACCTCGCTTGCACAATACAAAGGCACTATTTTTTTCACTCATTTTTTTCTTTAAAAATTTGCCAAAAATATAATTTTCGGAAGAACGAAAAAATAACATGGACATCATCTGTAGATGTGTCCCCAAACATGCATGCAAGTTTTGAGAAAATCGGCTGGGTAGTTTCTGAGAAATGGCTGCACACAGACGGACGGACGGACGGACGCACCAAAAGCTATATATGTCTCCCCTTAGGGGGAGACATATAATAGCGGGTATTTGTCCCCCATAAGTTGGATATATTTTCACAAAAAAGTCACTGCGATTCGATGAAAACTGAAACAGCAGTAGTAAATAAATAAATAAACGTTTAAGATAGACGAATAGACGACAGGATGGGTGGACGGACAGATGACAATGCCCACACTAAGGGTATAGCCAATGTGGACAATGGCCACATGGGCTAAGATAAAATTTTACGACAAAAACTGCCAGCGATTGTTGGCTGGCTTAAGACTTTCATTGCAGATTGATTTAAAAACATACCAAAGGTAAAACAACACATAAGGCTATCGCCCACGCTGGAAATGAAGCATCATCATCGTCATCCTTCTTCTTCTTAACTGAAACATAATACTGATGATGATCATCTGAAAGTGTCATTCGAGGAGAGTTTCACAATATTAATATTCAAGCAGTCATTACAGGGTGTGATAATAACGATGCCTCTGGCAAAACAGAAAAAAATATTATTACAATGCGCACAACGTTTTTTTTTTTTTCAAATGCGCATTTTTTCAAATTTCCGAGCGTTGGCGCCCCAATTTGTATCAATGACCCGTGTTATAGCTCACACATATAATTGCTTAAGCATGTATTTGAATCCCACATACTTTGCCAGTCTTTAAGTATATGGATGGTTCCAATTTTGCTCTGTACCAGTCAGTTTCTTTCACCTTATGCTGTGCATTACGTTATACTTGCATACACTTTTTTTCGTCAGATGACTTATTTGAAGAACACCCCCAACAGGTTCGCAGCTTCACTGTCACAACGGTTCGTTTTCAGACAGAACATGCCACAGGCACTCCATTCATTTTCAGAACGACCGGTCGACAAAGAGAGTTAAAGGGTGTTTACTGGGTGAGTACAACTCAGTAAAGTTTCAATTTAATCATTTACAGAAAAATCTAACCTACACAGAAAAGACATATCTGCAATTGTCACTTCACACACATTTCTAGTTTATATCTTCCTAAATATGCATTACATATTGTGCATTGCTGTTTGAAACCAACAACGAAAACTCTGTTGCAAGCAGTCGCTCGGATGTCATATTTATTCAGCTACTTCCTCGACGTCTAATCGACTACTGTGGCACATCATTGAATAAACTAAACAATGTATCAACGTCGAAAAGTGCAGGTTGTCAGGGTCGAAACGAATGTTCTGATTCATTTTCGAGGAGTTACGCTACTATAAATAAATAAATTATCCCGTCAACAGTAGCCACAGCTATAGAAGTTTTTTTGTATCCGAGTTAGACCCTTTTCCTTTAAAATCAAGATTAGTAGTCACCAAGTTGCAGTTACCAGATACAATATTCCAATACTTGACGATGCATTTTTATTTTTACAGAAATGCTGTGTAGGTGGGCATCCAACGAATACAGCAGTGACCACGACGAACAACAGTACGACTACAGTAGGCCATAGTAGATGCTACAGCAGGAAAATTAACCAGCATATACACTGACCCAGATATAAAATAACAAATGAAAAAATTCATGAGTTTACCTCCTTGGTGTTTTTTTTTTTCGAAAAAGAAACAGGAGCTACTGTGGTACTGCCGAGAAGGCTTTTATTCTGTTCTAAGTAGAAATAATAATAATAATAATAATAATAATAATAATAATAATAATAATAATAATAATAATAATAATAATAATAATAATAATAATAATAATAATAATAATAATAATAATAATAATAATAACGTAAGCCACACGAAGAGGAGAAGAAAAGATAAATCCTTTAATGAAACTTTTCAGTGTCATGTTGAAAGTGACAGCAGATTATTATTCATCAAAAAATAATATACTGTGAACAGAAAAGAAGGCATACTGAAGAAATAGTAAAACAAAAGCTGGAAAGAAATTCCGATTAGTCGACTTAGTAAACCTTCATTCGAAGGTTGATTATGCATCTGATGTCAAGCAGGCGTCGGTGTCTGTTTTTGTTTTGTTTGTTTGTTTGTATGTGTGTGTGTGTTTTGTTTTTGTTTTTTTCATCTCCGCACTTTTCAGAATTTCCACACTAAAATGGTTTTGTAACACCACACTTGCACATTAACACATAAAATTCAAAATGCAACTGGTTTTTAATGTAGTCAAGTAAAATGGTCAAATAAAATCCAAAAGGCGCTCATTGACAAAATTACGGTTCCATTTTGAGGTAGGGGCATTGTATTGAAAAGCTTAAACATATAGACCTTTGCTGAAAGTCAATAACCGAATATTCGAAAAAAAGGGAAAATTTCCCTTGATCTTGCCTATTCTCATGCCAAATTTCAAGAACTTATAGGAGCAGACACTTGTTTTCGGAAAGGAGGTTTCGTTTCATTAAATTGAAGGGGGGTGGTGATCAACCTCATCGAAAAAACAGAATAAAACAAAATAACCTGCTGCTCTTCCCCTAACTGACACACATCAGAGTGGGTCATGCATACACAAAATTTTAGAGAGACCCAATGGAAACTGAAGGAGCAATACGATTTAATCGAAAATTACAGACGGGCGCACAGACGTGAAAAGTGCGTTGTTTTACAGATGAAATTAGACACATGTGTCTCCTCGAGAGTCATACGTTGCCGCAACCTAACATTCTACTTAAACAAAACTGCTTATTTTTCCTTTATGCGAAGTAGAATACGACTAAAAATTCTCAGTTTTGCTACGTCGATTTGATCATAAATGAAGATAGATGACGTGGGTTTGGCTTATTGACTTGAGCAATATACGCGTGTAGCGGGCAGAAAATCAACGACCACTAACAGAGAGAAAGTTCCAGAAATTCCGGTAAACAATAAATGGCAATATGTGTTGCACAAGAGAAATGGATTTTCAAATTTTGGGCTCGTGCCTCCGGCAATCGCAATTCCATACCAAAAAACATTTCAAACACTAAAAAATAGCAACATCAAAATTTGTATTCCATAATTTAAACGCTTTATTTAAACCACATTTAATCGGACATGAAACTTGGTCCGTACAGACAGCACCTCAAGTGTTTGTCTGGAATGTGTCTACAATTAGGTCTTTGGTACATCTCTTTTAATCGAGTCTTGAATTTGGTCGACAAACAAGTTTTACTGTACGCCATTTTTCGTACCTGGAAGGTCGTTACAAACATGAATTACTGCTCATCTTTTTCCGGGGGGGGGGGGAGAGTGGAAGGTGTTGACTACAGACAGGTGATTACTAATTTGTCTTTTACGCCAGTCTGGAAGGTGGTCACTAAAGAGAAGTGGCACTGTGCGTTTTATTAACTATGCCTTTTATTGGGACGTTTAATATGGTCGATAGACAGGTTTTACTGTACGTCATCATTTTGCCCGGATCTCGAAGGTGGTCACTACAAATAGGCTTTACTTCACCCGGGTATGGAAGGTGCTCATTACAATCAACTGTGTCTTTATCCGGACCTCGAAGGCAGTCGCTAAAGACAGGTTTACAGTACGACTTTCTCATCCGGACCTAGACGGTGGTCGTTAAAAACAGGTTTATAGTACCTCTTTTTACCCGGTTAAGAAGGTAGTCAATAAACACAGGTTCCGCTGTTCGTCTTTTATACCCGGGTCTCAAAGGTGACCACTACAGAGAAGTTTTACTGTGCGTCTTCATTTTCTCCGTAAGATTTCCACTTCAAACAGCTTTAAATGCACGTTTTTGTGAAAGTCTGGAAGGTGGACAAAGATGGTCACTGTAACTTGTTTCAAGCTCTTCATTTAATGCAAGTACGTCATAACACCAGATTAAAAAAACCGGAAATCCGACAAAAAACATCATGCTGGGGAAATTTTGAAGATCCGACATGATCCTAAGAAAAGCGACGAAATCGCTAGTTTGATTATCGAATGAAGTTCACACAGGTGCTAATGTTTAAAATGTGCCAAAGTCTTTTCAAGACAAATAGAAAGTCGAAAGGAGCCAGTCCCATCAAGGAATAACGTGCACGTGCAACACACGCAAACAACATTCAGCGCAACTCACGATCTCCGTCACTTTCGCTTTGGCCTGTAGACACACCGGTATACAGTGCAACGGTTTGGATGTTTTCCGTAGCAGTAGTAAGGTCGGGGTTTGTGTTAGTATTGGAGTTAGCGCTGTTGATGAGAGCCACTGAATGCAAAGCAACGCTAGTTCCAGTGCTCGCATCCGTTGAAATAGACTGAGAGTGAGAGAAAGTTTCCCGGTCAGTCGCTGATTCCGAATATGTGGTTTCGGGATGTGTAACTGCACTTGATCCTGTTAATGTATGATTAAATATATTACTGCCATTCCACAGGTTTTTTTCTATGCGGAAAAGTCCACAATATCACAGACTTAAAACAAAAGGTTTTCGAAATCGCAGTAGAACCAATGACAAGCCATTCGATTAAAGGAACCGGTAGGAAACCATCAAAACGGCTCCTTAGTTTAAAGCTGGGATAAGGAGAGTCCAGTCCAATAACTTCATTAATGGAAGAGTTTTTTTTGCATTTTTAATCAAACAACATAGTAAAACGTAAAAGGGAATGGCAGCATCGCCTCCTGTCAGTTTGTCCAGGAACCCAATATGCAGTTCAATGTAGACTAGTTAATGGACAGTAAAATAGAGAGATAAAGCTCGGAATATATACAAGAATGTCCAGGGACATTGTGAGCAGCCCAGATCTTGTGAATCCTATGAATAAGCTTGTATGGTTGCCTTAAAGGTGTAGTCACATTGCACAAGTTTTTCCAAGGACAAAGTCCCAGCATACTAAAAGCGATAAGACCAATTCCAGCGTGCATGAGCAAGAGAATTTTCCTGAAAATTGGGCTTCAAAAGACGAGATGGCAAAGAGCTAGCTAAATAATTAATTTAGCAACGGACCCCAACATAGACGATAAATACATACAAGGATTTGTTTCCCATAAAAACGGTAAACAGATCTTATGTATCTCTGGTAAACCTTACTCAGTAAGGGGCAACCTTCCATATTGAATTTGACCTTGAGAGTCAATGTCAAAGGTCATATGACCTCATGTGCCGTTAACTATAGGCCGACTTATCTCAAAAACGGTTAGAGATAGAGCGATTTTGAGCTCATTTTCGATGCTTTGGGCATAAACAGCGTTACATAAGCGGTACCTCGGTGACCCTGACCATGGTCACGGTCAAGGTCAAAAACCGGAAATTGACCATTATCTCGAAAACATATAGAGATAGAGTGACTCTGAGCTCATTTTCGAACCTTTGAGCTTAGATAAAAAAGCGGTACATCGATGACCTTGACCTTTCACGGTCAAGGTGAAAAACCTGAAGTTGAGTATTATCTTGAGAATGGTTCCATTTTGAGCTCATTTTTAACCCTTTGGGCGAAACGACGACAAAGAATTGGTACTGCGTGACTTTCTTCTTGGTCATAATTTAATAAAAATATTATCTTTAGTGGTTTCTGCAAGTGGGTCTATTCCGCTAGCAAAATTCTGTCTAGTTTGAAAATTTGAATTTATGAAATAGGGTTGCAAATTTCAGGCAATATGACTACTATTGGAATCGAAATTAGGTGATTTTTTTTGTAATATACTCTTGCACTGAAAACAGGACTACCTGCAGCTAAAGTGGTCCGATTAGAAGGAAAAGCACATAGAGCGGGATAGTCAGGTGGGGTCCTACCTGTGGGGTGGTTTCATTTGCCTTGTGGTCCGATCCGAAACAAGAATGTCCAGGGACATTGTGATCAGCCGAGATCTAGTGAATCCCGTATGAATATGGATAAGATCGTATGGTTGCCAAAAAGTGGCAGTCACACTGTACATGTTTGTCCAAGGACAAAGTCCAAGCTTTCAAACAGCGATAAGACCAATTCCAGCATGCATGAGCAGGGGAATTTCCCTGTAAAATTGGAACTGGATAGTCTACCAGAGATACCTTCGAACAACTCATGGAAATTATGTCCACACACGTGTACTCTTGGTGGGACATACTCAATTATTTTAAAGACCAGAAACGACCAGTGAATGGTGATATAACCAAACACATGTAATTACGTCTAAAACAGTATTACTTAGCTTTTAATACTTTAATATGTATTATTTTGCGGGGTTTGCATTTCGGACCAGTGCACATGTTTATTTAACTTGTGTTCATTTTGGGTGCTTATTTTGGACCAGTGTGCATGTTTGTTTAACTTGCATTAATGCGTGGGTGGCATTTAGCACCACTGCGCATGTTTATGCAACTTGCCTCGATGCGCGGTTCTTATTTCAGATCACTGTGCATGCGTTGCATCAATGCACGGTTATTTCATACCAATGCGCATTTTTATTTAGCTTCCGTTAATGTGCGGGTCTCATTTTGGACAAGTGCGCATGTTTCTTTAGGCTGAAATGATGTGCGGTTCGCATTTCGGACCAGTGCGCATGTTTACCTAATTTGCGCTGATGCTGGGTGCTTATTTTCCATCAGTGCGCATATTTCTTTAACTTGTATCGGAACGAAAGGGCCTTCAGTTGGGGTGTGATGTGGTCGCGTCTTGGGCACAATGTAATCACCTGTTGTTGCAGAATTTTGAATCCGTTGGAGCTTTTCCACAGTACATTTGGGAAGTCCAAAGAGTAGAGAGTTACAATAGTCTAATTTGGAGATCACTAATGAATGTATTATTCCCACTTGCAAACATAGTTTGCAAATGGGTATGCTTTGCTAAGAATTCTGGCTGTTTATTCCTTCCTTTTTTTCCGTTTCGTTGGTTTCCAGAAAAATCCTACTACGCTATTAGACTTAGGACGATGAAATTTGGCACACAGATAGAGGATGATGAGACGTCGTGAAATCTGCAATTTCTTTTACCCTGACCTTCAAGGTCAAGAATGAATATAATTCCAAGCGGTTTGGTGTATTTGGCACAGGCACGTGGTCCCATTTTTTATCTCTGTGGAAGTCCCCATTCCAGCGGAATAGGATTTGAATTTTCCCCATGTATGGTAACACATTTTGTACGGCTGCTAAGGTACGACTGATACCAAGTGAGCGCATCGCCAGTCATACCGAATGACATCTCCAGACGACGTAAAAGCAACTCATTGTCTACAGTATCGAAGGCTGTTGATAGATCCAGCAGCCCCATAAACAGTACTTCGCGTTTATCAAAACAGGTTAGAAATCCTCAACAATTTTGAGTAGGGCCGTTTCAGTGCTATGTTTGGTCCGGTATGCCGATTGCAGTGGCTTTTGGAGATTATTGTTGAATATGTGCTAACCAATTTGAGAAATGGCAACGTCCTATAGAAGTTTTGAGAGGAACGGAAGATTTGATACTGGTCTGTAATTGCTAGTAATCTTGTATAAAATTGGCTTTTTCAGTAACGGAGTCACAAGAACACTTTAAGAAGTTTTGGCACGGTGCTCTGCGATAACGACGAATTGATTATATGTGTGAGTGGTTCTGCCAGAACATCAATGATTGACTTGATGAGCTATGTTGGCACAGGATCCAGTGCACAGGTTTTTAAGGGAGCGTTTATAACAAATTTGGTTATAGGTTCGGAGTCGACAACTTTGAAAGTAGACAGTTCATGTGTGGCACAGCTTTTATCATGATCAAAAGGATTACCATCATCTGTGAAAGTGCCCATGTTAAGAGAGGTCTATGTTAAGAACATCCGTACAAAATTTACAGAAAATCTTATCAAAATTGTTCGAGAAGCATTTTGAAAACTGGCAACAAAAAATTTAGCCAATTTTTTGCGGATCGCCAAAAAGTTATTTTTCAAGAAAGGCCTTCCTAGAGAATAGTTGAACAAAATTGGAGAGGAATCCGACCAAAATTGTAGAAGCATTTTGAAAATCAGACACCAAAAAAATTTAAAAATGTCTCCCATTTGACCAATTTTTGGGGAATCGCCAAAAAAAGTAAATTTTCAAGAGAAGCCTATGTTAAGAACATTTGTACAAAATTTAAAGAAAATCTGATCAAAATTGTTCGAGAAGCACCTTGAGAACTGACAACAAAAAATTTTAAATGCCTCCATATGGTCAATTTTTGGCGGATCGCCAAAAAAGTAATTTTCCAAGAAGGACCATCCTAGTGAACAATTGCCCAAAATCCGATCAAAATTGTAGAAGCAGCATTTTGAAAACACACCAAAAAATTAATAACACCCCCATTTGGCCAATTATTTTTTTCGAAACGCCAAAAAAAAAGTAATATTTCAAGAGAAGCTACTTAAAGAACATTCGTACAAAATTTAAATCTGATCAAAATTGTGTGAAAAGAAGAAAATTGGCAACCATAAAAATATAAACCCCCCCCCCCCCACCCACATTTGGCCAAGTTTTGGCGGATCACCAAAAAAAGTAACTTTTCAAGAGAGGTCTACCTAGAAAACAATCGTGCAAAATTGGAAACGAATTCAATTAAAATTGCTGGCCAGTCTCTTCTCTCCATGGGACACATTACTTAATACGTCATTGTGGGATACACCATGATGCCAGTAAAAGACACTTCAAAAGTCACACGGTCAACTCTTAATGACTGAAATTATGTACGTAATACGTCACATGTCCTCTTTACCCATAGGAGAATTAAGTTGAAGGAAACACACTTGTACAAGGAATAACATCAAATTTGAATATGATCCCGCTTTAGGTTATCGAGATCTGTTGCGCGCCAGATCTTGGTCGCAGCATATATATTTTGCCGTAACGAGGTCACATGCGGTCTTCGTTTGTTCTAATTGCGACCACACTTAACAGTCTTCCAAACCAACCAAGCACTACTTCTGACATTTCTCCTGCTTTTAAATGCTATGAAATTTATTTGATGGCGTTTGTTATACGCTTTCTTCATACGAAATGTCTTAAAGGTTGACAGAACTGCGCGTAAACCTAATTCAACTTCTGAGCACAGCACATACTTCGTTAAACAGAAAAGCTTGTTGGAGGGAACAATATCATAAAAAGACAAACTAAACTTTAAAGCACGTTTATTTTCCGACAATACAAAAAGCATTACACTGAGAATTATTTGTAAGCACATTTTCAGCCACCACCATCCCACTCAACTAAAGAAACAGAAACAGAAACAAAGTATATCTCACAGGATTCATTGTCAAATTTCATCCTGATGCCGTTTGCCGCCCGATGAGAACATGAAAGAATACGTTTAGTCCGTCCAAAAACCCAAGTCTAAAATGAACCATTTTGGAATAAAAGTACACTTTAATCTCTCGTCAGAATAAAGAACAAAACAACAGGGTTCACTGCGCCAAGCTGGCTCTTAAAATCTCTAACACTTTAAGTTAAGTGTAAATGTACGCCACACATGGGATTTTAAACGCTTAAATAAAATGATAAACAAACACGATGTACTGCGACAATATATATAGCGTCCAATGAAACATTGTAAGATTTTGAAAGAACATTCTCGAAATAAAGCTTTCATTCAATTGCTCAAGGATTGTTCAAGCACTGGGCCGGCCTGGCTCGCTTACAATACCGATCTTTGCTGGTTACCACTTGTGCTACTTGTATTATTTCAGAATATTTCAAAATATTTCAAAATATTTCAACACTCGATGAATAAACGGGATCAATAATTGTAGGCTTGAGATGTTAACTCGTTCCATTTTCTCCCTCCCCACCACCCCCTTCCCCCCTCTCCCACCGTGCTGTGCAGGGTTCTGAAATTTGACCAGTGGTAATTTTCAAGAGGCCACCATTCCGCCTATATTTTTTTCATCGCAAAAATTAAATGATAGTTTTGTGAAGGACCATCTACAGAATATTTCTGTGCACAAACTAAAGTCAATAGAATCAATTTCTTCAAAAGGGCATTCAGATTTTTTGGGCGACCACCAAAATTAAACGATAATTTGTGAAGAACCATCTAGAATATATTTTACCAAAGTCAACAGAATCAATGGTCTTATAGCCTTAGAATTTTGCAATAATAATAATAATAATAATAATAATAATAATAATAATAATAATAATAATACAGAGCAGCACACATATACGCACACACAGATGAAAGGCAGACAGCGTGATGACAAAGTCAGCTGGGCTAAAAAGTATACATGCTTCTATCGAAAAAACGTAAGTGTCGACAAATCCTCGTTAAATCAGTTTGAAAGTTACAAAATTAATAAGTGAAGTCCCTTCCCTAAGTTTGGCCACAGGAGTTAGTTGTTTCAACTGAAGGGACATTTTTCATTGAAAAATGTCTAACCTATGTCTAAAATTGGGGGACTAGTCGTAAAATTGTTCACGAGTTCTAATGTTTTCCAAGAACTGAAGGGAAAATCAAAGATGGCGGATAGCAACCATTTTAAATTTTCTGATCGATTCTAAGATCAACTACAAAGCGTGCTTGTGTATGACGTGCTCTTGTTGACGATCAGTTAGGCAGATTTTGTGATATCGCATCAACAAGGAATTGGGGGGTGAGAATTGAAGATGGCGTCTGGTGTGGCCTTTAGGCTCGGTCATGGTCAAAATAAAAATGGATTATCGGTGTGGGAATAATAGCCGGTGATGTACAGATCGATAGATAACACCCAAGCCTATAACCCTCCTCTGGGAACCAAAGACCAAGCTGAGAGCTTTAAACACACAAGTTTTGTGAAAACCTTTTTGAAACAAGAAAAAGGCGGAAGAAAACAAAAGAACAGTTGTGACGTACAGTCAAAATCCAAAAGATTTGCCCTTTTTTGTACAATATGCAGCCAATGCCATTCTGCACACATATAAAACCTCACTGAAGGAGTCTCGAGTCTCATCACAGCGCATTATAGCACTGCAAAGGCAAGCAAGGAAGCGGAAAGCGGTGAATTCCCTTAGATTTTCCAATCGTATGATTGCTTCTAAAAATACTACATTCATGAATAATGCTAAACATTACCGGGAAACGGGGGCCCGTTCAATTGATAAAAAAGGAAACACAAAGCGCGGCTTAGCTACGACCATAATACCACGATTCAGTCTTTGTGTACACAATAAACATAGTGTGCAAATAAAAGGGCACAGACTGGGCCGAAGCCTAACAAAATTTGACTCGCTTTTGAATCTCCCAAAACCTGGTACATATTAGATTTAGTGAAAGCTTTCAATTGATAAACAATGCACGAAAAAAAAACTTATTCTCATGCACAACAGTCTTTTAATCCAGTGAATCCAAAGTTCTAAATATTATCACCCATCACCAAACCATGAACATTCCATTTTTTTTTTCAAAACGATTTTGATCTGTTTGCACAATATATAGAACAGATATATGGCAACAGCTAAAAAAAATGGCAGTATCTGACCAGGGAACCATGATATCAAAATCACAATCACTTTCATATTTCAGCGCATACTTCATGGTAAAGTAACCACCCCCCCCCCCCCCCCCCCACCTCACACTCCCCCAGTTCAGGGGTTGTTTACCACTGTCTGACTCACAATGGCGTGTTGTAATTATTGATTCACCAGAGACAGTTGCCAAGTATGTTTTGGATTGACCTCATTTTCAATCAACAATAAACTCTATTTCAAAATATTACCACACTTACAATAATTCGAATCGTCGCTTCCCTTATTTTTCCCTCCACTTAGTTTCTCAAAATCTTTTTTTTTTTCTTAAACCTTAACAAGTGAAACCTACACCTGGCATAACAGAAAGCAGCGCACGAGTGCATTACACAGCTGCAGTCGCCATCAAAGCAGTGAGATCTCCACCTCACAAACATCATTTTTCATTAGGGTTCTGTTCCAAGGCCCGGCCCGACCCAAGCTGAATTTCGGGCCATTTCGGGCCCGGCCGGGCCTGACTTTTTCATGACGCATTTTATTTGTACTTGATAGGTATCTTTTAATTTTACACATTTCGAATATATCGTTGCTCACTTTACACTCCATTTTGTATGGATTACATTTTATGCAATCCAGAAATGTTTTTCAGCATTTTATACCATATATATGTATTTATAAATAGAATAATATACAGTGTATATGTATATCCTTTAACTTTCCTGGCCCGGCCCGGCCCGACCCAAAGGCCCTCGGAACACACCCCTATTTTTCATCCACATCCCTGTTTTGTCCCGCATTATATCTGAACTTCGAAACACCCCGCGACTAATTCAAGACCTTAAAAAAAAAACCTTTTTTTTTTTTTTTTTGCTTTTTATTTTTGTGGTTGGGAGTATGGTGCTGGAAAATGATTTCTGCACGCGCACGAAATTGCATCTTTAAGTGGCCCGACTGCGCTCCGATCCCAGTTGCCGATGCGAGCAATTTATGAATCCATGCACGGTTTGAAAATCACCGCGTAAAGCTCTACTGTCTACAAAATCGATCCACACTACATTAACTAATGCTTCAGACACATATTTTACATTATGTACAGGCAGTGAACCACACTGCAAATTCTATTATGGCATTGTTGTGTCTGCTCCGTTTTTTTTCCCCTTTTCTGTTACACTCATCGATCGAAAATATTACCAGTGTTTTGGCAACGGAGCCTGCAATGTGCCCCATAAATCAATAATTAATTTCAGGAGCATGTAGTAATTGGTTGAGCTGTTTTACCACTGTTACATAACCGTCCTTCCTAACGTAACTGTTTTAAAACCAAGAATATTAATCACCAATGGAATATAACTTTTGGTGTCCTGAAATGCGCATCCCCTCCATAAGCACAACAGCTGTATCAGACCCCGCAGATAAAGAAAGAGAAAGGCCACAGGGGGCGTAGCCATAAATATCACGCCCCCCCCCCCCACCACTCGCACTTGCCAACACACAATTTTCTACTCTTTCTCAAAGATTTCGTTGGTATACCACCAATAACATGTGCTAGAAATGCAAAGCTCACAAACTACACTAATCAGCAAATCAAGAATAAATGACTACACATATTCGAATCCCGGTCAACTGCCCCCCTTTTTTGAAACCCGGTCGACTGCCCCCCCCCTTCAAAGTGGAGGGGTGGTCATGTGCCCCCCCCCCCCCTCCCTCCATATACTATTTTTTTCTTGGGTTACACAGACACAATAAGTAAAATTATATTTTATTTTATTTACCTAACGTTGGAATTCTACCATAATACATAGCATGCACCTCGGTAAATTGCAATTCACCAATAGGAAACCAATTGCAATTAGAATTGGAATTAGTTTAGGGATCAGTCTCTCCTAAGTTCAATATTGGTGAATAGATCAATCGTTTCTTACTTCCAAGTTACTGAGCGACATTTGACAGATCAATCGTTCCTTATATCTATTTTAACCAGCGACAAAGAACAGATCAATCGTCTCTCAGATCTCTTTTTGTTCATAGACGATCAATAATTTTTCACATCTCTTTATTTAACCAGAGTTAAAGATCAATGAAGATCAATTAAGATCAATTGTTTCAGAGACGAAGTAGACAGGGACATCACAATTGCCTAATTTTTTAGAGATTTTTTTCCACTGAAAAAAGGAGGGTGGGGGCAGATGACTACCCCGCCAAATTGCAGGGGGGGGGGGGGGGGGAGTTGACCGGGTTGCAAAAGAGGGGGGCAGTTGACCGGGGGGCAGATGACCGTTTACCCATATATTCACGTGTACAGAAACTAGAATGAACCGTGCACATTTACATCACTAGACGCTAATGTGAATCGTATTTCTTAACTACATAGACATATATGTAAACGAATCCTAGTATCTATGTAATTATAAGAAGTAATTAAATACCACATAAAACACCGTGCCAAAGCAAAAACGTGTAAAAATAATCTTATCCCTTAAGGGGTTATTCACCATAAATAAGCAAGAATGTGATGCACACCCCTCCAACAATTTATACAACCATGTACTAACATAGACAAGTAATTGTTTCACTCGCGCCAATTCGTCACAACAGCGCAATCTACAAATGGTAAACTTTGAATATCGGGTATACTGAACTGCTTCCAGCGAAATTCGCAGTGCTCATATTTTACTTGCAATTTTATTTTAAAAATTTAAATACCTGTGCACTTTATGCTAAAAGCTGCACGAAGCACACACAAAAAGGAGCAGCTGCCTGTCCAAACACCACGCCTACAGAACACTCAGTCTTTACACAACAGCGATCGAAGCACGTCTTGGAGCATTTGAAAGTAAAACTCTCAATTATGCCTCGGATAGGTTTGCTAAAGAAGGTTTTAAAAGTTTTATCTGATTTATGCTATGACCTAGTATAAAGCAATGAGAATTTAAGACACAACAGCAACATTCACCGGTTTATGCGATTAACCAACGTTCACTGCATGACGAAAATGGCACTGAATTTTCGATACAGCTGCCGACAAGCATTAAATTGAAGGCTGGGGACGGAAGCCCAGCTGATGTGAAGATTTTCGAGCGTACGCGAACCTGTATTCTATACACTGGTCTCCACTGCAAAACTACCAATAGCCTGCTACTAGGCCTATGGGGTGTGGACCGAAATCCTTAAACATGGTGGTAAAAATGGCTTCACCAACATCATCAGCTGCCCCCAGCGTTTTGTGTGATATGAGCTTCAAAACCAAATACTCCGCGGGGAATGGTCACTCATTGTCGCGGTATGATCAGCGTCAAACAACGGTCTTGTGACAAATTACGTGGCGTCACAATTTACATCCATTTCGTTTCCTTGCACGGGAGATCAAACACTTTCAGTTCAGATACGTTTTAAAACATCTGACTGAGATTTTTTATCGGCACGAAAAAAAAAACAGACCAATTTTGCCCGGTCATAGAAAGAAATCGAAATACAAGAAAATGTAAAAAAGGTTTAACAGAATTCAGAACTGTACGAACCAAGCATATACTGATCAGTTAGGTCACGCCCTCCCTTAACAAAATTCAAGGCCATGACTTCACGTTTAGCTCATGTGATTTGTCGAAACATATTTTTCACCATGTTTCAAATTACGCATTTTGCGCGCCCTGCTTGTTGCCATCTAAAGGCACTTCTTCGTGTGCACTTCGCGTCGTTATGCTCTTAAAAGGACTGCTTCCGCCATTTTTCTTTCTCTTGTAGAAGTAAATTATGACGAAAACTATTACTCCACCAACCAGACAGATTGCCAGAACGACGAGCACGTAAACCCACCACGGAGTTGGTGGATCTTCGGGTTCTGCAAAACAAACAAACAAACAAATCCCTGTCACTTCACAATCACTTCGTTTGAAGGAAATTAGAATTAAAGAATCGAATGACGGTGCATACAAAAATTCCAATTCGAAATATTTTGGATTATTGAAAAAAAAACATGATCTACAATTTAACATTTGCACTGTGCATCACAAAAAAGAACCAGGACTGCTGGCTTAATACCCATCGTATTTGCAAACTTCCGTGCTCAGAAACGCCGAAGTCAACAATCAATTTTGAATAGTTTCAAAAAGAAAATCCTATTTGGGACATATCTGTCATAAGGCGTACAATTTTGTAAGCTGATAACTACAACTCTTATGGGAGATAATGCCACCAATTTTAGGTTAGTTTCAAAAAACAACAACACTGTTTATGTACAGTATATTCAAATGAGTGTATTCAATTGCAAGAGCCTAGACTCCAGACTTTTTCAGCATCCAACTCCAGAACATAAAAGAAGGGCAAAACTAGCACAGACTTCGAATGAAAGAATCAACACTAACGAGACCCTGAGAAATGTAGACTGAACATCACACTATGGCTCCGACAGGCATGGCCATGAGGTTTACTTCTTGAATCAGACACGGCTGTCCAGGGACAATGCGCCAACTCACTCCCACTGTCGTCAATACAATAGTAGTCATTCAAATGTACAAAGTAATGTCCTGTTATTCTATGATAATGTCACTCTTCCACCTGCCCCTTCACGATCACATTGAGCTTCTTTTCAATGACTTTTGAGATGCAAGTAGCGGCACCTTTCCTGGACTCATAGTTTATCGATATGAAAATTTAAACAGCACCCGTAAGGTGCATCAAGTGTTTATGTCGCTCGCACCTGAACTTGCTCCTAAAGGCCTGATCCAAATCAAGCGACAAAACCGGATTTTTTTTCATTGAAACCGGATCCCTTTCTGCAGGGCATAAAGTTCACAGGATCCCGGGGACCCCTGATAATCGGTTCGGGACCCCTGGAATTTGACCCAGGGGTCCCGCGAGACCCCAGAAAAAAGACGGTGTTCTCTTGCAACTGTTCAGTATCACCGCCAAGATCGGAAATGATTGTTTTCTTCATTGTTTAATGTAGCATCATTCAGTATTTCTTTTTTTTTTTTTTTTTTTTTGTTAGAAGTAGTAGTTTCGTGATTTGCATGATATTCACTAATCATGTTTATTTTTTTGTTGCAATAAAATTGATTTTATAGAATTCAACTTTTTTGTATTGCCCGAAAATGTCGGGACCCCACCACTTTACCTCAGGACCCCTGGTTTCAAAGGTCGGGGTCCCGCGGGACCCGGAGCTGAAAAGTGAATTTTTTGCCCTGACTGTCTAATATGTAACAAACCATCTGGCCCTGCAACTGAAAACTTCAAATTGTATTGATTTTGATACTCTCTGATTTCTCTAGTGGTGGTGATGTTAAATTTTATCGATCCATGTGCGCTTCACTGATAAAGAGTAACAGGCATTTTAGTTTTCCTTTAAATCAGTTATCTTGGATGTTCCTAGTTTTAATATATTACTGGGCTTTCAAAAAGAAAATTGGAATGGCTTAAAATGATCAATCAGTAAAAACATTTTCATTGATATTATGACCAGCCGAGACCCATTCAATGAATCGGTGTCAGTTACTGCAATGATAAAAAAAATCAAAGTCTAAACAGATTCGGAGGCAAAAGTCCTAGCATTATAAATGGGGAGCTTGAGCTTGCTCTTATTGTCGTTTCCTCCCAGCTAGCCGAAATTTCAGAACGCCGCCAATTTGGTGGTGCAGTGGAATATCGCCCAAACAAGTTACAACCCAGTAAGGGTCAGCACAGGAATAGCTCACGCACAGTGCTGGCATGATTAAATCGAAATCTTTTGGTATTATACATGTTTCCATCACCAGAAGTCATGCAATATTCCCTTCGCCCAATTCAGAAGTCCAGCTTATTGTCGTTTTCAACCGAGAAGAATCTATGGTTCTACTTCATTTTCCACAATACCAGAAAAAAAGGATTAAACACCGATATGCGGGAGAAAAGGGTCGGGGTAACATCGGCATCAACCTATATCCGGAAAAAAGAGCCTGGATAATGTTGGGATTCCGTCGTATCCCGACGGGTTTCACTAGGACACTATGATATCCTGCCGGGATTCCGACTGTTTTCCTTCCGTTTTTGTTCTTGACATAGGCCATGAGCGAAACCGTCAAAAAGACACGTACAGACACAGAAAAACGTAAGCCGCAACCCAACCCAACCCCTGGACAAAGGCACCACAGTAGTTATATAAACTTGTGAGTTATTCTTTCTCCCCATATTCTCCCCATATTCACTTTCACAAGATAACCCCCTTTTTTAGTAATTTTTCAACAGAGGACCACATAAGGAAAAGTACTTTATCAGGAGTGGACGGCCTAGGGAACACTCGTACAAGATTTCAAGTGTGGGAGAAGAGGCAAGTAAAAGTTTGCACCCCCACCCTCCCAAACTGATATAATAAGATCAACCCAACAAGTCGGCTGGTTCACTAAGTACACAGACGTAAGAAGTGGTGGCCAAACAAAAGGGCAATAAGACGGATAAAAACTAGAACCTCACTTCGCTAGCGAAATGTTAAACACTTGACAAAAATTAAAACGCACAAAAACTTCCTTCAATGGGTTATTTCTTGAATAATATATTGCAAACAACACAGCTTGAATACGTCTTATAAGCCGAGTAGTGTTTCGTTTCTGTTGACTTAAGGTTTTATTGACTTATCTAGCATACGCCGTGTATTTACGCAGTGAGAGCTCGCACAAAGCTCACTGAGCAACTGTGTGTGATGTGGGTTAAATGCCACGCATTTACTTGCAAAAATACACTCTTTTCACATGGCGTTTTGACATAGAAAACGAAATCAAAGACGAAAATAAAAAGTGACATGCACATGTTCAGATCAAGCTCTTCATAAGTCCCAAGTTTCATGGTCGTAGGGCCCATAGTGTCAGAGAAGAAGAAGACACAAAAAATCGGAAAAAGTGTCAAGAAGAAAAAAAAAGGACGAATTTTGCTCGCACAAATTCATATAACTCTTGCAAGCCAAAGGCTTGTCAAGTGTTAATGAGGTAACTGAAAGAAGATGAAGCAAGCACGCGGAAACGGCAGCACGTATCTCGTTGCTAGCTACAGCGTTGTAAACATGTCGCCCACCAAGCCTTTCGCGACCAAGAACACATGGACACTACTGCAAAAATAAAGATTTCCTTCCTAATACTGCTTTTACTTGGATACAATTTAAAAAATTGCATTCACAACTTTGCTTTTGACGAAGCTATTTACTTTTTAAAATATGTTAGAGCTTTGAAGTAGCACAGAGGAGAGCTTATGTTGTTAGGTTGTGACGTAAGGGCGACAGGAAAGCACCCCCCTTTCCAAACCCAGAAAGGGACTTGCTTCTTTCAATTCCCCAAAATGTAAATTAGTATCTTTAAATTCAGCAAAGAAATAAGTTAATGCAAGAAATGGACAAGTAGATCTTCTGCGAGTGGACAGTGGGAGGAGGAGTACCAAACGGGGTAATTCAAGATCAAGTGTTACTCATTAACAGCAATAATAATAATAATAATAATAATAATAATAATAATAATAATAATAATAATAATAATAATAATAATAATAATAATTGCTGCTGGGTGGTAGTGTGAAGGATAGAGCGAATGGTACTCACCATCTTTAAGCTACAGTGTATCCATGTGTTCAGTTTGCTTCATTTTCCAAATCAGAAAAAATTCAGCAAAATTTCATTCAAATTTGTGCAAATTTTTTCCGAGCTTGAGCAGCAGTTCATCACGCGATGTTTATTGTGGCGCTGATTGGTTAACATTGAGTACAATGAAAATCCAAGAAATGAACACATTGAGTGAACGCGGGTTAAGTACAGCCCGGTGGCGTAATGGCGGCATGCATTCACAACAGCGGTCAGTGCCTGTCGAAGCCCTCTACAAAATTTAACTTTATACATTTAAGGTCAGGGAAAACCTAGCATGTAAACTCAATTTTTGGATTTTGGAAAGAGCTAAAGACCAACCATACAGCCAGATGTATAAACAAGGGTGCACGGCATTCCAGATATCTTCCATCTGGACACCTCGTACCTGGGCAGTTAGCATTCAAATGTAAAATGTTTATGTCGCCCCTATGACACTGAGGCAGCCCGAAAATCACATACTAATGCCAATGTAACACAACAACTGAACGCTACGCTTTGCCACAGCAGGGCAAATGGATGGGACGCGGTTATAGTTTATTATATTTTACAGCAAACTGTTAGGAACTGGGGGGGGGGGGGGGGGGAAGTTGGGATTAGCTCATTTGGCTAAGCGGAATGGCAGGTCAGGGACAACAAGCGATTCATGTGAGTAAGATAAGTCCGTCGATCAGCCATGAAAAAAAAAAAAAACGAAATGGTGCCTAAAACAAAAAAAAAAATGTTTTGAATCTACTGACATCTAGCAAGATCCTCATGCGCAAGGACCCAAGAAAATCTGAAGCCCTGTTAAGTGCGCGATATTCTTATTGCAATACCCTGAAAGTGTAAACCAAGCGTTGCGTTACATTTAAGGATAACACGACAGCTTTAAGCAGATACAAATATGCCCTTTCAATTTATGTTTTGATCTATTTTATTAAAACTAAACGTTTGTGCAGACATACATTTTTTCAGTTTCACAAATTGGAACTGCACCTTTCAACCTATGATAATTAAAACAGTCTAAAGATTAAAGTTTGTTTATAATACTCTACAAATAAATCTATTATTTTCTTTTTTAATTAAACTTCATGTTATTTTAACTTCTAAATCAGGCCAAAGACTTGTGTGTCCTTAAAATGTATCAATGTAATGTCTAAAATTATCCTGCCATACCATTTTATATTTCAGCAGGAAGATCTCTATTAATTCGCGACTTCCATACAGGAAGTCGCGTACTTCAGTCTTGAAAGGTCTTTGATATAATGTGCTAAATTTAAACATTTTATTTGGCAAGAAAAAAAGCTGAACTTAACATACGCACAGTAAATGCTCGGTGGTCAGGAGGGTTTGAGAATCGGTCAAATTTACTCAGATAGACATTAATTCTGACAGAGTATTTATAATTATAGTGTACTTTAAAGGGAAACAGTGAACGCAGCCTATGCGCAGTTATTTGGTTGTGTTTGACTTAAGCATTTACTGTATCGCTGAAACATACACCAAAAACACCGGAAATAAACATATTTCAATAACACAAATAACAAAACGGGATAGTAGAATCAGCTGGACACTTCCACAGTGAACTACATACTCAACAACTTGGCATAACAACCAAAAAAAAAAAAAACACTACGAACGCTTAACTAACGTTGAACCTTAGGGCTAATTCGAAAGGAGTAACAATGCTTTACATGCTCTCTCCCTTATCTTGAAATCTGATATTTCAGATTTTCGGTTAGCTCAAACGTTTCAAGATTACTGCACATTTTATTTCGATCATTCTTACGCTTTGGTCTTTACAAGTTAAACTGTCGGTCTAATCAAATATCGTATACTATACATACTATAGAGTAACCTCATAAAAGCTTAAGTCTACTGTACTGAAGACGGAAATTTCAAGCCCATCGGAGTCACAAAACCCCATTTGAAATAGAGAACAAACATAACACGCAGCAATACTTGAGGGGAATGGTTGAAAATAAAAACTTTAAAAATTTAATACAAAAAGCTTAAAGGAATGCGGGCATACGGAACGAAGTTAACATTTGGTGCTGCAAGAAACCTCGCAAAGAAGATAGTGCAGGGCTTTACGTTAACTTTTTTCGGCACCTCCCCGGTGGGGCAAGCAGATTTTAAATCTACCTGCCCCACCAGCACTCTTACCTGCCCCACCTTTTGTCTATTCTGTTGGACATTTTTAAGTTTTTAATTTTGATAATTTTACAATGTTTTTCAAATATTTGGCGGGTGTCCAGGCGCAGTCCAGCACCCGCATAGAAACTGGCAACATGTCAGTGGCTAGTATGTAGGTCAGGTTCAGCTAGCGGATAACTACACTCGCCTACTTGACAAGTATGTTGTTATTACGTCGAGCCACGTCCCCGCGAACGGATCTACCTGCCAGGTGGGGCAGCTAACCGGAGGAGTCTACCTGCCCCACCAGGCCTTTCACCTGCCCTGGCAGGTGGGGCAGTCGTTAATGTAAGGCCCTGTAGTGCAACAATATTGGAAACACTGTCTTATTTTTCCCTTCACGCCTCAGTATTAGTCGACAGGGAAAAAAACATATTTCTCCACGAAAAGTACTTTATACATGTATATCACGAACGTTGTACAGCTGACATATTTTACGACGCTGTAAGCCTTTTACTGTGATCCTGTATTACGCATAACGCAAACATACTACATTGTATTATCAGTAATCCCAATCAGACAACACCCAGATAGCCCCCCCCCCCCCCCCCACCCTTAGCGCCGATAACACTACGTGTCTGATTCTGTAATCATCTACTTTTTCCACCGGGAAGTTCATATGATCCTCTGATTCATTGTATTTTGGTATATGTTTGGTGTGTCAACAAGTAAAATTCTATAACAGAGCAGGCATACATAACGAAACGTGCCACAATAATCCGAATCCAAGAACAGTCACCGAAAGACCAAATGTGACCGCTGTTCCAGTTTTATAACTCAAGAAAATTTCGTTTTGAAACTTTTCCGTATTTTTGCCATTTATAATATTGATCGAACTAAATGCTCACTGTGTCCGCTTTGGCAAGGAACAAAAATGACCCGGCTGGTCAGCGATCTTTATTTTAAGCAACGGCCGATTTTTCAATATATTTATTTATTGACAGTTAGGTGAAGCGGCTTTAGCTAAAATTGTTTTTTCGTTTTTTTTTCTTACAATATATGTTTGAATGCTTTTATGAAACGCCATTTTCGTCTATTATCTTACATTTCCAGTACGTTTTCTGCCTTCCGGATAATTCTTAATTACAAAATTTTATATGCCCGGCTAGTTCATTTTTTTTTACTCCAGTGTTTTTAGACCCAGCTAGGTCACTTTTTCACTTGCGATTTTATTGACCAGACTCCGGATGAGAATCACGGTTAGTTTTTCCTCTCCTATAGTATTCTGAATGGGTTTAGTATCCGCATGCGGGATTGGAAGGGGGTAGCTATCGTGCACGGATACATGCACCTGGATAGAAATACGAACAAGGCCCAGATACAAGCTGTCTTAAAATCATGCGTGTTACTTTAGTTTTACATTCATCTGCCACGTACAGTAACTTCTAATAGCGGTTTTTTTTTTTTTGTGGTCATTCAAATAGATCTCAAAGAACTATTTTTGTCTTCTCGTCAAAGGGATTTTCTCGAACAGTCAAGCATTCTAGTTTTCCCCCTAACTGATTCGATTATGTACACTTAAAAAGCGAACTCGCTTGTAACGTTGGGAAACAGACAAAAATTAGTTTATTGATCACTTGCATAGCGCTTGAGCTTGATATTTTAAGATGAGATTCTTTGCCCTCCCCCCCCCCCCCCCCCCCTTTGTGATTTGGAGATACTGGCTGTTCTCTAGCACATGAAAAGAGCCAACAGGAACGTCAGCCATAATAGGCGTAGCTTGGCGCGGCGTATCCCTGCCCTAAGCCTCCTCCCTGCGCATTATATCCATACGCGTCGTCCACTCCGGCATGACGCGCATCACGGGTATAGTCGTATTCCAGGACTTGTGGCTGCACGAGGTAACCATAGTTATCATGTCCCAGATTTTGGGTGTAGTACATGCGTCCATCCGGGGACCTAGCCATGACGTAATCAACCGCTGGCTGTGCGTACAACCCACTAGGTGAGTACGACGACATCGGAATGGCGTACTGTGCGCGTGACGCGTCGTCTAGCGACCGGCTTCCGCGATACCGGAAGTTAGTTCCCGACGTACCACGTGGTTTATTGGCACGTGATCTATCTCCACGGTTACTGTGACGGTAGCCCAAGAAGACCCCCGCTCCCACCAGCGATATGACTATCAGGCCAAACGGAATGATTAAGTAATACAACGCCCGATTATTGTCGTCCTCACTCTCAGATGAACTACCATCATCCTCAGTACTGATGTCGGAAGGGTTTGTGGGTGGCGCTGTAGTAACAGCAGCGGCCATGGTAGTGGCTTCCGTTGTATCTACAGGGACAACATACAACACGGTTATAACATGTACAACGTGGCTGGCCGAGTAGGGTTTTATACCGTGCTGTCTATGTTTGAAAACGGAAAAACTGTCCAAACTGATTGTGTGATCAGATAAATATTAAAATAATCCAATATCATTTAACCTCAATGTCTGTGTTTTTAAAACATTTGAACATTTTAAAAATAAGAATTTTAGTACTATAACATAAATGCCAACACCGGTATGTTACATATGCTTGCACATGGCCAGTTAGGAAAAGCCGTGTTTCATAATAGCTACTGCCAGAGCTGAACATTAGCATTTTAGCTTAAAAATGTGTTATAGTTTTCTTAATTTTACAGCATATCTCTTTTCGTTCGGTTTTACTGATGGTTCTACTGATTAATCTACTTGCACAGCATAACGTTAGCCAACCATACATTGTACATGTTAAAACCGTGAAGTACGCCGCCTGACCCGCGCCCGCACTTGGTTTTGTCTTTTAATATTTACTGTCTTCGCTTTTTCCGGCTGCTTTTCCCCTAATTTTTTGTCCAATAAAAGGCGTCATGAAAACTTAATTCCACAGGTTGTCAACTGAAAGGGGTTGTTCTTTACCTTAACTTAGAAATGGCATTTCACTTTAAGAGTTTTTTGTCACTTTCTACTAAATTGTCTGCTTTTTCGCAGTTTATACACATGTTTGGGCTGATCCACACTCCCTTTTCGGACTAAAATATAGCTCAGAATTAAAATAACTACTGGTTTCAGTTTTTTCTTCAGGTTTCCCCTGGTTGTTCCTTATTGCAGTCAACGACTTAATGATTTCCAAGTGTATCATGGCTGTGAGTAGAAACACGGTCAGTCAGAGGTGACAATTAACTAGCAGGGTCCACTGAATACGAGCAATGTAATGCTTAACTAAGGGTTTAACACATCAAATTCTGCTTTTAAGAAACAAATGGATCGGTCTTGCATTACCAAAGCTCAAGTAAATATATTCATATACTGTTATTATGGCTTTTCATTTATATAGTTTCGTCTATTTTGATAAAATACAATTGTCCAAAACAATTCAAAAGTAAGCCCTGCTGATGACTGAAACACAGAGCCACTGCCACTTAAAAACAGAATTCTGGATCCAAAACCAGAGCAGATTACAAAGCCCGATACATGTCACGACAGATTTCAGAGACTGCTCCCTGCGGACAGCATCCCTATCGATTACCCTAATCTATTTCTGCACAGACAGGGATCATCCCTAGGCGCATAATGTGAAAATTGTATTTATTAGCACTTTCTCTTTTTCATGTTGTAGCGGATGTTTTGTGAAGGTATACCCAGCAAAAATCAAATCTATGACTGAACGTCTTCAGTAAACTGAATATATCAAAGGGAGTATGAATCGGGATTTTATTCGAAGCTGAAGGGGATACTCTCCGGAGAGGACAATATCCGTTCACGCTGTGTAGACATATCAGTAAAAGGTGCACTATAACTACAGTTGATACCTGGCACGGTCGTTACCACAGCATCTTCCGTGGTCGTTGTTTCACTCTCACTAGTTGTCATTCCTTGCCACACAAAGATGGTTTAGATATATTGTAAGAATTAGTTATGGAAGTATCAGCAATTTACCATTTTTCGAGTTTCTATGCCCCTTCACCAAATTCGCAAAGGAACCAGAAGAAAGAAAGAAAGAAACAGAAAAAGAGAAAGAAAGAAAGAAATAGGGAGGGAGGGAGCTTTGCCTTGCACATCTTCAATACATATTTCCTTCGTATAGTTTATAAAGCTGGGTCAAGTTTCTGACCACATGTATAGACTCCATGTCTCGATGCAAAATTCTAAATTTCCAGCCATTTTATCAAAGTGGCGTTCCATAAATTTAGATCCAGTTTCACGCACAACGCGATGCTGCCTACCTCCAATTTATGTATTTTGACAGTGTAAAGTCTGAAAAGGTCGAGTCCTATGGTTTCTCAAATGTGGTCAGGATAAACTCCCAAGACACGATGCAAAAACTTGTGCACTATTACCCATTTGTACTGCAAGTTCAGATCCGATAATTTTACGTCACTGTATTCCAACGGTATATACTGCTATTGAGCCATGGTTTACAAAAGTCTCAAGCCAGGATGAAAAATTGTAAATTTGTAAGTCTCGAAAGAAAATGACAAAATTTCCGACATGCCCATCCGTCAATTCTATAACTAGTGCGGCCAGTGCACACAAATCATAAGAGTAGACTTATTAGATACTAGATATTAGACACTTTCAATTGACACCTATTTAGTTTCTTGTTTTTGTGTACAAAAATAAATGTCTCCCCGAATAAACCCATAATTCCATAAAAACCATTTTCCTTTTTTTTTTCTTATTACTGAAATAAACTAGACCGGTTTCGCTAACGATTGGCGAAAATTACATATGGGGCCACAAAAAATACAATTCTGAACTCTAAAAATTTAGAATTGACCTAGAACGAGGTGAAGGTCACCAAAGCACCTTTTTCCTTATATCTTCTCTTTTAGACCAAAACGGTCGAAAATAAGCTTAAAATGGCAATACCTCCAACCGTTTTTTGCAATTTCCGGTTTTCGACATTGACCATGACCGAAGAGATCAAGGGAACCTAGGTAGCCCTTACATAACGCCTTTTAGGTTCAAAGGGTCAAAATAATCTCAAAATAGTTCTATCTCTAACCGTTTTCGAGACAACGGTTCACTTCCGGTTTTTTACTTTATCCATGGCTGAGGAGGTCAAGCTCACCGAGGTGCCTCGTACACATCGTCTTTTATGCCCGAAAGGTCGAAAATAAGCTCAAAATCGCTCCATCTTTAACCGTTTTCAAGATAATGGCCAACTTCCGGTTTATGACACTGACCATGGCCGAGGAGGTCAGGGTCACCGAAGTACCACCTTTACATGATGTGTTAGGCCCAAAGGGTCGAAAATAAGCTCAAAATCACACTACCTCTAACCGTTTTTGGAACTTCCGGTTTTCGACATTGACCATTACCGAAGAAATCAAGGGAACCTAGGTAACCCTTACATAACGCTTTTTAGGTTCAAAGGATCGAAATAAGCTCAAAATAGCCCTATCTCTAAGCGTTTTCAAGATAATATCCCACTTAAGGTTTTTGACATTGACATGACCGCGGAGGTCAAGGTCACCGAAGTACCACCTTTATATGATATGTTAGGCCCAAAGGGTCGAAAATAAGCTCAAAATCGCTCTTCGCTCTATCTCTGGCCGTTTTCGAGATAATGGCCCACTTCCGGTTTTTGGCTTTGACTATGATGGAGCAGGACAAGGTTACCGAGTTACCTCTTACATATCTTCTTTGAGGCCCAAAGGATCGAAAATAAGCTCAAAATCGCTCTGTCTCTAACCGTTTAATGGCCCACTTCCAGTTTTTTACATTGACCATGGCCGAGGAGGTCACGGTCACTGAGGTACCTCTTACATATAGTCTTTTAAGCCGAAAAGGTCGAAAATAAGCTCGAAATCGCTCTATCTCTAACTTTTTTTGAGATAACGGCCCACATCCGGTTTTTGACATTAACCAGGTGGTCAAGGTCACAGAGGTATCTCTAATCGTTTTCGAGATAATGCTCAATCCAGTGCTGCCACAGCCCAATGAGGAAAAAAAGGATAAAAAAGGATTTTAAGGATGGTTCTTTGAAAAAAGGATAAAAAACTTTTAATAAATCATCGATAAACAAGTCACCAGTGAAACTGATTAATGTCCTCCGCCACAAAAAAGCTCGATGGACAGAAAATTTTAGAATGACTAAGTCCCCCGCAGGCGTGCAATTCAACGATTTTAAAAGTTTAAAGAAACACACAAATCTCGCGATAAAACATTCTAAGAAAATTTGTTTAACTAAATTCATGTAGGCTTGAAAGTGTTAACAAACTCATTTCAGTATGTAAGGGTTATGAAAATTTCAGAAGTTCAGCTGGGCCAATGTCCTTGGGCCGATAAAGCTCATTTACAATACCGATCTGTGTTGGTTCTAACACTTCCTATATGTAAAATATTTAAACAATCGCTCGAGAAATGTAGGCTTGAGTGTGTTAACAAACTCATTCAAATGAGTAAGGATTGGGAAAATTTGTGAAGTTCAGCTGGGTCAATGTCCTTGGGCCGACATGACTCATTTACAATAAAGATCCTTGTTCGTTCCAGTACTACCCATATATAAAATGTCTTAACAATCGGCCGAAAAATGTAGGCTTGAGTGTGTTAACAAACTCATTCCAGTGAGTAGCGATTGGGAAAACTTGTGAAGTTCAGCTGGGCCAATGTCCTTGGGCCGACATAGCTCATTTACAATACCATCCCTTGTACTACTTATAGTTAAGATATCTTATCAATCGATGCAGAAATGTAGGTTTGAGTTATTAAACTCATTCCAGTATGTAAGGGTTATGAAAATTTCAGAAGTTCAGCTGGGCCAATGTCCTTGGGCGATAAGGCTCATTTATAATACCGACCTTTGTTGGTTCCAATACTTCCTATATGTAGAATATTTCAACACTCGATCGAGAAATGTAGGCTTGAGTGTGTTAACAAACTCATTCAAATGAGTAAGGATTGGGAAAATTTGTGAAGTTCAGCTGGGTCAATGTCCTTGGGCCGACATGACTCATTTACAATAAAGATCCTTGTTCGTTCCAGTACTACCCATATATAAAATGTCTTAACAATCGGTCGAAAAATGTAGGCTTGAGTGTGTTAACAAACTCATTCCAGTGAGTAGTGATTGGGAAAACTTGTGAAGTTCAGCTGGGCCAATGTCCTTGGGCCGACATAGCTCATTTACAATACCATCCCTTGTACTACTTATAGTTAAGATATCTTATCAATCGATGCAGAAATGTAGGCTTGAGTTATTAAACTCATTCCAGTATGTAAGGGTTATGAAAATTTCAGAAGTTCAGCTGGGCCAATGTCCTTGGGCGATAAGGCTCATTTATAATACCGACCTTTGTTGGTTCCAATACTTCCTATATGTAGAATATTTCAACACTCGATCGAGAAATGTAGGCTTGAGTGTGTTAACAAACTCATTCAAATGACTAAGGATTGCGAAAATTTGTGAAACGTTCGGCTGGGCCAATGTCCTTGGGCGACATCGCTCATTTACAATACCAACACTTGCTGTTCCAATACGACTTATAGTTAAGATATCTTGTCAACTGATGCAGAAATGTAGGCTTGAGAGTGTTAACAGACTCATTCCAATATGTAAGGGTTATAAAAATTTATGAAGTTCAGCTGGGCCAATGTCCTTGGGCCGATAAGGCTCATTTACAATACCGACCTTTGTTGGTTCCCATACTTCCTATAAGTAAAAGATTTCAACAATGATCAGGAAATGTAGGCTTGAGTGTGTTAACAAACTCATTCAAATGAGTAAGGATTGGGAAAATTTGTGAAGTTCAAATGGGCCACTGTCCTTGGGCCGACATGGCTCATTTACAATACCGATCCTTGTTCGTTCCAGTACTACCCAGATATAGAATATCTTAACAATCGGTCGAAAAATGTGGGCTTGAGTGTGTTAACAAAAGGTGTCGACAGACGGACGGACGGACAGACCCGAAAACTATAGTCCCCCGGCGGGGGACTAAAAAGCGCTTTCCGCACAGCGCTTCATAAATCTAAAACATCTAACTAGAGCGGCCAGTGCACACAAAACTGAACTACGTCTCGGGGAGTATGTCTATCCCCCGTGGGCGATATGGTGTGTGTAAGGCTGTTGCGCGTTGACTACGTAAAATGTAAAAGTGAAAGGATAGGTAGACGTAGTGTCTGACATTTAAACGAATCAATCCATTAACCAGTGAGACTGGCGTAGGTACGCTAAGTACGGTGCCGATTTGCAAAAATCCGCCATTTTGTCAATTTAAGTCCCATCCTGAAAATTCTTTGTTACTGCACTGCGGCAGGGTCCAGAAAAGCCGTGTACAAAATTTGAAACTAATCCATCTATCAATGCAGCCTGTAGGTGCGTGAGACTGCCGTATGTATACTAAGCCCAGTGCCGATTTTCAAAAGTTCGCCATTTTCTCATTTTTTATCGGATCCGGAAAATTCTTGGTCAATGCACTGCAAAAGGTCCAGAGAAGGTATGTACAAAATTTGAAACGAATCCATCTATCAATGCGGCCTGTAGGCGCGTGAGACTGCCGTATATACGCCAAGTCCAGTGCCCATTTTCAAAAGTCCGCCGTTTTGTCAATTTTTTTCCGTTCCGGAAAATTCTTGGTCACTGCACTGCGGAAGGGTTCAGAGAAGCCGTGTACAAAATTTGAAACGAATCCATCTTTTAATGTGGCTTGTACGCGGGTGAGACTGAAGGGTGACAGACGGAACGACAGACCGAAAAGTTAAAAAAACTTGACTACGTCTCGAGGAGTACGTCTATCCCCCGTGGGGGATATGGTTTGTGTAAGGCTGTTGCGTGTTGACTACGCAAAAAAAAATTTACAAGTGGAAGGATGTAAGTCGACGTAGTGTCTAACATTTAGACGGATCAATCCATTAACCATTAACTATTCGCGTGAGACTGTCGTAGGTACGCTAAGTACAGCGCCGATTTTGAGAAATTCGCGATTTTGTCAAGTCCCATCCGGAAAATGCTTGATCACTGCACTGCGGAAGGTGCCAGGGAGCCCGTGTGCAGAATTTGAAACGAATCTATTCATTAATGTGGCCTGTAGACGCGTGAGACTGCCGTATATATAAAGTCCAGTGCCAATTTTCAAATGTCCGCCATTTCGTCAATTTTTGGTCGATCCGGAACATTCTTGATCACTGCACTGCGGAAGGTTCCAGAGAAGCCGTGTACAAAATTTGAAACGAATCCGTCTATTAATGTGGCCTGAAGACGCGTGAGACTGCCGTATATACGCTACGTCCAGTGCCGATTTTCAAATGTCCGCCATTTTGTCAATTTTTGGCCGATCCGGAAAATTCTTGGTCACTGCACTGCGGAAGGTTCCAGAGAAGTCCTGTACAAAATTTGAAACGAATTTGTCTATTAATGTGGCTTGTAGACGCGTGAGACTGCCGTATATATAAAGTCCAGTGCCAATTTTCAAATGTCCGCCATTTTGTCAATTTTTGGCCGATCCGGAAAATTCTTGGTCACTGCACTGCGGAAGGTTCCAGAAAAGCCCTGTACAAAATTTGAAACGAATTTATCTATTAATGTGGCTTTTAGACGCGTGAGACTGCCGTATATATAAAGTCCAGTGCCAATTTTCAAATGTCCGCCATTTTGTCAATTTTTGGCCGATTCGGAAAATTTTTGGTCAGTGCACTGCGGAACGTTCCAGAGAAGCCGTGTACAAAATCTGAAAGGAATCCGTCTATTAATGTGGCCTGTAGACGCGTGAGACTGCCGTATATACGCTAAGTCCAGTGCCAATTTTCAAATGTCCGCCATTTTGTCAATTTTTGGCCGATCCGGAAAATTCTTGGTCACTGCACTGCGGAAGGTTCCAGCGAAGCCGTGTACAAAATTTGAAACGAATTTGTCTATTAATGTGGCTTGTAGACGCGTGAGACTGCCGTATATATAAAGTCCAGTGCCAATTTTCAAATGTCCGCCATTTTGTCAATTTTTGGTCGATTCGAAAAATTCTTGGTCACTGCACTGCGGAAGATTCCAGAAAATCCGTGTACAAAATCTGAAAGGAATCCGTCTATTAATGTGGCCTGTAGACGCGTGAGACTGCCGTATATACGCTAAGTCCAGTGCCAATTTTCAAATGTCCGCCATTTTGTCAATTTTTGGCCGATTCAGAAAATTCTTGGTCACTGCACTGCGGAAGGTTCCAGAGAAGCCGTGTACAAAATTTGAACCGAATCCATGTATTAATGTGGCCTGTAGGCGCGTGAGACTGCCGTATATACGCTAAGTCCAGTGCCAATTTTCAAATGTCCGCCATTTTGTCAATTTTTGGTCGATCCGGAAAATTCTTGGTCACTGCACTGCGGAAGGTTCCAGAGAAGCCGTGTACAAAATTTGAACCGAATCCATGTATTAATGTGGCCTGTAGGCGCGTGAGACTGAAGCGTGACAGACGGACAGACGGACAGACCGAAAAGTTCAAAACTATATCCCTCCGTTTCACGGGGGATAACTATATCCCTCCGTTCCACGGGGATAACATAAGAGTACAGGCTTATATTACACACTTTCAATCGATATCTACTTGGTTTCTTATTTTTGTAAACAAAAACAAATGTCTCCCCGACTTAACCCATAATTAACCGCCCCTTGAAAACAAATTTTTCTTTTTTTAATTACTGAAATAAACTATATATTTTTGCAAACATAATCATAATTCATTGTAAAAAATTCAAAATAAACAAAACAGATAGCAATTTCTGGTAATTTTCAAAGTCCCGCCAATATGGTTCTTTCAGGCCAAGAAAAGTAAATTTCCGGTAGAGGACCAACTAGAGATTCTACATGTGGAATATCAAGAAGATTCAATCAAAACTGTAGGAAGAGATGCATTTTTAAAAAAGTTTCCAAAAATTTTCAAAGTCCCGTCATTTCGGCTATTTTCGGCAGATCGCAAAAAAAGTAATTCCAATACAGGACAATCTAGAGACTGTATATGTGTAATATTACGAAGCTCCAACTAAAACTGTAGGAGGAGATGCATTTTTTTTAAAGTTTCAAAAAATTTCCGTCATTTCGGCTATTTTCGGCCGCTGGCAACCGATAGAGGACCATCTGGAGATTGTAGATGTGCAAAATCAAGAAGATCCAATCAAAACTGTAGCAGAAGATGCATTTTGAAAAAAGGTTCACACACACACATATATATATTTTAAGTAGTACAGTATATATATATATATATACATACCGTACTACTTAAAATAAGAATTCTGAAGCAACTGAGAAAATGTTTTTTTGGTAGGCTATTCCGGTTAGACTAGTGAAAAATCGAATGTCCCAGAAATGAAAACCATTATTTTACCATTTTATGTTGCAGGCTGTGTAAACCAGTTGCTTCAGAAATAGACAAAATATTGAAAATCCAAATATTTTATTAAAAATTCAAAATTTCGACAGGTTATTTAATACTGAACTACCGACATTTTAACAAAATGCCAAATAATTCAATTTTCCAATATTTTTACTTTCATTTTGCCAAAAGATAACAATTTTAATTGCTCAACTTATTTTCACCCTTTGGCATAACAAAAATAAATCATTACTGATTTACATGACATTCGAATTATCGGTAGTCTATTCCGGAATAGCCTACCAAAAAATATGTAGTTCTTTATTTGCTTCAGAATTATTTTAAACTACAGCGGTCAGTGGATACAAAACATGCAGTAACAGTACAGGCTTATATTACACACTTTCAGTTAACATCTATTAAGTTTCTTGCTTTTGTAATTAAAAACAAATGCCTTCCCGACTAAACCCACAAATCTTCAACTATTTTCTTTTTTATTTTTATCTAAAATAAAGGATTCATTTATGCGAACATAATCATACTTCACTGTCAAAAATCCGAAAATAAATAAAACTAAATGGTGCTCGCTAAAAAAGATTTTCCTGTGTCTTTTTATCCAAGTCTGGAAGATGGTAGCTAAAACTGGTTTTACTGTACGGCCTTTGTATCCTGGTCTGGAAGTTCACCACAGCAGTTTTACTGTACGTTATATTTTTATAAATTCAAGAAGTGGGTTAAGACAGACAGGTTTTACCGGGCGCCTTTTCATCTAAATCTGGAAGTCAGCGGTCACGCTGACGGCGTTTTTACGCAGATTTTATTACTTTTTGGGGCTTGTGACGCGGCTTATCACAACCTACTGCGTCACAGTGACGTAGTTTTTCCAGACCAAAGCGACATACTATAGAAAAACCAAACTGGCCAGTGTTTTTGTCAAAACAGAAACGGATATGTCTCCCCCGCCCCCCTCCCCCAATCAATCACGTGGAAAAAATTCCTTGCTTAAAAGTACAACATTGGCGAGCTTAAAAAATTGAAAAAAAATCGTAAACAATACATTTTTTACAGAAAATGAAGAAAAACTTCGCAGTAAACATTTCCACTATATATGAGTTCTTCTTGCCACGTTTCTGCCTAATCCAAAATGGCCAAAAAAGTTAAAAATCAAAATTAAAAAAAAGGCCAAAAATACATTTTCAACGGAAATGAAGAAAAACTTCGCAATAAACATTTGCACTATATGTGGGTTCTTCTTGCCACGTTTCAGCCTAATCCAACAAACTGTTTCGGAGATACCGCAACAATATGGCCCAAAAAAGTTAAAAATCAAAAATTTAAAAAAGCGCCAAAAATATATTTTCCATGGAAATGAAGATAAAACTCGCAGTAAACATTTCCATTATAGGTGGGTTCCTCTTGACACGTTTCAGCCTAATCCAACAAACTGTTTCGGAGATATCGCAACAATATGGCCCAAAAAGTTAAAAATCAAAAATTTAAAAAATCGCCAAAAATACATTTTCAGCGGAAATGAAGAAAAACTTCGCAGTAAACATTTGCACCATATGTTTGTCCTTCTTGCCACGTTTCAGTCTAGTCCAACATAATGTTTCGGAGATATAGCCTGCCAAAGTGAAAAAAAATGCACGAACCCCACCCCCCCCCCCCCCCCCATGTTCAAAAATTTGCCAAAAATATAATTTTTGAAGGAACGAAAAAAAACAACACGGACATCATCTAGACATGTACCCCAATAGGTATGTATGTTTTGAGAAAAATTCTCATTAATTTCATAAAAACTCACTGCGGACAGAGGGACAGACTGACTACAGACAGACGGACGGACGGACAGACGGACACACCAAATGCTATATCTGTCTCCCTTAGGGGGAGACATATAATTATAATCGACCTCGTCAAGAAATACGCTGCATTTTGTGTGTCAATTGAAACTCGTTTGTTGTCTTGTATTTGTTATTTATAAAAGCCGTTAATAAAATCAAAAATATATGTTCCTACAGCTTATTTTTGCACGGCAGAGGTGGGTACAGGGTAAGGGGTAGGTGTTTCAAAAGGTATCAGTACTTTGTACTGAAAAATGCTTGGCGGAGAGCCTGTGACGCGGTTTTTTAGATCTCACCGCGTCACGCAATTATCTGTGATGCGCTTTTCTGGAAGGCCAGCGCGAACGCTGTGGAAGGGGTCACGACAAACCCTTTTTCTTTACATCTTTTTATCCGGATCTTGAAGGAAGTCGTTACAAATAGGTTTTACCCTTGCCGCTTGCTACATCAGCACATCCCTACTTCATTGGTGCTGCTTTTTTGCTAACCGTCTTCTTCCCTCCCTCTCCGGCCATCTAATGTAGGTGTGACTCTTAATGCAACCCTTACCCTTTTACCCCAGGTTATGGCAATGGTGTGCACCCTTAGTGTAGTTACAAACATGATACACTACCTTTCTTCATACATTCCCATCGGCCAAAAAAGCACCAGAAAGGCATTCTTCAAAACTGCGCAACACAGGCTCACCTCGGTGGGAGAGGGGTACGAGGGAATAACAACTTCATAATCCACCAAAACTGACACTTTCCATTCACTCAGTGCCATGTTACGTAACAGCTGTAGATGAGTAACTCACAAAAAGGTCAATTACAGGCACTGAAATAGCCACAGGCAAGGAAAGAGCCTTGAGTTGATAAGTAAAGCTGTTAAGCTGCTAATGTTTTCATGTGGTCTAAAGAATGCAGGAACACTTCAGAATCTTCTGGAAAACACTGAAATCCCCAGCGCAGTTAACAACTGTGCTCAGTTAACAAAAGAGTCGACAAAAAAGGGGAAGGCGAGGTAAGGGAGAGTGGGGGAGTGGGCTTTTGGTGAAATTATACATCTTTCTCAGTTTTCTATATGAGTTCAATGTTAAAAACAAGACTGTCAAGTGACAGTGGCCCAGTTGAGGATTCAGTCTTGTGCCTCTTGGAAAATGGTAAGACAGTCTGATCTGGTTGAATGTTTTTTTTTATATTAAATTATGCTCAAATTATGAAAATTTCTGAATATTTGTAATAAATGGGAAAAATACAGACACAGGAATTTTACCGCAATTTGTTATTAAATTCAAAAAGAAGTCAGATGTAAAAATTAAAATAAAGTCCTTTCTTTTATTACTTATCTTGGGCCTTGTTTCAAGTGAGTATAAAAATGTGCATACAGTTTTGGAACATCCTATCCAGAACACGGTACGATATTTTCAAATAAAAATATATATGTAAAAACAGGAATTTTTCTCCAATTTGTTTTTGATATCAAAGAGAAGTGGAACTCTACAATTTAAATAACGTCCTTTCTTATATGCACTTATCTCGAGCCTTTTGTTGCATACGATTACTTAAACGTGGATTCCTATCCAGGGTGGTACTAGGCCAGCGTTTAATTAAAAATCGATAAATGATCGGGTGAGGAATATCCAGACCCTGGATAGTCTACCCTGACAGGCGTACTTCAAATGCCCTGGTAAACTTCAAAGCGGGGGGTTCGTCAAAAATATGTAGACCCTAATTAATTCTAGTTTGCGTGGGAAAAATGTAAAAGAGGCTATCGACCAGCCGAAAAATATCACATTTATCATATTGTCGGGTCATATAATTGCTTCCTGCACCTTTAAAATAAAGATTACAACTTTCTTGCATTATGCTCAATATAACCTATTACCGCCCACCCGAAATATATCATATTTATCATATTTTCGGGGGAATACAAATGATTCGTGCACTCTTAAAGCGAAAATTACAATTTTCTTACATTATCGCCCAACGTTTCCAATTATCGCCCACCCGAAAAATATTATATTTATCATATTTTTGGGTACTAGAATTGCTTCCTGCACTTTAAAAGCGAAAATTACAACTTTTTTGCATTATCGCCCAATGTTCCCTATTATTGCCCATCCGAAAAATATCATCTTTATCATATTTTCGGGACATAGAATTGATTCCTGCATTTTTAAAGCGAAAATTACAACTTTCTTACATTATCGCCCAATATTCCCTATTATCGCCTACCCGAAAAGTATCACATTTAGCATTTTTTCGGGTCATAGATTTGATTCCCGCACTTTAAAAGCGAAAATTACAACTTTCTTGCATTATTGCCCAATGTTCCCTTTTATCGCCCATCCGAAAAATATCATATTTTTCATATTTTCGGGACATAGTATTGATTCCTGCACTTTTAAAGAGAAAAATACAATTTTCTTACATTATCGCCCAACATTTCCTATTATCGCCTACCCGAAAAATATCACATTTAGCATATTTTCGGGACATAGAACTGATTCCTGCACTTTAAAAGCGAAAATTACAATTTTCTTACATTATCGCCCAATATTCCCTATTATCGCCCACCCGAAAAAAATCATCTTTATCATATTTTCGGGTCACAGAATTGATTCCTGCACTTTTAAGGCGAAAATTACAATTTTCTTACATTATCGCCCAATATTCCCAATTATCGCCCACCCGAAAAATATCACATTTATCATATTTTCGGGTCATAGAATTAATCCCTGCACTTTTAAAGCGAAAATTACAACTTTCTTGCATTATCGCCCAATAATACCTATTATCGCCCATCCGAAAAATATCATATTTATCATATTTTCGGGTCATAGAATTGATTCCTGCACTTTTAAAGCGAAAATTACAACTTACTTGCATTATCGCCCACTGTTCCCTATTATCGCCAACCCGAAAAATATTATATTTATCATATTTTCGGGACATAGAATTGATTCCTGCACTTTTAAAGCGAAATTACAACTTTCTTGCATTATCGCCCAATATTTCCTATTATCGCCCTGCCAAAATATATCATATTTATCATATTTTCGGGTCATAGAATTGATTCCTGAATTTAAAGGGAAAATTACAACTTTCTTACATTATCGCCCAATATTCCCTATTATCGTCCACCCAAAAAATATCACATTTATCATATTTTCGGGTCACAGAATTGATTCCTGCACTTTTAAAATGAAAATTACAACTTTCTTGCTTTATCGCCCAATGATCCCTATTATCGCCCACTTGAAAATATCATAGAAATGACCCACAACAAAATTACTGAAAAGTCCAACCAGAAGTACTTGCATGTAACATATTGTGCCCCTCTGCAAATTGAAACTTTGCTTTTTTAAGAAGAAAAATGGAAATTTCCTATTTTTTAAAAGCTGCAAACTTCGAAGCTCAGTAGATTCAAAAATAAGGCGAAATTCAAAAATCGAAAAAAGTACTTTTTTTACCCCTTAGTTCTGGTTTCTTCACAACAAATTTCGGAATCTTCCGATGAAAAATGAGGGACTACATAGGTTTTTTCGTATTTTGCCCAAATTGGAAATCGCCAAAAATGGTTTAAATAAAAAAAAATAAAAAAAATTCCTAATGCAGTAGAAGGTTAAAAACTCGTGTTTAAAATTTGGTACGAATCGGATAAAAAATAAAAAAAAATATTCCACTTTAACTACGTTGTTAAGAAAAAAAATTGGAAATTTGCCAATTTTTAGAAGTTGCAAACTTTGAAGCTCAGTAGATTCAAAAATAAGGCGAAATTCAAAAATATAAAAAAGTACTTTTTTGACCCCTTAGTTCTAGTTTCTTCATAACAAATTTCGGAATCTTCCGATGAAAAATGAGGGACTAGATAGGTTTTTTCGTATTTTGCCTAAATTGGCAATAAAATCGCCAAAAATGGTTTAAACCAAAAAATAAAAAAAATTCCTAATGCAGTAGAAGGTTAAAAACTCGTGTTTAAAATTTGGTACGAATCGGATAAAAAATAAAAAAGATATTCCACTTTAACTACTTTGTTAAGAAAAAAAATTGGAAATTTGCCAATTTTTAGAAGTTGCAAACTTTGAAGCTCAGTAGATTCAAAAATAAGGCGAAATTCAAAAATCGAAAAAAGTACTTTTTTGACCCCTTAGTCCTAGTTTCTTCAAAAAAAAATTTCGGAATCTTCCGATGAAAAATGAGGGACTAGATAGGTTTTTTCGTATTTTGCCCAAATTGGCAATAAAATCGCCAAAAATGGTTTTAACCAAAAATTAAAAAAATTTCCTAATGCAGTAAAGGGCTAGGAATTCGTGTTTAAAATTTGGTAAGAATCGGATAAAAAATAAAAAAGTTATTCCACTTTTAACGGTCGCGGGACGGACAGACGGACGGACGGACGGACGGACGACACTTGCCCCCATCTGTATAGCCCTGTTGGCTGAAAAGCTCCAAGGAGTAACTATATAATTTTAGTCGACATATTCAGCATAACAACATAAATTTTTAGTTATGACGCCTTTCTTAATTTCAATGCACGCGTCAAAAGCTGAAACAGCAGTCCCACTGACCCAAGAATACCCATCTTTTACGTGATGACGCTATGTGCAGATTTCGTTCGTTCTGATCGCGGCAAAACTGGCTAGAAACTTTTTAAGATCCACCAAGCAACAATCCCACCAAGTTTAACTTTCCCCAATGTTGTGCGACTCATAAATCTTACATACATTTAAGGTGATGACGTCATACGCACACAGAGCGTACAATCAGTCTCCTCTTGGTCGGGGACACATAATAATACGGTGTTATATATATATATATAAAACACTGTATTATTATTATTATATACGTATTTTTTCTTATACGCGATGATGAGAGCACCAACGAGAGAAAATTCCGTCACACACCTCACATGACATCTTCACAGTCATGGTGTATCAGCTCCAATTAACGGCATGGTTGATACATTCAACTGCATTATTCGTCAACACATGTCGACTGAATCAACCACCGTATCGATTCTTTAGAATATCAATAAACTCTTTTTTCACTGTCATCTCGACATTTAGATTTTAAGGAAGCACTGTACTCTTTTTCGTAACTTATAATCCATATATCGGTATTATTCATGACCAAGCAACAAAAAATATTGGCACATTCACTGAGTCGTAATTCGTTTAGAGAAAAACATACCTCGGTAACGCAAAGTCAAACTTCCACTGTTTGTTGCACTTAAAAACGATGCAGTGGCTTCTATGGCGATGTCAGTATCTCTGTACTGGTTTTCTTCAATTGTTAAGTGGCATGTTGCAGCTGCACCGCTACACGTCAACCTGTCACATGTCGTCTCTTCACCATCGACACTAACATTAATGTCTGCGCACAAATTAGTTGAGCCACCTATCTCAGGATTTTCAACTACTATGTCCAGTTCAAACCGCCCTGATGAATAAGCGACATTGTCATAGCCATCAAAATCCACATTCAGACTTAGGCCTACTAAATCATCTGGCTCTGAAAAAAATAAGAAAACTTGTTTATACAATAACATATTTGGTTTTAGACATTTAAATAGTGTAAGTGTCTGGATAACTCGTACTACTGCCAACTCGTACCTCGCCCACTCGTACCTTTTCAAAGACAGCTAGTACCTGGTTTGTCATCTCGAACTCCCACAAAAGAAAATTCTAACTTGGCTTCCAGTTCCTACGCCGTGTGTAATTTCGCAACAACATGAAAATGCAACATCACAAAACGCCTCACATTATTTATTTCAGTCTCTAAATGCCATACATATTTTCTTTGAAACAAACTGCCACAAAAAATGTACGAATATGATCCTGCTACCCAGCTTGTGCCACCTTGCGCTTCCATAAAAGATAACTTGTTACCTGGTTGCTAACTCCCTCCCCTTCTTAATTTTTCAACTAAAATCTCCAGGGACCTTGTGCCCAGTGGAGATCTAGTAAATCAGCTTTTGTTAGTTTGTTCATTGTTTTGTTTATTTGGTGTTTAACCCCACGTTCAGCAACTAGGATGGCACTTGCTAAAGGAATAAGTGGGGAAGAAGAACTGGGAATAGCAAAAGAGCTGGAAAGACTTTCCGATAAGTTGACTACCTTCAACATGCACAGAACAGAAGGCACTAGGTCTATTCTGTGTATATTACTTATTACATATTTCTCTCATTATCCATGCCTGGCACGCGAATAGTCCTTTCCATCTACCTGGGCGTGACCATCTTGACTGCATTTATCATAAACTATATACACTGCGTTTGCCTGACAGCAATGTAAAATAAAGTCAAAAATTCTTATCGGTTCTGCAAACAACGCCAAAGTTACACAATCACTGGCATATAAGGAATAATTCCCCCCACCCCCAATCAGTCACGTGGAAAAAAATTCCTTGCTTAAAAGTACAACATCGGTGAGCCCAAAAAATTAAAAAAATCGCCAAAAATACATTTTTACAGAAAACGAAGAAAACCTTCGCAGTAAACATTTACACTTTTTTTTGAGTTCTTCTTGCCAAGTTTCAGCCTAATCCAACACACCGTTTCGGAGATGTCGCAACAATATACACGCGTATAGGGCGACGAGGTCTCCGTGAACCCGCATTTTTTTTGGACTACAGCGGTCAATGTCAAATTAAGGTCACTGACTATTATCTCGAAAACCGAGATAGAGCGATTTCCAGCTGACTGTCAACCCCTTAGGCCAAAACAACGTTACATAAGAGGTACCTTGGTGGCCTTGGCAGTCTCGGTCACGGTCAAGGTCAAACACCGGAAGCTGACTACTATCACGAAAATGGTTACAGATAGAGCCATTCTGAGCTCATTTTCGGCCTTTTGGGCACAAGAAATCTCTCGGTGACCTTGATGTTCTCGGTCACGGTCCAGGTCAAAACCGGAAGTCGACTATTATTTTGAAAACGATTAGAGATACAGCGATTTTGAGGTCATTTTCGACCCTTTCCACCCAAATAACGTTACATATGAAAATCCTTTTGAGGTCATTTTCGACCCTTTCAGCCTAAACGACGCTACATAAGAGGTACCTCGGTGACCTTGACCTTCTCGGTCACGGTCAAGGTCAAAAAGCGGAAGTTGACTATTATCTCGAAAAAGTTAGAGACAGAGCTATTTTCAGCTCATTTTCGACCCTTTGAGCGCAAATAACGTTACTTTAGAAATGCTTCGGTGACCTTGATGTTCTCGGTCACGGTCAAAAACCGGAAGCTGACAATTATCTCGAGAACGATTAGAGATGGAGCGATTCTGAGCGAGGTCATTTTCGATCCTTTGTGCGCAAATAACGTTTCTTTAGAAATGCCTCGGTGACCTTGATGTTCTAGGTCACGGTCAAGGTCTAAAACTGGAAGTTGACTATTATCTCGTAAAGGATTAGAGATACAGCAATGTTGAGGCAATTTTCGACCCTTTGGCCCTAAATAACGCTACATAATAGGTACCTTGATGACCTTGACCTTCTCGGTCACGGCCAAGGTGAAAAACCGGAAGTTGACTGTTAGTTCGAAAACGGTTAGAGATTTTGAGCTGATTGTCGACCACCTGGGCCTAAACAACGTTACATCAGAACTACCTCGGTGACCTTGACCTTCTCGGTCACGATCAAGATCAAAGACTAAAAGTTGACTATTATCTCAAAAACAGTTAGAGATAAGAGCGATTCTAAGCTCATTTTCGACCTTTTGTACGTAAATAACGTTACTTTAGAAATGCCTCGGTGACCTTAATGCTCTCGGTCACGGTCAAGGTCTAAAACCGGTAGTCGACTATTATCTCGAAAACGGTTAGAGACAGCGATTTTTAGTTCATTTTCGACCCTTTCCACCCAAATAACGTTACATATGAAAATCCTTTTGAGGTCATTTTTGACCCTTTCAGCCTAAACAACCCTACATAAGAGGTACCTCGGGGACCTTGACCTTCTCGGTCACGGTCAAGGTCAAAGACCGGAAGTTCACTATTATCTCGAAAACGATTAGAGACAGCGATTATTAGTTCATTTTCGACCCTTTCCACCCAAATAACGTTACATATGAAATTCCTCGGTGACCTTAATGCTCTCGGTCACGGTCAAGGTCTAAAACCGGTAGTCGACTATTATCTCGAAAACGGTTAGAGATAGAGCTATTTTGAGCTCATTTTCGACCCTTTTTGCGCAAATAACGTTACTTTAGAAATGCCTCGGTGACCTTGATGTTCTCGGTCATGGTCAAGGCCAAAACTGGAAGTTGGCTATTATCTCGAAAACGGTTAGAGATAGAGCGATTTCGAGCTGACTGTCGACCACATGGGACTAAACAACGTTACATAAGAACTACCTCGGTGACCTTGACCTTCTCGGTCACGATCAAGGTCAAAGACTGGAAGCTGACTATTATCTCAACAACAGTTAGAGATAAGAGCGATTCTGAGCTTATTTTCGACCCTACATGCGTAAATAACGTTACTTTAGAAATGGCTCGGTGACTTCGATGTTCTCGGTCACGGTCAAAGTCAAAAACCGGAAGTTGACTATTATCTCGAAAACGATTAGAGACAAACCGAGTTCGAGCTAATTGTCGACTCCTTGTGGCTAAACAACGCTATATGAGTTACCCCGGTGACCTTGTCCTCGGTCACGGTCAAGGCCAAAAGCAGAAGTGGATTATTATCTCGAAAACGGTTAGAGATACAGAAATGTTGAGGTCATTTTCGACCCTTTCAGCCTAAACAACGCCACATAAGAGGTACCTCGGTGAATTTGACCTTCTCGGTCACGGTCACGGTCAAAGAACGGAAGTTGACTATTATCTCGAAAACGATTAGAGATAGAGCGATTTTTAGTTCATTTTCAACCCTTTCCGCCCAAATAACGTTACATGAGAAATTCCTCGGTGACCTTAATGTTCTGGGTCATGGTCCATGTCAAAAAGCGGAAGTTGACTATTTTCTCAAAGTGATTAGAGATATACCGATCTCGAGCTGGTTGTCGACCCCTTGGGGCTAAACAACGTTATATAAGCGGTACCTCGGTGACCTTGACCTTCTCGTTCACGGTAAAGGTCCAAAACCGGAAGTCGACTATTATCTCGAAAACGGTTTGAGATAGAGCTATTTTAAGCTCATTTTCGACCCTTTGAGCGCAAATAACGTTTCTTTAGAAATGCATAGGTGACCTTGACGTTCTCGGTCACGGTCAAGGTAAAAAGCCGGAAGTTGACTATAATCTCGAAAACGATTAGAGATAGAGCGATTCCGAGCGAGGTCATTTTCGACAAGTTGTGCGCAAATAACGTTACATAAGAAATTCCTCAGCGACCTTAATGTTCTCGGTCACGGTCAAGGTCAAAAACCGGAAGTCCACTATTATCTCGAAAACGGTTAGATAGAGCGATTTTTAGTTCATTTTCGACCCTTCCGCCCCACTAACGTCACATAAAAATTCTTAATGTTCTCGGTCACGGTCAAGGTCAAAAACCGGAAGTTAACTTTTATCTCGAACAGGGTTATAGACAGAGGGATTTGGGGTTCATTTTGAGCCCGTTGGACGAAAGCGGTGATAAAGAAGGGGGTACTGCTTGACTTTTAGGTTTTTGGTCATAATGTAATACAAATATTTTCTTTGGTGGTTTTTGCAAGTGGGCCAATTCCGCTATGTAGCGGATTCTTTCTACTTTCAAACAAATTGTTTTTCTCTTTGGTGTTTAATGTTTTTTTTTTTTTTTTGGCGTTTAACGTCCCATTCACCAACTAGGATGGGTATATCAGGATGCACTTGCTAAAGAAACAAGTGGGGAAAAAAAGAAGGAAGAATGAAGAAATACACGGAACAGAACGCAGTGGGTGTATTCTTAAGATTCTCCCCACCCCACAGCAGGATTTAAACAAATGCTGCTCTTCTTATTTGCTTTAGAAATTAGCTTTATAGTTGCATTATTTACCAACAGATGGTGTTACAGGACACTTGATCTAGGGACTTTGACGGACTCCCTTATGTGGTATGTTTTGTGCTCAATGGGTGCTTATGTGGCTACCTCATAAGAACCACCACATAAGTGACGGATGTACCGAAAATCCACCACATAACATAATCATTGTGGGCACGGACGGACAGACGGACGGACGGACACACTAAATGCTATATATGTCTCCCTTAGGGGGAGATATATAAATAACCATAGCTTCTACGGATACTGATACAGGTTGGTTTCTTTCAAAAATTGTATTATTTTACTAAGTTTCAATTCATCAAAAGGATGCCTCAAACGGACAGCTCTGAAATGGCGTCAACGGACGTCTTTAAACTAAACCCAGAAAGAGAAAATAAAACCAAACACTTAATGCAAAGGAATCTTGAACAAAATAAAACTAAACACTTAATGCAAAGGAATCTTGAACAAAATAAAACTAAACACTTAATGCAAAGGAATCTTGAACAAAATAAAACTAAACACTTAATGCAAAGGAATCTTGAACAAAAACCTCACTTTTAAGATGGAACACAAATGACTTTATCATGTGGTATTGTAAGTAATATTTTCTTGATTTAATTTACATTATCAGGAATGTACATGAATTTTAAATATGAGCAACACAAACCTATAAAACCGAAAGTTGAAACTTGAGGCCAGGGCTGTTCTATTTTCGTTTTCTACCTGTAATTTTTTGTGATCATAGGGCCCTAGGAAAATAAAGTATCCGGGCCTCAGACCAGGAACCCATGGCCAAGTAAACGTCTCTCCTTAAACATTATCATAACCATTCTTTTTTCAATAAAAAGCTTCAAACTTTATGGAAAGCTGTAGTAGAATGTGAAGATGGTAATACTGTTTGTAGGAATTGTAATCAATTAATAAAAGCATAAGTAAGCATAAGCATAAGTAAAAAAATCGGACTTATTACATGAATGAACTGTTAACATATTCCTGCAGAAACATATACTTTAATACTGAAAAGCAAACTGACTTAACTTTAAACTACAAATACCGCAAATCTATCGGACTAACGATTATCTTTTTAAAAATTTATACGATACGGTAAACTCGAACTTATTACATGAATGAACCTACATTCCTGCAGAGGAGTGTTTTGACAAAGATTTTAACTCTGTAAACTAATTCAGTTAAAACTTCAAATACTGTTTGTATATTAGATTAATAATGATCTGCGTACATAGAACCTTATGCATCAAATTTCTTTTCAATAGAACAGGCTTCTTGTAAAAAGGAACAAACCTTCTTGTATGTATATTCAAAATAAACTGACAAAATCAAATAACAAGTTTGTCCAAGGACAAAGTCCCAGCTTACGAAAAGCAATAAGACCAATTCCAGCGTGCACGACCAAGGGAATTTCCCTGAAAAAATTGGGCTTCAAAAGATGAAACGGCAAAAGGCTAGCTCAATAATTAATTTAGCACCGGACCAGAAGATAGACCGATAAATGCACACAAAGATTTGTTTCCCAGAAAAATGGCAAACAGATTTTTTGCATCTCTGGTAGACCGGATTTCGCGCCATTGCGCATGCATATTTAACTTGTGTTGATGCGTGGTTTCTATTTCAGACCAGTGCGCATGTTTCTTTGGGTTGCGTTGATGCGCGGTTCTATTTTCGGACCAGTGCGCACATTTATTTATCTTGCGTTGATGCGCGGTGCTTATTTTGGACCAGTGTAAACGTTTATTTAACTTGCGTTGATGTGCGGTTCGCATTTCGAACCACTGCGCATGTTTATTTAACTTGCCTCGATGTGCGGTTCGCATTTCGGACCACTGCGCATATTTCTTTAGGTTGCGTTGATGCGCGGTTCGCGTTTCGGACCACTGCGCATGTTTATTTAACTTGCGTTGATGCGCGGTGCTTATTTTCGACCAGTGCGCATGTTTATTTATCTTCCGTCGATCCGCGGTTTACATTTCGGACCAATGCGCATATCTATTTAACTTGCATCCATGCGCAGTCCTTATTTTGGACTACTCTGCATGTTTATGTAACTTGCGTCGATGTGCGGTTGTTAAATCTGACTACTGCGCAAGTTCATTTAACTTGCGTTTATACGCTGTAGGAAGAGATTCATTTAATTTGTTTTTCAAATATTCCGATAAAAATTCAAGTTTACCAAGTCACTCAAAAAGCACAAGTCGTATGACTGACTCCGTAGAGACGGCTCATATCAAAAATGAAATCTGATAAAACCTGTAGGATGAAATGCACTTTGAATTTTTTTCTTCAAAAATTTCACAAAAATTCCCTTGCGGACTCAAAAAACACAGGCCGTATTCACGACACCCTATGAATGCCTCAGCCCCAAAATAAATGATTTCTGTTCAAAACTGTAGAAGATAGGGGAAGATGCATTTTGAGGTATTTTCATCAAAAATTCCCCCCCCCCTCCCCCCCAAAACCAAAAATTTCTAAGTCGAGTCAAATAGTACAAGCTGTATGCCCGACCCATCTAAAGATGCCTCATACTAAAAATAAATGAGATCGGATAAAACTTCAAAAATTTCCTAAAAAATACAAAAATTGTGGGATCGACTCAACAAGCATGTCCAGGGACATGGTGACCAGCCGTGACCTACAGAATATATATCCAACAATCACAGACAAAATCACGATCAAATTCGCAGACAGCGGTTACGAAAAAAGCCGTAACTGAATGGAGAAAATATTCGCTCACTTGATCGGTCTAGTTGTGGCTGATGAGGAGTCATTCTTTCAATTCTTTCATAAGGGGAGAAAAATTAAAAAATGCCCCCCATTTGGCCAATTTTTGGCGGATCGCCAAAATGAGTACTTTTTCAAAAGAGGCCTACCTAGGGAGTATGCGTGCAAAATTTGAAGAAAATCTGATCAAAATTGTGGGAGAAGAAGCATTTGGAAAATTGGCAACCATAAAATTACAAATGTCCCCCATTTGGCCATTTTGGGCGGATCACCAAAAAGAGCAAATTTTCAAGAGGGGTCCACCCAGAGAACAAGTATCCAAAATCGGAAAAGAATCCGATCAAAATTGTGGGAGAAAAAGCAATTTGAAAATTTGACACCAAAAAATTAAAAAATGTCCCCCATTTGGCCAATTTTTCAAAACAGGTCAACCCAGGAAATATTGGTGCAAAATTTGAAGAACATCTGATCAAAATTGTGGGAGAAGAAGCATTTTGAAAATTGGCAACCACAAAATTACAAATGTCCCCAATTTGGCCAATTTTTGGCGGATCGCCAAAAAGAGTAATTTTTCAAGAGAGGTCTACCTAGAGAACAAGTATCCAAAATTGGAAAAGAATCCGATCAAAATTGTGGGAGAAGAAGCAATTTGAAAATTTGACACAAAAAATTAAAAAAATGTCCCCCATTTAGCCAATTTTTGGCGGATCGCCAAAACGAGAAATTTTTTAAAAGAGGTCAACCCAGGAAATATTGGTGCAAAATTTGAAGAAAATTTGATCAAAATTGTGGGAGAAGAAGCATTTTGAAAGTTGGCAACCACAAAATTACAAATGTCCTCCATTTGGCCAATTTTTGGCGGATCACCAAAAAGAGTAATTTTTCAAAAGAGGTCTGTCTTGAGAACAACTACCAAAAATTGAAAAGGAATCTGATCAAAATTGTGCGAGAAGAAGCAATTTGAAAATTGTAAACCAAAAAATTTAAAAATGTCCCCCATTTGGCCAATTTTTGGTGGATCGCCAAAATAAGTAATTTTTCAAAATTGGTCTACCTAGGAAATATGGGGGCATATTCGTGTAAAATTTGAGAGGAATCCCATCAAAACTGAAGGAGAAGAAGCATTTTGAAAAATGGCAACCGAAAAATTTGAAATGCCCCCCATTTGGCCAATTTTTGGCGGAGCGCCAAAAAAAATTATTTTTAAAGAGAGGTATACCTAAAGAACATTCGTGTAAAATTTCAGAGGAATCCGATCAAAACTGAAGGAGAAGAAGCATTTTAAGTAAAAGTTTACACACGTACATACATACGTACATACGGACAACGGATACCCCTCTATTGATAAGATAAGACCAGCCAGACATAGTCGGCTGGTCTAAAAAGTAACTTTACAAGAGAGGATCGCCTAGCAAACATATATGCAAAATCTTAAGAAAATCCGATCAAAATTGTGGGGCAAAAATCTTTGGAAAGTTGGCAAACAAAAATATTAGAAATGTCCCGTATTTGGTCAATTTTTGGTGGATCATCAAACCATTTCAAGAGAGGCCTACCCAGTAAACATCCCTACAAAATTTTAAAAGAATACGATCCAGATCGTGGGAGTGAAAGCACTTTGAAAATTACCCCACCCCCCCCCCCACCCCAAATTTTAAAATGCTCCCCATTTAGGCAATTTTCTTTTGGATCGTCAAAAAATTACTTTTTTTTCAAGAGAAGAAAGCTTGGTCAACATTTATGAAAAATTAGAAGGTAATCTGATAAAAAATGTGGAATAAAACATTTTTGAAAAAATGGCTACGAAAAGTTTTTAAACTAGAGTCTCAGTGAGACAGGATCCCCCGTGTAAGGCAGGTTATATACAATAAAACCTCCATTACTGAACACCTCCCAATAGTGAGCACCTTCTATAATGGACGAGATATCGCGGTTCCACATTCCCCCAATTTCTTTTTCACCGATTTCAACAATCAAACGACGATGCACATGTACAATATATATTTTTCACTGTGCAAGGTTGCAGGTCCCTACCACAAATTTTTATTTTTTTTTTATTTATTTATTATTGAAAAGGAAGACATTGTACGTCACATCAATTACTCACACATTTACACCAAAAACCTTTCAGCAACCTTTTGCAGACACACAGTTTACACATCGCTAGGTGTCGCAGCACCCAGACAATACTGCAATTATTTTAATCATTGTCTATAAACTAGAGCGGCCAGTGCACACAAAACATAGGAGTACAGGCTTATGTTATACACTTTCAGTCGATACCTACTTAGTTTTTTGTTTTTGTAAACAAAAACAAATGTCTCCCCGACCAAACCCATGATCCCCCCCCCCCAAAAAAAAAAATCCTGCTTTTTTAATTACTGAAATAAAATATTCATTTCTGCAAACATAACCTTAATTCATTGTAAAAGAACTCAAACTAAACCAAACAGATGGTGGTCACTAAAACATATAAATGGACGTCTTTTTTCATTCGAGTCTGGAAGGTGGTCGCTAAAACGGGTTTTACTGCAGGCCCTTCTTAGCCAGATCTGAAGTTGGTCACTATAGTAGTTTTGCTGTACGCTACATTTTCTATCCGGGTCTGGAAGTTGGTCAAGACAGGCAGGTTTTATCGTACGTCTTTTTACCCGAATCTGGAAGGGGTCACGACAAACGGGTCTTACTTTTTATCCAGGTCTTGAAGGCGGTCGGTTTTTTTTTTTTTTGCTAACCATCATCCTCCACACGCCCCCCCCCCCCCCCCCAGCTATTTAATGTAGGTCCAACTATAAACACAATTCTAACCCTTTCACCCAAGGCAACGGTAACGGTCTGTATCCTAGGTGTAGTTATAGCCATGATATACTACCTTGTCTTCGCACATTCCCATAGGCCAAATAGCACTAGAAAGGCATTCTTCATAACTGCGCATCAGATGACGCACCTCGGTGGGAGAGGGGGGGTGCATTTCGGTGCCAAAATGGTGAGCTGCTTCTCATAACACAAGATGTCAGATGACCGCTTCCGCAAACAATGCCAATCGATACAAAATAGCTCCTATATATAGAACACCTTGGCAACCGAATCAAGTATGCGCGAAACAAAAATCAATAGCTAGACCTGCTAAGACCTATAGCATTCCATGACCTCGAAGATAACGACTCCATCATGCACCACAACTGACACTGACCCTTGACTGAGTGACATGTTACATAACAGCCGTAGATGAGAAACGCACAAAAAGCTTAATTTCAGGCACTAACAAATAGCAATGGACCGACAGTAATGCTGTCACTGTTTTGAAGCTTTCTAAAGAATGCAGGAACACTCGAGAATCTTCTGAAATCCCCAGCGTAGATAACACCTATGCTTAGATAACAAAGGAGCCAAAAAATGGGGAGGCGGGGGGGGGGGGGGGGGGGGGAGGAGTGTTGACGTTATGCACCTTTCTTGATTTTCTACACGAGTTTAATAATGTTTAACCAAAACCGTGCGACTTATCCGAGGAATAACTACACCAAATTTAAAGTCGATCCGACTTTCGATGTCGAGAAATTATGCTTAAGAACACATAATTTTTTTCCCGTCAAAAGTTGAAACAGTCGTCTGACTGAACCAAAGAATATCCATATAAAATTTTAAGTCGAAATGACTTTCCGTTATAGAGATATTATGCACACAAGATCTGGTTCTAAATATACACATATTTTACGCGATGACGTCACACGTGGCACTCGTTCGTTCTACTCGCGAAAAAAATTTAAAGTTTCTTTCGGACCTATCAAGCAATAATCCCACCAAGTTTCAACTTTCTCCAATGTTAAGCAGCTGAGAAATTTCGCACACAAGATTTTTACGTGATGACGTCATACAAATGCCCTAATTACGTGACATGCGTGAAAAGTTGACAGAACCGTCCGACTGACTCATGAAATATCCATATAAAATTTGATGTCGATAGGACTTTTCGTTATCGATATATTTTGCACACAAGAACTTGTTTATAATATATACATATTTTACATGATGACGTCATACACCTGCCCTAATCACGTGACATGCGTGAAAAGTTGACAGAACCGTCCGACTGACCCAAGGCATTTTCATACAAAATTTAAAGTCGATAGAACTTTCCGTTATCGAGATATTTTGTACACAAGATCTTGTTCCAAATATATACATATTTTACGTGATGACGTCATACGCCGCATTCGTTCGTTCTACTCGCGAAAAAATTCTGTAGAGTCTTTCGGACCTATCAAGCAACAATTCCACCAAGTTTCAACTTTCTCCGATGTTCAGCGGCAGAGAAATTTCGCACACAAGATTTTTACGTAATGACGTCATTCGCCTGCCCTAATCAAGTGACGTACGTCAAAAGTTGATAGAACCGTCCGACCTAACCAAGGGATAAATCGATCAAGTTTGAAGTCGATCGGACGTTTCGTTCTCGAGATATCTTGCACACAACACTTTGTTCACAACAGACTGACACACACACCCACACACACACACACAGACACACACACACACGTACACACATACACACACACAGAACGTACAAACACTATATGTCTCCCCTTGGTCGGGGAGACATAATTAACTCGCATCTATGATGTAGTAAACATTTGTAAGAAAAAGCAGACATGAAACACAAGGAGTGTGCAGAAGTGTCATAGGGGTTTTTTGGGATGTACATATGGTTTGACTAATGTAGGTATGCATTAGAAGAAAAGAAAGAAAAGAAAAGAAAGCAAGATCCGTTTTTCAATTGTCCTTGATGGACCACGATCCCCATTTCCTATGGTATTTATCGTCGTCTAACATTATCTTATCTACTTGCATGTACATGCTTACTTCATGCATGAATGTCGAATGATTGAAGGCTAAATTGCGGAATCGGGTATCCCATATTCGGTATTTCAAAATAAGAAAAATAAGGTTTTCAGCGTTGTTACAAGATCCTAACAGAAACTCAGTAGCGTGAAAGCCTTTAAGACCAAGGAGTTGCCACGCTTTTCTTATTATTGCCACTGTTTTAGGACAATTTATGAACAGATGGAAATTATCTATTACATTGAGAGCAATTTTTGTCTAATTTAATTCCCCATTTTTCCAGATTTTTGTTGTTGGCTACTATGTCGTTTAATATCTTGAACTGGAAGGAAAGTAGTTTGTTATCGCGGCATGAATCTCTTGATATTTTGATACTTTTGTTTACTAGGGTAAGACCTTTCCCCTTGTTCGTCCACATTTTTAAGCTAGTCGGGGGTTGACTTATTTGTTTCACCAGTTCTTTATCAAAATCCCTTGACTTACAATTTGTTACATTTAAACGCTGACCACTTCTAGTTCTAAATATGCAACTTCCTAAAGCACAGGATTGATTAGCTAAAATCTGTTGTTTAATTGCTTGTTGAAGGATAGTTAATGTTAGGTTATTAATTTTGATGTTACATTTTCTCATTAGTTCATCGCATGTCAGCCATCTATCATTTTTATTCATTAGATCTTGTATAAAAACAATTCCGTTTTGGAACCAGTTCTTAAAGAATATGGGTTTATTATCTATAAGTATATCTTGATTTTTCCAGATTAATTGCTTCGACATTGTCGAGGTTTGAAACATTGTTTTAAAAGCTTGTAAGATATCTTGATAAAAGGGAGGCATATAAGTGAGTTTTTTTACGTCAAAGTTGCAATGCATTAACAAACTTAGGCCACCAACCTTATCTAAGTAATAATTTACTACTTTTGACCACTTTTTTCGTTGCATTAATTTTGGTAACCAAGCAAGTTTGAGAGCCATATTCTGTGATTGGATGTCAATTGCTTTTAGTCCACCCTCATAGTTCCTTTTTATAGTGGTATGTTTAACTTTTGGTGTAGAATAACCCCATAAAAATGATGAAGTTTCTTTTTGTGCTTGCTTTATGTAGCCTGCGTCACAGCTAGTGTTAGAAAGGGAGTAAATTAAGTTAGATATTCCAAGTGACTTAGTTATTAGAATTTTTCCTAACAGGCTGAGTCCTCTACAAGACCAAAATAGGTACTTTTCCCTCATTTTTGCAACCTTATCGATAATGTTCTTTTCGTTGCATTTTTTAAGGGCATATCCAAGGGAGATTCCAAGCATGTTGAAACAGTTTCGGGGCACTTCTAAATCATAAGCGCCTTTCCTTTTTTCCAAGGTCCCAGCCATAAAATTAAAGTTTTATCTTTGTTGATTTTAAGGCCTGACAGGCTTGCAAAGTTTTCTAGCGTTCGAAAAAATTCTGGAATTGATTCAACACTACCCAACATACCTGTTGTGTAATCGGCAAAGTGAGTTAACTTAACTTCACTTTTTCCGACCTTCAAGCCTATGATTTTGTCGTTGTCTCGTATCATTTAGGCCATGAACTCGACTGCAAGAACAAGAGTATGCAGGAGAGACCGCAACCCTGTCTCACATCCCTTCGTATCGCGAACCATCCGGTGCTATAGCCGTTTTTCATTACTGTACTAGAAATATCTGTGTAGCATAGCTTAATCCAAGATATGAGTTCCGGTCCAAAATTAAATTTTTTAAAAAATTTTCAGCATAAAGTTCCATTATATCTTGTAATCTGTATTTAATAGGGAGATTGGTCTCCAGTTGTTAATAATCTCAGGGTCTTTACCCCTTTTGTGCAGCAATGTTATAGACGCTCTTCGAAGTGAGGGTGGTAGTGCTCCTTCTGAATGTGATATATTTATGACGTCAGTAAGTATGGGACCAATGTTATTCCAAAATTTGATATAAAATTCAGAAGACAGGCCATCGACGCCTGGGCTTTTGTTTGGTTTCATAGCTTTTAGGGCACTATAAAAATTCATCTATTTTTATCTTGTCTTCAATGCTTTGTTGTTCAAAAACACTAAGCTTGGGCATTTGTTTAAATTTTTCAAAAAATGATGGGTCTGCGGACTTGAGGCCCTGTGAGCTATATAGTTTGCTATAGAAGTCTTTAATATGAGACTGAATTTCTTTGCTTGACATGGTAATGGATCCATCGATTGTTTTTACTTGGTGATTGTTTTTTTTTTTTTTTTTGTCGTATATTTGTTTTGCCATATTAAAAAAATACGATGTATTTTTTTCATTTTTTTTCTATAAATTCAAGTCTAGATTGGATGTATTCTCCTTTGGTTTTATGTTCGATTAGAGTGTCTAACTGCTGCTTGCAAAGTTCGCATTCGATGAGTTCGTCCATACTAATTTCGTCATCAATTACTTTTTGTCCAAAATTTATATTTTTGATTTGAGCGCCACATTTATCAATGGGCGAAAGTACCAAATTAAAGTCACCACCTATAATAAATTCATCACACCTTATGTCAGACAATATTGCCATAAGGTTCTGATAAAATTTTACTTGGTCAGCATCTTTGTTTGGGGAATAGATATTGAAAATACCGAGTTGAATTAAGTTGACTTTAAGGATTATATATTGAATATTGCCGTCATCGTAATTTCTTTCACCAATGGTAGTCAAATTATTGGTCGTCAGGAACAGCACACCTGTGCTTCTGTTTGTCCCGTGGCTACAAACTATTTTTCCACCCCACTCGCCTTCCAAAACATTTAGGTCATCACTTGTTGAGTGGCTCTCCTGTAGCATTATAATATCACATTTTGTATTTTTAAATTCTTTGAAGAGAGCTAACCGTTTGCTTTTCTGGCGAATACCAAGTACATTAGTACTTAATAATGATAACGTCATTTATGTGCCGTATAAAACGCTCAACAAAAAATTGATCCTTATGTTTACATTTGAATCTAATTTTATCTGGAATAGACTCCCATGACACTTCCGACACTTTCGTACAGGCATAGAACACATACAACATATAGAAAAAAAAATAAGAACATATATATGAATCACACAGAGAACCGAAATTAAGCTTGGCAAAAAATCTATTTATTGATGTGCCAACCGCTTATTCTGTTAAATATTCACACAGAATCCCTTATATATTTAGGATGGCATATATTAACTAGCGTAGGGATAATCTTTGACAACGCACTTTGTTAAGTATCCAAGAGGGGAATAGATATACAGGGTTATTGGTAAGACAGCAATGGGGGGGGGGGGGGGTGTATGAAGACTCGAAACAGAGCAGCCAACGCAAATGCTTTTTTTTTTCAAATCGTAACCTGCGCCCGGACTAACCCGTCCCTGCAGCCACCACAAATTCCATTTATTTTAAATATCGTACCCTGCGCCCGCACTAACCCGTCTCTCATAGCATACATCACGAAACCTAACCCCCCTCCACATAATTACATTATCTCATCTGCCAATGCTACGCCACGCCGGCCATTCACACACACACGCACAATGTTATGCATAATCTGGGAACACTATTGATTGCCTTATTTGGGTCCGTCTTCTTGCCACAGATCTACCCAACACGTACCTATCACAATGCACACACCATAAAATGTATCTATTCATTATTGGCCTTCAATATTATTCAATATTGTTAGTACGGCCTAACCCGTAAACTGAAACGCCTATGTTCAGCTCTTCTTTCCGCAGATGTTCAATATTTAACAAATTAGCCACTGTGCCAGATCTGCGGCAGATTTCACTACATTTTAGTTGGAGAGGCCGGGGTTTTATATCATGTCATTTACGGGTTCCCCCTATTAGAAATTAAGAGATATATTTACTTAAAATGGAAAATGATCGTTTAAATACGACACACACTGAAGAAATACAACTGATATCGTGGATAATTCACAAAATATTGTTCATTCAAAAATAAAACAGATTACTTAAGTGATGCGTGTGACGAATTGACCAGACAGATTTATTTGATTATTTACAATCAGAGTATGCCGAACCATTTATATTGTGGACCTATTATTGCTACATTTTAGGAAATATATCACGTAGTCGCTTTATTTTAAATACCTGTACCTGTATACCAGTAAGGTATTCATCAGAACCAACGGCAACGACGACACTGCGAAAGTATACATTATTCAAGATGTACAAGACTTTGAAAAGTACGGAATTGGTATACATTAGATGTTGTGACAAAAAACATGTTTTGTACATAGCCACATGTAACATGTAGCTAATTCGCAAAATATCTACTCTAGTAATCTTTTCTGTATGTTATACAACATGTCATTATCACTGCCAACTGTGTGTGTTACATTATGTCAGTATCACTGCCAACTGTGCGCGTTACATTCCTAGTTACTGTGCTCTGTTTATCCATCTGCTGATTATTTCAATTTCGCAATTAGCATTGGCCGTTACACCACTTAAATCGGCATTACCGCTTAATTTATCTGGTGGGTTTTTTCAGCACTTAAATGTTTTATCCTAACATTATTTCATTATTGTTGAATTTTCATGTCTTTGAAATCTACCTGTTTATATTTGCGCTAAGGAGCTAGTAGCTGCTCAGATGCAGTGTGAAATCTGTAAACGCAAGCTCCATTTTAAATGTACGGGCATTAAGAGAAATACCTTACAAGCCCAAATTACAACCCGTCAGTATTTCAATTGTTCTTCATGTCTGGAAAGCTTCCCCTTTTCCATCCTAGATGACGATGAGTTTCTCTTTGAAAACTCTACATTAGATATCAGTAAACGCATAGATGATCTAAAAAAGGTATGCAGTAAGTTTGATTGTTTTGAATATAACGAATACAGGTCGTACGAATTTGGAAGAGATATTGATCCAGACAACAATTTTTATACTGGGCTGATTCAAGAATGTAAATATCTAACAGTTAATGAATTTAATTATTGTATCAAAAGCGTGAAAGAGTTTTCGATTATTCATTTTAATATTAGGAGCCTTCGGGCTAATTTCGAACACTTGTCACTCTGTGTTGATTTGCTTCAGAAAAAATTTCATATTATTGTAATCTCGGAAACCTGGCTAAGTGATGATGATTCTTTAAATGTACTCAGATTAAATGGATATGTCTGTCTTACAACAAATAGAAATCATAAAAGAGGAGGTGGAGTAGCCTTGTATGTCGATTCAGACATAAAATTCTCCAAACTTAGTACATTCTCTGTATCTATACCAGACATACTTGAATGTATAGCGATTAGAGGTGTGACGGTTCGTACCGAAAACCGAGAACCGAGAAAAGGCTTCGGTTCGGTTCGAACCGAAAACCGAAAAGCCCAATCACGGTTTCGGTTCGGTTTTTTTTTACTATTTATAACAAAATAATGCATTAATTTGGTAATGGTATTTCTCTTAGTATAGTTTAGTCTTAGTATATATATATATATATGCTACAGTCAATGAGTGAAATCCGCCATTTCACGAAATGGCAAATTATTTTAGCCGTTTCGTGAAATGCCTGAAATCTTTTGCCGTTTCATGAAAGGGCAAAACATTTTAGCCATTTCGTGAAATGACTGAAAATTGCAAGGCCTCATTACACAATATGGCAAATACAATCAGGCAATCTGTGAAACAGTTTTGGTGGTCTTTTATTTATTATATCAAGGGGTCTTTGAACTCCTTTTAACCACATATTACCCAGATATTAATCATCTACAAATACTTTTGTTCTCTTTTAATCATTAACTAAGACAAAAGCTCTCCAATTAAACCTGGGGTCTAGGACAATCCCCCAAGACAATTCCCCGAACAATTCCCCCATAGGACAATTCCCCCTGAGGACCATTCGCCCCCAACTAATTTCTATTTTTATTTTACTTTGAATGCCAAAACAAAAATAAAACAACCAGGTATCTGTCATTTTTGTAAAACACCTTAAAATCAAAAATGCAAAATGCTAAATGATCTGTTCGGATGTTTGCTCGGTTTCCTTAGCCTTGCATTGCACTCTGGATGAACTATACTGTTCTAGGATTGCAGTTATAATGATCAAACACTCCAGTTACTGGTTGTGTAATTGCAACTGAGTATATGAAAGGCAAAGCAAACCAATTAAAAAGTGCAATTACAAGATGAAAGGACAAATTCCTGCATTCAGTTGAAATAGAAAAGGCATGTAAATTGCAATTGCGACAATGTTGAAAGGACTATTACACGGCTTCCAATTAGAAGATAGAAGGGCAATAATTTAAAAAAGGAAAAATATAAAGAAAAGAAAAAAATGAAAAATAAAAATGAATTGGAGGGGGGACGGGTATGGATGAACCAAGCCAGGAAATCGCACACCGAGACAAACCAGTGGTTGCAACTAGTAACTTGGATATTGCCACCACTCACTCAGATATGACCGCCAGTGACTTGGACATCGCAGCCAGTAGCTCAGATGCTTATGTTAACGACGTGTCACAGTCCTCCGAGCCTCCACCATTGAGTCCAAATGTACAAAAGTTAAATTTTTAGAGCATTTTGTTTTGATAAAGATTCGCTGAAATGTGTAACTATTCGAATTTGTAACTAAAAACCGGTAAGATTATCGCAGAAATACGAAAAGTATGAAAAAGGTTGTTTCTGTATGTTACACTGGTATTTGTGTGGTGATCTTGTCAAAATTTGCAAAGAAAAAGTTCAAATTATTCTGTTTTTTTTGTTTTCAAAGTCTGGTTTGCCATTTCATGAAGTGGCAAAGCGGAAATTTTAGCCATTTCACGAAATGGCTAAAAATTTTAGTCATTTCCTGAAACGGCAAATGATTTCAGGCATTTCACGAAATGGCTAAAATGATTTGCCATTTCGTGAAATGGCGGGTTTCGCTCATTGACTGTGAGATACATATATATATATATATATATATATATATATATATATATATATATATATATATATATATATATATATATATATATATATATATATATATCACATCGGACAAATCAACAAATATTTCACACACTTGTTTTTGGAACCTATGACGAATTCCATGCGTTTATTATGGCTACATGTGAGTCTGTCAGTCAATAACAATGTAAATTCTTGTGTAAGTAAGCTTTGAGGTAATAAATATAAAACATTACCGAAATATCGGATTAAGTGCAGGCAATTATAAATAAATTAAAATAATAAACACGCATATATATATTTATAAATATATATTTAAAAAGAAAACTACCGATTAGTTTTGCTGAACCGAACCGAAAAAAACCGAACCGAACCGAAGATTTTTGCTGAACCGAACCGAACCGAATCGAACCGAGCCGGAGGTGAACCGTAACACCTCTAATAGCGATTGAGATCAATGTTCCTAACGCCAAAAACATATTAGATAGTTGTATATACAGGTCTCCAGGTGTCGCCATAGACCAATGTAATGAATTTCTTGACTCGATGCTCGCCAGCATAAAAGGTAAATCCGTATTTTTATGCGGTGATTTTAATGTCAACCTTCTCAAATGTGAATCCCATTCTGGCACCAAAGATTTTGTTGATATGTTACTCGGCTATAGCATGTTCCCACTTATCAGTAAACCAACGAGAGTCACGAAGGAATCCGCTTCCTTGATTGATAATATATTCACTAACGTTGTACATAAAGACACTGAGAATGGGATTCTCATTAACGATATTAGTGATCATCTTGGTGTTTTTACGGTATGTGACTATACAAATTTCAGAACTAAAAGGCAGAATCACCCCTATCTTAGGAGACACGTAACTGATGAAACTATTTTCAACTTTAAAAGTAATTTAGATTCTTGCAATTGGAATGAAATTTTTTCCTGCTCCGACGTTAATGAGGCCTATGAAGTGTTCATAAATAAGTTCAAAAAGATGTACAATAAACACTGTCCTCGTAAACTTGTCAAAAAACATTCACAGCGTCCGCACAAACCGTGGATGACGCCAGGTCTAATTAATGCTTGCCACAAACGAGACAGATTGTATAAACGTTATATTGATTGTAAAACCTTAGAGAATGAAAACAAGTTTAAAAAATATAGGAACAAGCTAAATTCCATTTTAACATATTGTAAGAGAGCTTATTTCACACGTTTGTTAGAAAAACAATATGGTAACATTAAATGTATGTGGAAAATTCTGAACAATGTTCTAAAACGTCAGAAGGAAGCAGCCAGTTTTCCAGAGACTTTTATTGATTCAAATGAAAATATCATTTCAGACAAAAAGAAAATAGTAAATGGGTTCAATAATTTTTTTGTAAATGTCGGACCCAACTTGGCCAAAAATATTGATAAGATGGAAAATGGAAATATATTCGAGTACATGGGTAATCCATCAGTCAAATCTATGTTTTTAAATCGTGTTGAAGCGAATGAAGTATTCGATGTTGTACGTTCATTCCAAAGTAAAGTTTCCACGGATAGCGACGATATAAACATGTCAATTGTTAAACATGTTATTCCTGCAATTGTTCATCCTTTAACATTTATTTGCAATTTGTCGTTTAGTACTGGAATATTTCCAAACAAAATGAAACAAGCCAAGGTTACTCCTTTGTTTAAATCGGGTGACAAATCCAAATTTAGCAATTACAGGCCGGTGTCCCTATTATAACAATTCTCCAAAATTCTGGAAAAGTTATTCGAAACCTGCTTAAATAATTACATCGATCAGCAAAACTTGTTAAGTGACAATCAGTATGGTTTTCGATCTGGCAGATCTACATCTCTGGCCTTAGTAGAGCTTCTAGAGGAGCTAACCAATTCAGTTGATAAAAAACTTACAACTGTCGGAGTGTTTATAGATTTAAAGAAGGCCTTTGATACCCTAGATCATAAGTTACTATTGCAGAAGCTTGACTTCTATGGTATTAGAGGCCTACCAAACGAATGGATAAATAATTATTTGTCAACTCGGGAACAATATGTGCAGATTGAAAATTGTATATCAGACCTCCTTAGTGTCGCATGTGGAGTACCACAGGGTTCTATTCTGGGACCTAAACTTTTTATTTTATATATTAACGACATTGTTAATGTTTCAGGATTATTAAAGCTCATTCTTTTCGCCGACGACAGAAACATTTTTTTTACATGTAAGAACGATACGAATATGAGTGAGATAATAAGTGGTGAATTGTCAAAACTAAACAAATGGTTTAAGTTGAATAAGCTTTCGCTCAATGTATCCAAAACAAACTTTATGGTATTTGGATATTGTAAAGTAAGTCACGAAATTAACATTTCAATAAGTAATGAACAAATCTCACGTGTTACTTCGACCAAGTTCCTGGGTGTTATTATTGACGATAAATTAAACTGGAAAGAGCATATACAGAGTGTACGAAGCAAATTATCAAAGTGCATTTCAATAATGTATAAATCCAGTTTCGTTTTGAACGAAAAGGCTCTACTCTTAATATATCACACATTATTTTTGCCACACATGTCATATTGTCTTGAGATCTGGGGAAACACGTATAAAACTAATATAAATCCTATATTTCTACTGCAGAAAAAGGCTATAAGGATTGTATCTAGAGTTGATAGGTTAGCACACACTTCTTTGATGTTTTATAATCTGCGTCTGCTAAATTTATACGATTTAGTTAATTTTAAAACCTTAATTGTCATGTTTCAAGCAAAAGCGTGCGTACTACCTAAAAATATTCAACGTCTGTTCAAAATTAGTGATAAGGAAATGAAAACCAGACAACACGGAAACTTTGAAAATAAATACTCAAGAACAGTTGTTAAACAACACTGTATTAGTGTTAAGGGAGTTTGCATTTGGAATTCGCTGCCGAAAGAAATACGAAGTATATCTAAATTTGGTAGTTTTAAAAAACATCTTAAAAAAATGTACATATCGGGTTATGAAGGAATTGTTTGATAGTTAACGCCAAATATTAGGTAGATAGATAAACATGGGTATGTTACGCTAGTTCGAAATTTTCAGTGTTATTCTTATATACATAAACCGTTCAATAATGTTAACATAATCAAAGTGGTTTTTTTCATAATTGAATAAATATGTTCGTAATGGGCAAGCATTCTTATAAGCGACGCTTTCAGCTTGTCCCTTTCTGAAGTCTGTTAAGTAATTGCTCTCAGTTCGTAACTTCTTGTGCAAACTTATGTTTACTTTCGGAAATAAACCAATTCAATTCAATTCAATTCAAATAATCGGTTAACGCGAGGGAAAGTTTACAGACCGTGGATCTTGGATAGCAAAATGTGTTCTGATCTTATGGTGGTACACCTAAAGTGTATTATCATGCAGTCATCTCGTCTTGAAACTTAAGTGATTCTTCAGTGTATGTATGAGGTAAGAATTTAGAGCTAATCATTGTGCTATAGTAATTGGGGTATATTTATGTATGGGGGATTTTAATATAGGATATTCCAATTTCAAAGTAACTCCATAAAATTTACGTTACCTTTCCTTGCGGTTTCTATTGTTAGACATAAAGAGTATACCGTTGCGTGAGAGCGTTTCATCGTGTATAATTACGCGTAGTAGTTGGTGCCCCATCTTTTTCAGCTTTTCTCGAGCCATATCACGAAGTTCCATCAAAAGTTCGTCCAACTTGTTTGTGTTAAGCCTGGGACTGGGGGGAACGGCACGCTGTTTATCGTCCTTTAGCGACAGGCCTATGCCGTAGAAGCTGTCGTATGGAGAACATTCGATAATTTCGCGTTCTTCGGTTGATAGCAGGTAATCGAGAATTTCAGAGTGTTGTTCAAATTTGCGTTTTAGTACTTCGCGCATGATATCCACTCCGTGCTCATGTAACCATATGGATGGGGGTTTCAACGCATCGCTCGCAATTATTATTTCTGCTGCTACATCTGGTCTTCCCAGACTTTCTGCCTTCCGGTACTGATAAAGATGCTCAGCGGTGGGGAAGTATTTGCCTCCATAGGAAATCGTCGCTGGGTAGAAGTTGCTTAGGGGGTTGAAGCGCCCTTGAAACAGCCTTTTATCCCCCTTAAGAGCACAGGATAGTTCATCGAGAAAGTCGAGTTGGTACACCTGCTTGAGTGTATACGGACTGCCTTTGAAAATAATCTTACTTCTCGCAAATTTTGCATGTTTGTCGTATCTTTTGGCGGCATTTAGGACGGGTTTTAGTATCTGTTGGGCGGTTAAAATATATTGTGGCAGGTTTTGATTTAAGAAGATATGCTTCCCTTTTAAGTTTTTAGCACATTCGAGAAGTTTGGGCTTATCCGCTTGGTGTTTCAAGGAGAGTACAATTGGTCTCGTGCTTGTATCGTTTTTTTTTTTTTGCCCTCTGCGGAAAATATCGGTCGTCTCTACTTGGCTTGGGTATTTTAATTTGTTTTTGATAACACTGTCTACTTTATCCTTTAACTTTTCACCATTTGTTTCCGGAATTCCCTGCAGTATCAAATTGTTTTTCCTTTGGTTGATGTATTCCGATTCAATAGCATGTTGCATGGCTTGCTGCTCTTTGAATATTTTTTTCTGTGTTGCAGCTATTCCTAGTATTTATCCTGATTTTGTTCAAGGACTAGAATTTTCTCGTTCAGTCTTTGGATTTCTTTATTTTGCTTATCCACAGTGGCTTTAAGTGCCTTCACTTCTTCTAACGATGACCCTATTTCTGCTACTTTTTTACTTAGTTCTTGGATGGCATTGTAAAGAATCTCCGAATCGTCATTTGTAAACTTTATGTTTGCGTTAGATGGTACACACATAGTGTCCATTTCACAAGCCATTCTCTTGTATTTCTTGGATTATTTTGGAGTGTTTACTTGTATTGCCTGTTCATATTCAAGATGGCGGTTGGAACATTTCGATCCGGTGTCAATTTAACATTTTTTATCCAATTCTACTTCAGAGTCGCAAACTTTCTAAATTTTTGCCGTGTCCAAAATATCCATGTATATTAACAATACTCGTGAAACATAAAACTGGTTGTTATTCTACATCTACATTCAAAACATCGCACAAATGCGAAGTAAAAGTAATTTTTGGAAATTTTTGAAGTTCACGAATGGGAAGAGTTGTCCAAAGGTTGGCAGAGTCGCCTTTCGCCATAGGTCGAGTTTGTGTGGGCCGAGTTAGTAATTGGCCGAGTTGTCCAAAGACCCATATGAGGAGTAAATCTGTACAGGATTTAAAACCTGTGTGCTTACCCGTTCGTCTGAGTTGTGCATACAAGACTAAGGTCGTATAGCCTTGATAGTCGAAAAATATGCCAAGTTTCGACCTCAATTTTGGCTAAATAAATGAAAAGTCGGACAAACTTAATACAAAGTGCACAACTACAATACATGGGGAGTAAATCTGTATAGGATTTAAAATCTGTGTGCTTACCCGTTCGTCGGAGTTGTGCATACAAGACTTAGATCACGTAGCCTTTATAGTCGAAAAATATGCTAAGTTTCGACCTCAATTTTGGCTAAATAAATGAAAAGTCGGACAAACTGAATACAAGGTGCACAACTAAAATACATGGGAAGTAAATCTGTATACGATTTGAAATGTGTGTGCTTACCCGTTCGTTGGAGTTGTGCATACAAGACCACTACCCACAAGCGTGACGGACGGACGGACGGCAAGACAAACCAAATCCTATTTCCCCTTCGCCAACAAAGTTGGTCGAAGGGATAATAAGGTGTATCACTATAACTATGTAATGCCGAGAAACAAAACCAATCCCTGCCTAGTTTCTGTACAACAGTGTTGCCACGGAGTCATCAAGAAAAAAAAAAGGATTAAAAAACAGGATAAAAAAGGATAAATTTGGGGAAAAAAGTATGAAAAAAGGATAATTCATATTTTGCTGAAAATCGAGAAAACAGTAATGTTAATCATATTGTATCATTTTTTTGTAATTTATTATGCTCGTTTTCACAGCGATTAAAACGAGCATAATTTGCATACCTGATTGTACTTCTAAATCGTCACGAATATTACCAAAAGGGCTGCCTCGTATTTTTTCCCGTCATATTGTTACACACGGTTGATGAAAATTCGTACAAATTCATTAAGGAATCCGGTCAAATTGTGCCAAAAGAAAGTCTTGAAAATTGTTTTTTAAATGCCTCAATTTAGCCAATTTTTAGCGGATCGCCAAAATGAGTAATTTTATCAAAAGAGGCCTACCTAGAGAATAATTGTACAAACTTTGAAGAAAACTTGACCAAATTGTGAGAGAAGCATTTTGAAAACTGGCAAACGAAAAATTTTAAATGCCTCCCCCCCCACCCCCATTTAGCCAGTTTTTGGCGGATCACCAAAACACTTTTTCAAAGAGAGGCCTACCTAGAGAACATTCGCATAAAATTTGAGAGGAATCCGATCAAAACTGAGGGAGAAGAAGCATTTTAAGTAAAAGCTCACACACGTACATACGTACATACAGACGACGGATACCCCTCTATTTATGTGATAAGGCCAGCCCGAACATAGTCGGGTGGTCTAAACAAGTTTGTCCAAGGACAAAGTCCCAGCTTACGAAAAGCAATAATTTCAGCGTGCATGAGCAAGGGAATTTCCCTGAAAATTGTGCTTTAAAAGATAAGACGGCAAAGAGCTAGCTCAATAATTAATTTAGAACCAGACCAGAACATAGACCGATAAATGCATACAAAGACTTCTTTCCCAGAAAAATGGAAAACAGATTTATTGTATCTCTGGGAGACTGAATAGTCTGCCATAGGTACCTTCAAACAACGCTCGCATTTCGGACCAGTGCGCATATTTATGTAACTTGCCTCGATGCGCGGTTCTTAATAGATAAGTGCACATGTTTATTTGATTTGCGTTGATGCGCGGCTGTCATTTTGGAACAGTGCACATGTTTATTTAACTTGTGTTGATGTGCGGGTTGCATTTCGGACCAGCGCCCATGTTTTTTCACCTTGTGTTGATGTGCGGTTCTTATTTCGGATCAGTGCGCAGGTTTATTTACCTTGTGTTGATGTGCGGTTCTTATTTCGGATCAGTGCGCAGGTTTATTTACCTTGTGTTGATGTGCGGTTCTTATTTCGGACCAGTGCGCATGTTTATTTACCTTGTGTTGATGTGCGGTTCTTACTTCGGATCAGTGCGCATATTTATTTACCTTGTGTTGATGTGCGGTTCTTATTTCGGACCAGTGCGCATGTTTATTTAACTTGTGTCGATGCGCGGTTGTTATTCCAGATCAATGCGCACATTTATTTTACTTGCGATGATGAGCGGCACTTATTTTGGACAAGTGCACAAGTTTCCTTAGGTTGCCTTGATGTGCGGTACGTATTTCGGACCAGTTTGCATGTTTATTTAACTTGCGTTGATGCACGGTGCTTTTTTTTGGACGTCTGCATATGTTCATTTAACTAGCGTTGGTGCGTGGTTTGCATTTTGGACATGTGCGTATGTCTATTCAACTTGCGTTGATGAGCAGTTCGAATTTCGGATCACTGCGCATGTTTATTTAACTGGCGTTGATGCGCGGTGCTTATTTTGGACCAGTGAAAATGTTTATTTAACTTGCGTTGGCGCGTGGTTCGCATTTCCAACCACTGCGCATGTTTATTTAGCTTGCGTTGATGCGCGGTTCGAATTTCAGACCAGTGCGCATGTTTATTTAACTTGCGTTGATCCGCGGTGCTTATTTTGGACCAGTTCAAATGTTTATTTAACTTGCGTTGATGCGCGGTGCTTATTTTTGACCAGTTCGCATGTTTATTTAATGTGCGTCGATGCGCGGTTCGCATTTCGGACCAGTGTCATGTTTATTTAGGTTGCGTTGATGCGCGGTTCGTATTTCGGACCACTGCGCATGTCTATTCAACTTGCGTCGATGCGTAGTTCTTTTTTCGGACCCGTGCGCATGTTTATTTAACTTGCGTTGATGCGCGGTGCTTATTTAGGACCAGTTCGCATGTTCATTTATCTTCTATCGATGCGCGGTTCACATTTCGGACCAATGCGCATGTTTATTTAACTTGCATCGATGCGCAGTGCTTAATTTGAACTCCTGCGCAAGTTCATTTAACTTGCGTTTGTGCGCTGTAGGAGGAGATTCATTTTTTTTTCAAAAATTCCGAAAAAAGTTTTCCAATTCACTCAAAAAGCACAAGCCGTATACATGACCCCCTAGAGACGGCTCATATCAAAAATAAATGAAATCTGATAAAAGCTGTAGCAGGAAATGCATTTTGCATTTTTTTCTTCAAAAATTCCCCAAAACTTCCCTGATCGACTCGAAAAGCACAGGCCATATTCACGACACCCTAAGCATGCCTCAGCCTCAAAATAAATGATGTCTCATCAAAACTGCAGGAGAAGATGCATTTTGAGGTATTTTCATCAAAAATTCCTCCCGAAATAAAAAATCCCCAAGTCGAGTCAAATAGCACAAGCCGTATGCCCGACCCACCTAAAGATGCCTCATAGCAAAAATAAATGAAATCGTATAAAAACTGTAGGAGTAAAAAATTGTCCGATCGACTAAAAAACACAAGCCGTATGCACGACCACTTAGGGATGCCTCACACCAAAAATAAATGACATCGAATCAAAATTGTAGGAGTAGATGCATTTTGAATTATTTTTGAAATTTTTGTTTAAAAAATTCCCCAAAAATACAAAAATTGTCCGATCGACTAAAAAAGCGCAAGCCGTATACAAGACTCCTTAGGGGTGCCTTATACCAAAAATAAATGACATCGGGTCAAAAATGTAGGAGATACATTTTAAAATTTTTTCTTAAAAAATTCCCCCAAAATTCAAAAATCACCCGACCGACTAAAAAAGCCGTATGCACGCCCCCCTAGGGAAATCTTACACCAAAAATAAATGACATCGGATCAAATTTGTAGGAGGAGATGCATTTTGAAATAAAGTTTACTAAATAAACAATTAAATAACTAACGGACGCATCCGCAGACCGATAGGAATACCCCAGCCTACGTGTAACGTAAGCTGGGCTAAAAAGGTGCGTACGTACTTTATCGATGGTCCCTAGGGATATGCAACTCAAAATTATAGATTGAAGTTATTGAAAATCATTCAAGAAATAAAAACTACTTAACATCATTTAGAATACTGGATATTTTACAGTGTGATAAGATATTGATTACGTTTACGAAGAACGCGTTTCAGTTGGATGAAAAAATACCCCTTTTCTACAGATGTATTGATTTTAACAATAGACGCTGCAAAACAGTTGGAAATTACATATACATACAGTGTAAGAGCGGTTAATATTATGGCCTAATCAAGGATTATGACTAGAGTGAGAAAAAATACTTGCAGAAAAAAAACATATACAGGGGCCCCTCGGGACCAAGGGCAAAAGTACGAATTAACCGAGGGTACCAATTAACCGGGGGTCAAATTTTCGAAGGGACAAAAACAACAATGAACCTTCAAGCCTTGCGCGCTTTCGAGTAGGCTCAAACTGGCTGGTTTCAACACCATTGATTATTTTATCCTTACTCTTTATCCATGAAGCAAGTGTATATCTTTAGGTACCACGTACTCCATCATTATTTCAGTTCTGGTTTTGAGCCACTTGTTATTTGCTTTAACACTTTGAACTTAAGATTCATTGTGCAATCATTGTGTTTTCGTTTTGATGCCATTTTGCAAGTTGAAATGCTTGACCACTGTTCACAATTTATATAAACGCTCCGGAGCACGAAGTGTCCACAGAAGACAAACGGCATCTTAAGCTGCGGCACAGTACGTGACAGACGAGCCCCGGATTAGTAGCAAGTGAACACGATGTGTAGACTAAGACACTCGGTGTATTGAATAGACCATGTCAATCATAATCCCTAAACCACCATCACTACCGGTACTGCCCCACAATGCGAATTATGCAACCCCTTCATCTCGCTACAAATGATGCCTGAGTAACGTGTTCCTTTAACTGTGTGGCATGCCTAATCTGTATGGCTCTGCATTGATAAAAGACCGGAATAGAAAAAAATGAGGGTAAATTGTGGGACGAATTATCTGAGTCCTCGTTAATTCGTACTTTTACATAGAAGTGAATGGGTCCCAAAATCGGGATCGACTGAATTGGTACGAATTAGCCGAGGGACCGAATTAACCGGGGACGAATTAAGGAGGGGCCCCTGTATCTAATTAGGAAAAAATAGTATTTTGAACGGAAAAAAACTGAAAAAAGTATCAAAATAAAAAAAAAAACGATGAAAAGCGAAAAAAAGGATAAAAAAGGATGAAAATTTTTTAAAAAGTATAAAAAAGTATTTAAGGATAAAAAAGGATAAAATCGGGCTTTTTTTAAAAAAAGGATAATCCTTTTAGAAAAGGATGATGTGGCAACACTGGTACAACTGAAAATCAATTAATTCTTATTAAGGAAGACAAGGATATTAATATTTTCCGATCTCACCTGAAACCTTTTCTTTGTAACGATGTTGCCTGCAAGGCTAAAACTTCTCTCTTCTTATGAAAAATACTTTTAAATTATTTTTAAAAAAGTCCAAAATATTCGAATATCAAAAAATAGGGTTCGAACCCTACTCAAACGAACGAATATTCGAATAATGGTCCCACCACTAGTTCAAGTGTGTAAGAAATTGAACTGAAAGTATTAAAATATTATTGGTCGTTAAGAAAAACAAATGTTGATCAAAAGTTACTGCTTTGCATTTTGTCATGCAACAAGTAAGCAGGGTTTAGTAACGCGACCTGAAGCATTTAATATGTAAGAAGGACTGCACAGCAAAAGGAAAGTTCCCTTTCAATAAAGCATTTGTTTCAGGTCACGCATTCACATAACTGAAATGCAAAACGAGGTATATTTATGGAAAGAACTGTTTTTATCTATCAGCGAGTTTGCCTGGAACGTATTGCGATCTATATTTTTTCTGCGTGTCTGTCCGTCCGTAAATTTCTTGGTTGATTTTGCTTGATAACAGTGTGACCATAACCGTTGTAAAGTTTTGTTCGGGATAGTACTCATCATTATTTACAGTTGCATCACAACATTTGGTAGTGACTATGACACAAACATGTGCAACGATAAAGAGTTTGAGAGGTTTTGATCTTTGACATTGGCAGCGTTTCCTTGAACTTTGAAATTCTGGGGGTACCGGTATTCAGCATCTATAAATCATACCATCTTATCGTCCACCCAAAAAATATCATATTTTAAGGTCAGAGAATTGATTTCCGCACTTCTGCACAAATTACAACTTTCCTACATTATCGCCCACTTAAAAATGATCGAAGACACCCATAACTAATATTCAAAGCGGTTACATTACTACAAGAAATGTTTTGCACTATTTTCCCTATTATCGCCCACTCGAAAAATATCGCATTTTTCATATTTGAGGGTAACAGAATTCATTCCTGCACTTTTACAGCCGAAATTACAACTTTCTTGCATTATCGCCCACTTAAAAATGATCGGAGACCTTCATAACTAATAATATTATGCACTATGGTCCTTATTTTCGCCCAATGTTCCCCATTATCGCCCACCCGAAAATATCATATTTATCAGATTTTCGTGCCACAGAATTGATTCCTGCACTTTGAAAGCCCAAATTACAACTTCCTTGCATTATCGCCCAATGTTCCCTATTATCGCCCGCTTGAAAAATATCATATAAGTGACCAACCGACAACAAAATTACTGAAATAATTCAAGCCGAACCAGAACTACTTGCATGTAAAATATCGTGCCCCAGTGCAAGCTGGAACTTAGCTTTTTTGAGAAAAAATGAAAATTTGCAATTTATTAAAAGTTGCAAACTTTGAAGCTCAGTAGATTAAAAAAGTCGAAAATCAAAAATCGAAAAAGTACTTTTTGACCCCTTAGTTATAGTTTCCTCATAAACATTTTCGGCAAAAGTTTCCTCATAAAAATTGGCAATAAAATCGCCTAAAATGGTTTAAATTAAAAAAATAAAAAAAAATTCCTAATGCAGTATAGGGTTAAAAACTCGTGTCCAAAATTTGGTAAGAATCGGATAGAAAAATATTCACCTTTAACGTGTTGGCTGAAAAGCGTGAATTTAAGTTATACGATTTTTTGCTTTGGGGACGTTTTAGCAATAAATTTATTTGAGGACCTTATGACCCGGCACCTTATGGCCGGTTCTTTGTTGGCTTGGGACATTATGGCCAAAAACGTGTTGTTCTGTATTCCAAGACAAATTTTGATTTGAGGACGTTTTGGCTTTAAATTCATTTGGGCACTTTATGACCGGGGACATTTTGTCCTTAACTTCACTACGACAGGTTGTGCTCTGAGAACGTTTTGACACTAAATTCATTTGGGGACCTTCTGGTCGGAGACATTGTGGCTGGTGCAAATGTTTACAAAGCGTTAATTCAGGTTATCATTTTTTGCTTTGGGGACATTTTGGCCCTAAATTCATTTGCGGACCTTAAGGTCGGGATAAAGCTTTATAACGCGTACATTTATGCTTTTAACTTCGGGGACGTTTTGGCTTTTAATTCATTTGGGGACTTTATGGCCGAGGAGTTTTTGTCCCGGATTAAACTACGACAGATTTAAATTTAAGGCCTTTTGCGATAAATTCATTTGGGGACCTTATAGTGGGGTACTTTTTCGCCAAAGACGTGTTGTGCTGGTTTCCACGACAAATTTTGCTTTAGGGGCGGTTCTGGCCCTAAATTTATTTGGGGACTAGGCCGGGGACATTATGGCTGTGTACACTATGGCCGGGGTAAAGTATATTAAGGTGTTAACTTAGGTTATCATACGTTTTTTTTTTATCTTGGGACACTTTGGTCCTGAATTCATTTGGGGACCTTATGGCCGGTGACTCTGCTGTATTCCACTACAACATATTTTACTTTAGGGACGTTTTGGCCTATCGAATTTGTAAAAGATGAAGAGTTTTAGAATTTGCTATCAGGAAGTTAAAAAATGCCCCAACCCATTTAACCAATTTTTGGCGAATCGACAAAATAAAAAAAAAGAGAAGAAAAAAAAGAACAATTTTCAGATAGGGGTTTCTTGAGAACAGTCCTAAAAAATTGGAATCCGATCCAAATTGTGGCGAAAACAGCATTTTGAAAATTGGAAGCCAATAAATAAAAAAATGCCCCGTGACCCTCTATTTCGCAAATTTTTGGTGGATCGCCAAGAAAAGTAATATTTCAGGAAAGGCCTACCCACAGAATATCCGTACAAAATGTTTGTTTGTTTGTTGGGTGTTTAACGTCTCCTTCACTAACTATGATGGGTATAATAGGACGCACTTGTTAAAGGAACAAGTATGAAAAAGAAGAAAAAAAATGAAGAAATAATCAAAGAAGAGTTTGAAAGAAATACAATGCGATTACGCCATGCACGGAACAGAAAGCAGTGGGGTATGAAAGATACTTAAGAACGCAGATTTTACCGCAGGTCTTGTTATCCGAAACTGGAAGCTGGTCACTCCAAACACATTTTACTTTACGCCTTTTTGTCCGGATTTAAAAACAGCTTTTTCTGCTGGCCTTAACAAACCCCCTCCCTCCAGCATATTCTTATTCAGGCACGACTCGTAATTTATAAAGGCAACCCTAACCGTTTTAGCCAACGGCACGGTAAGGGTTTGTACACTAAGTTTAGTTATAGCCATAAGGTATACCTTGTTTTTGTGCACTCCCATCGGTAAAAAAAGCATTAGAAAGACCTTCTTCATAACTGTACTACACAAGACCCACCTCAGTGGGACAGTGGGGGGAAGGCATTTTGGTGTCAAAATAGCGCGCTGCTTGTCATAACACAATGTATTAAATGACCCACTTTAAAAGTGAAAACTAGTTGAAGGTAATGCACAAACATTGCGAGCCGTCACGTAATTACTCCGATATATGGAACAACTTGGCAGCCACGGTTTATATACTCGGGTGATTGCTAAGCACGGACGAATGAACACAACACGACAAATGATTCAATTATAAAACGTACGTGTGTGTAGGGGGTGAGGGGTCGAGAATAATGTTCACCCCGTGACAAACATACTGAACTGAATTCAAGCAGTGACATTTCTTACAGCGGCCCCATGAATGCTCAGCATTCACCACGAGGGACACAAATGAATTCAGCGGCGTATATACTCACACAATTCATGCAGCAAAACGGTTCAATAACTAAACAATAACACTGTGAAGGACGGGGTATATCTGAATACAATAGTTTTCCCCGACATTACCGAACAAGAAACACATTACCCAGTGAACTTATTAACGAAAGATACGAACATAATTGGACATTTTACAATAAAATAAATGTTCAATGGTGTCTGTGGACATCGATTCAGCTTACTGCAAGATGCACAGCATGCTACCGACACTGAATATTGTACTTTATACTACAATATTCTTAAATTTACGAAAATCTTAATCACTTGTACACAATAATTAATCAATTAAACAAGCTTCTTGTAAACAAAGTTTAGTTATGGGACGGGTCATATTTGAGGATTTTGTTTTCACAACAGCTGATCTAACCACACCATCTCTGCCTCTGTTGACTTGTAGCACTCCGGCAATTGGCCAGATATTTCGTGGCGTTTGCTCATCAAACACCAGTACAATGTGTAATTTTCGCGTACAACTTTTGGCGCTGTCGAATTGTCGGTAGATATTCGCGTATCAATCGGTTCCAAAACCTGTTTGCGAGATACTACACATGCCGCCAGCATCGGTGGTAGACATCGTGTTTCTCAAAAGATCAGCCGGCAGTTTTTCGTTGCCGCGCAGCAGAAGCAGAGGATTTGGCGTTAGGGGTGTCGCATCTAGTGGATTTTTTGGAGCATCTGGTTATTGGTCGGTTGTTTACAATTGACTGAACTTCGCAAAACAATGTTGACAGGCGTTCATCATCAAGAACTGTGTTGTGAATAATAGCGTTTAGTTGTTTGCGCACTGTTCGTATCTGGCGGTCCCAGACGCCGCCCATGTGCGATGCGCACGGGGGGCTGAATATGCACTGCATCGATGCATGGCCTCGAACAGCTCTTTGGAGCTACCAACAAAGTATGTGCCATTGTCTGTGCGGATGATTTCAGGTATTGTATTGTACTGTATTGTTCTTTAGATCCCTTTCAGCTGCTATGGTCATACCGGGATCCCCCTGCCACATTATACTGAAATGGGACATTCCAGCCCTCCTTCTAACCTTTACATGTGGAGTGCCTCACAGGGTCGCAAGGAGGGGTCCCAATTTTAAAGTCTTAGGTATGACCCGACCGGGGATTGAACTCCACGATCTGCCAGTCTCGAGGTATTCCTCTTCTAGAAGTGAATCGTTGCAGTGGATTCCCAAACGAATCTGCATCCAGCGAATGCAACACTTCGATGTGGATCGCGCGAATAACAAGGCACGTAAAAATACTATCATATCTTTTCACCTGAGCGCGGCCCGTTTCAAAAGAAATGGCCCAAAGCAATCGATTCTCAAAGGGGCAAAAGGAGGCTTATTTCACGTAACTCTGTCACTGGGCAGGTCTGACATTTGCTGATGCATCGGCTTCCCATAAAATCGCTTGCATGTCACACAATTATGAATCACTGCGAATGAGCTGCCTGACTTTAGTTATCCAAAATCTTGTGCGAAGAATCGATAGGACGTATTCGGTGCCCCTATGCCTGGTTTAACTTCATGATAATACATCATTATTAGAAGCGACAGGTGACAATCTCGTTGCAGAATCAGCTGATGTTTCATCTCGACAGCAATCACGGCGTTTCGTAGGCGACCTCCGACGCGCAGTAACAAAGGGTTCAAGGCAGAACAGCGTACTGCTTCCTTTGAACCGTCATGGATCACTAAGTCGGTTGGCTACAAATGTCTGAAACCTACGAGTAGCATTTTTGATATGGTACAAAACAATACTACTGTCGGTCCAGAAGAACACTCACCCACTTGGCCAAATTGACTCCGCGCAGCGATAACAAGCGTCGAAACTCAGTGGCCAAAGCTTTTCCTTCGCTCACTGAATCAATAAAATGCAGCAGTTCGTCAACGTAGAAGCTGTTCATCACTGCGTCGATCACGCTTGAGTCAAACTGAGACCGGAAATCTTCCGCAGTTTGCTTTAGTGCGTAGTTGCACACGCTTGGACTCCACACACCACCAAAGAGATGGACTGTCATTCGGTAAGTATCGACAGCCGCGTCTGGATCATTTTTGCTCCACCATAGGAATCACAGGGCATCTCCGTGTTTTGGTGGAACTTTAACTTGGTGAAACATCTCTTCGACGTTCGCCATAACACCGAGTTTGTTTTCGCGGAGCCTCAGCAATACACCGATTACGGTGTTCGTCAGATCCGGGACTTGCAAGACTTCTTTATTGAGGAAAGTGTTTTGGAGTGACGTTGCACAGTTAAACGTAATTCTTAGCTTCTCTCCCTTTTTAGGGTTGATTACGGGATGATGCGGTATATACCAAGTTCGACCTGGAGTTGTCGACTCACCTTCCTCCACCTTTTCAGCATACCCCTTCTCCAGCAAATGGTGGATGCCTGCAGTGTACTCAGAATACATCACATCATCTTTCCTCAAGTGCCGGCCACGGCGTTTTTCTGCGAGGATTCGATTATCGGGTAAATTCGACTTATCCTGCTTGAATGGTATGTCAAGTTGATAGTGATTATTATCAATGGATACTGAAGTATCCCACAGCTTCACGACTCGCCTATCGTCCAAAGACGCTTCACTGCATTCATCTGTTGTTCCAAAACTAACAACTTTCCAGAATTTCTCGACTTGGTTATTCAACTAACGATCGACATTTGCACAGCAGTCAGCATAAAAGCATGCACCTGAGGATTCCTCTTGACTTCGTACAGGTGCGTTAACCGCCCAACCGAGTGGTGTTCGTACTGCGTACGGTTCGCCAGGCTGACCTCGACACACCTCAAGTGGAACTAATCCATCTGGATTGTCTTGCCCAATCAACAACGACACACCTTCACTGCTAGAACTGCATATCGGTAAGTCATTTTAAATGACTAAATTGACTAATGTCATCTTTGCAAACCACACTTGACACAAGCGACGGGAAATCGTTCACCACACACACTTTAGAAAGAGTAACTGTCTCATCACCACTGCGGTTCTTCTGCGTGTTTGATGCAGTCACACAAATTTTTTCAACAGCAACTTCTTTGCCATTGTTCAATGTAGAAAGCATTATTGTGGTCGGTTTATCTTCTGCACCCAGTTGTTGTTGCAGCTTTGTGGAGCAGAATGTGCGGTTACTTCCGGTGTCCAGCAATGCAAATGTCTTCACTCCCAGTTTTTGATCTTGTGCCCTCACGTATTACAGGCGCAATAGGAAGATACAATATGGCCTTCTCTGGTGCCCACGTACTGAAAGATATGGGTGCACAGCTAGAGTGACTTAGTGTATAGCGGATTGAAGGTAACTCACCGGCTGAAGTCAACGCCGAACTCGCAGGCGATTCTCCTTGTGCGTTGTCTTTCTTCAGCGCACTATGAAGCACGCAGGAGTGCTTCCTGGAACAGCCGTCTACGCCACACGTCTTTGAGAACCTGCATTCCTTTGAAACGTGTCGAGAACCATTCAAAAAATTGAAGCAAATTTTCTTTTCTCTAACAAACTTCGGTCTCTCAGAAGCGGGCAATTTCTTAAACTTCTCACACTGGCTCAGATAATGCGAGTCGCCACACATGAAGCACTTTCGACTTGGCTGAGCGGGTGCCATGGCCTTGTTTGCACCGATTGAAGCCTCAAGGACTTGTTTGGTTGCATTTTGCCTTTCTCGCGTTTTTGTTCAGAGCCTATGCCAAAAACTGGATCACTCACTTCGCGGGTCACAAGGGTAAGAAAATCCAAAATGCATCAATACCTGGATATTGTCCACGGGCTTCATGATGCTCAACTGCTTTCTTCCTCCAGCGACTTTGAAGGTAGTTTGGCAGCCTCTTTACAAGGTTGACTATGCGTACTCGTGCATCGACCTCGTTCAGGTGCCCCATAGCTCGAAGCGTTTCAGTACAGCTGCGAACGTCATCTAGAAAATCTTGTAGCACCTGCATATTATCGGGCTTGATCGTAGGGCCCGAGCTGATCTTCGATATCCATGCTTCGGATATCACATAATCATTTCCAAACCGCTCTATCAACAGCTCTTTGGCCTTTCGATAGCCAACTGTAGCCAGCATACACGCGCATGGTTTTACGACGTTTAGTGCCCTGCCCTTGCATAGTTCAAAAAGCTTGTTCAGTTTAGAAACATCACTCATTTGGGTAGAATCTACACTACTGTGGAAACAGTTCATAAACATGTGGAAGTTCATCGGGTCCCCATCAAAGCTAAGTAGCTCGGACTTAAGCAAGAATAAAACGTCAATCATTTGCTGCTGCGTGAAAGGAATGGCGTTTGCACAAGGTTCGCACTTTGTTCATACATTGCGAGGACTTGCTCTTCTGCTTCAACAGCAGCTATTTTGGACTTGAGTTGGCGCCTTTTCAACTGAGCGGCCAAACGCTCCTCTTCCTCGCACAACTGGAGCTTTGCTAGGGCAGCGAGCAGAACGAACACTGCTTGTGGAACTAGCCTGGGAAGCTATGTCATTTGGCTTTACTGTATCTTCAAGAGGGAACTGTATCTTAGATCGTACCTTAAATTTAACGCCACTTGCCTTCTGTGATATCTCCGCGAATTCAGAAGCCGCACCCTCCGGAACTCCTACGTGTTCATAATAATCTTGCAGCCGCTTTACAAACTCCACCTTGTTCCCTTGTTGGCAAACCCTTTTCGGCCAGCCCCTCTTTTAGAAGTGCAATGTTCATTTTTTCCGAAATCCTTTTATCAGCATTCAGTCTGCCACCATAATTTCGAAATTTAAATAATTTTGTACTATATGTGAGGAATCTAAATCCAGAAAATGATTCGGCCAATCCATTTTGTAACGCTGTTTATTTTCTTTCAATTTTTAACGGCTAAACATGAGCATGAACCAAACAGTAAAATAGCACAGGTACAAAATTACTGACTTTCCGCGGCCGAATGGCGAATGGCGTGAAAACCGCGGTTTATATACTCGGGCGATTGCTAAGCACGGACGATTGAGCACAACAAGACAAATCATTCAATTACAAAACGCACGTGTGCGTAGGGGGTGGGGGACGAGAAAAATGTTCACCCCGTGACAAACATACTCAACTGAATTCAAGCAGTGACATCTCTTACAATAGCTATAGGTGCTAATAGCTAATTGCTGTAACGCACAAAAAGGCAAATCACACGAAATCTAAGAAGCAATCAATAATTGTGAAACTAATGTTTTCAAGTATGTCCAAACAATGCAGGATCATCGGCGATTCTTCTGGAAAACGCTGAAATCCCAAGTGTAGTTAGTTACTCTCTTAATTAACAAAAGTGCCGGGAAAAGGGGGAAGCGGGGGTGGGGGGAGTGGGGAGGGGAGTGAAGCGGAAAGTCGATGCGATTTTCTGCTATCGAGACAGTTTTACTCAATGACGTCTGGGTACATTTGACAGATCTTTCGGACCTACCAAGCAACATTCCCACCAAGTTTCAACTTGATCCGATGTTCAGCTCTTGAGAAATGTACACATGTAAGATTGCAACGTAATGACGGCATACGTCTTTCTTAATTTCTACACCCTTCAAAAGCTGAAGAGTGACTGATCCAAGGAACACCCATACAAAATTTGAAGTCCATACGACGTAATCAAGACATTTTATACACCAGATCTTATGCAAATTATGTGCATATTTTACGTGATAACGTCATACGCCGCAACCACTCCTTGTACTCGCGACAAAATTTGACAGAATCTTTCAGACCTGCCAAGCAACAATCCCACCAAGTTTGAACTTTCTCCGATGCTTAGCAGCCGATAAATTTCACGAATGATTTTTACGTAACGACGTTATACGCATTCCCTAATAATGTAAGGTGCGTCAAACGTCAACATAATCGTCCGACCTACCCAAGGAATGAAAAGGTCAACTTTGAAGTCGATCCCACATTTCGTTCTCGAGATATCTTCTTGCACACAAGATCCTGTACAAAATACATATTTTACGTGATGACGTCACACGCCACACTCACTCGTTATACTCGCGACAAAATTTGAAAGATGTTTTCGGACCTACCAAGCAACAATCCCACCAAGTTATAACTTTCTCCGATGTTCAGCGTCAGAGAAATATCGCACACAAGATTTTTACGTAATGACGTCATATGCCTTCCATTATAATGTAACGTGCGTCAAAAGTTGATAGAACCGTCCGACCTACCCAAGGAATGAAAAAATCAAGTTTGAAATCGATCCGACATTTCGTTCTCGGGATATCTTACACAACAGATCATGTTCAAATATGTACACATTTTATGTGTTGATGTCATATGTCGCACTCATTCGCTATACTCGCGACAAAATCTGATAGCTGCTTTTGGACCTACCAAAGCAACAATCCCACTAAGTTTCAACTTATTGTTTAACGGATGTTTAACGGCTGATAAATTTCGCACACGAGATGCTTACGTGATGACGTCATACGTCTTCCATTATAATGTAACGTGCATCAAAAGTTGACTGACCTACCCAAGCAATGAACAGGTCAAGTTTGAAGTCGATCCAGCATTTCATTCTCGAGATATCCTTCACACAACCTTTGTTCACAATAGACTGGCACACACACAAACAACTAAAAACACAATATGAATCCCCTTGGTCGGGGAGACATAATTACTCGCGAGTACATTTGAGTACTAAAAATTACTCGAATAACAGTAAGACTCGGCTCGCTCTCGAGTACTCGCATAATCATCGCAGCCCTGGATAGAAGACATCATTGGTAACATTGACATCAAAAGTAACTGGACTCGATCTGTGGGACGAAAAAATTCCGTAAAGTAAATCCATACTTACCAACGACTGAATCTGTGAAGTCTATTTCATCATTGAGATCTTCTACATTACTCCCAACTCTGCAACGAAATCTGGTGCTATCTGATGGCATGTAGTCTGGAATTGTTAATGTATGTGCATTATCCGAGAATGTGCTGGTTGCTCGATTGTAAAGAGTCCCTGGCTGAACCGCACCAGCCATCCCATTTGAATTAAACACACTCACGTAACTGCCACCCGAATACTCATCCCAAGCAACCTGTGCAATTGTTTCACCTGCAGCTGTTGGGTATGTACAAGTCAGATTGACAAGTTCAGTTGCATACACAATAATTTGCTCTGTATCTTCATATGTCGTTTGGTATGCTGTTGAATAAGCAACTTCTGGCTGAGCCGCTTCATCAATACCAACCAGATAAACTGCAAAGATATATTACATATGGGTAAGGTAAAGAAAGTAAATTGCATTTGTTGACCACTGTCATTTGTAGTAACTGTTAAGAGATCAGTTAAGGTAATCTTCAGCAATCAACAGCTTAAACAATTCGATGAAAACTGGAGGCAAAAGCATTAAACACGGGTAACAAAACAGTAAAATATTTCTATTGGCCTTTTTTGGCTAAGTGTCAATTAACAAGAATGTCCAGGGGCACTGAGCTCAGCCTGGGCAATTTTCAATTTACCTCAATTTAATTTTGCCATAATTCACCATGTTAATTGTTATAAAACATAACACGTTTATATGTATTGTAAATAAACTTGCCAATCCCTCCAACCCAACCCCCCCCCCCACCCCATTGTTTTTTTCCTTTTCATGCCAAGACGCAAGCAATGCATCCGATGCATTAATCTGTATGCACTTCATGGACGCAGTGTTAAAAAACGCGTCCCTGGTAAAGTTATGCGCCCCGGACGCAAGCAGAGCGTCCAATGCATTAATCTATATGTACTCCAGTGTTAAAAATGCGTCCGACGCATTAATTATTTTACTATTTTTCAGATTTAAGGTACACAAAAAGAAATGCACAGTGCTCGTTCTATAAAATCAAAACGACTGCGACAAATGTGCCCACTCTCCAATGTCTGACGCGCTATTTTAGAAAAGAAGCGCTATAATTTTAACATGTTTTTCTCACGTAAAAAAAATTATAACGAAGCTCCCGATAAAATGATCAGTCTACGCGGACGAAGTCGCGCAAAAGCAACGCGGCCCTGAGAAAAGCGATAGGTCCAGGACATAGAGCAAAAAAATTCCTGCTCACTACCAAAAGAACTGGGAATCCTGCTTCCCCCCCCCCCCCCCCAAAAAAAAAAAAAAATGTCCAGGGACATTGCAACCAGTCGAGTTCAACGCAAGAAGAGTAAACAATTTTACTATCTCATTGTTGCTTACAGAGTCATACATTCAGCTGTTGTATAACTAAAATATGACTGCACCAAACAAAGATATTTTTCGGTAAGGCAAACCTATCTGAATATATTACCCTCCCTACCATCCCCCAACAACAAAATCGGTCAGAAACTAAGAACTAGTTAATTAACTCACAAGGCTGGAATTTTATTTTCTATTTTTTTTGTTAATGGTTATTGCAAAGACAAAATGACAGAAATTCACCATGACTACGCACCACCAAAGCAACTGTTCTATTTTTATAGATCAAATTTACTAACAACAAAGGGAGACATAGCTTTCTTTCTGCTTATGGCTTTTAATTGTGACCCGTCACTCAAACACACCTGACTTCACAGATCAGGCCGGATCCAACTTTTCGTGAAGGGCAAGGGGGGGGGGGGGGTCAACTTCTGACACCTTGAATTTAACAGTTTCAGAAAACCCAAAGCTTAAAGGTTATTTTTTTTTTCGAATTTAGGGGGGAGGGACGGGGTCGCGACTACTGAACCTCTCCACCTCCCCAATGGATCCGTCCCTGAGAATTTTTCTTTGCAGCGTCTCTTGTGTAATCGGCACTTTTTACAACACACACAACTATTGATGGACTCCAAAGGCTTAGCATACATAGGAACTACAATGCTAAAAATAGGCCATGGGGGAATCACAGGCTTCTGTTAACACTGCATTAAGACAAGCATACACAACACGGCGGATTTTTCTACAGATTTAGTCCGGTCAAAACTAACTCTGTTCGTGTGTGTCGGGATGGGGGGGGGGGGGGGGGGTGGTAGGGGGGGCAGGAGAAGAGGAAAGGGGAGGAGAAAGGAGGGGCAACAAAGAGATGTTAGATACAACTACTGCCAAACAGATATTGTAGATATATGTAAAAATATATATATATACCAAAAATATACACTTTTCGACCGATCGCGAAAAAAAGTAATTTTCCGGGAGAGGACCGTTTACAGATTCTACAAGTATTTTAATCTTCGTGTTACATAAACTTAGGTTTAGGTGTTTTATCTGGGTCTAGAAGGTGGTCACTACAGAAAGGTTTACGGTACTCCTTTTTTCCAGTTCTGGAAGGTGGTCACTAAGGAGATTTTACTGCACGTCTTTTTTGTCAGGTTACGGATAGTGGTTGCTAAAACAGGTTTTACTATACGTACATATTCTAACTGGGTCTCTAAGGTGTTCACAAGAGACAGGTTTTATTGCAAGGTACGAACTGGAAGGTGTTTCCTACAAAAGGTTTCAACTGCTGAAAGTGGTAGTGACAAATTTTGCTAAACTTAACCCCCTTCCCCCCTGCCACTTGTCTAATGCGACTCTGAAGTAGCCCCTAACCCTTTAGTTACGGCAGGGATCTGTTACCTAAGTGTAAGTATTTTTCATAACTGTGCAGCACATGAACCATCTCGGTTGGAGAGTGTGGTGAGGCGAGAGGCGATTTTGGTGAACAAATGATGAGCTGCTTGTCATAACACATGATATTTGATGATCCACTTTAAAATCGAAAGCGAGTTCCAGGTACTGCAAACATTGCGAGAAGTAAATTAGAGCGGCCAGTGCACACAAAATATAGGAGTACAGGCTTATGTTATACACTTTCAGTCGATACCTACTTAGTTTCTTGTTTTTGTAAACAAAAACAATATCTCTACGACTAAACCCATGATCCCCCCCCCCCAAAAAAAATCGTTTTTTTAATTACTGAAATAAAATATTCATTTCTGCAAACATAACCTTAATTCATTGTAAAAAAACTCAGAATAAACCAAACAGATGGTGGTCATTAAACAGATATAAATAGACGTCTTTTTCATCCGAATCTGGAAGGTGGTCGCTAAAACGGGTTTTACTGCAGGCCCTTCTTATCCAGATCTGAAGTTGGTCACTATAGTAGTTTTACTGTACGTTACATTTTCTATCCGGGTCTGGAAGTTGGTCAAGGTTTTAACGTACGTCTTTTTACCCGAATCTGGAAGGGGTCACGACAAACGGGTCTTACTTTTTATCCAGGTCTTGAAGGCGGTCGGTTTTTTTTTTTGCTAACCATCATCCTCCACACGCCCCCCCCCCCCCACCCCACCCCAGCTATTTAATATAGGTCCGACTATAAACACAACTCTAAGCCTTTTACCCAAGGCAACGGTAACGGTCTGTACATTAAGTGTAGTTATAGCCCTGATAGACAACCTTGTATTCGAACATTCCCATCGGCCAAATAGCACTAGAAATGCATTCTTTATAACTGCGCATCAGACGACGAAACTCGGTGGGAGAAAGGTGGGGGGGGGGGAGCATTTCGGTGCCAAAATGGTGAGCTGCTTCTCATAACACAAGATGTCAGATGACCCACTTTAACAGCAAACAATGCTTCTGCAACAATGCCAATCCATACAAAATGGCTTCTATATATAGAACACCTTGGAAACTGAATCAAGTATGCCCGAACCAAAATTCAAAAGCTAGACCTGCTAGGACTTATAGCATTCCATGACCTCGTAGATAACGACTCCATCATGCACCACAACTGACACTGACCCCTGACTGACAAAAACCCTAACAAATAGCAATGGACCCACAGTAATGCTGTTACTGTTTTGAAGCTTTCCAAAGAATGCAGGAACACTCGAGAATCTTCTGAAATCCCCAGCGTAGTTAACACCTATGCTTAAATGACAAAGGAGCCAAAAAATGGGGAGGCGGGAGGGGGGGGCTGGGAGGGAGGAGGTGTTGACGTTATGCACCTTTCTTGATTTTCTACACGAGTTTAATAATGTTTAACCAAAACCGTGCGACTTATCCGAGGAATAACTACACCAAATTTAAAGTCGATCAGACTTTCCGATGTCGAGAAATTTTGCTTAACAACAGATAATTTTTTACAAATCAAAAGTTGAAACAGTCGTTTGACTGAACCAAAGAATATCCATATAACATTTTAAGTCGAAATAACTTTCCGTTATAGAGATATTATGCATACAAGATCTGGTTCTAAAGATACACATATTTTACGCGATGACGTCACACGTGGCATTCGTTAAAAAAATGCAATTGAAAAATTTGACACCAAAAAATTAAAAAATGTCCCCCATTTGGCCAATTTTTGGGGGATCGCCGAAATGAGTCATTTTTCAAAAGAGGCCTAACTAGGGAATATGCGCGCAAAATTTGAAGAAAATCTGATCAAAATTGTAGGAGAAGCATTTTGAAAATTGGCAACCGAAAAATTTCAAATGTCCCCCATTTAGCCAATTTTTGGCGGATCGCCAAAAAAATTTTTTTTTAAAGAGAGGCCTACCTAGAAAACATTCGTGTAAATTTTGAGAGGAATCCGATCAAAATTGAAGGAGAAAAGGCATTTTAAGTAAAAGTTTACAACGTACATACGTACATCCGTACATACGGATACGCCTCTATGGATAGGATAAAACCAGCCCGACATAGTCGGCTGGTCTAAAAAGGTGCGTACGTCCTTTATCGATGGTCCCTAGGGACATGCAACTCAAAATTATAGATTGAAGTTATTGAAAATCATTCAAGAAATAACAAGTTTGTCCAAGGACAAAGTCCCAGCTTACGAAAAGAAATAAGACCCATTCCAGCGTGCATGAGCAAGGGAATTTCCCTGAAAATTTGGGCTTCAAAAGATGAGACGGCAAAAGGCTAGCTCAATAATTAATTTAGCACCGGACCAGAACATAGACCGATAAATGCATACGAAGATTTGCTTCCCAGAAAAATGGGAAACAAATTTTTGTATCTCTGGTAGAATGGATAGTCTGCCATAGGTACCTTCGAATAACGCTCGCATTTCGGACCAGTGCGCATATTATGTAACTTATCTCGATGCGCGGTTCTCATTCAGACAAGTGCGCATGTTTATTTAATTTGCGTTGATGCTCGGCTCTCATTTTGGAAAGTGCACATGTTTATTTCACTTGCGTTGATGCGCGGTTCGCAATTTCGACCAGCACGCATGTTTATTTACCTTGTATTGATGTGCGGTTCTTATTTCGGACCAGTGCGCATGTTTATTTAACTTGCGTTGATGCGCGGTGCTTATTTTTGACCAGTTCGCATGTTTATTTATCTCCGTCGATGCGCGGTTCTCATTTCGGACCAATGCGCATGTCTATTTAACTTGCATCAATGCGTAGTGCTTATTTTGGACTACTGTAACTGACGTCGATGTCCGGTTGTTAAATCTGACTACTGCGCAAGTTCATTTAACTTGTGTTTACGCGCTGTAGGAGGAGATTCATTTAATTTTTTTTTTTTCAAAAATCCCGAAAAAATATTCAAAAGTTTTACAATTCTCTCAAAAAGTACAAGCCGTATGCATGACCCCCTAGAAAAGGCTCATATTAAAAATAAATGAAATCTGATAAAAACCGCAAGAGCAAATGCATTTTGAAGTTTTTTCTTCAAAAATTCCTTGATCGACTCAAAAAGCACAGGCCGTATTCACGACACCCTAAGCATGCGTCAGCCCCAAACTTAAAAGATATCTGATCAAAACTGTAGGAGAAGATGCCCTATGAGGAAGTTTCATCAAAAATTCCCCCCAAATTAAAAATTTTCCAAGTTGAGTCAAATAGCACAAACCGTATGCCCGACACATGCATTTTGAAGTTTTTCTTCAAAAATTCCCTAAAATACAAAAATTGTCGGATCGACTAAAAAGCGCACGCCGTATGCTCAACCCCTTAGGGACGCCTCATACCAAAAGAAAAAACGAAATCGGTTCAAAACTGTAGGAGGGAAATGCATTTTGAAGTTTTTTCTTCAAAAACTCCCTAAAAATACAAAAATTGTCCGATCGAATAAAAAAGCACAAGCCGTACGCACGACCCTTTAGGGGTGCCTCATACCACAAATAAATGACATCGGATCAAAAATGTAGCAAGAGATATATTTTAAAATATTTTCTTAAAAAATTCCCCAAAAATTCAAAAATCACTCGATCGACTAAAAAAGCACAGGACGTATGCAGGACCGTTTAGGGATTCCTCGCCCCAAAAATAAATGACTCAAAATTGGAGTAGATGCATTTTGAATTATTTTCGAGATTTTTGCTTAAAAAATTCCCCCAAAAGTACAAAAGCTTATTGCTAAAACGGGTTTTACTGTGGGCCCTTCGTATCCAGCTCTGAAGCTGGTCACTACAGCAGTTTTACTGTACGTTACATTTTTATCCGGGTCGGGAATTTGGTCAAGACAGGTAGGTTTTACGGTACGTCTTTTTACCCGAATCTGGAAGGGGTCATGACAAACGGGTCTTACTTTACATCTTTTTATCCAGGTCATGAAGGTGGTCTGGATTTTTTTTTTTTTGCTAACCATCATCCTCCACCCCCCCCCCCCCCCCCTCGCCCCAAGCTATCTAATGTAGGTACGACTGTAAAAAGGTAACTCAAATCCTTTTACCCAAGGTAACGGTAACGGGTTACCTAAGGGTTTGGTTTATTGGTGTTTTAAGTCCCTTTCAGCGATCTCAGCGCTATATCACGCTACATTATACTGAAATGGGCCATTCCAGTTTGTATCCTTAGGGGGATCATAACTGAGTGCACAGCTAACAGGCACGAGCAGGATTCGAACCCGCACCGGCTATTCACCCTAGATCTGAAGACGAAGGCTCAACCAACTGAGCTACCCGCCCCCCATGTACCCTAAATGTAGTTATAGCTATGATATACTACCTTGTGTTCGTACATTCCTATCAACCAAAAACCACTAGGAGGGCATTCTTCATAACTGCGCATCAGATGAGACATCCTCGGTGGGAGAAGGGGGGGAGAGCATTTCGGCGCCAAATTGGTGAGCTGCTTCCCATAACACAAGATATCAGATGACCCATTTTAAAGCGAAAAATGCTTCCAGGTACTGTAAACAGATACAGAATAGCTCCCATATATGGAACACCTTGGCAACTGAATGTAGTATGCGGCGAAAAAGTAATCAACAGCTAGACCCGCTGAGCCCTATAAATACGACAACAGCATTCCATGACCTCGTAGATAACGAATTCATCCTGACCCAAAACTGACAGACCCCTGACTGAGTGGCATGTTACGTAACAGCCGTAGATGAGAAACGTACAAAAAGCTCAATTTCAGGCAATAACAAATAGCAATGGGCCGGCAGTAATGCTGTTACTGTTTTGAAGCATTCTAAAGAATGTAGAACACTCGAGAATCTGGAAAACGCTGAAATCCCCAGCGTAATTAACTAGTAGTTAACAACTATGCCTAATTAACAAAGGAGCCACACATGAGGGGGGCATGAGAGTGTTGGCGTTATGTGCCTTTATTAATTTTCTATACGAGTTCAACAATGTTAAACCAAAACCGAGGAATAACAACACCAAGTTTAACGTCGATCCGACTTTCCGCTATCAACATATTTTGCTTGACAACAGATAAATTTTTTACATAATGATGCTTTTCTGAATTTCACAACACTCGTCAAAACTTTAAACAGTCATCTGGCTGAACCAAGAAATATCCATATAAAATTTATGTCGATAAGACTTTCCGTTATCGAGATATTATGCAGAAAAGATCTGGTTCAAAATATATACATATTTTGCGTGATTTTATAGAATCTATCGGACCAACCAAGCAACAATCCCACCAAGTTTCAACTTCCTCCAATGTTCAGCGGCTGAGAAATTTCGCACACAAGATTTTCACGTAATGAAGTTGTTATGGTGATCAAAGGGTTCCTTTTGAAAGTGTGAAGCCTGTCTTTTTTCTGGGGTTCCCATGCGTTTCCCGCTCTCAATATTGCAACTAGTCAGTCAAGCGTGTTCTCTTGTTTAATATAAATTCCTGGACCACGTGTATCTCGGTGCCAGTGTTCTTTGAAGTGTGTTAAAGAAGGAGCTGTTTTGGGATTTTAAGGCCCGCATAGTCGGTAAATATAGAATTTTGTTTTATATTACCTCGTGTTACTGGTGAAATTATCCCGTGTAATAATTGCAGTTATGTCGTGTAATTATTGAAGTGATTTCATGTACGAGTTTCGGGCCGTAAGTTTACCTTTGTGAGTTTGGTCAGTAAATTGTTGTATTTTTTTGTTATTGCATTGTACTTATAAATTGTTGTTTGTTTTACAGACAACCGCGTTTTCAATAAACGGGTGTTTTCCACTTTCGGCCTTTTATTCCGTCACAGAAGTCACACCTGCCCTAATCACGTGACATGCGTCCAAAGTTGACAACCGTCCGACCTAACCAGGGAATGAATCGATCAGACGTTTCCTTCTCGAGATATCTTGTACACAATATTTTGCTCACATGCAGAACGCACAAACACTTTTTTTTGCTAACCGCCTATCGCCACCCTCCCCCGGCCATCTAATGTAGCTACGGCTCTAAACGCAACCCTAACCCTTACACCCAAGGTTACGGTAGCGGTCTGTGTCTTAAGTGTAGTTACAGCCATGTTTTATTACCTTGTCTGCGTACGTTTCCAACAGATCACTCACCTCGGTAGAGGAAGGGGGGATTTTGGTGCCAAAATGGTGAACTGCTTGTCATAACACAAGATATCAGACATCAGATTCACTTTACAGGTGAAACATACTTCCAGGTACTGCAAACAATGCTCATCATCATTATTAGCACAGGCGTTGGTCGCCCCTTACTCCCACCATGTATTGTATTGTTCTTTAGATCCCTTTCAACTGCTATAGTCATATCGGGATCCCCCTGCCACATTATACTGAAATGGGGCATTCCAGCCCTCCTTCTATCCCTTACATGCGGAGTGCCTCACAGGGTAGCAAGGAGGAGTCCCAATTTTAAAGTCTTAGGTATGACCCGACCGGGGTTTGAACCCACGATCTTCCAGTCTCCAGGCGGACACTCTAACCACTAGGCCACCGAGGCTGGTCCCACCATGTAGCTCGCTCGCCTCCAGCCTTTCCTATCAGCTGTCGCAATTCAGCTGTTGCGATGGGTATGCCTGTATCTTGCCTTACTTGGTCTATCCAACGTTTGGCTGGCCTTCCGCGGGGTCTTGAATTAGGGAAGTCTTGTCTGTACACTCTTGAGAGACGTAATTCTCTGGGGGACGTCTAGTTACGTGACCGAACCATCGCAGTCGCCTTTTCTTGATTTCTTGCGTTATGGTTGGTCCGGAATTAAGACTTTGTAGCATGGTTTCATTTGATAATTTTCCTTTAAGGTGATACCGAGGATTGCATGAAGACATCTCATTTCAAATACTTCTAATGTTCTTGCATCTTTTACTTTTAATGTCAATGTTTCGGAGGCATATATCGCTATAGGTACGATGAGGGCTTTGTAAAGTCTTATTTTCAGTGCGCGGCAGATCTTGTGCTCGTTTCATACAGATTCATTTAGGCGACCAAATGCTAAAGATGCCAATGCAAAACTCTCCGGTACCGAGCTGCCGAGGAAGACAAATTCATTAACTGATTCAACTTGCACAACATCGATCATGATTTGGTCTCGACTTGGTGACAGTATCTTGCCTTTGGCACCGTTGATTTTCATCCCCCATTTTTTACATGCTTGTTTTAGTTCAGCTGTAGAGAGTTGCAGTTTCTCGAATATTGCGGAGAAGGATGGTGGCATCAGCATATGTTCTATCTGTTGAAAATGTGTCGTTCCTATTCACAGTTTGATCTAGAGATTTTATTTCCTTTATATCATATTCTAGAAATATATTAAAGAGTGTTGGCGATAACAAACATCCTTGACGAACACCTATTTCAACCTTAAACCAGTCTATTAGTTGGCCATCAATTATTACTGCGCATTCCGTTTCACTATACAAGGACTCAATTATACGTACAATTTTTGGATCAATGCCAATAGCTTTCATCATCTTCCACAAAGCTTTCCTCCATACGGTGTCAAATGCCGCTTTGAAATCCGCGAAATTAAAATTAAGCGGCACAGTGTGTTTTGTTGGCCTTTTCAATAATCTGTCTCGTGATAAAAATAACGTCTACAGTACCTCATTGGTCTCAATCCGAGTTGGCTTCCCCTTGTGGTTTTCTCTGTTTGGTCTTACATCCTTTCTAACAAGATGCGACAGAAAACCTTCCCTGGTATTGACAGCAAAGATATAGCTAGGTAGTTCCCTGGGTTAAGTTGGTCGGTGTCACTAACATCCTTGACCAGTCTTGTGGGGTCTTCTCCCTCAATATTAAGGTAAATATTTTTTTCAAGCATGTCATCATAGGTTTCCCTGATGCTTTAAGTACTTCTGTTGTGATTGCATCTATTCCTGGTGCTTTACGATTTTACATCTTTCTGATTGCTTGTTTTATTTCTTCTCTCGTAACTGGTGATGATTCCTGGTCTTGGTTTATTGATTCTGGAATTTCTGTCAAAGCTGACTGATCGTGTGGGAAGGCAGTATTCAGGCTATTCTTGAAGTGTTCGTTCCAGCAGCTTAGCGCTTCCTCTTGTATAGTATATATATTTCCCGACTTATCTTTCGCTGCACTCAATGGTTTATTGGGTTTTCTCTCTAGTTCTCGAACAGTTCTAAATAGGTTGTGTGTTTTATGCCGCCTGAAATCTTCCTCCATTTGCATTCATTCAACATCGACATATGGGGAGTGGCAGAAACGCACAGGAATGAAGATCATTGTGAGGCCTTCGTGAAGCAAAATTTTACCATCATACAGTCATGACGAAAAGACAAGACAAGAAGACAAGTAGTAGCCATAATTATGAAGAAAAACATTTCAGATAGCTTGATTTCATACGACTCCACATCAGAACGACTCATGAGTATAACACTGGATACAGAAACAGGTCCTATGACCATCTTTCAAGTGTACGCTCCCGATACATCATACTCAGATGAAGAATACGAGGATTGCTTGGATCAGCTACAACAAAAAATCAATGGCCTTCCACAAAACGAAGCTTTTATTATTACCGGTGATTTTAACGCAAAAATCGGAAACGATCCAGCAGACAATTGGCCAGACGTTGTTGGGAAGTACGGATTAGGAACGTCAAACGACCGCGGGTTACAGCTGCTTCAATTTTGTGCCATCAATTCGTTAGTCGTAACCAACACCATGTTTCGACATTTCGAAACAAGACGAGCTACCTGGATATCCCCAGAAATCAAAACAAGGAACCAAATAGACCACATCATAGTTCAGAAAGAGTGGAAAGGTCACATGAAAAACAGCCGTGCATATCACTCTACAGATGTGGGTTCGGATCACTTCTTGCTCATGGCAACATGCTGTATAAAACCGAAAACACCACGATAAACACGCATACCGAAACGCTTCGATGTAGAAAAGCTAGAATATCCGTTAGTTTCCCATGCTCTAAAAATAAAAATCGGCGGATTGTTTGAACCACTGATCAGTTTAGAAACAAACAGCATTGAGGAGATCTATGACAAATTCAAACATGCAACAAATAAAACAACAGAAGTCGTCGACTAGAAGAAGAGAAGTAAAGTACATGGTTTTCCGACGGAAGTAGAAAGAAAATGTGAGCAAAGGTGTGAGGCTAGGAAGCATTTACTTAACAAGCCCGTCATATAAAGAAAGAAGAATACAACAAACTCAATTGAGAGGTGAAAAGAGCTGTAGAAAAAGCTAAAAAACAGAATCTAAAATAGAAAAACAATATTTATCGTTTGTTTGTTTGTTTGATTGTTTGTTTGTTGCTTAACGTCCCGTTCACCAAGTAGGGAAGGTATATTAGGACGCACTTGCTAAAGAAACAAGTGGGAAAAAAAGAAGGAAGAATAAAGAAATAGTACAAGGAGTGTTAAAAAGAAAGCAATTCCGATTAGTCGCCTCTTATGCCATGCACGGAACAGAACTGCTAACCGTTTGATAAATCCTCCCATATATGAAACAGCTTGGCAACCAAATGAAAGCAAGCTTACAACAAGACAACAGCAAGATCTACTCAGTTATGTTAATACGACCATAACATTCCATAGCCTCATAGATAACGACTTTATAATACACAACTAACATCGACCCCTGACTGAGTGACATATTACGTAATAGCTGTATCTGAGTAACGCACAAACAGGTCAATTACAGGCAATGTAAGAAGCAAGTTGGTTACATGATTCGTTTAAAAACACGACCGACCCTTAGCGGGTAACATTGTATCAATACATGTCAATGACTGGCTAGAAAAAAAAAACAATGTTATCAGTTAAAGTTAGCTATGTGATTTGTTAATGACACGGTCGACCCTAAGCGGGTTCCACTGTGTCAATACATGTCAATGACTGAAAACAAAATTTTCACAGTTAAAATCCAATTTAGCTAAAACCGTGTATATTCAAAAATTATAATATAAGCACTGCCTATACAAATACTGATAACGGTTAATTTTTTGAAGAGTAGCTTTCAAATGACGCTATTGGACACCTTACAGATCAATATAGTCTATTAAAATGTATTACTATGTAACGATCACGTCACCCTTGCGGGAGGCTTTTTTTCTATCATTGCTTATTGACGGTCCAATTTCTATCAATAGTTATTTTGTGTGGCTTAGATCGCGCAAGTTTAGGAGACTGCTTGGCCGGTTTTGTTTCACTGTCCAAATCCATAAATTGGGAAAATCAGTTATCGTTTGCTTCCTCTTGGAATGTGGTCCGCAGTCTCTCTTGTCTGTCGCACTCGATCTTTGAGTCGAGCCCTTATTTCAACATCCAGTCCTGTTGATGAAACGCTGGGTAATTTTGCCTGACCTATCGCTTTTCGCCATGTACACTGCTCAGATCTGCGTCTCCTGGGAATGCTTGCTCAGTGCGGTATTAGAACATGTCGAGTCAGTATTCGTGCCATTCGAAACCTTCGATATTTTTTGGATTCGTTTTACATGACATGGTGTTTGAGTTGTGATCCACGTAATATCCGTCTGGTACGAAGCTTCTCGGATGTTAATCATGGCAGCGGCAGCGTATGAAAGATTTGATATTCGTGCTTTGTAAAATAATTTTCGCGCCTGTGGCTATGGGATGGTTAGTTAGCTAGATGATTTGTTTAACGACACGGCCTACCCTTGGCGGTTAGTTAGTTAGTCAGATGTTTTGTTAGATCATATTGTGTCAGCAAACGTTATTAGGAGTAAGACTTAAAATCTTGTCAACACTAAATTGTAAAATCTTGCCATGCCTAGGACTTAAAAGCAATTACACAAGTTTTTATCTTTTAAAAGCGCCTATCAGTCGATCAGAATATGTTTTACAGTAAAACGTTCTTGATATCCAACGCACCCGGGCGGTGGTTGAGGGTGATACACGAATGTCCTGTTCTGGCTCTGTGTTAACCATTTTCATCTCTGTTTAGTGGCAACGGCTTTTGTCTAAGGGGTTAATTTAATACAGTTTATTGTTTCTTTGTTCGCTCCACTTTTCGTGTTACAGTCTTCAGCCTTCATGTGATGTGGTATTTAAAATCGGAGTCTGGTATGAGCATATCAATACAATTGTCATTAGAGCCTCTTGTGCATTTTTGTCGGCTGTCATTAGAGCCTCTTGTGCAGCTCTGTCGGCCATCTCGCTTCCTCGGATTCCTACTTGACTTGGGACCCAGCAGAACACGATGTCTTTGCCATCTTTGGTGACATCTTCATGTTTTTTCAGCAGGTCAAGTATAAGAGGGTTTGATATTTGTAGATTGCTGCAAGAAGAACGCATAATGTAAATTTTTGCATCGATCCTGAATGGCAAGGTCGCCAGTTCAGACGAAATGATACACTTTAAATTCTTCCTTGTGCTTCCTTTGCAGAGACCGAGAGGTTCTTTAATCCTACAGGTCTTGTGAGTTTCCACTTTGGTAAATTTGGTACTCTCTATTTAGTAATTGATTCTGTGATAATAGTCGCAAACCCTTCTTTTGTATCGGGTCAAGCATTTTTACATATGACGGTCTTGTTGATCCATACACAATGCTACCATAGTTTAATCTAGACGTATCAAGACTGGTAAAGCATGCGTTTTGTATCCCGATCTGCGCCCCAATCATATGCAGATATTACACTTGGAGGTTGAGTGCTTTGTGACATTTTCGTTTGAGTATTTTGATGTGTTGGATAGAGTTAAACTTAAAGAGTCGAATGATAAACCCAGAAACTTGTTTTCTTTAACTGCAGCCTTGGTGAGGCAGGATCCCCGTGTAACAGGACATCTTAGTGAAAAGTATAACATTGTACATTTGGATGATACACTGTAAAAGAAGGTTTTTCACCAAGAAACTCGACTGCATTCTCCGGTTCAGAGGTCAGCAAAATTATTCAAAAGCAGCACCAAAAAGCGTTATGATCGGAGAAATATACATCGAGATTCCCACACTGGGTTGCACGGAATGAAGTGAAAATGCAGTTAGTTAGTTATATGATTTGTTTAATTACACGACCAACCCTTAGCTGGCTACATTGTGTCAAAAAATGTCAGTAATAAGTGACTAGAAGACAATACTACAAGTTAAAATCCAGGTAATCTAAAAACTGTATATTCTAAAATCATAAAATACTGACTAGATACTGACTGCATCAGCGACTAGAAATATTGATACAGGTTGATTAAAAAAAAAAAACACTGTATAATTTTGCTAGGGGCTACTTCATCAAAGAGCTGCCCCAAACAGTCAACTCTGAAATGACGTGAGCAGGCGTCTTGGAAATCGATACAGTTTATCGAAATCGAAATGTTTCACTGTGTAAGGTTTTATTGACACCCCACACAGTCGTTGCCGGCTCGCCTCTTAAAAGATGTTTGTGGGTGATACACGTATATAGTATTCTGGCTCTATGGTAAACCATTTCATCTCGTACACTGTTTATCAGTACAATTATCATTTAGAGACTCTTTTGCAGCTTTGTCGGCTATCTCATTTTCTCGGATACCGACGTGACTTGGAACCCAGCAGAACACTATGTCTTTACCAGTTTTGGCGACATCGTCATGCCTTTCCAGCAGGTCAAGGGATAAGGGCGTTTCATATTTGTAGGTTTTCAATTGATTGCAGGACGGACATCGAGTCCACGGATAACACAAACTTTTTATATCGGCTGATCTTCACCTTTTGGATGGCGGGATGAAGAGCTTTAATTTCGGCTGAGAAAATAGAGGATCCATCTGGAAGTCGTTTTCAAGGGGTTGTTTTCGGTTACAACGGAGGCAGCCCATTTATGGTCGCGCTTTGAGCCGTCCGTGTAGACGAAATGATAGTCTTTAAATCCTTCCTTGAGCTCTGCAAAATTTTATCGAAATAGGAAGGGGCTAGTTTCCTTTGCAAAGACTGAAAGGTTCTTTAATACCACAGGTCTGGTGAGTTTCCACTGTGGTACTTTTGGTACTCTGTATTTTGCAATTTGACAAAAGACGGAGTTGCACGTGGGATTCTTATTTGCATTGTTGCGTACTGTATGGCGAGCTTAATTCGACGAACGTTAAGTGGCTGCTTGTTTGCCTCCAAGTGCAGGCTTTCTGCTTGTGATTTTTAAAAGCATGTAGACAGTGTAAACCCTAATTTTGTATCGGATCAAGCATTTTTAGGTATGACGGTCTTGCTGATCCATACACAATGCTGCAATAGTCTAATCTAGACGGTATCAAGTCTCGGTATAGCATAAGTTTTTTGTATCATGGGCCGATATTACTCGTAGAAGTTTGAGTGCTTTTTGGCATTCCGTTTTGAGTTCTTTGATGTGTGGGATAAAGCTTAGCTTGGAGTCGAAAAGTAAACTCAGAAATTTCTTTTCTTTAACAACAGGTATTTTAATGCCAGAAATGTACAGAACGGGGTCGTCCTGTTGTTTGCGTTTATTGCAGAAATGCATGCAGACTGTTTTGGTTTGTAAGAATTTAAAACCGTTTTGGTTAGCCCATGTTTGCAGTGAGTGTATGTTCTGCTGCAAGCGTCGCTGCATGAGGTTCATATTGCTGCCTCTGCAAGATATTGCGAAATCGTCAACAAAGAATGAGCTGTCTATCCCCTGTTTCACGTCATGTCGGATGCTATTTATCTTCATCATGAACAAAAGAACGGAAAGATTGTATTGCATTTTTCTTTAGATCCCTTTCAACTGCTATGGTCATACCGGGATCCCCCTGCCACATTATACTGAAATGGGGCATTCCAGCCCTCCTTCTAACCCTTACATGTGGAGTGCCTCACAGGGTAGCAAGGAGGAGTCCCAATTTTAAAGTCTCAGGTATGACCCGACCGGGGTTTGAACCCACGATCTTCCAGTCTCGAGGCGGACACTCTAACCACCAGGCCACCGAGGCTGGTGAGAACGGAAAGAATGCATCCCTACGGGAAAGCTTCTTCCTGTTCGAAGTAGTCTCAGAACACGGTCCCAAGGCCGACCCGAAAACGCCGGACCTCTAAAAAGGTTTTAATCAAAGTCAAAAAGTCAAAGGGGTCCGTGCTTCCATGCCGCGTCATAGGCCTTTTCCAAGTCAAAGAAGACAGTGACAACATGTTCGTGATTGAAGGTTTCTCTTACAAACGATTCTAGTCTTACAAGATGATCCAGGGTACTTCTTTGTTTCCTAAAAACCACTCTGTATATCGGCAAGCAAATTATTGCCCTCTAGATATCATGTGAGTCTATCAGCTATCGCTCAAATGTTTTACACAAGAACTCGTTACGGAGATTGGTCTATAATTTTATGGGCTTGTGGGGTCTTTGTTTGGTTTTGGTATTGGTATGATACTAGCTTCTCTCCATATTTCTGGAAAGTTGCCGGATTTCCAGACTTGGTTAAGCAGGTCCAGAAGTATTTCCAAGCTTTTATCTGGCAATTGTTCAAGGGTTTGGTAGTGTATGTCATCTGAGCTCGTCGCGGAATCGTTAAATTTGTTTAAGGCCTGTCGGAGTTCAATCAGTGAGAAATCGCAGTTGTACGATTCACTGCTGTCCGAGGAAAAGTTTATGTTGTTTCCTTATTTAAGTGCCTTATGCCGTCTTAAGTCTTCGCTGTAGTGTTTAGAGGATGGGTTACGTTCAAGTTTTCTTTTCTTCCTGCTATAATGGTATTGTTCGTTTGCAAGTGGCTCACTGGACCTAGACTGTCTTTGTCGGATATTTTCCTAACTATGTTTTATCTTTTTCTTTTATGAAGTTTTCTAGTTTGGAAGCAAACTCCTCCCATGAGCGTTTTTTACTTTGTTTTACAGTCTTGCGAGCGATCGCATTGAGCCTTTTATATTCCATTCTTCTAACGGTGTCCGGATGATTGATAACTGTTTTAATGCTTGTTTTCGAAGAGCTATTGATCGTCTGCATTCATCGTTGAACCAGATTTTGGAGTCTTTTCCATTATTGATTGTATCAGACCAGTGAATAATAAAATACGGTCATTATTATTTTCATGGTGTTTTCGTGTAATTGACTGAAGGCAATTCTTGGAATTGTATGCAATCTGCTAGGTTAAAATTCCACTTTTCTACTCTTTCTTGTCGTGGTGGAATGGACTGTTTAAGTAAAATTGGAAAGTAATCCATGTGGGTCGTCTATAACTTTCCAACTAAAATCCAGATACACATTAGCAGAGGTCATAGATAGGTCAATAGAGGTTTTCGAACCAGTGCCCATATGAAAATATTTTGGTGTTTTGTCACTGAATAAAGAAAGACAGGCTGTGATGTTTTAGTAAGTTTTCTATTATCTTTCATTTTTGGCCTGTTGTATGGTTGCCCCATAAGGGGCTGTGGGCATTAAAGTCGCCCAAGAGCAGTACCGTTTTGGCAGCTGGTTTAATAAATCGTTTACTTCGCTTGGTTGTGATTTGAGAGGTGGAAGGAGGTATATGTTGCAAATTGTAAACGTTTTTCAAATTGTAACACGAGTTGCCTGTGCCTGAAAGGTTGTATTAATTTAAACATTACTTTGGGGGTTATCTGATCGTATAGATGTAGATACTCCACCGATAGCTCGGTCATTTGTAAATATGCTATTGTAACTATTGTAGCCTCTTACGTTGGGTGGGTTGTTTTCTGCATCATAAGTTCCTTGGATACAGAAAATGGCTGGACTATAGACATGTATTAAGGTTAGCACATCCATATAGCTAGTCCAAAAACCTCTAATGTTCCACTGAATTCTAGCCATGTTACTTGCTATTAGCCCGTGACCGATGTATCAAAACCCTAAGTGGTTTTGGTTGTACGGGGAGTGGAGTGGGGCATGCCGTTCTTTGGTCTGATGTGCGCAGCTGGACTGGTCGCAGTGGCGACTGTCCGTACTCAGGCCCCTCCACCTCCATCAACGTTGGAGGCCTGCTGCACATGTTCTCTAGCAAGGCGGGCCTTGTTCTTAAGTTTTGACCTAGTCTGCTTGTCTGGGGTATTCACTTTAGCCCTGGTTAACTTACTAGGTGATGGCTTACTTGGTGACCGAGTACATGGACGAGCGGATGTCAACTGCATCTCCAGTTCGGACTTGTTCACTGTAGTATTACAATCTGCCGAGTCAGTATTGGTGCCAATAGACACTTTCGGCTTTTTGGGAGCAGTTTTACGGGACGTATTGTTTCACTTGTGACCTAGGTGATATCCGTTTGACTAGAAGCTTATCGGGTAGCAATCTTGGCATCGGCAGTGTATGAACTTGATGACTGTGACCTGTAGACTAGTTTTCTTACCTCTTGGTACGGGATGGATTTTCATGTTTTACTGTTTGCACTTCCTTCTCCGCCAGCCACATTGGGCAATCCTTTGCGGATGCTGGGTGGTTTCCCTTGCAGTTACTGCATTTGGTACCACCAGGACAAGATTTGTAGCCACGACAGTCCTCACCGCAATTTGCACCTCACATCTGACCTTTTACTCTTTCCGCTACCATGTCCGTACGGCTGGCAGTTGTAGGGTTAGGTATGTAGGGCTTAATGCCCAATTTATGGTAACCAACTCTCACATCTGATGGCAACGAGGACTTCAAGCATGTAAGCATATGAGTTCTGTGAAAGAATCTACGGCATCCTGTCACTCCATACTTGTCGGGGTCATGTAAGAGTTCCTCCTCAGTACAGAAATTTAGTTCAGCGTGGCTGATGACTCCTTTGGTGTAGTTCAAAGTCTGGTGAGGGGTGCTTTTCCCTGGTATATTTACAAAGGTTTTCATTTTCAGGTTTTTACTGTTGGGCCGAAGATACTTGTATTAAAATATCGCCTGAGAGTAGTCTTTCGATAGAATGTTGAGAACCGATCGCATAACATAGTTTTTTTAATCGCAAATGGTGAAAGTTGGGCAGTGGGGGTTTCCCACTGAGACTAGGACACTTGGGATAGCAACAACATTTGTACATGTTGAAACATGCATTTAGGCCGCAGTATGGTCTACCTAAACGACCAGCCGTTCACTGTCATGAAGGGCCACCATGACAACCCGTCTTGGTTGAAGACTTTCGCCAAAGCCAAGTGTTGCCGGCGGATCTCGGCGTCGCAAGATAAGAAAGCTCAATGACCAGGATCCTGGTCTACCCCCGGTAAGGGTCGAAATCCAAGGCAAAGTGTGCTGGTATTGGACTAGAGTACTAAACAATTAAGTAGACCCCAGCAACTGGAGACTATCCCAACCTGTTTGGAAACAGTCTATACAGTCAAAATATGAAGAAAAGGGAAGAATAAGAGGTAAAAAAATCCACTGTCAAATCTTCGACTTCGAAAGTCTTGTAATATCGCGTGGAGATAATCACAAAAATGTCTTAAAAACAAACAAACAAAAAGCAAAAACTTGACTACGTCTCGAGGAGTACGTCTATCCCCCGTGGGAGATATTGTGTGTGTAAGACTGTTGCGTGTTGACTACGCAAAATTTAAAAGTGGAAAAATAGGTAGACGTAGTGTCTAACATTTAAACGAATCAATCCATTAATCCGCAGGTACGCTAAGAACAATGCCCATTTTAAAAAATCCGCCAGTTTGTTAATTTAAAACACATCCGGAAAATTCTTGGTCACTGCACTGCTTAAGGTCGCAAGGAACCCGCGCGTACAATTTGAAACGAATCCATCCATCAATGCGGCCTGTAGGCGCGTGAGACTGCCGTATATGTTACAGGCAATTTGTGTATTCAGGCAATTCGTGAATTGACTGAAATTTTCAGGCAATTCGTGAACTGCCTGTAAGGGTCAGGCAATTCGTGAGTTGACTAAAATTTTCAGGCAGTTCGTGAATTGCCTGAAATTTAAGGGTTCCTTGTTCACAAATTGCCTAAAGACGTTTCAGGCAACTTGTGTATCAAAATATTAACTGTTTAACATAGTCGAATTTGTTAATTCCTTTCTTTATAATCGAAATAATTGCAATTAAGGCATGTACTTGGGGAAATATAATAAGGGGTCATAGCATACGTGTCATGATCAAGTGTTAAACGTGATCATGTTTCATAATTGCAATTATGGCAAGAGTAAAACATTGTCCTATGGGCAACAAGTAAATACCGTCGTTATTTGAAAGCAGGTCTAAAAATTGCACTTTAATTTCTTGTGATGAATTTAAAATTAAAGATTTTAACGGGGTTTGTTGTTTCCAACCGGGTGAATTGCAAGAAAATTGAAGGCTTTAATTAATTCCAAATAAACCTCTATAATTAAATACAATCCAATCTGTTGTGAGAGTTAACGGTTTAGAATTGCAATTATAAATTGATGAAACCGCTGTTTCAGTTTGGTGTTATGCCTTTTACTTGATACAATTGCAATTAACGGGCGTCGGAGTGCAGTGCTATTATGCAACTGAGTGCTTGGTAAAATGCATGCAAACTGATTCTTTGATTTACTATTGATGTAAAGGGAAACAGGACAATTCCCGCGGAGACTTTTCCCACGCGGACTTTACCCGTGGGGACTTTTTCAGCGGAGGACTTCTCTCGACCTAGGACTTTTCCCGCGGGGGCTTTTCCCGACCTAGGACTTTTCCCCGACCTAGGAAATTCTCGCGGATAAAAAAAAAACAATAAAAAAATGAAACTAATTTATTGCCATTTTTATTTAGTAATTTAAAACTTAAAGTACACGTTCTCAATTGTGTTCTCTCCGGTCCCTGATGTTTCTTTTTTTATGGTCAACAAATTGTAGTGGATTCTGGTGTTTCTCTTGTTGTAGTGGATTATGCAGGAGCAGGGTATATTGTGATTCAGTTAAATGCAATTAAAACTTAATTCACAAATGTGTGATGGAGCAGCGGAGTGCTCTTTTATCAATTAACAAGCAGCGGAGTGCTCTTTTATCATGAAACTGAGATGGTTTAGTTCAAATAGCCAGTAGATGAATGCCATTTATGATAAAAAATTAATTGTTAACAGAGTTTCTGATGTACGATTGATGTAAATATGAACGTTTAATTCTCGTACATGCAATTATTGCTTTATTACTGCCTATGAAATGTAGCAACAAATGGAAGAAACAGAAAAACTTGTTCAACATCTCTTATAAAACATGTTTCAGGCAATTCGTGAACTGACTGGGCCCTAATTTCAGGCAATTCACGAGATGCCTGAAAATTTTAGTCAATTCACGAATTGCCTGACCCCTACAGGCAGTTCACGAATTGCCTGACAATTACACAATACACAATACACATTACAATAATACACAAATTGCCTGTAACATATATACGCTAAGTTCAGTGCCGATTTCCAGAAGTCCGCCATTTTGTCAATGTTCTCGATCCGAAACATTCTTGGTCAATGCACTGCGAAAGGGTCCTGAGAAGCCGAGTACAAAATTTGAAACGATTCAATCCATTAACGTGGGCTGTAGGCGCGAGAGACTGAAGCGTGACAGACGGACAGACCGAAGAGTTAAAACTTTATCCCTCCTTTCCACGGGGAATAACACAAACAAAGTAATAGCCAGGTAGACACTTATACTCTCTGCCTTCAAAATTTTAAGACGTTTTCAATAAATTCATAGAAGATACGTGTTTCGCCAAAGCCAAGTGTTGCCGGCGGATCTCGACGTCGCAAGATAAGAGAGCTCAATGACCAGGATCCTGGTCTACCCCCGGTAAGGGTCGAAATCCAAGGCAAAGTGTGCTGGTATTGGACTAGAGTACTAAACAATGAAGTAGACCCCAGCAACTGGAGACTATCCCAACCTGTTTGGAAACAGTCTATACAGTCAAAATATGAAGAAAAGGGAGGAATAAGAGGTAAAACAATCCACTGTGAAATCTTCGACTTCGAAAGTCTTGTAATATCGCGTGGAGATAATCACAAAAATGTCTTAAAAACAAACAAACAAAAAGCAAAAACTTGACTACGTCTCGAGGAGTACGTCTATCCCCCGTGGGAGATATTGTGTGTGTAAGACTGTTGCGTGTTGACTACGCAAAATTTAAAAGTGGAAAAATAGGTAGACGTAGTGTCTAACATTTAAACGAATCAATCCATTAATCAGCAGGTACGCTAAGAACAGTGCCGATTTTAAAAAATCCGCCAGTTTGTTAATTTAAAACACATCCGGAAAATTCTTGGTCACTGCACTGCTTAAGGTCGCAAGGAACCCGTGCGTAGAATTTGAAACGATTCCATCAATCAATGCGGCCTGTAGGCGCGTGAGACTGCCGTATATGTTACAGGCAATTTGTGTATTCAGGCAATTCGTGAATTGACAGAAATTTTCAGGCAATTCGTGAACTGCCTGTAAGGGTCAGGCAATTCGTGAGTTGACTAAAATTTTCAGGCAGTTCGTGAATTGCCTGAAATTTAAGGGCTCCTTGTTCACAAAATGCCTAAAGACGTTTCAGGCAACTTGTGTATCAAAATATTAACTGTTTAACACAGTCGAATTTGTTAATTCCTTTCTTTATAATCGAAATAATTGCAATTAAGGCATGTACTTGGGGAAATATAATAGGGGGTCATAGCATACGTGTCATGATCAAGTGTTAAACGTGATCATGTTTCATAATTGCAATTATGGCAAGAGTAAAACATTGTCCTATGGGCAACAAGTAAATACCGTCGTTATTTGAAAGCAGGTCTAAAAATTGCACTTTAATTTCTTGTGATGAATTTAAAATTAAAGATTTTAACGGGGTTTGTTGTTTCCAACCGGGTGAATTGCAAGAAAATTGAAGGATTTAATTAATTCCAAATAAACCTCTATAATTAAATACAATCCAATCTGTTGTGAGAGTTTACGGTTTAGAATTGCAATTATAAATTGATGAAACCGCTGTGTCAGTTTGGTGCAATTGCAATTAACGGGCGTCGGAGTGCAGTGCTATTATGCAACTGAGTGCTTGGTAAAATGCATGCAAACTGATTCTTTGATTTACTATTGATGTAAAGGGAAACAGGACAATTCCCGCGGAGACTTTTCCCACGCGGACTTTACCCGTGGGGACTTTTTCAGCGGAGGACTTCTCTCGACCTAGGACTTTTCCCGCGGGGGCTTTTCCCGACCTAGGACTTTTCCCCGACCTAGGAAATTCTCGCGGATAAAAAAAAAACAATAAAAAAATGAAACTAATTTATTGCTATTTTTATTTAGTAATTTAAAATTTAAAGTACACGTTCTCAATTGTGTTCTCTCCGGTCCCTGATGTTTCTTTTTTTATGGTCAACAAATTGTAGTGGATTCTGGTGTTTCTCTTGTTGTAGTGGATTATGCAGGAGCAGGGTATATTGTGATTCAGTTAAATGCAATTAAAACTTAATTCACAAATGTGTGATGGAGCAGCGGAGTGCTCTTTTATCAATTAACAAGCAGCGGAGTGCTCTTTTATCATGAAACTGAGATGGTTTAGTTCAAATAGCCAGTAGATGAATGCCATTTATGATAAAAAATTAATTGTTAACGGAGTTTCTGATGTACGATTGATGTAAATATGAACGTTTAATTCTCGTACATGCAATTATTGCTTTATTACTGCCTATGAAATGTAGCAATAAATGGAAGAAACAGCAAAACTTGTTCAACATCTCTTATAAAACATGTTTCAGGCAATTCGTGAACTGACTGGGCCCTAATTTCAGGCAATTCACGAACTGCCTGAAAATTTTAGTCAATTCACGAATTGCCTGACCCCTACAGGCAGTTCACGAATTGCCTCAAATTTCAGGCAATTCACGAATTGCCTGAATACACAAATTGCCTGCAACATATATACGCTAAGTTCAGTGCCGATTTTCAGAAGTCCGCCATTTTGTCAATGTTTTTCGATCTAAAGAACAATACAATACAATACAATCGATCCGAAAAATTCTTGGTCAATGCACTGCGAAAGGGTCCTGAGAAGCCGTGTACAAAATTTGAAACGAATTCATCCATTAATGTAGCCTGTAGGCGCGTGAGATGGCCGTATATATGCTGAGTCAAAAATCCGCCATTTTGCCGTATATATGCTGAGTCAAAAATCCGCCATTTTGTCATTTTTTTTTCCAATCCCAAAAATTCTTGGTCAATGCACTGCGGAATGGTCCAGAGAAGCCGAGTACAAAATTTGAAACGATTCAATCCATTAACGTGGGCTGTAGGCGCGAGAGACTGAAGCGTGACAGACGGACAGACCGAAGAGTTAAAACTTTATCCCTCCTTTCCACGGGGGATAACACAAACAAAGTAATAGCCAGATAGACACTTATACTCTCTGCCTTCAAAATTTTAAGACGTTTTCAATAAATTCATAGAAGATACGTGTTTAAGAAAATTGGCTTTTGGTCAATGTTTCCGCGATATTTCGGTGAATCAAGTACATGTTAGGTACTCTGTTAATCAGTTCGTCAATTAGTTACATAATTAGTAAAACGACTTAGTCGACCCTAAGCAGGTTACATTTTCTCACTACTGGTCAGTTAGGTACTACGTCACTACTCCTAACAAAAAATGTAGAATCAGAAAGGCCATATCTCTAGAATCACGACTTTAATAAAACGTTTATGTTTTTGGCCAACCTGTCTGCTGATTTTCCGCAAGTTACGAAAAAGTAAAAGTAAGGTACGCACTACGTCTGCTCCCTTCAACTAAAATTTCAAGACAATACATACCTGGCGGCAGTTAAGACTTTAATAAGAAATTGGTTTTTCACCAATATTTCAAAAATTTCTGCGCTGTAGCTAGAGATAGCCGTAAACAGGCAACAAAGTTCGGTTGAGTGGAACATTTTTTCTCGGTTCCGAGCATGATTGAAACTATTTTCACTGTATAGAGACTCGGGATACACCTTACAGTTTCTAAGAACTTGCCCGGATGCAAACTGTACATTTCAACTTTTTCTTTTTTTCTTTGTTCGTTGTGTTGACAACGTGCCAATTCGCCCGAGGCCGGCCAATTTCATACATTTTATAGTGCCCCTTCTGAGCTTTGTTCGATCTAGGGGAAAATAAACCAATGAGTGTAAATAAACACAAATCACATCTACCTTCAAGGTGAAGCAGTAGCAACCACATACGCTGCATCCTGTGCTGTTTTGTTTCTGAAACCAATAAACAGTATAATCTATATCGTACACAATCGAAAACTTTAGTTCTGTACACTTTCTTCTTGTCCTTTCTCTTATTATAGGTCATTTCGACCCTGTTTTGTCCCATTCCAAAGCATACATGAGGATTTTGGAAATTTAGAGTCACGAAATTTTGTTTAAGCAGCCTGGAGCAGCACAGTTATGGAACAAGTTTGGTACAGGCAATAGCACAGAATCCTTCATTTCATGACTGCCAGTGCAAGTTGCCAAGGCAGCACTGATTTTGCAGAGCACATGACAAGTGGATAAGCAGTTGAATAAGTTTTTTCAGAGGTTCAGCCAGAACCAGTCATAACAATTAAACAACAACCAGTCACAAGAGAAGGAAACAAAGTTTTAAATTGAATTTAGTTTGATTTTAGTCTATACACTGCTTGTTTTGTTTATTTTGGTTGTTCTTAGTAGCAATTCACTTTTCCCATTCTACCAGAACCGACAAAATATGACCCTTACGGGTTGCTGTTGTCGTTAAGCCAATCAATCAATCAAAAAAAGAAAATCTACACAGTTGAGTAGAATATGTTTTACAGTCAAACCTTCTTGATAACCAATGCATTCTGGAGGCGTGTCGCCTCTCAAAAGATATTCATGAGTGATGTAAGTATGCCCGATTCGGGCTCTATGCATAGCCAAAGTGTCGCGTATATTGCCGAGAACCAGCGACTTTTGGCCAATTATTGGCTGAATTTGAAAGAGTTTGTTATTTCTTTGTTCGTTCCACTTTTGTTGCAAAAGGTTTTTTTTACATAACTTTAAAAATGTTGGGTTTGAAGTCAGAGTATGTTACGAGAAGGTCAGATATATTGTAGTTTAACGCTTTTTTTACTGCCTGATCTGCAGCTTCATTACCCGCAATGCCAACGTGACTTGGGACCCAGCAAAACACTAGGATTTGCCTTGTTTGATTGTCCTTTCGTAGCAATCTATCAGATCTAAAATCATTGTGTTTGAAACCTGCAGGCTTTCTAGTGACTGTAAGACCGATAGGGAATCGACACAGATAACAAACTTTTTGTACCTACTAATCTTGACGATTTCTATGACCTCCGCCGAAAAGATGGAGGAGCCGTTTGGTAGTCTTGTTTTAAGAGTATTTGATTTTGTAACTATTGATGCGGCAACTTTGTTTTCGAGTTTAGAACCGTCCGTGTATATGAACTGGTGGTCAGCATATATCGCCAAACCTAGCTTTGAACTCATCAGCACTTCGTCTTTATAAAAAGTTGGTTAGGGTTTTGTCTATGACAGGTCTTTGTAGTTTCCATGTTGGGTATTCCGGAACTTTTGAATTGGCAATTTGTTCGATTTTGGTTCCAGCATTATTAAGGTGGTTACGAATTCTAGTGCCAAAGGGTACGATAACCCTAGGTCGTGTGTTTAAGATTTCTGAATGGTCTGTTTCGAACACTGCTTTGTGGGTGGGGTTTTCTTTATTTGCGTATAGTTTAATTGCATATTGCATTGAGAGTTTGATTCGTTTGATATCCAATGGCTGTTCATTTGATTCAACCTGAAGGCTTTCCGCAAGTGATGTTCTGAAAGCATTAAGGCAGAGACGAAGGCCTTGGTTTTGTATTGGGTTCAGCCTTGCCGATCGATACACGATGCTACCATAATCTATTCTAGATCCTATTAATGAATTATACAGTTTTAATTTCGTACTGGTATCTGCTCCCCAGTCTTGGGCGGAGACGACTCGTAGCAGGTTGAGTGCTTTTTGGCATTTCCCAAGAAATTTGTTTTACTTTACTACAGGTATTTGAGTGTTTGATACGTATAAAATAGGTTAGTTAGTTAGTTATTTCATTGGTTTAACGACACCGCCAACCTGTTGCAGGTCATATTGTGTCATTCCTGGTCATCGTGTGGCTTTCGCTTGTTGCAGAAGTGCACGCAAACTGTTTTGGTTTGCGAAAACATGAAACCATTTTGGTCAGCTCATTTTTGAAACGAATTTATATTTTGCTGGAGGCGACGCTCGATGAGATTCATATTCTTACCCCTGGCAGACATAGCAAAATCGTCTACAAACAGTGAGCTGTCTATTCCCTGCTTAGTTACCCCCTTGATACTATTGATTTTGATTAGAAACAACAGAATTGACAGAATACTACCTTGAGGGTAGTCCGAGGGTAGTCCGAGAGAAAATTGCTCAAAATAGTCCGAGAAAATAGAACCGAGACGGACTTCAAACCGCCTGTCATTTAAAAACGCTTCAATGAATTCACGAATACGACCTCGTATGCCAAGGTTGTAGAGGTCTTTTATGACCAAACCGTTTCCAAACCGTGTCATAGGCTTTTTCTAAATCGAAGAAAACAGTGACGACATGTTCGTTATTGATAAAACCTTTTCTTATAAATGATTCGAGTCTAACCCGGTGATCTATGGTACTTCTTTCTTTTCTGAAGCCACTTTGTACGTCAGTAAGCAAATGATTTTTCTCTAAATACCAAATTAGTTTTGCGGCCATCATTCGCTCTAGTGTTTTGCACAATAAACTTGTCAGAGAGATTGGCTGGTAATTTTGTGGATTAGTAGGATCCTTGTTCGGTTTTGGAATTGGTATGACGGTGGCTTCTTTCCATATTTCAGGTAGGTTTCCTGTAGTCCAAACCTGGTTGAGTAATTCTAAGAGGACTTCAAGAGTTTCCTCAGGTAGGTGTTTAGAACCTGGTAGTGCAGGTCGTCTGGTCCGGCAGCTGAGTCATGTTAGTTATGTATAGCTTTTTCAACTCAGCCGGGGTAAAGGTGCTATTGTACTCGTTCAAATTATTTGAGGTAAAGTCTATTGGTATTTGTTCTTTAATTTCTTTTATTTTACGGAACGCAAGAGAGTAATTTTCAGATGAAGAGTTGAAATGAAAGGTTGTACCAAAGGTATTTGCTATTTCATTGGGTTGGGTGACAGTTCGGTTGTTTGTAGTGAGGTGGTTTATGGGTTTTGAGATGTTTTTACCAGATATTTTTCGAATTATCTCCCATACTTTTTTGGTTGAATTGTTTTCGTTCAATTTGGAGATGTATTCCGTCCACGTTAGGTTTTTGCTTGCTTTGATGGTTCTGCGTGCTTCGGCACGTAGCCTTTTGTATTAAAGTTTAGTGTTATTGTCCGGGCTGATGTAAAATTGGCGCAGAGCTGTTTTCCGCAGGGCTATTGCTTTTTTGCAATCGTCGTTAAACCAAGGTTTTTGTTGTTTTTTAGGATTTCCGGAAGTTTTAGATATGGTTTTTTTCCATGATTGCCTGGATTAGAGCCGTAAAAAATAAAATCGGGTCATCGTCGTGTGTAAACTGGTTGATTTTAATGACCTTTCCTGGAACAGTGACCAATCTGCTTTGTGGAATTTATTTCCACTTTGTATTCCTTTTTGTTGCTGTGGATTTAGTGGTTTTAATAAAATGGGGAAGTGGTCGCTGCCATAAGTGTCGTCCAAGACTTCTCATTCAAAATCTAAAAACAAATTACTAGATGCCATTGCAAGGTCGATAGAGGTTTTTGAACCAGTGCCACGGTGTAGGTATGTTGGGGTTTTATCATTGTAAAGTGAGAGGTTGTGGAAAATTTAAAAAGTTTTCAATTAGCTTTCCTTTGTGATCGGTGTTTGTATTACCCCATAGAGGGCTATGTGCATTAAAATCACCTACAAATAGGATGGGTTTTGGTATTTGGTTAATCAAATCGTCGAGCTCCTCTGGCTTAGGTTTGGATGGTGGTGGGAGGTATATGTTACAAACACAAAAAGTTTTCCTGATCGTAACACGAACCGCAATTGCTTGTAGATTAGTATTTAATATGAGCCCACTTTGGATAATGTCATAACGGATTAAAGTAGATACTCCACCCGAGGCGAGAACATTATTTGAATTTGTGTTGTAGGCTTTATAACCTCTTAAAATTTTTTTTTTTGGGGGGGGGGGGGGTGTGAGTCGGTACCGTATGTTTCTTGCAGGCAAAATATACATGGGTTGTACTGTTGACTCAAGGTCAAAAGATCGATCTGGTTGATCCAAAAACCGCTTATGTTCCAGTGAACTATTGCCATTTTACTTGCTATAAGCCCGAGGCCTTTGTATTGTCACTTTAGGTGGTTTCAGGAGTGTTTTTGTTGCCACTTTTCCTTGTTCGGTCTCTATTAGTTTTTTTGGGCGGGGGGGGGGGGGCTGGATGGTTGCTTCTCGGGGTCTTGGTAGGTTACCCCCTTCGTCCGCATCCTCAAGTACCCGGTTTCCCGAAAACTCAAAATTTAGCGGGAAATTTGGATGGCTCTAGTAATTCTCCCTTGATTGACGAGCACGTGTTGTTTTTGGCTGCAGTGGTGATGTCTGGGGGGACGACTTCCTCTCATCAGTCGTGGGGTTCTTCGATGGAGGCTGTGGCGGTGAGCAAGCGACAACCGCGTCGTCTGTTTCCAAATGATGTCCGTATTTTGCATCTTTCAATGCATGTTGCATCCTTTTTTTAAACCTTGTCAGCCTTGTCTTTAAGCCTCTTCCTCATGCCGTTATCTAGCGGTGAGGAGGGGCTTGTGTAAGTTTTTGGTCTCGTGCTCAACGATGGGGTTTTAGGCGAGCTTGTTGTTTGTGTAGAAATTGTTGGTTGTGTCGGTTTTGATGATGAACTTGTCGATTTTTGGGCTGTTTGACAACCCGTATTGACTGTTCTGCGGCTTGTTTTGGCGGCAGTAGCGTAATTTCGCAAGCATTCTCCCTCTACGATTTGGCAAGCCACCGTGCACCTGTGCTTTTACCTGTTGGACTTTTTTTTTCATATATCCACTTTGGGCAGTTTCTGGAGGAGGCCGCATGGGCGCCTTGGCAATTGGCGCATTTTTCCACTTGGGATTTACAGTCGCTTGTCGGGTGGCCTTTTTCGGCGCATCTTGAACAGGTGGGTTGTTGTTTACAGGTACTGCTGCCGTGTCCATATCGCTGGAAGTTGTAGCACCGTAACGGGTTTGCGATATATGCCTTCACTTCCAGACTCACATGACCGAGCATATAGGTTCCTCTTTTCCACATAGCTCTGGCTGCTATGACACCTTGGTCTGTGAGCCCTTCGACCATCTCATCCCCGGAACAGTACATCAGTCCTGCGTCTGCCACTACGCCTTTCGATAGAGATAGCACCCATGGGTCGTATTCGTAAAGATTTAACGTCAGTTTTATCTTCGGTTATCCGAGTTGCATTTAACGTGAGTTTGACTGCTAGGTTATGCGGCTGCGTAAAATAACTCAGGCGTTGAATCTCATGCAACTCAAGTATAAATTTGAGAAATTTTTTCCAGGTCTCCATTGAACATTTTAACTTGCGGTTATTAAGTGAAAAATTGTCAATACTTGACTACGTCTCGAGGAGTACGTCTATCCCCCGTGGGGGATATGGTGTGTGTAAGGCTGTTGCGTGTTGACTACGCAAAATTTAACAGTGGAAGGATAGGTAGACGTCGTGTCTAACATTTAAACGAATCAATCCATTAACCAGTAGGCGAGTGAGACTGTCGTAGGTACGCTAAGTACATCGCCGATTTTGAAAAATCCGCCATTTTGTCAGGTACCATCTGGAAAATTCTTGATCACTGCATTGCGGAAGGACCCAGGGAACCTGTGTGCAGAATTTGAAACGAATCCATCCATTATTGCGGCCTGTAGGCCCATGAAACTGAAGCGTGACAGGCGGACGGACAGACCAAGAAGTTAACAAGTTTGTCCAAGGACAAAGTCCCAGCTTACGAAAAGCAATAAGACCAATTCCAGCGTGCATGAGCAAGGGAATTTTCCTGAAAAATTGGGCTTCAAAAGATGAGACGGCAAAGAGCTAGCCCAATAATTAATTTAGCACCGGACCAGAACATAGACCGATAAATGCATACGAAGATTTCTTTCCCAGAAAAATGGGAAACAGATTTTTTGTATCTCTGGTAGACTGGATAGTCTGCCACAGATACCTTCAAACCACGCTCGCATTTCGGACATGTCCGCATATGTAACTTGCCTTGATGCACGGTTTTTATTCAGACAAGTGCGCATGTTTATTTAATTTTGCGTAGATGCGCGGCTCTCATTTTGGAACAGTGCACATGTTTATTAACACTTGACAAGCCTTTGGCTTGCAAGGGTTATATGAATTTGTGCGAGCAAAATTCGTCCTTTTTTTTGACAGTTTTTCCGATTTTTTGTGTCTTCTTCTTCTCTGACACTATGGGCCCCACGACCATGAAACTTGGGACTTATGAAGAGCTTGATCTGAACATGTGCATGTCACTTTTTATTTTCCTCTTTGATTTCGTTTTCTTTGTTAAAACGCTATGTGAAAAGAGTGTATTTTTTGCAAGTAAATGCGTAGCATTTAACGACAGCACAGAATACACATTTACTCAGTGAGCTTTGCGCGAGCTCTCACTGCGTAAATAGATAACACGGCGTATGCCTGATCAGTCAATAAAACTTTAAGTCAACAACAACCAAACACTATTCGGCTTATAAGACGTATTCAAGCTGTGTTGTTTGCAATATATTATTCAAGAAATAACCCACTGAAGGAAGTATTTTTGCGTTTTAATTTTTGTCAAGAGTTTAACATTTCGCTAGCGGAATGAGCTTCTAGTTTAACTTGCGTTGATGTGCGGTTCGCATTTCTGACGAGCGCCCATGTTTTTTTTATTTTTTTTTTTTGTGAATGTGCGGTTCTTATTTCGGATCTGTGCGCACGTTTATTTACCTTGTGTTGATGTGCGGTTCTTATTTCGGATCAATGCGCATCTTCATTTACATTGTGTTGATGGGCGGTTCGTATTTCGGATCAGTGCGCATGTTTATTTACCTTGTGTTGATGTGCGGTTCTTATTTCGGATCACTGCGCATGTTTATTTACCTTGCGTCGATGCGCGATTCTTATTCCAGACCAATACGCATGTTTATTGTACTTGCGTTGATGAGCGGTACTTATTTTGGACAAGTGCACAAGTTTCCACAGGTTGCCTTGATGCGCGGTTCGCATTTCGGACCAGTTTGCATGTTTATTTAACTTGCGTTGATGCACGGTGCTTATTTTGGACGTGTGCCTATGTTTATTTAACTTGCGTTGGTGCGCGGTTTGCATTTTGGACCAGTGTGCATGTTTATTTAACTTGCGCTGATGAGCAGTTCGAATTTCGGATCATTACGCATGTTTATTTGACTTGCGTTTATGCGCGGTTCGAATTTCGGACCAGTTCGCATGTTTATTTAACTTGCGTTGATGCGCGGTGCTTATTTTGGACCAGTGCAAATGTTTATGTAACTTGCGTTGGAGCGTGGTTCGCATTTCGAACCAGTGCGCACGTTTATTTAACTTGCGTTGATGCGCGGTGCTTATTTTAGACCAGTGCAAATGTTTATTTAACTTACGTTGGCGCGTGGTTCGCATTTCGAACCACTGCGTATGTTTATTTAACGTGCGTCGATGCGCGGCTCTTATTTCAGGCCAATGCGCATATTTCTTTAACTTGAGTTGATGCGCGGTTCTTATTCTGGACCAGTGCGCATGTTTATTTAAGTTGCGTCGATGCGCAGTTCTTATTTTGAATAGTGCGCATGTTATTTAAGTTGCGTTAATGGGTAGTTCGCATTTCGGACCAGCGCGCATGTTTTTTGTAACTTGTGTTGATGCGTGGTTCGCATTTTGGACCATTGCGCATATTTATTTAACTTTTGTTAATGATCGGTACTTATTTTGGACCAGTGTGCATGTTTATTTAATTTGCGTTGATATCTGGTTCGCATTTCGGACCAGTTTACGTGTTTCTTTAGGTTGCGTTGATGCGCAGTTCCCATTTTGGGACAAGTGAGCAGGTTCATTTAACTTGCGTTGACGCGCGATTTGATTTTCGGACCAGAACGCATGTTTATTTAAGTCCCGCCGATGCCCGACTCTTATGTCTATTCAATTTGCGTCGATTCATGGTTCTTTCTTCGGACCACTGCGCATGTTTATTTAACTTGCCTTGATGCGCGGTTCTCATTTCAGACCACTGCGCATGTCTATTCTCTTTGCGTCGATGCGTGGTCCTTTTTTTCGGACGAGTGCGCATGTTTGTTTAACTTGCGTTGATATGCGGTGCTTATTTTGGAGCGGATCGCATGTTTATTTAACTTCCGTCGATGCGCGGTTCGCATTTTAGGCCAGTGCCCATGTTTATTTAACTTGTGTTGATGCGTGGTTCTCATTACAGACCAGTGCGCATGTTTATTTAATTTGCCTCGATATGCGGTTCGCATTTCGGACCAGTGCGCATGTTTCTTTAGGCTGCGTTGATGCGCGGTTCGCATTTCAGACCACTGCGCATGTCTATTCAACTTACGTCGAAGCGTAGTTCTTTTTTTCGGACCAGTGCGCATGTTTATTTAACCTGCGTTGATGCGCGGTGCTTATTTTGGACCAGTTCGCATCTTTATTTATCCTCCGTCGATGCGCAGTTCACATTTCGGACCAATGCGCATGTTTATTTAACTTGCATCGATGCGAAGTACTTAATTTGGACTACTGCGAATGTTTATTTAACTTGCGTCGATGTGCGGTGTTTAAATCTGACTACTGTGCAAGTTCATTTAACTTGCGTTTATGCGCTGTAGGAGGAGATTCATTTAATTTTTTTTTCGAAAATTCCGAAAAAATTCAAAAGTTTTCCAATTCACTCAAAAAGCACAAGCCGTATTCATGACCCCCTAGAGACGGCTCATATCGAAAATAAATGAAATCTGATAAAAACCGTAGGAGGAAATGCATTTTGAATTTTTTTCTTGAAAAATTCTCTCATCGACTGAAAAAGACAGGCCATATTCACGACACTCTAAGCATGCCTCAGCCACAAAATAAATGATGTCTGATCAAAACTGCAGGAGAAAATGCATTTTGAGGTATTTTCATCAAAAATTCCCCCCGAAATCAAAAATTCCCAAGTCGTGTCAAATAGCACAAGCCGTATGCGAGACCTACCTAAGGATGCCTCATAGCAAAAATAAATGAAATGGGATAAAAACTGTAGGAGGAAATGCATTTTTAAGTTTTTCTTCAAAAATTCCCAAAAAATACAGAAATTGTCGGATCGACTAAAAAGCGCAAGTCGTATTCTCAACCCCTAAGGGATGCCTCAAACTGAAAAAAAAAAAAATTGCCCGATCGACTAAAAAGCACAAGCCGTATGCACTCACACCAAAAACAATTGACATCGAATCAAAATTGTAGGGGTAGCTGCATTTTGAATTATTTTCGAAATTTTTGCTTAAGGGGTGCCTCATACCAAAAATAAATGACATCGGGTCAAAAATGTAAGAGGAGATACATTTTAAAATTTCTTTAAAAAATCCCCAAAAATTCAAAAATCACCCGATCGACTAAAAAAGCACAAGCCGTATGCACGACCGCTTAGGAAATCCTCACACCAAAAATAAATGACATCGAATGAAAATTGTAGGAGTAGATGCATTTTTTTCAAAATTTTTGCTTAAAAAAAATCTCCAAAAATACAAAAATTGTCCGATCGACTAAAAAAGCACAAGCCGTATGCACGACCCTTTAGGGGTACCTCATACCAAAAATAAATGACATCGGGTCAGAAATGTAAGAGGAGATACATTTTAAAATTTTCTTTAAAAAATCCCCAAAAATTCAAAAATCACCCGATCGACTAAAAAAGCACAAGCCGTATGCACGACCGCTTAGGAAATCCCCACACCAAAAATAAATGACATCGAATCAAAATTGTAGGAGTAGATGCATTTTTTTCAAAATTTTTGCTTAAGAAAATCCCCAAAAGTACAAAAATTGTCCGATCGACTAAAAAAACATAAGCCGTATGCACGATGCTTTAGGGATGCCTCATACCAAAAATAAATAACATCGGGTCAAAAATGTAGGAGGAGATACATTTTTAATTTTTTTCTTTAAAAATTCGCCAAAAATTAAAAAATCACCCGATCGACTAGAAAAGCACAAGCCGTATGCACGACCCCTTAGGGATGCCTCACACCAAAAATAAATGACATCGGATCAAAATTGCAGGAGGAGATGCATTTTGAAACAAAGTTTACAGCGAACTAACTAACTAACTAACGGACGCCACCCGCAGCTTACGCTGCAAGTCCAGTTTTTTTATTGACAAAAGTAAAGCTTTTGGTTGAATTTACACCAATTCTTTAAAATGCACCCACGCGACCCAAACAGTGATTGAGATGAGATACACGTAGTGAAGACAAATGTATATGTGCGAGAAAAATTAAACGCAACCCTTCACGCTGTAAACTGGTGTTTATGTTTACAAAATATTCTTTCGATATAGGTACAGATGTTGCCTTCTAAGTCCGCCATTTTGTCAATTTTTTGCCGATCCGGAAAATTGCATTGCGGAAGGGTCCAGAGAAGCCGTGTACAAAATTTGAAAGGAATCCATCTATTAATGTGGCCTGTAGGCGCGTGAGACTGAAGAGTGACAGACGGACACACCGAAAAGTTCCAAACTTTATCCCTCCGTTGCGCGGGGGATAATCAAATGATTTAACCATTTTTTTTCGCTCCTGTTCGACAACATTCTTACATTTAACACATATTTATGGAAAACCATTGAGCTGTAGTCACTGTCAATTCTCAGATCACAATCTAATGAAAAGTGCTTCTCTCAAACAATTTTGTATTGTATTGTTCTTTAGATCCCTTTCAACTGCTATGGTCATATCGGGATCCCCCTGCCACATTATACTGAAATGGGGCATTCCAGCCCTCCTTCTAACCCTTACATGTGGAGTGCCTCACAGGGTAGCAAGGAGGAGTCCCAATTTTAAAGTCTTAGGTATGACCCGACCGGGGTTTGAACCCACGATCTTCCAGTCTCGAGGCGGACACTCTAACCACTAGGCCACCGAGACTGGTTGCTCAAACAATTTAAAATTTAACACGTTGTTTCCGGACGTGATTTTAACTTTGAAGTTAAATTTTCTATGTCATCAGAACGGAAAAGCGCGTGCTCACATGAGAAAAAAATCAAGTTGCATTTAACTTCGAAAGCTACATAACTGCAGCTTTTATGATGCCAATTTACACATATCAGTTTCGTAACTTCGGCGCTAAATTTAACTTAACGCCACACCAAATGTATACGACCCCAGGGTTCGACACAACTTTGATATAACGGCACTGGAGTGTTAAATGATACCATATTTTTATGCAAACTTGGCATAAGCTGTAGGATTGATAAGTTTAAATGCATAGTTTACATTCCATAGTATCATCTGAGTGACGTGACTATACACTCTATCAAGGTTTTAAACTGGTTAAGATATCATGAGAAAAATAAAAAAATTACTGTAAAATAGCTGATAAACTCTTCAACAACAGAATAGAAAATGTATGTCTTAGGCTTCGGACATGTGCCTTTATAAAACTAGCCTTTCGTTGTACCTTCAAAAAACGTTTATTTCAACTAAAATCAAACTCTACAACTAACTTAGCCAACATTGTGTACATACGTTTTCCACCATTTCCTGAGTACGTTTCGATCAATTACAAAACTTGCCAAAGATCAATTAGAAAATTTGCTGAAGAAAGATCATTTAGAAAACTTGCCAGCAAAAGATAGCATACTTTGCAATGATCTAAAACTCTTATTCATTACATAAAAAGCGCATTTTGAACAATTTCTGTAAGGGCCACAACTTGCCAGAGAAAGATAACATACTTTGCAATGACCTAAAACTCTTATTCAAAAAGTGTATTTTGAACAATTTCTGTAAGGGCCACAACTAGAGTTCATGAACTAGAACCTTATTTCGCTAGCGAAATGTTAAACACTTGACAAAAATTAAAACGCAAAAATACTTCCCTCAATGGGTTATTTCTTGAATAATATATTGCAAACAACACAGCTTGAATACGTCTTATAACCCGAGTAGTGTTTGGTTTTTGTTGGCTTAATGTTTTAGTGACTGAGCACGCATACGCGGTGTTATCTATTTACGCAGTGAGAGCTCGTACAAAACACAGCAGCTGTGTTCTGTGATGTACGTTAAATGCACTGCAATTACTTGCAAAAATACACTCTTTTCACATTGCGTTTTAACAAAGAAAACGAAATCGAAGACGAAAATAAAAAGTGACATGCACACGTTCAGATCAAGCTCTCCATAAGTCCCAAGTTTCATGCTCCTAGGGCCCATAGTGTCAGAGAAGAAGACACAAAAAATCGGAAAAACTGTCAAGAAAAAAAAGGACGAACGGCTGCTCGCACAAATTCATATAACTCTTGCAAGCCCAAGGCTTGTCAAGTGTTAATTAGATAATATCTGAAAAGATTATCAGTTATGAAATAAAGAAAGCATATGCATTTCAGATTTCTTGTACGTTACAGCTGTACAGACTATTAAAATACTACTTAGGCCTTTACAAAAAATTGACCATTTCCCCAAATGTATAAGGAAAATACTATTATTAAAAATTAATTGGTTAATTTATAAGGAAAATAATATTATTAATAATTAATTGCTTAGCGCAAACAAAGCAAGTTAAAGCAAAGAGATGTCCACCACAAATGTAATAGTATTGAGTACATTCTTAATTAAGGACATCAAAAGGTAACATATGGGTCATTTGATTATATTTATATATTTTTTTCGTTCATATCAAGGAAAAAAAATACGATTTTTTTCATGAAGGAATGCACTGGGAGCTCTGGGGCAACGGTTGCTCAATTCTGTTTTAACTTTATGTTCAAATATCAAAGTCTTCTACGTTTATCTCGGAATTCTTGTTAGCCACAAATGTTTAGAAACATTATTCTAAATTGAAAAGCTCGCATAAAATTACCAGTAGCCATTATAAAAGAAACAGAACACACAATACCCAATACAATAGTATAACATAACATAATACATATATGGGTGTCACTAAACTAAAGTCAGCTTCGACAGATTTGATAAGATGCGCCGAAGGCGCAAAAAAATATTCAAGATAACAATATATAAAATAATTAGCTTTACAAAATTCCCTGTGTTTTCCCTGTTTTCAGGCGAAATGTAAAAATTCCCTGTGTTTTCCCTGTCTGGAAAAGTACGTCGTGATTTTCCGGTTTTTCCTTGTTTTTCCCTGTTGTGGGCACCCTGTTTAACCTCAACAACCAGGTCACCGGTCTCCATCCCATAAGGGGTGCAATCCACGGCAAAGTGCGTTTTTTGGGGGGCAGGAGTGCTTTCAGCGAAGAAGACCCCTGGAGCTGAATGTGATCTGGGTAAACGCACAACAGATTGCCACGCTTTTATTCGACCAACGTGGGAACGATCTGACAAGATAAATGCAAGGAAATAGTTTTAATTTGCTAGGTTGGTTGGTTTATTGGTGTTTTAAGTCCCTTTCAGCGATCTCAGCGCTATATCAGGACTACCCTGCCACATTATACTGAAATGGGCCATTCCAGTTTGAATCCCTAGGGGGATCATAACTGAGTGCACAGCTGATAGGCACAAGCAGGATTCGAACCCGTACCGGCTATACACCCTAGATCTCGGTAAAACCGCAAATATTTTTCATCTTGACATCAAAGGTCAAGGTCAAATTGAGAAAAAAATATTTTTCAAAACGTCTATTAATCACGAAAAGTTGCTATAATATGTGTTTAAATCCCAGTTTGAAGATATAAAACGTACTTCGTAGGAGGTAAAGCTGAGACTTAAATCTTGACCTTGAGGGTCAAGGTCAAAGGTCACGTGACCTCGTATACCGTGAACGATAGGAAAACTTTTTTCAAAACTGGAGACAGAGCCATTTTGAGCTCATTTTCGATCCTTTCGGCCTAAACAACGTTACATAAGTGGTACCTCGGTGACCTTGACCTCCTCCGCCATGGTCAAGGTCCAAAACCGGAAGTTGACCATTATCTCGAAAACGGTTAGAAAACTGAATTTGATTATTTGTACCCAAAAGAGATAACATTATATTTACTTTCGAAAAAAATCCAAAAATTTTCCAAGTCACTCAAAAAGCACAAGCCGTAGGCGTTATCCCCTACAGACGGCTCAAACCAAAAATAAATAACATCTGATAAAATCTGTAGGAGGAAATGTATTTTGAATTTTTCTTTTTTTAAAAAAATTCTCCGATCGACTTAAAGCACAAGCGATATTCACGGCCTCCTAATCGTGTCTCACACCCAAGATAAATCATATCGGATCAAAACTGTAGGGGAAGATGCACTTTGAGGTATTTTCTTCAAAAATTCCCCCCAAAATAAAAAATTCCCAAATCGGGTCAAAAAGCACAAGCCGCATGCCCAACCCACCCAGGGATGCCTCAAACCAAAAAGAAATGAAATCGGATAAAAACACTAGGAGGAAATGCATTTTGAAGGTTTTTCCTTAGAAATTTCCCAAAAATACAAAAATTGCAACCCATTGGGCCGACCTTTGTTGGTTCCAATACTTCCTATATGTAAAAGATTTCAACAATCGATCCAGAAATGTAGGCTTGAGTGTGTTAACAAACTCATTCAACTGAATAAGGATTGGGAAAATTTGTGAAGTTCAGCTGGACCAATGTCCTTGGGCCGACAGGACTCATTTACAATACCGAACCTTGTTCGTTCCAGTACTACCCATATACAGAATATCTTAACAATCGGTCGAAAAATATAGGCTTGAGTGTGTTAAAAAAAGGTGTCAACAGACGGACAGACAGACCCGAAAACTAGAGTCCCCAAGCGGGGGACTAATGACATCGCATCAAAATTGTAGGAGCAGATGCATTTTGAAACGAAATTTTACTAAATAAACAACTTACTAACGGACGCGGTCTGCAATCTGATGGGGAAACCCCAGATTACGTGTAACGTAAGCCGGGCTAAAAACCACGCAACTGACGGATGTACCGAAAATCTATCACATAACATAAAATTGTGGGCACGGACGACAGACAGACCGATAGCAATAGCCTTTAGCCAAATCCGCTGAGGACTAAAAAGTATCTAAAAACAGCTTATAAGCCTTGAAATAAATGAAGAAAATGTTAAAGGCGAAGAAAGGTATAAATTTGTTTTAAAAGTACGGTCTGGTAACCAAATATTGTTTATAACAAAGCTGAAACTGTGCGTTTTGAAAATGAACAGAAAAATGAAAATGCAAAAAAAGTATTAGAAAGTACCCTGGTCAAAAAAAAGTACGTTTTTAGGGAAAAAAGTACAAGGCCAAAAACAAGTACAAATCTTTTTTAAAAGTACGGTGTGGCAACCCTGACAGACGGACGGACGGACAGACAGACAGACAGACGGACGGACGGACGGACACACCAAATGCTATATATATCTCCCCTAGGGGGAGACATATAATGAATACGCTTAATCTGTACTGAAATGGAAAGTCAAGCAGCGTGAAGATTTCACGGCTGGGGTAGAATTTTGTTACTTTTAATCAAAATTTGTGAGAAAAAAAAACACGATATACAGTGCAAATGCGACAACAAACGAGATTGGCCAGTGCACACAAAATATAAGAGTACAGGCTTATATTACACACTTTCAATCGATACCTACTTAGTTTCTTGTTTTTGTAAACCAAAACAAATTTCTCCCCGACTAAACCCATAATTCCCAACGAAGAGTTTTCCTTATTTTTAATTACTGAAATTAATTATTCATTTCTGCAAACAATTATAATTCATTGTAAAAAAAAAAAAAAAAACCAAACATGGTGGTCACTAAAACATATTATTGCACCTCTTTTTTTATCCTAGTCTGGAAGGTGGTCGCTAAAACGGGTTTTACTGTAGGCCCTTCTTATCCGGGTCTGAAAGTTGGTCAAGATAGGCAGGTTTAACCGTACGTCTTTTTAACCGAATCTAAAAGAGTCACGAAAAAACGGTCTTGTTTACATCTCTTTATCCAGGTCTTGAAGGTTCTCTGGATTTTTTTTTTTTGCTAACCATCATCCTCCAGCCCCCCCCCCCCCCACAACCCCCAGCTATCTAATGTAGGTACGACTGTAAACACAACTCTAACCCTTTTAGCCAAGGTAAGGTTAACGGTCTGTACCCTAAGTGTAGTTATAGCTATGATATACTATCTTGTCTTCGTACATTAACATCAGAAAGGCATTCTTCATAACTGCCCATCAGATGACGCACCTCGGTGAGGAGAAGCGGGATGGCACTTCGGCGCCAAAATGGTGAGCTGCTTCTCACAAGATATCAGATGACCCACTTTAATGGCGAAAAATGCTTCCAGGTAATGCAAACAATAGCTCCCATATATGGAACACTTTGGCAACCAAATTAAGTATTCGGCGAAAAAAATCAATAGCTACGCTGAGACTTATAAATACGACAATAGCATTTCATGACCTCGTAGATTTCATCATGCACCACAAATGACACACTGACCCATGACTGAGTGGCATTTACGTAATAGCCGTCCGCAGATGAGAAACGCACAAAAAACTCAAGTTCAGGCAATAATAGTTCAAGTATTCACAAATAACAATGGACCGACAGTAATGCTGTTACTGTTTTGAACATTCCTTCTGGAAAACGCTGAAATCCCCAGCGTAGTTAACAACTATGCCTAGTTTAAAAAGCAGCTAAAAATAGGGACACGGGGAGCGGGGAAGGAGTGGTGAGGGTGTTGACGTTTATTGATATTCAGCGGGAATCGAATTTTATGCTATGACGTCATACGCCTGTGTCAAAAGTTCAATGAACCGTCCGACTGAACCAAGGAATACCCAAATAAAATTTGAAGTCGATAGGACTTTCCGTGATCGAGATATTTTGCACACAAGATCTTGTTCAAAATATATTCATATTTTACGTGATGACGTCATACGCCGCATTCGTTTGTTCTACTCGTGAAAAAATTTCACAGACTCTTTCCGACTCTTGCACACATTTTGTTCACAAGAGTAGCAAACACACAGACACACACACACAGAGCGTACAAACACTACATGTCTCCTCTTTGTCGGAGAGACATAACAACGCATAGTGAGATAAAAAAAACTAGAGCGGGTAGTGGGTGAATGTCTGCTGTTATGAGTGTTTCTGATGCAGTTTGTGCCCCACTGTGGTTGTTGTGGTGTGGGATGCGTCTGCTTTGTGAGAATGAAGAAAAGCGCCCTTAATCGCCATCGTTTCTCTTCACGCGATGTGAATTGATGAATAGTCGAGTGAATTTGCCGGGAAACTGTTTATGGGTTGCATTGGGCATACAGCGTTACAGGCCCGCGGGGATAGGTTGAGGATTTGAGGGGTTCTTGGTGTAGTAAGCACGTTGGTGCTAATTTCAAGTTTGTTTGAAGTCCATTTGATAGATCTTGCAGTATTTTAAAATTTACTTATATGTCAAGTATATTGGGAATCTTCAAAAGTTGACGGCGAATTTTTAAGTTTCACACGGTGGTGCGTAGAACGCGTCAAGATTGTGCATATGGCAATATTTTTTTTTAACTTTCATTTTGTCGGGTTTTGAGACGAGGGAAATTTTAATGCTACTTAGCACAAACTTTTCAGGTAGTTTTCAAGTATTTAAAAACTAAGCAGATTGGACCAATAGTGCCACTTAATAAACGAGGATGTGATCGTTTCGAAAACATCACTTTTTGGTCGCTGCGTAACTTGTAAGATATGTTTTTGGGCAGCTATTTTCTCATTGGTCCTTAGTTTAGGCGCGAAGCTCTTTGATTGGTTGCACTTTTAATTAGCGGCGGCTGTTCTGCCAGCAACTATATAAGGAACTCGCTTGCTGCGCCATCAGCAGTCGATTTTATGAAGGCATGGAGGCCACACGTCAGGTGTGAGTCCTAGTGGTGCACAGGGGGTTGTTACATGTGGTGCTGGTGCACGGAGAATTGTTATTTTGAATAAAGTATTAAGTAAGGAAAATAAAAACGGATATTGAAGAGAGAGATTAGTTTGCTTTCATAGCATTTTTACTTGGATACAAAAGGAAAAAAAACGGAATCTCAGAAATTATAAGATATTGCAATCAGTCTTGTGTCTTGTTCGTCGCCATACTTCTTCGTGAAAGTCAAAGACGCACAACGCTGGGACCCGAAGATACACACAGCTAACAAATGCAATCAGTCTTGTGTCTGTCCGTCGTCATACCTCTTCGTGAAAGTCAAAGACGCACAATGCTGGGACACGAAGATACACACAGCTAACATTTTGGGGGCTCATCCGGGATATGACAGCAAAGTGTATGAGTCATCATGGAGAAAATGCGTGAATGGATACAAATCGGTCAGGCGTTGAGATATAAAGACGCAGAGCTTCTACAGTTTGTGCAAAACCAGGAGGAAAAAGCAGTTGAGCAAGAACGCGTCCCAAGAGAACGTGAGATACGTACACAGGACGTGAGGATCGGATTAGACAGCAGGAACTGGAGCAGGCGGATCGAATCAGGCAAGAATTGGAACAACAGGAGAGGGATCATGCACTTGAACACGAACACCAGAACCATGATCAAGACGGTGACGGAGCGCAGAGTCACAACGCTCAGTACCGAGCTTCTCGCCCAAAACTTCCGAAGTTTGACGAGAAGGTAGACGACATCGAGAGGTTTGAGCGCTTCGCCAGGAATCAAGATTGGGCTGAAGACACATGGGCGGTTAGGCTTAGCCCACTTCTTACGGGGAAGGTACTCGAAGTCTGCAGTAGTATGCCCGTCGATAACGCCAACAACTACGCCCAGTTAAAAGCCGCGATCTTACGACGTTACCAGTTGACGGAGGAAGGATTCCGAGCCAAGTTTCGCGAAGTGAAGCCCGAAAAGGAGGAGACAGTCCGCCAATATTATGCAAGGCAAGCAAACCGTTGGATAGAACTGGAAGGGATCGAGAGCATTTGAGGGACTTGTGCTTACGTGAACAGTTCATCAACATGTGCAGCAGTGATCTCAGCCTATTTCTCCGTGAAAGAGTTCCGCCGTCCATTGAAGAGGTAGTTAGGCTGGCAGAGCAGTACCTCTAGGCACATGGAGGGAGCATCTCGCAGATTCGGATCAGGACCGTGCCAAGTGGACAGAAACCAATACCTCGGTTAAATCAGTCACAGCAGGGACGCAAACCTGAAACGAAGAGCAGAGCCATCGTTTGCCACAACTGCAACAAGGAAGGCCATTTCGCGAGAGAGTGCAGGAAACAAGGCAAACGGTGGTGCGCGACAGTCCCGCAAACGTTCTCCACAGAACTGGCGGAAGAGAGAAGGCCGTGGCAAATCAGACGCGTTTGGAGTAAAAGACGACGAATACCGACATCGGGTTGAGCGGAACGTCAAGGATGGAAATCTTTGCTTGGCGAACGGAGATGCCATCCCATTTGCAGGCGCATTGTGCAGCGGGCGGAAATCGGAGAACTTACCACTCTACGAAGGCCACATTGGAGGGCATGGTGTGACTATACTACTAGATACAGGATGTGATTCCGCAGCCGTTCGCAGTAGTTTGGTGAATTATGTTCAGATGACCGGGAAGTACAGTAGTTGCGTTCTTCTCGACGGAACCATTAAGCGATTTCCAATGGTGCGGATAGACGTGGATACCCTCATAATTAGTTGACAATGGGATGTCATGGTGATTGACAAACCACCATTTGATCTCACTATCGGGAACGTACCAGACCTGAAACCACAAACCATTGGGTGCAACTACAAGACAGAGGTCAAGTACCTGGCGAACGGAGCACCGTCAGCGAACCTTCCGCCACAGGAAGTGAAGATGTGGCCGTGGTGGCAACACGGGAGCAGGAGAAGAAAGACGCCCAGTAAAGCCTCTTGTCACACATCCCGTGAAGGTCGAAGAAGTAAACTCGGAACAGCTTATTGCGCTCCAAACCGAAGACGAGACACTTCAGAAGTTATTCGGCCATGCGAAAGAGAAGACGGTGTTCTCTTCAAGAACAGGAGCTACATATCGTTTTGCCATCAAGAATCGGATATTGACGCGGTATTACTACCACAAGCAGGGCGACATTGAAGTTAAGCTTAAGCAGACAATGGTGCCGAAACAGCTCAGAGAACGCGCCATGTCTCTCGCACACGAAGCGATTGTTGGCGGACACTTGGGGACAAAGAAAACGACCGAACGGATCACCACGAACTTGTATTGGCCTGGAATTGACTCGGACGTGAAACGTTTCTGCCAATCCTGCGATGTCTGCAACGTACCATGCCGAAAGGCAGAGTACAGAAAGTGCCTCTAGGAGAGATGCCGATCATCGATGTGCCTTCGATCGCGTAGCAGTGGACTTGATTGGACCGCTTGCCCCTGTTTCAGACAGAGGACATCGTTACATTCTAACCGTGGTGGATTATGCGACCAGATACCCCGAAGCAGTTCCTTTGAAGCGAATTGACACGGAGACGGTCGCGGAAGCCTTATTGAGCATATTTTGCAGGGTCGGTTTCCCCAAAGATGTGTTGAGCGACAGAGGTGTGCAATTCATTTCCGACTTGATGCGAGAAGTTTCACGATTGATATCGGTCAAGCAGCTTTTTACCACTCCGTAAAACCCCAAGTGTAACGGACTGTGCGAGAAAATAAACGGAGTACTGAAGAACATGCTGAAGAAGATGTGTCAAGAATGCCCAAAAGACTGGAACAGATATTTGCCAGCTGTTCTGTACGCCTATCGAGAAGTGCCCCAAGCAAGTACTTGATTCTCGCCGTTCGAACTGCTGTACGGTCGAAAGGTGCGCGGTCCGCTGGACATACTCAAAGACTGTGGGCGGACGATGACATGCCGGAAGAAGTGGTGAACACTTACTAGTATGTGGCGGATCTGCGCAACAGACTTGAAGAGACGTGTCGTATTGCAAGAAAAAGTTTGCTAGAAGCGCAAGGAGTGGCCAAGCACCACTACGACAAGAAGGCCAGGGACAGACGCTTTGCAGTGGGACAGAAGGTGTACCTACTTTTACCTACCGATACAAACAAGCTCCTTCTGCAATGGAAAGGCCCTTACGCTGTAACGAAAGTACTGGGCCGCATGGACTACGAAATAGACGTCGCCGGGAAAAGGAAAGTGTACCACACCAATCTGCTGAAAAAGTGTGTGCAACGCGCAGAAGACGAAGAGCAGAAAATTGATGAAGATATTGACGAGTTTGTAGGCTCGCTCGTATCGCCGTTATTGACGAGGAAGAACCGCCGGACGAAGATCGGGAACCACCGCTACATCTGCCAACCACGGAACAGCAGAAAACATACAAAGACGTGCATATCGGCCCGGATTTGACGGAGTCCGAACGTTCCAAGGTAAATGCAGTACTCGAGGAATTCCAGGATATTTTCTCTGACGTTCCCGGACTCACAAATCTTGGAGAGCACAAGATAGAGCTGACGACAACAGAATCGATCCGTGTGAGACCGTACGCTGTTCCTTTCGCAAAACGCAAAGCGATCGACGACGCGGTCGAGAAGATGCTCAAAGCCGGCATTATTGAAGAGTGCGCGTCAAAATACAATTCGCCGGTGGTCCTCGTCAAGAAGAAAGACGGATCGAATCGATTTTGCATTGATTTCAGAAGACTGAACACGATCACGGACTTTGACAACGAACCAATGAAAAATTACGAAGATATCATGGCACGGATCGGAACCGACAAAATCTTCTCGAAAATTGATTCAAAGGGATATTGGCAGATACCGATGGCCGAGGATTACAAACGCTACACGGCTTTCACTACATAGATTGCATTGTTCTTTAGATCCCTTTCAACTGCTATGGTCATATCGGGATCCCCCTGCCACATTATACTGAAATGGGGCATTCCAGCCCTCCTTCTAACCCTTACATGTAGAGTGCCTCACAGGGTAGCAAGGAGGAGTCCCAATTTTAAAGTCTTAGGTATGACCCGACCGGGGTTTGAACCCACGATCTTCCAGTCTCGAGGCGGGCACTCTAACCACTGGGCCACCGAGGCTGGTCCACTACATCGAGAGGAACGTTTCAGTTCACGAGGAATCCATTTGGCCTGATCTACGCCGAGGCGAAGTTCAATCGTGTGATGCGTAAGATGTTGACAGGCCTGTGCAACGTCGACAACTATGTTGACGATCTCTTACCACACACGGCGACGTGGAAGGAACACATGAAGACGTTACGCGAGTAGTTCGTTCGCATCCGTGATGCTTGACTCACTGTACGTCCGACAAAGTGCTTCATCGGATACTCTGACATCGGTTTCATTGGACACGTCATCGGCAATGGAACGGACGAGAAAGTGGAAAGGATCCGAGATGCTCCGCGGCCCCAAATTAAGAAACAAGTGCGTTCGTTTCTTGGGATGGCCGGATTGGTATTCATGGTATTTTTAGCAGAGGATTAAATATTTCGGAAGAGGTAGGTAAGTGAAAAAAAGGTTGATTGTAGTAGTATAATTATCTGACATCGCAGGTGGGTAATGGCAATAGTTTGCAAGTTTGATGAAGAGGTGGGTGGGTAGGTTTATATTACTGTGATGATATGATACTTCAAGGTTAGTTTGACTAGAGTTTAGACTATTGACAGGGTATGGGGTAGAGGCGAGATACCAGTAGAACTGGGGCAGGCCCAGTTAAACTGGTACCCCGAGGGGGGTCGGAACATAGATTGCGGCCCCCCATTGGGTCAAGAGGCTCCTTTAGAAATAAAGGGACGGACCCATACCTATTTCTCGCATTTTTAGGGTTACAGAATTGATTCCTGCACTTTTAAATCATCTGGCATTATCGTCAACTTAAAAATGATCGGAGACACCCAAAACTAATATTTGAAACGGTTATATTAACAAAAGAAATGTTTTGCAGTGTTCCTTCTTATCGCTCAAAGTTACCTATTATAGCCCGTTCGAAAAATATCATATTTATCATATTTTCGGGTCATACAATTGATTCCTGCACTTTTAAAGTGAAAATTACAGCTTTCCTCAATTATCGTCCAATGTCCCTTATTATCGCCCACCCGAAAAATATCATATTTATCATATTTATCACATTATCGGGTCATAGAATGGATTCCTACACTTTTAAAGTGAAAATTACAATTTTACTGCTTTATCGCAAAAAATTTAAATACTATCACCGACCCGAAAAATATCATATTTATCATATTTTCGGATCATAGAATTGATTCCTGCACCTTAAAAGCGAAAATTACAACCTTCTTGCATCATCGCCCAATCTCCCCAATTATCGCCCACCCGAAAAATATCATATTTTCTGGTCATAAAATTTATTCCTGCACTTTAAAGCGAAAATTACAACTTTCTTGCATTATTTCCCAATGCTCCATATTATCGCTAACCCGAAAAGTATCATATTTATCGTATTTACGGGTCATACAATTGATTCCTGCACTTTTGAAGTATAAATTACAACTTTCTTGCATAATTGACCAATTTTCCCTATTATCGCCCACTCGAAAAATATCATATTTATCATATTTTCGTGTCATACAATTGAAATCATTGCAGCCCAGTAAGAAGTACTTGCATGTAACATATTGTGCCCCTGGGCAAACTGGAACTTTGCTTTTTTAAAGAAAAAAGTGGAAATGTGAAAATTTCTAAAAGTTGGAAATTTTGAAGCTCCGTAGATTCAAAAACAAGCATGTCCAAGGACATGACCCAGCCTTGCAAAACTCTGAAACGAATACTGCTGAGCCAAAAATTGAATAACTTTGTTTCTGAACGTAACTTTTTCATAATTTTAATACATAAAAACGAGTTTTCCCGGGTGGAACAATAATACGAAAAGGCACATCTGCAATATATATATTTCCACTATGTAAGGTAACAAAAGCATGTGCCCAATAGCTGTCGGGAACTGTCGCGGACAAAACTCCATCGATATACTAAGTGAACGCATAAATTTTGTCCAGTTTTAACAAGTCCTACTTTAGTCAATTTTTGGCCGATTCCAACAATAATACAAAAAGGCACATCTGCAATATATATATTTCCACTATGCAAGGTAACTAAAGCATGAGCCAATAGCTTTCGGGAACTGTCGCGGACAAAACTCCATCGATATACTAAGTGAACGCATAAATTTTGTCCAGTTTTAACAAGTCCTACTTTAGTCAATTTTTGGCCCATTCCAACAATAATACGAAAAGGCACATCTGCAATATATACATTTCCACTATGGAAGGCAACAAAAGCATGTGCTTAATAGCTTTCGAGAACTGTCGCGGACAAAACTCAATCTCTATACTAAGTGAACGCATGAAATTTGTTCAGTTTAACAAGTCCTAATTTGATCACTTTTGGCCGATTTCAACAATAATACGAAAAGGCACATCTGTAATATATATATTTCCACTGTGCAAGGTAACAAAAGCATGTGCCTAATAGCTTTCGAGAACTGTCGTGGACAAAACTCAATCTCTATACTAAGTGAACGCATAAATTTTGCCTAGTTTTAACAAGTCCTAATTTGATAAATTTTGGCCGATTTCAACAATAATACGAAAAGGCACATCTGCAATATATATATTTCCACTATGCAAGGTAACAAAAGCATGTGCCTAATAGCTTTCGAGAACTGTCGCGGACAAAACTCAATCTCTATACTAAGTGAACGCATAAATTTTGTTCAGTTTAACAAGTCCTAATTTGATCAATTTTTTTCTGATTTCAACAATAATACGAAAAGGCACCTCTGTAATATATATATTTCCACTGTGCAAGGTAACAAAAGCATGTGCCCAATAGCTTTCGAGAACTGTCGTGGACAAAACTCAATCTCTATACTAAGTGAACGCATAAATTTGATGAGTTCGGTAAGGTATTCTGGTGCTCTGCCGTGGAGACAGTTATGTGTGAATACAAGAATTTTTAATTCTATCCGCTGCTCGATAGGAAGCCAATGTAAGGATTGTAACAAGGGAAAAGCGTCTTCGTACTTGGACACACGGTAGATAAGTCTGGCTGCAGCGTTTTGGACAGATTGAAGTCGCTTCAATAAGGAACGATTTATACCAAATAACAAGCTATTTGAAAAGTCCAGTCTTGAAATAACGTATGCGTGAACGAGTGTTTTGGTAGCAAATGGCGTGAGGTATCGACGTATCCGGTTTATATTTTTTATGAAATACATACTGCTTTTAATTTTTTCTGAGATAAATCTTTCCATAGAGATATGAGTGTCGAAAAATGCACCCAGGTTCTTCACGCAGTCACTTGAGTTAATCGTTATATTGCCCATGTTAAGGGATAGGGATGGTGTTTTGCGAAAACTGTAGGAGGAGCCGAAAAGAATAAGTTCTGTCTTATCTTCGTTTAATTTGAGCATATTGATTCTCATCCAGTTTTTTACAGCAGCTATGCATTTCTGAAGACAGTTTACAGCTTTGTCTGGACTGGTGCGAGGATCAAAGGACACGTATAATTGGCTATCATCGGCATAAAAATGGTGAAGTAAACCAAAGCGACTAGCGATATCTGCGAGAGGTGTTACGTACATGGTAAATAGCAGCGGGCCCAGGACTGACCCCTGCGGCACGCCGAAGCCAACTGTGACATCGGGCGATAGTTGGCGATTGATCAAGACACATTGAGAACGTTGATCTAGATACGATTTTATCCAATTGAGGGCGTGGCCTTTGATACCAAAACGAGTCTCAAGACGGTGAAACAGAATCGAGTGGTCAATGGTATCAAATGCAGCGCTGAGATCTAACATTGCGAGGGCAACCATTTTCTTCTCATGGAGAACAGAGAGTATATCATTTTGCACGCGAAGGAGGGCACTTTCAGTAGAGTGGAACATTCTGTACGCAGACTGGTATTTGTTGAGGAGGGAGTGCGTTCGAAGGTAGTCATTTATCCTTTTGGCCACTAGACGCTCGACGAGTTTTGACACAAAACTTAGATTGGATATGGGTCGATAATTCTTTAGTATATCAGGATCAAGCGAGGCTTTTTTTAGTGTGACTATTGCACGTTTGAGTGTGCTGGGGACCTCTGCTTTCTTAAGTGAGAGGTTGATAATCCGGGTAAGCATTGCCGAGAGCTCCGGCAAACAGGCTTTGAGTAGGCCCGTTGGTACTGGGTCGAGGCCGCAGCTAGACGATGGAGATTTACATATTAAAGATTCAGCTTCCCTAACAGTCGCAGGTTGAAACTCAGTTAAAGACTGTCCACCGGTTGGAGAGTGATCAGGCAAAATCTTTGAGCGTAGTTCATCAAAAGTAACTAGTGTTTCTTCGAGACTAATATCGTTTCGAATACGCACAATTTTATCAATAAAAAACTCGCAGAATACGGTTGGAAGTGCTTCTTGCGGTTTATTTGATGGGGTGTGCTTTGATTTATTCCAGCCTAGGATCTCCTTGGTGACGTTGAACAAGCGTTTTTGATCTTGGCCGCATTCTAAGACACGGTTAGAGAGAAATTCAGCCTTTGAATCGTCTCGAAGACGGTTCACTATGGCACATTATTTCTTATACGCCTGGCGATCGCTTTCTAAATTTGATTTCAGAAATCGACGTTCCATTCGACGCCGGACGGTTTTTGCCTGTCTTAGGTTTGAGTTATACCACCTGGTGTTCGGGCGTATAATAATCGTTTTGGAGGTCTCAGGAGCATGTGTATCTAACGCCCCTCTGAGACTGTGGTTGTAGTCGTTCACTAACTGTCCAAGGTCATCAGTTTGGGAGCATTTCAAGTTTTCAATGTCTCTACAGAACAGTTCAGGGCTGACTGAGTTTATTTTGCGATACGTTATTTCCTTTACAATGGGGTTTGGCTTTAACGTTTTTAGTCCAAATTCCAATAAAAAGTGATCAGAAATATTGAGATCAACCGTGGAGACTTTATCTGGCAACACATCGCTTTGGGAAACAATGACCAGGTCTAAAATGTGGCCACTGATGTGTGTGGGAGATTTCACTATTTGTTGGAGACCACGAGAGTCTAGGACAGCGTTGAACTGCGAAATGTATGAATTACTGTTATCATCAAGGTGAATGTTTATATCACTACACAGTATTATATCCTGGAACTTTGATGCTACTTGGATAACAAAATCTGAAAACTCCTCCCGAAATGCAGCAATGTTCACGCCGTGTGGTTCTGGACGATAGACAGTAACGAAGCATACCGAGCTGCGTTTGGTGCTGAAACTAGTCTCGATGCATTCAAAAGTTTTGAATGAGTGTTTATGACCGGTTTTGCAGTTGAGGCTCGCTTTGTATACGACAGCTACTCCTCCACCTTGTCTATCAACTCTAGGATTATGAACAAATGTGTAACCCCGAGGGGTGAGGACAGCTACTACTGCGTCATCGTCTGGCTTACCGAGCCATGTCTCGGTGATACACAAGATATCGAGATCCCGATAGGGAGATAGTGTCGTTGATGATCGCCGTTTTATTACGCACAGATCCCGCATTCAGCAAGCCGCACTTCAGCCAACGTTTTTTGCTACCATTGTGAGGCTGACGTTCAATTTCAGTTAGATTACACAGTCTAGCTCCTGGTCTAGAAAAATCAGCTGACTTGACTCTGTTTGTTTTATTCGAGATCCTACTGCGAACAGCTGATATCGTAATTATGTTGTTTGTGTTCACACGTCCAGTGTTTATATTGATATCCCTTGTATTGGTCACTTTTGTTTCAATAGCGCGTCCTATTTCTTGACTTCGCTCAGTAGACTTGTTAGAATCTCTGTTGTACTGACACATATCTATTCCGTGTATATGTATGCACAAATTGATTGGCACTAATAGCATGCATAGTATCGGGTACTGAGTAATCCTTTAATTAATGTCACGATGTACTTGGGATAATGCACTAAAACTTCACTTTTTTAAAAGCTCTACTTTTAACTAAAACTTCATTCAGATTAATCCACCAAAGTTTATACAGCAAGTTGATGTCTTTTTTGACAAAGACAGATATCTAGTTTTGACTAAAATTACACTTAAATCACAATTAATTTTATCATGACATGCCACATGCGGCTCACAATCACAGGGGCTTGACACCTAATTTAAGTTAGCCAGCTCTGACATCTGACTTAAATGATAACCTCCGGAAGGTAAGAATATGAGTTCCGCTAAAGCCTAGTGTACGGTATCCTGTGAATCTACACTTCTCGAGCTCGTGCACAATTACCTCGCCTGTGCAGAAAGTCAGCTCAGGGTGACAATAACTCATTTGGTGTAGTTCAATGTCTGGTGAGGGGTGCTTTTCACCGGCATATTTACAAAGGCTTTTATTTCTAAGCGATTTGTACTCTGTTGAGCTGAATATACTTGTATTAAAATGGCGCCTGAGCTTTAATAGAGTGTTGGGAACCGACGGCAAAACATACACGTTTTGAATTGCAAAAGGTGAAAGTTTGAAAGAACCTTTTTGTCATGAAACAACGGCGTACTAACAGACCTTGGGTAGTAGGAGGAGACACCATATCTAAGAGCGGACGCTTGTTAGCCAAATGTGGTGTTTTGTAAATATTTGTGTTCGTAACTGTATTCTTCATATGTTCTTATTTTAATTTTGCCGGTCCAGGCCTTAATCACACCACCTCACTTGGCAGCGGGGATTTGCAACTGGGACTAGGACACATGGGATATTTTGTTCATGTTGTTACTTGATCTAAAGCCGCGGGATGATTTACCTAAACGACCAGCCGTTCACTGTCATGGCGAACCATCATAACTGCCTCTCTTGGTTTAAGAATCGGACCAAAGCCATGTATGTATGTATGTATTGTTCTTTAGATCCCTTTTAACTGCTATGGTCATATCGGGATCCCCCTGCCACATTATACTGAAATGGGGCATTCCAGCCCTCCTTCTAACCCTTCATTGTGGAGTGCCTCACAGGGTAGCAAGGAGGAGTCCCAATTTTAAAGTCTTAGGTATGACCCGACCGGGGTTTGAACCCACGATCTTCCAGTCTCGAGGCGGACACTCTAACCACTAGGCCACCGAGGCTGGTCCAAAGCCATGTCTTGCCGGCGCATCTCGACGTCGCAAGAAAGAACGGCTCAATGACCAGGATTCCGGTCTTCATCCGGTAAATGTCGCAATCGAAGGTAAAGTGTGCCTGTAACATACTATAGTAGTAACAATTTAACAATTGAGTAGATCCCAGCAGTTTGAGACCATAATGGAGAAGCGCACCACAGATTCCCTTCATTTCTGAGATGAGTTCATCAACGGAACAAAATTTAAGAGGGTTGACGGTCAGCTGTTGGTTAGAGCGTTGGTCTGGTAATCCCAAGAACCCGAGTTCGTTTCCAGCTTCGTGTAAGCAGGGGACTGACGTTCGCTCCATTTGCCTTAGCTAAGCGAATGCAGTGGGTTAGATCAAGGAAATCAAAATTAACGCCCACTGAGGTTTCGACCATCCCTTTAAAAACTAGAAAGGCCAGTGCACACAAAACATAAGAGTACAGGCTTATATTATACACTTTCAATCGATACCTACTTAATTTCTTGCTTTTGTAAACAAACACAAATATCTCCCCGACTAAACCCATGACCCCCCCCCCCCTCCCAAAAAAATTCCTTTTTTTTCATTACTGAAATAAAATATTCATTTCTGTAAACGTAACCTTAATTCATTTTAAAAAAAACTCAAAATAAACGAAACAGATGGTGGTCACTAAAACAGATATAAATGTACGTCTTTTTTCATCCGAGTCTAGAAGGTTGTCGCTAAAACGGGTTTTACTGTAGGCGTTTCTTATCCAGATCGGAAGTTGGTCACTTAAGTAGTTTTACTGTACGTTACAATTTTATCCGGGTCTGGAAGTTGGTCAAGACAGGCAGGTTTTACCGTACGTCTTTTTACCCGAATCTGGAAGGGGTCACGACAAACGGTTCTCCCTTTACATCTTTTTATCCAGGTCTTGAAGGTGGTCGGGTTTTTTTTTCCATCATCCTTCACGCGCCCTCCCCCCCCCCCCCCCCCCGAGAGCTATTTACAGTAGGTCCGACTATAAACAAAACTCTAACCCTTTTACCCAAGGCACCGGTAACGGTCTGTACCCTAAGTGTAGTTATAGCCATGATAGACAACCTTGTCTTCGCACATTCCCATCGGCCAAATAGCACTAGAAAGGCATTCTTCATAACTGCGCATCAGATGATGCACCTCGGTGGGAGAAGGGGGAGGCATTTTGGTGCCACAATGGTGAGCTGCGTCTCATAACACACGATATCAGATGACCCACTTTAATAGCGAAAAATGCTTGTGCAAACAATGCTAATCGATACAAAATAGCTACTATATAAACCTTGGCAACCGAATCAAGTATGCGGCGAAAAAAAATCAATAGCTAGATCTGCTTAGACCTATAATACAATAGCATTCCATGACCTCGTAGATAACGACTCCATCATGCACCACAACTGACCTTGAACCCTGACTGAGTGGCATGTTATGTAACATCCGTAGATGAGAAACGCACACAAAGCTCAATTTCAGGCAGTAGCAAATAGCAACGGATCGACAGTAATGCTGTTACTGTTTTGAAGCTTTCTAAAGAATGCAGCAACACTCGAGAATCTTCTGGAAAACGCTGAAAGCCCCAGCGTAATTAACACCTAAGCTTAGATAACAAAGCAGCAAAAAAATTTGGAGGGGGGGTGTTGATGTTATGAACCTTTCTTGATTTGCTATACGAGTTCAATAATGTTTAACAAAACCGTGCGACTTATCCGAGGAATAACTACACCAAATTTAAAGTCGATCCGACATTCCAATGTCTAGATATATTGCTAAACAACAGATATTTTTTTCCCGTCAAAAGTTGAAACAGTCGTCTCACTGAACCAAGGAATATCCATATAAAATTTTAAGTCGATATGACTATCCGTTGTCGAGATATATAAAGATCTTGTAAAGATCTTTATAAAGATCTTGTTCAAAATATACACATTTTACGTGATGACGTCATACGCAGCATTCGACCATTCTACTCGCGAAAAATATTTAAAGTTTCTTTCGAACCTACCAAGCAATAATCCCACCAAGTTTCAACTTTCTCCGATGTTCAGCAGCTGAGAAATTTCGCACACAAGATTTTTACGTAATGACGTCATACACCTGTCCTAATCATGTGACATGCGTAAAAAGTTTACAGAGCCGTCCGACTGACCCAAGGAATGTTCATATAAAATTTAAGTCGATAGGACTTTTCGTTATCGAGATATTTTACTCACAACACCTCGTTTATAATCTAAACATATTTTACGTGATGACGTCATACGCCGCATTCGTTCGTTCAACTCGCGAAAAAAATCTACAGCGTCTTTCGGCCAACTAAGCAACAATCCCACCAAGTTTCAACTTTCTCCGATGTTCAGCGCCAGAGAAATTTCACACACAAGATTTTTACGTAATGGCGTCATACGCCTGCCACAATCACGTGACATGCGTCAAAAGTTGATAGAACCGTCTGACCTTACCAAGGAATAAATTAGGGATGGGTCGGGGCCAAATGTTTGGCCCCGGGGACCCGTGACCCAAAACCCGCCCCGTCCCCGGGGCCCCGAGGTATGTATATATATACAGACGAAACCGGTTAATCGCATAGCCAATTTGCCAAGCCCTGTTATGCGTTTATCCGATATATGCGTTTATCCGGAATACTCTTGCCATGCCTATTTTTTTCATTTGCGGTGGTTATTAGAGGTGCACACCCGCCCCTCCTCATCCCCGCATTTAATTTTTCCAACAGAAAAGAAAAGTAACGACTGCTTAGGTCTTTTCATTTCGATTTACTTTCTGCCATTTTGACGAATTAACCATAACCGACACAGTTTCGAACTATAAATGGTAACATTTCTTTTTGGCTGCGTATTTAAATGATTACTTCGCGCTCACGGTTATCCGAGGTAACGCGGGGATTAAGGGTTTCAGGCCATTAATAGTGAGAGCTCAGGCAGCGCGGGGATTAGGAGTTGCAGGCCATTATCTAGCGTCAGCTAAGGCAGTGCGGGGATTAAGGATAAAGGTCATTATCTAGTGAGAGCTGAGAGAGTGCGGTGGTTTAGAGTTCGAGACTCACTGTTAACAACCGCGAGTGGGGTTGGTGCATGTACAAAATGGGTCAACAAACAGAAGACAATGCATTAGATAAATAAACGAGGAGCAGCTCACTCCCTTAGTTCGCTTTAAGTGTGGCACTGTTTGGATAGTCACCCAGAATTATGCAATTAACCGGTGTGCCTCCCATTTTTTACGGGAAAAAGCTATGCGTTTATCCAGTTTATGCGATTAAGCGGTATGCAATTATCCGGTTATATTTCCAATAGATAGCATTGGAAATGGTTTGGGATTTGCGAATAATATGCGGTTAACCGATTTATGCGTTTAACCGGTATGCGATTAAGTGATTTCATCTGTGTATATAAAGTTCTGTCCAGGTGAGGGGGGGGGGGGGGGGGGGGACAGAACTTGGTCTTAAATGAAAGGAAATGGTCACTCTTTATTATTTTTAACATTTTAAGTTCCAAAACATGTTCATCACTGCAACAGATCCCAATCCCCCCACCTGAACACTATATATATACAGGGATGTGGTACCTGCATATGATTTTTTTTTTTTTTGACAACTGATGTCAAGCCTTCATTTCCATAGGAACAGTGTAGATAATTGAAACTCTTGACCAATTATTCTCAGATCTTAAATATCGAACAAATCTCAGCATTATTAATTTTCAAAAATCTACTTTAGGTTACTTGATTATTTTAACTCCAACAAACTTAATTAAGAATTATTGAGGATCCTGGAAAGAAACGCGTGTAATTCTACATTTTGTAGAGCAAAATTTAAAAAACAGAAATAAAAATCATCTCCAATTGTCTGTGATAAAATGCTAGTCCTAAGTTTCGTCACTCTTTAATGAATACTTCAAATAGATATAATAAAATAGACTGGTTTATGATTTCAAGTCTTTGTTAACCATTCATATCCCACTTTTCTCCTGTTCGAGTTAGGTATCTTCCAAAATGGCAACTTGTCAAAAACTGCCATTTTTAGATAACTGTAATGTAAGACTTAAGGTGGTTTCAACGCGAGTTCTCCGAAACTATTTATCCTAGGCATGTGCAGCCTTGAACAGTGAAAATATATATATTGAAGTTGTGCAATGTCGTGTTATTTTTCAAATCGGCCAAAAACTGCCAAAATGGCGACTTGTCAAAACTTGTGATTTTTTATTTTGTTTTGTATTATTTCTATTCATTATGTTATTTTTATTTAAATATCAAAATTATTTATTTGAAGATGTGACGGGGCCCCGGGGTCGAATTTCAACCCCGGGGTTTAAAATTTTTGACGGGGCCCCGGGGAGTCCGACCCATCCCTAGTCAATAAATCGATGAAGTTTGAAGTCGATGCGACGTTTCGTTCTCGAGATATCTAGCACTTTGTTCACAACAGAAAGACCGACACACACACCCACTCACACAGACACACGTACACACACAGAACGTACAAACACTATATGTCTCCCCTTGGTCGGGGAGACATAAAAATTTCGGAGTGTGCTATCACCACTGTCCAAAAGTAGTGTTCGCTGAGGGTGCATTTTACCGGTATGTTGATGGAAGGGGTCTCTAGAAGTGCTCTTCTGTGTCTTTGGTCGAAAACGTTGACAAGGATGTTGTTCGCCTTGAATCCCCATTGAGGTCAATCCCTTCTCTGTTGCAAAGGTGACAGCTTCAAACAACCTCTCGAGGTCAGACTATTAAAAATTCCGCAAAAAGGAAATGCGGTGATTCGATCTCGATGTGTGGCCGCTTTTGGCGAGTCCTAAGGTAATTTTTTAGTATGTATAATTATTATTTTTTGTTGCGTAGAAATTCTTAAAATTTTGCCTCAAATCCTGCCGGCCCCGTCTTAGTCTGGCTACCTTATCCAATGGGCTCCTTCAAAAATTAAAGGGATGGGCCCCCTCGAAGGACGCATGGAAAAAACTCTACAACACTTCAAGTCACATCTCAGGGGAGGGTCCTATCATGTGTGTTGCTGCTCAGTATTCGGGAATCCAGGAGCTCGCTAAGTCTGAACCGTAAGGTTCACAGCTTGGTCCACGCCTATAGAGCGACTACATGCAGTCGATAGGGTGATTCATCCGATTTCTTGATCTTTTGTTTCATGAATATGCTGACGAAACGAACCCAGTTCTCACGTCTACAGCGTGTCCAAAACACAGCTGCCAGAGTCATTATTGGCTGGTGTGAATTTTATCACGTTACACATACTAGAGCGGCCAGTGCACACAGGCTTATGTTATACACTTTCAGTCGATACCTAATTAGTTTCTTGTTTCTGTACATGAAAACAAATGTCTCCCCAACTAAACCCATGATCCCCCCTCCCCCCCCCCCCCCAAAGAAAATTCTTTTTTTTTTAATTACTGAAATAAAATATTCACTTCTGCAAACGTAACCTTAATTCATTTTAAAAAACTCAAAATAAACCAAACAGATGGTGGTCACTAAAACAGATATGAATGGACGTCTTTTTTTCATCCGAGTCTGGAAGGTGGTCGGTAAAACGGGTTTTGCTGTAGGCCCTTCTTATACAGATCTGAAGTTGGTCACTACAGTAGTTTTACTGTACGTTACATTTTTATCCGGGTCTGGAAGTTGGTTAAGACAGGCAGGTTTTACTGTACGTCTTGAAGGGGTCACGACAAACGGGTCTTGCTTTTTATCCAGGTCTTGAAGGTGGTCGGGATTTGTTTCTGCTAACCATCATCCTCCATACGCCCTCTCCCCCCCCCCCCCCCCACTCCAGCCATTTAATGTAGGTCCGACTATAAACACAACTCTAACCCTTTTACCCAAGGCACCGGTAACGGTCTGTACCCTAGGTGTAGTTATAGCCATGATAGACAACCTTGTCTTCGCACATTCCCATCGGCCAAATAGCACTAGAAAGGCATTCTTCATAACTGCAGATGACGCACCTCGGTGGGAGAAGGGGGAAGGCATTTCGGTGCCAAAATGGTGAGCTGCTTCTCATAACACAAGATATCAGATGACCCACTTTAACAGCGAAAAATGCTTCTGCAAACAATGCTAATCGATACAAAATAGCTGCTATATATAGAACACCTTGGCAACCGAATCAAGTGTGCGGCGAAAAAACATCAATAGCTAGACCTGCTTAGACCTATAGCATTAAATGACCTCGTGGATGACGGCTCCATCATGCACCACAACTGACACTGACCCCTGACCGAATGGCATGTTACGTAACAGCCGTAGATGAGAAACGCACAAAAAGCTTAACTTCAGGCACTAACAAATAGCAACGGATCGACAGTAATGCTGTTACTGTTTTGAAGCTTTCTAAAGAATGCAGGAACACTCCGAAAATCTTCTGCAAAACGCTGAAATCCCCAGCGCAGTTAACACCTATGCTTAGATAACAAAGGAGCTAAAAATCGGGAGGCGTGGGGGGAGGAGTTATGCACCTTTCTTGATTCTCTACACGAGTTTAATAATGTTTCACTAAAACCGTGCGACTTATCGGAGGAATAACTACACCAAATTTAAAGTCGACCCGACTTTACGATGTCGGAAACTTTTGCTTAACAACAGATAATTTTTTACCCGTCAAAAGTTGAAACAGTCGCCTGACTGAACCAAAGAATATCCATATAAAATTTGAAGTCGATAGGACTTTCCGTTATCGAGATATTTTGCACACAAGATTTTTACGTAATGACGTCATACGCCTGCCCTAATCACGTGACATGGGTCAAAAGTTGACAGAACCGTCCGACCTATCCAAGGAATAAATCGATTAAGTTTGAAGTTGATCCGACGTTTCCTTCTCGAGATATCTTGCACACAACACTTTGTTCACAACAGACTGACACACACACACATACACACACATACAGCTTCGTCGGGAAACGAATGACGAATCGGAATTTCTTCTCCAACTCGCAAAATCTACGCCAAAAAGCTTCGTTATTAGGGACTTTTCAGACTAAGTTGTGTATGAAAATCTCGGTAGATTTTTTTACATTCAATTCCGAAAGTGAAAATACAGAAAAGACAACAGATTAAGAGAAATTTAACAAAGCATGAACCCTGCGAAACGGAATGTTTTGTTTACATAATTTGCAGATTTTACACAATTTTTTGATATCTGCAACTATAAGTTTGCTGTGAAACGAGACTGTGTAAAAAATGTAAACAAACCGATTTTGTTTATAAACAAAGGCCACGTGCTTTCTGTAAAAGAGTATTAGGGAAACACTAAATAAAAGCCAAACAAGCGAAGAGTTTGTTTTCTTTTATTTACACCATAACCCCCCCCCCCCCCCCCCCCCCTGTAATATTTATTTTCTTTCATTTCTATACATAAACTATTTAACATAAATTGAAGCCTTACAAAATATTGAAGAGCAGTACAAAAGATATTCAAACAGATGAATGTTTAAAAACATAGATTTATACTATACAGATGACATGTTTAAAAACAAATTGTATTGTGTTGTTCTTTAGATCCCTTTCAACTGCTATGGTCATGTCGGGATCCCCCTGCCAAATTATACTGAAATGGGGCATTCCAGCCCTCCTTCTAACCCTTACATGTGGAGTGCCTCACAAGGTAGCAAGGAGGAGTCCTTAGGTATGACTCGACCGGGGTTTGAACCCACGATCTTCCAGTTTCGAGGCGGACACTCTAACCACTAGGCCACCGAGGCTGGTTTGAAAACAAAATACAGATTTATACAGATGATTGTTTAAAAACAAACTCTTTTAAAATAAAACCAAAAAAAAAAAAAAATAATAATAAAACAAAATCCCCTACTGATATAACCGTGATGTGTAAATAACCAACTCTATCTTATTTTCAAGCTCAGTGTTATGTGCACTAGTTAAAATTTAATGATAGACCGAAAAAACGTGAGGCAATGAAATATAAACCACATAAAAGCTTCCTAAAGAAAACAAAATACACAGCTCTAACATGCGAAATGTACGTACACAACCATGCACAAAAATCTGCAAGTTTAGAAACCCTGCAACACAACTTGGGTGCACTACCCCATCTCGTTCATAAATTTAAAGTCGGTGACTTCGTATAAGAAAAGCGAACTGCAAATAACACAATTAAAACTTTTAAACTGACATGCGAAATGCACGTACACAACCATGCGAAATGTGTGAACACCAACATTTTCTTAATCACGGCAACATCGGCAAAAATTTCCAAGTTTTGAGGCTCTGTCACATACCTTTCCTCGTACTACCCAATCTCGCAACGTTCATAAACTTTGAAATTGGTCACTCCGAACAGTGAACTTTCGAACTGACAAGCGAAATGTGCGCTCATACACACCCATGCAAAATGTAGTGCAACCACGCGAAAAGCATTTTTTTTAAATGCATCGGCAAACTTGCCAGCTTTTGTGATCCTGTCACATGAAACTTGCCCGTACTACCCATCACCGCCACTTTCATAAATTTACAGCCAGTCACTTTATACGAGAAAAATAAAATGCAAATAACACACTGAAACTTGATACGCTAACGCACATAACCATGCCAAATGTACGAACCCAAACACTTCTTAATATCGCGGCAAATTTGGCAGGTTTTGAGACCCCGTTACATGAAAATTGCCCGTACTACCCATCCCCGCGAGGTTCATAAATTAAAAGTCGGTCACTTCGTATCAGAACAGTGAATTGCATGTGAAAGTGATACAAAGAAAACTCCCCGCACTGTGTAAACCACATCAGAATCCCACAAACATGTCATCACAGCGAAATGTCCCCGAAATAGTTTCTTTTTTTTAAACGGATCTGAAGCCTCATCCGCCTTTTCATTTTTCTAGCAAAAATTTGAAAGGTATGCCCGCAACTGAACTTTGTCCCTGTGTCCCAAAATATCACATGCGAAATGTACGTCCACAACCATGTATGTAACAGGGTCTCAAACTTCGAAAATTTTGCCGATGTTTCTGTGAATTAGAACATTTTAGTGTTCGCACATTTCGCATGGTTTTGTACGTACTTAATTTGGTCACTTGGTGTGACAAAAATGGACTGCAAATAACGCAGTTAAAGCTGTCGAATTGACAAGCGAAATGTACGTACACAACCATGCGAAATCAAGTGCTAATGAGACCCTGCCACATATCATTTTCTCGTGCTACCCAATCTCGCAACGCTCATAAATTTAAAGTCGGCGACTTCGTACAGGAGCAGTGAACTGCAAATAATACAGCTAATACTTTCGAACTGACAAGCGAAATGTACGCACACATCCGCAACCACGCGAAATGTAGTGCAACCACGCGAAATCTACGAAGCAAGTATTTTTTTTAACACACCGGCAAACTTTGCAGCTTTTGTGACCCTGTCACATGAAACTTGCCCGTACTACCCATCACCGCCACTTTCATAAATTTACAGTCGGTCACTTCATACGAGAAAAATTAAATGCAAATAATTAAATGCAAAAAAAAAAAAAACACATTGAAACTTTCAAATTGATACGCGAACGCACATAACCATGCGAAATGTACGAACCCAAACACTTCTTCTTAAATACCTCCTCAAATTTGGCAGATTTTGAGACCCCGTTACATGAAAATTGCCCGTACTACCCAGCCCCGTGACGTTCATAAATTAAAAGTCGTTCTCTTCGTACAAGAACAGTGAACTGCATGGAAAAACTGATAAAAAGAAAACTCCCCGCACTTGTGTAAACCAAAACAGAATCCCACAAACATGACATCACAGCGAAATGTCCCCAAAACAGTTTCTTTTTTTTTTAAACGGATCCGAAGCTTCTTCCGCCTTTCTATTTCTCTTGTACAAATTTGAAAGGTATACCCGCAACTGAACTTTGTTCCTGTGTGCTAAAATATCACTTTCCTCTGAAAGGCAGGACTTGATTTCTTTCATCGTTGGCGGCTTGTATCGGTCAATGTGGCCTTGGAAATGTTTATGCACCGCCTCTTTTTCCTCTGTTGTCCATGGCCTACTCGAACCTGTAAAATAATTTGCACAAGTGTAAAACATGTATATCTAGCAAAATAAATTTGTGAGTTTACATTGAACTGCCGAGTATTGCAAAAGATAAGACGAGATAATAAAATGCAAGTGCAATGAACTGTCAGTACTTGCGAAAGCACACACGTTACATTCACTACAGCTTTCGCAACGCTATTAACAGAACCACGCGAAATGTACCACCTAAAATTTGTGAACCGAATGCTGTCTGTTAAATCCTACCTTTAGTTTTCTTGGGACTGGGCTCTGACCTGCGGCTGTGACCGGATTTCTTCTGTTTCTTTTTCATAAGTGATGACACTGAGGTGACAGGCAAAGGAATTTCATATTCCACCTCGTCTGAAAGAAAGACACAAATGAACACGTCTAAATGCAGTGTCTTTGTTTATATGCAAGAGAAATTAATTATACATAGTGAGGGGTCAGCAACATACAATTAAAAGCAATTTTAAATTCATTCACACTATTTTAACTGTTATTTACACAATTCTTAGTATCTCCATGCGAAATGTGCAGTACGTCTTTCTTTAATATTTTTGCTTGTATGCTTGTACCTGAAGTATCGCCTAAAGCATCAGCGGTCGGTGGAGCAGGAGCGACAAGAGCTGCTGTTTGTTGTTTTTTTTTGCTTTGGTATTTACCAAAAACCTGCGAAATTCAAAGGTCACACATGTTATTACTACTGTCACATGTTTTGTACAGCCTTGTAAATGATAACTATATTTTGAATAATGTTTGAAAAAAACATAATAAAAAAAAAAACGTTCAATGAAATAGCCATTACAAATATTTTCCCCTTTATCATCTTACACAACTTTACTCCTGACTGTTTACGCACAAGCGAAATCCGATAAATAGTTTCCTTACCCAGCAGTCGTTGCTCCGTCTGTTATGATGTCCATTTCTCCCTCTCCGTCTGATTCTTCAATATCACCTGCGAAGAGCAAAGACGGGTATCAAATAAACCTCCAATTACATATACACGTCACTTTCGCACCAAACTGGACTGTATGTTACTTCAAATCTTCTCAGCTGTAAACCATACATGGGAACGGGGTCGAAAAAAGTAGGAAAATAAACGTACTGAAATACACACATCTTAAAACATATTCTGTGCGTTTTTAACATCTCCCTGTTACAATGTCAGCTAACTATACTTTTCAAATTTTCTTACAAATTTTGAAGTACATTTCGCACGTAAAGTACAACATAAACCTTCTTTCTACTGGTCCAGCCTGTGCAGTAACCTGGCCAATTTCCACATCCGGCAACGCTTCGTAGCCAGTTTGTTGGTATGGTTCCCTAGGCTTCCCACTGTTTATGGCAATGAGGACCTGTGCCACTTTACTCTTTTCGACAATGTCGACCTGTAATCTGTAATAATCCCTATGAACCCTTATGTCGTGACCCATGAAATTTGCCAAAAAGTCCGGCTCTACGTGCGGCAAGTTTAATACTTGCGACATGTGTTTTCGCATGTTTGTTGAATTAAAAATGTTCAAGTCGGTAAGGCCTGCTTCCACTGCTACCTTTTTTACCGTGACGTGCCCCTCCATCGGTGTATTATAATTTCCAAGACGTGCAAAGACATAAACTGAGTTCTTGTGGACGTACTTTTCGCGTAGTTTCAGCAGCAGCTTGATGTTTTCGTGCATTTCGGTTGTTAACAGCACCGATATTCGTCTAGAGCATTTCCCCAAGAACTCAATCCTGACCAATTTGTTTGCCAACTGCTTTTCGAATTCTGCTTTCCCGCTAGATATTCGGTATCTGGCTGTCATGAAATTTTCAGACCGTCAGCTAAATCCTTCAATAGCACCCTTTCGACCTCACCATTGCGTTTTCTGTTGAACATTATCACCTGTGCGAGGGTATACACCACGACTTCCCCATAGATGTCTTCTTTCGCCGGTTTCGTATGAAGTACCTTCATATGTGTTGGAAGAACTTGTCAATGTCTTGAAACGTTGGCAGAATTTTTCTCTTGTTAAATTTTCGACGCTTTAGTCGGATGTTAGCTCGTCTGGACAAACATGTGTAATAACGATCGAGCACAGAATGGAACACAGAGGCAATCTTGTTTTTCGAGTAGTCTCCATTTCGTAGGCAATGCATCTCGAATTCGGTTCAAGTGTTCTTAGAGTTCCTCCTAATCTCATAACCGCCGATGGATGGCTGAATTCGTCTTGTGATGCTGGTCCTTCGCGATGGGACATTTTAATAACGCTCTCCATTAGCCTGTAGTGGCCAGGGTGGACTACGTCTTCACTGCTTACGAACACATTGGGATATTTCTCGCGACACAGCTTAAGTAACTTGGCCAAAGCTATGACGGGTTGCGTTATCATACTTTGCGCCTTCGACATATGACCGTGTTTATCGGATAAAAATTCCATCAACTCTAGCAGCAACTTGTCGTTCTTTATGATCTCCGTCGTTTGACACGGGTGCATGCGTGCCAAAGCCTTTTTAACAGCTTCAGACTGGGTGTCCACTTGCATCATTTTAGCTCTTGCCTCAGGAACAAGTCGTTTTCGCGTAGTTTTTCCGGCGTCTCAACTGTCTCCCCTTCTTCCCGTCGATCTGCATTTTGCTTACACTCTCTCCTTTGATGACGTGCGAAGTTTTCTTTCGTTATCATTGCCTTGCAGTATGGACACAATAGGTACTCTTTTTCTTCAGTCGCTCTCTCCCTCTTCCTCATGGTGTTTCGGTATTGGACAATGAAGTCTTTCAATCCTTTCTTTTCGGCCTGTTTCTTGTACCAATAATCTCCCAATTTTCGAATTCTATCCCAATCCAATGCACGACAACGCTTGCTTTTGATTTCTTTTAATACTTTTATTTCGTCTTCGTTGCGATGGACGCCTGTGCAATATTCGGCTACACGTGCAATCAATTTGTGACAGAAGAAACAACAATGCTTTTTTTTACTGGCTGAGTCCAGTCTTGGTAGATCGAAATCACTATCTGCAGTTGCTATCGTTGAAGATTCAACTGCAGTAGCTGGTTCTGTATCCGAGGTTTCACTTCTTAAAGCTGATGGTGTTGAAAGAGTTCGTTTCGCTGACTTGCGACGTGACTTCTTTGGGGTCGATTTGACCGCCGTATTTTTGGATCTGTCGGTACTTGAACTAAGCATTGCTCTCTCTGTTATGTCTTTTTCTCCAACAGGTACCGATGAGTCCTCCAATTGACCGTGTTCGTCGCCTGAAATCTCGCTACTTTTCACTGATGATCTGCGAACCGTTGCTGTCGCCGCTTTTCCTGAAGTTGTGATAGCGGTTTCATTAGACCCACTGCTACTTGTACTAAATGTATGTTTTCTTCCTGGTAACCTTTTCTCGTTCGGAGTGGGTACGTAGTCTGAATCATGGTCATGAGCGAGGCCAGAGCTTCTGACAGACTTGGACTTTTTAGGATATTTGTCTCTCTTTTGTCTTTCCCTGGCGCCGGTAAGCCTTTAATTGACTGTGTTTGCCACCTGATCTCAGGCTACTTTTCTCTGCTGGTCTGCAAACCGTTGCTTTTGCACCTGATCTCTGGCTACTTTTCACTGCTGGTCTGCGAACCGTTGCTTTCGCTGCCTTTCGTGGAGTTGATGTGATAGGGGCTTCATCAGACTCCTCTGATAGGGGCTTCATCAGACTCCTCATCACTGCTACTTGAACTAAATTTATGTTTTTTTCCAGAGAACCTTTTCTTTTTTGGAGTGGGTACGTAGTCATGATCATGATCGACGGAAGAGCTTTCATCGGACTGGGGTCGTAACTTTTTCTGTTTAGGGCGAATTCGCAGTGAGAAACTCTTTGGCTTTTCTATCTGGGCCACTGATACGGGAGAACTATTTTCTATCTGAGCCACTGGTACGGGAGAACTCTAATTTCGCTATCGATGAATCTGAGACGTGTTTTTTCAACATTCGGTTCTAACGGAATGACCTCTCTTACGGACACCTCGAACACCTGAGGATCACAATCTTTTCCCGTCTCTGCAATAAATATATTTACCTAAAATAGCACTGCAATTCAGACAAGAAAATCATGGCAAATGCAAAGCAAGCCATTTTTACACAAGTAGGACAAAATACTACCATACCACAGCGAATGTAACCCCCTCTCATATGTTTGCATTATGAGCTGTTTACTTCATTTTGTTAATAACATAACTGCAACTGCCAAACCTCATATCGCACTTTTTTGTTAAAAACTAAACATTCTGGTGTATCAACATGTCGCTGTGAAACGAACCGAATTTTGAGAAAAAAAAACCACGTCAGTCTCCAGATTAAGGGCACCAAGAGGTGAGCGTTGAAACTGAGCTAAATCTATTTTTTTCTTTGAGAAAGGGGTGGGGTGAGGGGGGAGGGAAGGTTGCACCCCATCGTAGCCCCCTAATTACACCAAGTACACTTTTTTCATTCTGGTGTATCAACATGTCGCAGTGAAACGAACCGAATTTTCAACAACAACAACAAAAAAAAAAAAAACACACAGCAGACGGAACGGGGACGGAAGGTTGCACCCCATAATATCCCCCCTAATTGCACTAAGTACACTTTTTTCATTCTGGTGTATCAACATGTTGCAGTGAAACGAACTGAATTTTGAATAATAATAAACATAGGCATCGGAGATGTAGAGCCTTCAGCCAATAGCGGCTACATCACTGTGGGCCAGTTACTCTTTTGAAATACCGCGCGGACAAGAACAACATACAAGGTGCAACGGATGAAGCCACGGGCGGGTGTTTGCACATCTACACTATACTTTCTTCCTGTAAGGTTTCGGTGAAGCTCCGATCAATAGTTTTTTGAGATATCGCTCAGACAAAAAGGTTTACGGATAGACAGACGGACGGATGGACAGATCGATGGCAATAGCCCCCTAGTAACACCAATATTACATCCTGCGATTTTGTGAAACAAGCCTTTTGGGTGTGCTTATCAACTACCAAATTCGCAGTACATGTGTGAAAGCCGAATGGAAAGGACGGGGCGGTCTGGTCAGCAATAATGTCTTCGTTTAACGGTATTAATATTTTTCTGCCCACTACACTTTACCACTGGGAATAATTTCGGGAAAAGCAGTGGTAGAAGAGGCAAATGCAAGATCTAATATCGTGTTAGAGTGTGTGGTGGGATTACATACAATCTGATTAGTTGAAGGGAAATACTCTTTCATGTTTTGCAGAAAAGTTTTATTTTTGTTTTGAGATATATCAAAATTGAAGTCCCCAACAACAAGAATGCTTTTAAACAGATGGAAATTCGCAACTTCCCGAATATATTCTAAAAATTTTTCGTAACTGCACGTTGGTGATTTGTAAATAACTACAATGCTGTAAAATAATTCAACAGCAGTGTTGGTCTTAACTCTAATGTGTAAACACTCAAAGAGTGCAGTTGAAATAAACTCCTTGGACAACACTTTTTAGATAAAAAGCAAGGCCATGCGGAGGTCGTCGACAATCTGTTGAAACGAACCGGTCACATCTCAGTGGGGGATGAAAGCCATCTATTAAAAATTTTTTGTTATCATCGTCGGCTGTTAAACGGCTTTCAGCGAATGCGATAATGTCACACGCAAGATAGTTGTCATCACAGCGTACCAAATCAAAATGAGCGGGCATACTCAAAATTGTGCGAGAAGCAATTTGAAAATTAGACAAAAAAATTAATAAATGTCCCCCATTTGGTCAATTTTTTTCGGATCGCCAAAATGAGTAATTTTTCAAAAGAGGCCTACCTAGGGAGTATTCGGGCAAAATTTGAAGAAAATCTGATCAAAATTGTGGGAGAAGAAGCATTTTGAAAATTGGCAACCACAAAATTACAAACGTCCCCCATTTGGCAGATTTTTGGCGGATCGCCAAAAAATAAGTATTTTTTCAAGAGAGGTCTACCTTGAGAACAACTATCAAAAATTGAAAAAGTATCCGATCAAAATTGTGCGAGAAGAAGCAATTTGAAAATTGTGCACCAAAAAATTTGAAAATGTCCCCGATTTGGCCAATTTTTGGCGGATCGCCAAAATAAGTAATTTTTCAAAATAGGTCTACCTAGGGAATATGGGTGCAAAATTTGAAGGAATTCTGATCAAAATTGTAGGAGAAGAAGCATTTTGAAAATTGGCAACCACAAAATTACAAATGTCCCCAATTTTTGGCTGATCGCCAACAAAAGTAACTTTCAAGAGAGATCTACCTTGAGAACAACTATCAAAAATTGAAAAAGAATCCGATCAAAATTGTGCGAGAAGAAGCAATTGGAAAAATTTGACACCAGAAAAATTAAAAAATGTCCCCCATGTGGCCAATTTTTGGTGGATCGCCAAAATGAGTAATTTTTCAAAAGAGGCCTACCTAGGGAATATACGTGCAAAATTTGGAGAAAATCTAATCAAAATTGTGGGAGAAGAAGCATTTTGAAAATTGGCAACCACAAAATTACAAATGACCCCCATCTGGCCAATTTTTGGCGCATCGCCAAAAAAAGTAATTCTTCACGAGAGGTCTACCTTGAGAACAACTGTCAAAAATTGAAACGGAATCCGATCAAAATTGTGCGAGAAGAAGCAATTTGAAAATTTCACACCAAAAAATTAAAAAATGTCCCCTATTTGACCAATTTTTGGCGGATCGCCAAAATGAGTAATTTTTGCAAAGAGGCCTACCTTGGGAATATTCGTGCAAAATTTGAAGAAAATCTGATCAAAATTGTTGGATAAGAAGCATTTTGAAAATTGGTAACCACAAAATTACAAATCTCCCCCATTTGGCCAATTTTTGCCGGATCGCCAAAAAGTGTAACTTTTCAAGACAGGTCTAGCAAGAGAACAACTATCCAAAATTGGAAAGGAATCCGATCAAAATTGTGCGAGAAGCAATTTGAAAATTTGACACCAAAAAAATGTCCCCCAATTGGCCCATTTTTGGCGGATCGCCAAAATGAGTAATTTTTCGAAAGAGGTCTACCTAGGGAATATTCGTGCAAAATTTGGAGAAAATCTGATCAAAATTGTGGGAGGAGAAGCATTTTGAAAATTGGCAACCGAAAAATTTCAAATGTCCCCCATTTAGCCAATTTTTGGCGGATCGCCAAAAAAAATTTAAAGAGAGGCCTACCTAGAGAACATTCGTGCAAAATTTGAGAGGAATCCGATCAAAACTGAAGGAGAAGAAGCATTTTAAGTAAAAGTTTACACACGTACATACAGACGACAGATACCCCTCTATTGATAGGATAAGACCAGCCCGACATAGTCGGCTGGTCTAAAAAATGTCGAATGAAACGAGAAATACGCGTCAAGCAAAATATATGTTGTATATTCGTCCTCTTGTAATTACCTGAAATCGGCGCAGGGATATTTTTCGCTGCTTTCTTAATCTGTCTACAGGCTTGGTTAACATCCGAACTTTCATCACTACCTTTAAGCGGTCCCCCAACAATTTCACCCACAAAATGGGTCAAGTGGCTCTGATCCCTGCCGCATAACCTCTTTGCGGCTTCTGCCAAGGCCTTGATGTATCCCTTCCCGGGGTTTTTACACACCTCGTCTGCAGAAAAAATGACGGAATGCTGAATCATTCCACATTTCACTCCATACAAGTTTAGACGCACATAAATCATTCCCAAAAACCATGCGAAAACACACTGTGCGTAAAGGAAAACGACACCTTCTTATCATTCCAACGCGTGAGCACAAAAATTACACGTACACAATGGTCATTTCAATTTCCCTTCCACGCAAGTTACAGAGAGAACAGTTACCGAAGAGAAAATTTAAAAATAGGTGGTATACGAATACGCATCTACAGTCCGTTTAGCAATGAGCGCGTGCAACTGGCAATAGAGGGATTCAGCACTTCATCTTAAGATACTGAAAAAATACAAGTTCTTTTGGGTCTGATGCTTCCGGCTAGATAATCGAACCTGCAAACTTATGAAGCACTATCATGAAAAACTCAACAGAAACGGAGACTGGCAAACCATAAAACGACAAAACAAACATTTAACCCAATCACAGGGAAGGAAAAAAATCTGTCATTTCTTAATAACATATTACAAATTCCCACAGCCATAGGAAACGATTTGAGCTTCCTGGGATCGGAAACTTTCTCCGGACTAAAAATGAAAGAATTTTTTGAAATCATGCATCACTCTCAGCTGCTACAATACAACTATGCTACAATACACTGGTCTTTCAACTCTACAAAAGTATAATTTCTGCGAATAGGACGTCATCATTCCACAAGAACATGCAAAAACAAAAGGGAATCTAAATCAACCTGGTTTTACAGGACGTCCACGACCAGAAAAGGAAAGAAACAGAAAAATGTTTAAGAACTTACGCAAAGTCAAAACCGCAAAACGAGACTTCTATACTTCCGTCAGGGTCCCGGCCTTCCACACGTGCACGCCACCACTTCCTTCTATACATGTGAAGCACAACGTCACCTGTTCTGTAGCGCTGCAGATCAACGAACTGTTCTGGGACCTTGGTCTTTTTAATCCACCCTTTTTTTCCGCGGCATCTGTGAAAGCAATGAGAGAAATATCATTAGCTGACTATACTGGGAATTTGAAATAACGACAACACAATCCATAAATATTAGCGAAACTAACCGACAAGTGACCGGATACATTTTGTGTAGCATTGTGATTTTCTATCTTTTTTTTAACTGCTATGACCATATCGGGGCCCCCTGTGACATTATTCTGATATGGGGCATTCAAAATCTCTCTAACCGTTGTATGTGGAGTCCCTCACGGAGTAGCAAGAAGGAATCCCAATTTTAGGTTTAGCATAAGCTATAAGTGCGCGGAATGTTTTACATTCTAAGAGACCATTCATGCCGTTTTTTTTTCCTATCATTTACATCCTAATCCCACCTGAATTCAGCCGAAACGCAAAAAATTTCCGCAAAAGTCTAAGTGCGAATTGGCTTATTCTTTTAAGCATTCAAGGTGGAGGGAGGGGGGTGCCAAAGCATTCGGACTGCGTTCAGGGGAGGGGGTTTAAAATTGGCGAAAGTCTGTATACGTATTAACAGGGTTGGAAATTGGCAGGGGTCCGAGACCCTCCTTTTATTCTACCCAGAGTCCGACTGAGCCGCAAAAAGTCAAGTCTTCTTGCGCCCTATTTTATCTTAACACGGTTCGGATCCTCCCTAAATAGCTTTGGACCCTCCTTTGTCAAAGACCCGGGTCCCGAGGATCCGGGCCTAAAAAAGTTAGTTTCCAGCAGTGGTCACTTAGAAAAAATTGTAAACCAAGAAATCTATGAAAAGACAACATCGACAGCATTTTCAAGCGAAACTGAGAAACAATTTTCTGAGCCAGCATTCCTAACACTTAAATCCGTAAAATGAAAAGATATGTTAGCCCAGAATTTGCCGCACTCACAATTAAGCCTGTATTTTTACAGCAGCAACTTACAGAAAAAAATGCCACAAATCACACCAAACACGCTAAAACAACTTTTTCTCGTGATTCAGAAAATAACCGCGCTTTTAACATGTGTGTATTTACCTTTCAGGCATATCCTCATTAACTTTTTATCCACTATTTTTTTTTTCAAAAATTATCCACGTGTCCTGGACGCTTTCTGCATTGAAAGTGATGCAACCAAGAACACGGCCGCGCGCATACACCTCGTGACAGGTTAATCTGTATACTGAGTAAAAAAAAACATTCAAGTTCATGTACACAGTGTAGTGTTTCGCAGATAATTTCATTCCAAACTTTACCATATTTTTTTATAAACTAACACAAGCTAAAAAATATCACCAAACAAGCATTTTAATGGCAGAAAACCTTTACAAAACAACGGATTATTTCGCGCGTAAACAGTAACAAGGCAAGCCAATCATAAAAGTAGTGCTCACACAATTAGAACAGCGCACAATAATATACAGTCAGCCTGTCATGAGCGTGGGAATCTCGAGCTTTTAGCCCGCTCACAGATCAAAGCAAATCAACTGCGAAATAGAGCTTCTGATACGTGTTTGAATTGGCAATTCCGCATTGAAGGAGGACGGGGGTGTGGATGAGAGGAGGGGGCGGGGATCTGGGAAGCATATATGGAAGATAAATAGGACATTTGTCGCGAGTAAATAGTAACAAGGCAAGTCAATCATAAAAGTAGTGCTCAAACAAATAAGAAAGCGCACAATAATGCACAATCAGCCTATCACATGTGCGTGAGAATCTCTCGCTTTAGCGGGCTAAAGCGTTGATCAACTACCAATTTCGCAGTGGTTGTGTATTAGATTGATTGATTGATTTGTTTAACGACACCGGCAACCCGTTAGGGTCATATTGTGTCAGTTCTGTTACTATAGGAAGACTCAGTTGAAGCTAAAATCAATTAAAATAGACATAAAAAGTAGTGTATACATCTAAAACCAACTAAATTCAATTTAAAACTCACTGTACAAGTGTATTTCTTTCAGAAAAGAAATAATTTTACTTGGTCTACCTTTGTAAAAAGGTCTTATGGAATTCGCACTGTAGTAGCGTGAGCGAATGTTCTGAAAATCTGCACAATTGAGTAGAATATGTTTTACAGTCAAACGTTCTTGACAACCAATACATTCTGGCGGCGCATCGCCTCTCTAAAGATATCTGTATTAAAGGGGAGAGGGGGTTGGTTTGGTTTGGTTTGGTTTATTGGTGTTTTAAGTCCCTTTCAGCGATCTCAGCGCTATATCAGGACTACCCTGCCACATTATACTGAAATGGGCCATTCCAGTTTGAATCCCTAGGGGGATCATAACTGAGTGCATAGCTAATAGGCACGAGCAGGATTCGAACCCGTACCGGCTATACACCCTAGATCTGAAGACCAGCGCTCTACCAACTGAGCTACCCGCCCCCCCCCCCGTGGGAGAGGGGGGTTCTCGCCTGCAAAAATCGTAAGTTGAACGGTGTTAACATGTTTTTCCGACTAATAGGCTGTACCATTGCATTTTGCTTTTGTTACAGGAGGGGGGGGGGGGGGTGGTACACCCTTCCACTTGCGCTAATGCAACAATGCACTTTTGAAGTATTAAATTCAGTCAAAGTGAAATAAGCCGAATTTGAAAAAGAACAGCACACTTAAGATTAAGGTCACCAAGCAGTGAGAAACAAAACTCAGTTTAAGTGATATTGACGGAAAGACTGAGTGTATATTAGACTTCTACGCACATTACACATGCTTGTACACCCCAAAAATATAAATGGCATCACACAATAACCTGCCTCTACACAGCGAAACCAGGCGAATTTGGGAGAATTTGGTGAACACAGCACTGAAGTTTAAGGGCATCAAGTAATGAGAGATTAAGTCAATTTCAGAGATAGCCACAGAAAGATTGAGTGTAAACTTGACTACGTCTCGAGGAGTACTTCTATCCCCCGTGGGGGGATATGGTGTGTGTAAGGCTGTTGCCAGTAAGTCCAGTGCCGATTTTCAAAAGTCCGCCATTTTGTCAATTTTTGCACAAACCGGAAAATTCTTGGTCACTGCACTGCGGAAGGTTCCAGAAATGTCGTGTGCAAAATTTGAAACGAATCCATGTACTAATGTGGCCTGTAGGCGCGTGAGACTGCCGTATGTACGCTAAGTCCAGTACCGATTTTCAAAAGTCCGCCATTTTGTCAATTTTTGCACAAACCGGAAAATTCTTGGTCACTGCACTGCGGAAGGTTCCAGAGAAGTCGTGTGCAAAATTTGAAACGAATCCATGTACTAATGTGGCCTGTAGGCGCGTGAGACTGTCGTATGTACGCTAAGCCCAGTGCCGATTTTCAAAAGTCCGCCATTTTGTCAATTTTTGCCCGATCCGGAAAATTCTTGGCCACTGCACTGCGGAAGGGTCCAAAGAAGTCGTGTACAAAATTTGAAACGAATCCATGTACTAATGTGGCCTGTAGGCGCGTGAGACTGCCGTATATACGCTAAGTCCAGTGCCGATTTTCAAAAGTCAGCCATTTTGTCAATTTTTGCCCGATCCGGAAAATTCTTGGTCACTGCACTGCGGAGGGGTCCACAGAAGCCGAATACAAAAGTTGAAACGGATCTATACATCAATGTGGCCTGTAGGCAGGTGAGACTGAAGCGTGACAGACGGACAGACAGACAGACCGAAAAGTTTAAAACTATATCCCTCCGTTCCACGGGGGATAATAAGACATGTACGGACACGAAACACGCCTGTTCGCACAAAAAAAGTTATAAATTGCACTGAGAGTTTACAGTGACTGCAATTCACACACAACACGCATACATGTGGCTTGCGAAACAGACCGGCTTACATAAAGAAACCGAGAATAATATGTCAAACAAATGACTTGGTTTAAAAAAACACAACAATCTACGGAGATAAACAAACTCTAACGATTGCCTAATAAAATATAGGACACTTTGCTTCAGTTAAACAAAAATATGTACTTTAAAAAATGAAGTGGAAACTTTCTGATATTATCATCCACTACCAAAAGGGGTGTTGCCTTGTTAACCCTCAACTTTAACTTTGATTTTGGAGATTTATAGGCTACAAACAAAACAATAAATAACTTTAAAACGTATTTACGATATTATTCTTCCTGTTTTAAATACAATTATATGGATATAATCTACTAAAATGTCGGCCAAAAAGTAGACAACCACCCGGGTCCAGGTCCATTCCAACACGTGGTCGCGCTCCCCTGACACATGTGCTAGCACCTGATTGGCTGAAATGTGATATAAAAATAGATTTCACACAGATCGAAAGATGTGTACGCCTTCTGATTGGCTCTCGTTCCACGTGCTTTTATCACACACAGTTCATGGTAGGTAACCACCTATATGTTGGTGTGAGAACTATTTTACACAGAAAATTTTATGGTCTCTGTAAATTTCTGCGAAATAGGCATGTGGTCTCAGGTGAAAGAGCACGTCTTACTTCGCAAAATGAACCCCTAACACAGATCTGCGAAACGGACGACTCGCCTTTAATGCGAAACGGGCCGAAATTCGGTCCGTTTCACTTTAACACTGCAACGTGATACACACCAATTCGTCTTGTTTCCCGACGAAGCCGCATCCACACGTACACACACACAGAACGTACAAACACTATGTCTCCCCTTGGTCGGGGAGACATAATTATGTACAATATGCAGTGGCCTCAAGTATGGGACCGAATAGAAAGTTCTTTCCAATACCTAGAAAGTATTACACAATAGTTCTCAAGAATATCTTAGTGAACCGCTGGAGTGCTTATTACTAGAACCCAGGACCAGAAAATGTAAGTCGAGAAGTAAAGGTGCGGCGAAAGAAGAAGCACCAAGTTATGGAATTCGACCGGCTTCAATTTTTTCTTTAATTTAAAGAAATCACTAACGACTCATTGTTCAGTCTTACATGTAACTGGTCAATGATATTTTACCTAGGTTTATTTCGTTAACAAACGCTAGATTGGCTTGTGTAGCTTTACACATTATTTTAGTGTACATCGCTAAATCACCATGTAAAGGCCTTAGTTGGGCTTTTTTGGGTCTAACTGCAAAATTTATTTATCAATCCCGACACATTACAAGAATGTCCAGGGACATTGTGACCAGCCGAGATCTAGTGGATATGTGGAATAACCTTGTCTGGTTGCCGAAAGTGGTAGTCACATTGTACAAGCTTGTCCAAGGACAAAGCCGCAGCTAACGAAAAGCAATAAAACCAAATCCAGCGTGCTTGAACAAGGGAATTTCCCTGAAAAAATGGGCTCAAAGGACGAGATGGCAATGACCTAGCTATAGAATTAATTTAGCAACGGACCCGAACATAGACCGATAAATACATACAAAGATTTTTTCCCAGAAAAATAACCTCGAGCAACGTTTCGAAATTGTATCCACACATGTGTACTGTTTACATGTACTGTCGGACATACACAATTAGTTCAAGCAGCAGAAACGATCAGAAACGACCAAACACGTGTGCCTTTTGAAAAGAAGAAAACGCCGCGTCTAAAACATCATTACTTAAGTTTAATGTTTTGTTATGTATTATTTTGCAGGGTTTGCATTTCCGATCAGTGCGCATGTTAATTTAACTTGCATTGATGTGCAGTTTCCATTTCGGAAAAATGCGCATGTTTATTTAACTTGCCTTTATGCTCTGTTCGCATTTCGGACCAGTGCGCATGTTTTTTCAGCTTTTGTTGATGCGCGTTTGACTTTTCGGACCAGTGCGCATGTTTATTCAATTTGCATTGATGAGCGGTTCCTATTTTAGACCAGTGCGCATTTTTATTAAACTTGCGTCGATGCGAGTTCGCATTTCAGACCAATGCATATGTATATTCAACTTCCGTTCTGACGTTCATGAGTGGTTCGCAATTCGGACAAGTGCGCATATTTATTTAGCTTGCGTTGATGCGCTGTTTACATTTCGGACCACTGCGCAAGTTTATTTAACTTGCGTTGATGCGCGGTTATTATTTCGGACCACTACGCATGTTTATTTAACTTGCGTTGATAAGCGGTTCGCATTTCGAACCACTGCGCAAGTTTACTTAACCTACGTTGATGCGCGGTTATTATTTCGGTCCACTACGCATGTTTATTGAACTAGCAGTGACGCGCGATTTGAATTTTGGACCAGTGCGTACATTTATTTAACTTGTGTCGATGCTCGGTTCGATTTCAAACCAGTGCGCATGTTTACCAAACTTGCGTCGATGCGAGGTCCGTATTTCGGACCAATGCGCATGTTTAATCAACTTACAAGTTTTGGCGGATCGCCTAAAAAATGATTTTTTCAAGAGGGGCCTAACTGCAGAAGAATCGCACAAAATTGGAAAGGAATTCAACAAAAATTGTGGGAAAAGAAGCACTTTCCAAATTAAACGCCAATAAATTAAAAAATACCCCTCATATCTCCAATTTTTGGAGGATCGACAAAATTAGGAATACTTATAGAATAATCGTACAAAATTTGAAGAAAATCTGATCATAATTGTGTGAAAAAAAAAACATTTTGAAAATTAGTGACCATAAAATCATAAATGTCCCTTATTTGGCCAATTTTTTTGCAGATCGTAAATTTTCACGCTAGGCCTACCTAGAGAACAATCGTACAAAATTGGAAAGGAATCCGATCAAAATTGTGGGAGAAGAAGCATTTTGAAAATTAGGCAACAAAAAATTCAAAATGCCCCCCATTTGCCCAATTTTAAGGGGATCGCCAGAAAAAGTAAATTTTTAAGGAAGCACTATGTTAAGAACATTCGTACAAAATTTGAAGGAAATCTGATCATAATTGTGGGAGAAGAAGCATCTTGAAAACTGGCAACTACGAAATTACAAATGTCGACAATTTGGAAAATTTTTGGCGGATCGCCAAAAACAGTATTTTTTCAAGAGAGGTCTACCTAGAGAACAACTATCCAAAATTGGAAAGGAATCCGATCAAAGTAAAAGTTTACACACGTACACAAAGACGACGGATAACCCCCCAATTGATAGGATAAGACCAGCCCGACATAGTCGGCAGCCGGCTGGTATAATTTCAATCAACAGATTTATTTATTTGCATCATGACTTAACTCAAGAAAATTAACAAATGATATTTTTACCTATCCAAGAGAGAAAAATCAACACTTCACTATTTGTTTATTTTTAACATACAAAGTACACCTGTTCATTTTTTCGTGAAAAAAAGATAGCCAGTCGGGTCAAATTTTCTGCAAGCCGGAATGAGAAACAAAATTCTATTTTTCTTCCTGGCCTCATTTGTGTAGTTTTAAGGATCAACGCATCCTGAAACGCTCTGTTAAATAAAGTAAATAAACATGCGATATTAAAGCGAATTCTTGATAAAAAATCAGATTATCGGTTAAGGGAACATAAACGACAGTGAAATAGCGCGTCGGTTTGGTTGCTTCAGAATCGCGATTTTGAATATAGCCAAATGTGCCGTGAAATTAGGTCAAATCATGACAGGCCCTGGTCAGGAACGGAAAGAGTGGCCACATCACTAAGAGACAAGTAATCGTAGATTTCACAGTCCCCACCTTGTGGCGAACAGTTACCGATTGCAAATGCTTATATTGGGATGTTTGTAAGAAGTCGGACAGACAGGAGGGCGGACGGTCAGACGGACAGAACCCATTTCTATAGGCCCCCTTCCGTGGGGTGGGGGCCTAATTCGACTCTTACATCCAATTTAGATCTGCTACCTGAAAAGAACATGAGACTTAAGAATCTCCATGCTGAGGGTCCGTCCTTTTCGCCCGATTTCAATCCCATCGAACACCTACGGGATCCAGTGAGTCAAAGGGCACTGTAAAGTGATCCCTGCCGAGATAACGGGGCATAGCTGATTACTTACTTCAAGAAGAGTGGATATACATACCCCACGAGGACACTACAAAGCTAATACGAAGTATGCCGTGCAGATGTATGGTGATAGTACATGCATGAGGTGGACAAACCCCATGTCATTCGAATTCCCACCCCAGTGCTTTGGTGTGATATTTCTTGCTGATGTTTTTTTTTTTTTGGCAAATAACTGTTCTCTGTATCTAATAAACAAGTACGGATATCACAGAAGGTAAGTCTGTTTCTCTTTTGTTCTTCAATCAAACCACATGCTGAAAATTCCGTGAAATTTCACAGGAATTTTGTTCTCCCCAGTTGGGGAAAATTTTAATTCTATTATTAAATAATTTATATATCCTCAACATCGATTTCGCTCTGGGCTGCAAATTCTAGCTCCGTCCATTCCGCCAACGACATCACTGCTGAATAAGATGCAAAGGTGCTTTAATCACTTTCATTTTGTTTGTGTTGACGTGAAGGGGCACTATTTACACTATTATGTTGTTGAAACAGACTAAAAATGCATTACCGAATTAAGTTTGATTATTATTGTCAACCCGCCTTAGTCACTCAAGTACATATAACACATTTAGTTTATATATCGAAAACACAAGAATTAACATATATTTGAAGTTATTGATGTCATCATCGTCCAGGTGCACAGCCATTCTATTTGGTGTTTTGTGGCTTTACCGTGGCGAAATCACTGGAAAAGAAATGTTATGAAACATTTCCTTCTTTTTCAAACTGGCTCTGAAAACATCGGAGTACTTCTCCGGACCAAAGTCCCGATGCAAACTGTGAGCATTTTTTTTTATTTGATAAAATGACGAACCGTAAATTTTGGCCGATTTCAAAAATAACAAGTTATCAGTGAAACTGATGAATGCCTCCCGTCCCGAACTTTCTCGTTGGAGAGGAAATTTAAATTAAACCAAAAAAAAAACGTCGCACAACTTCAATATATATATTTTCACTGTAGCAACAATCAAAAGCCAGATTTGAATAGCGGCTGAGAGTTTGCGTGCACAAAGTCGCACTGTAGGCAACAGAAATACAGAAAAATTGCTTATTTTCAACAAGTCGCCCTTTCGTCACTTTTTGGTCGAATTGAAAAATAATGACAAATTGAATAACTTCATTATATATATGTATTTTTTCACTGTAGCAACAATCAAAAGCCAGGGTTGAATAGCGGCTGAGATATCGCGTGCACAAATTTGCGCTTCCAAGTGTCGCCAGACTGACAGACGGACCCGAATACTATAGTCACCCGCTGCGCCTGGGCCTTGTAGTTTCTGAGAACTTTTCTGGACAAAACTTTAATGTTTAATTGTTTATTAATTTTGACAAAGTGCCGATGTGTCAATGTTAGGCCGATTTCAAAAATAATTAGAGCTGCCAATGCGCACAAAACACAAGAGTGGAGACTTATATTACACACTTTCAATCGACACCTATTTAGTTTCTCGTTCTTGCAAACAAAAACCAAATGTATCACCGACTAAACCCATAATTCCCTAATTACCATTTTCCTTTTCCTTTTTTTCTTATTACTGAAATACTGATTCATTTCTGCAAACATAATCATGAATCACTGTCGAAAATTCAAAAATAGTAAAAAACTTGACTACGTCTCGAGCAGTACGTCTATCCCCGGTAGGGGGTATAGTTTGTGTAAGGCTGTTGCGTGTTGACTACGCAAAATTTAAAAGCGGAAGGATAGGTAGACGTAGTGTCTAACATTCAGACGAATCAATCCATTAACCCGTAGGTACGCTAAGTACAGCGCCGATTTTGAAAAATCCGCCATTTTGTCAAGTTACATCCGGACAGTCCCATCCGGAAAATGGATGGAGAATCCATCCATATTTTTGGCCTGTAGGCGCATGAGACTGCCGTATATACGCTAAGTCCAGTGCCAATTTTCCAAAGATTTTCAAAAGTCATCCATTTTGTCAATTTTTGCCCAAACCGGAAAATTCTTAATCACTGCACTGCGGAAGGTTCCAGAGAAGCCGTATACAAAATCTGAAACGAATCTGTGTATTAATGTGGCCCTGTAGACGCGTGAGACTGAAGCGTCACAGACAGACGGACGGACAGACCGAAAAGTTCAAAACTATATCCCTCCGTTTCACGGGGGATAACTAGAGCGGCCAGAGCTCACCAACAACAAAGTATCCGAAAATGTCAAACACTTTCATTACCCAGCCGTTGCTTCTTTTTCTTTTTTCTTGTTTGTTTTTTTTTTTTTTTTGTAAACAAACAAGTAAGTATTTGTGAAACACAAGCAGGCCCCAACCGCCCCCACCCCCAAACTCATAGGGGTATAAAGCGATAACGGACAGACGGACGGACACCCCAAACCTATAGGCCCCAATCCGAAGGGTTGGGGCCTAACAATAACCTTTTACCTTATATAACTACATCTGAATGAATATGTACCCAGAAATCGGCAGAGGGTCGGCGGAGGTACGTAACTTGACTTCTGGATATTTCAATCTTCTTTTTCTGCCAAAGTCCAGGTACAGGCGCTTTATCAGATGCGTCCCATTAACGTCCCATTCACCAACAAGGACGGGTAAATTAGGATGCACTTGCTAAAGGATAATTGAACAATGGCTGTTTAGGTGTCAGTTTGTTTGTTGTACAAATATAACGAAAACGCTCTCACAGTATTAGTGTTGTAATAGGCCATGGTCGATCCAAGTTCACGGGGCCATGAAAGAGGATTATTGTTAAATATCGGAAAATGTACATGTAATATTGTGGGCAATGGTGCTGTGATCATCGACCTTAGCAAACATGTTGCATCTTTACTCGAACTTAAGAAAATACTTATATTTTGGCAAACTACGACAATGATTTCTTTAGCAGTTGCAGAGGTTGTGTGGCCGCTGCCATATTGTCCGCCATCTTGCACTTGCCATTACGGTGTTGTGAGTCAAGATGGTCGTAGCTGACTCATAACACCGTAATGGCAAATGCAAGATGCCTGACAATATGGCAGCGGCAACACTGAAAACATACAACATGGCGACCGTTAATGATCTCATAGCCCGAGAACTACTTTTGCATAATTAAATCGTATATTCATACTGTCACAACATAACGCCTTACTTTTTTGCCAAACATTTGCTTGGTTGCAACTACATTTCGTCCGCAGTACATAATTAACAGCAGTAAAAAGTTTTTCGGCACGAGCGCTAACAGGGTCAGTTTGAAAACAAACTGACAAAAAAAGGAAGAATGAAGAAATAGTAAAAGAACAGTTAGAAAGAAAGAAATTCCGATTAATCGCCTCTTATGCCATGCACGGAACAGAAAGCAGTGGGTGTATTCTTAAGATTCCCCCAACCCACAGGGGGATTTTATTCGGGTCTGGAAGGTGCTCGCTACATCACCAACTGTCTACTTCACTGGTATATACCTTCTTCGTACGTTCCCATCGGCCAAAAAGCACTACAAAGGCATGCTTTATAACAGATGATTCACCTGAGTGGGAGAGAGGGGAAACATATTGGTGCCAAAATGGTTAGCTGCTTGTCATAACACAAAATATTAACATATCGCACTTCATAACACAACTTACACCTAACCCAGCGGCATGTTACATAATAGCTGTAGATTAGTAATGCACAAAAGGGTTAACCACAGACAATGTATGAAATAGCCATGGATCAATAGTAATGCTGCCACTGTTTTCAAGCATTCTGAAGAATGCAGGAACACTCGGCAATCTTTTGAAAAACGCTGAAAACCCCAGCGTAGTTAATAACTAGGCTTAGCTAACGAGAGAGCCGACAAAACGGGCAAGGCCGGGGGGGGGGGGGAAGTGATGTTTTGCTGACGTCATACATCTTTCTAATTTTCTAAACGAGTTTATTTTTTAACAAAAAACCGTGCGACTGATCCAAGGAATCACTTCTATTTTGAAGTCGATCCGAGTTCCCGTTTTCGAAACATATTGCACACAAGATCGCATTCAAAATATATACATATTTAACGTCATGACGTCATACGCCGCACTTGACAGAAATTTTCGGACCTACTAAGCAACAATTTTCTCCGATCTTCAGCAGTTCCAAAATCTCGCGCAGAAGATGTTTACGTAATGACGTCATACACCTGCCCTGATAACTTCACATGGGCCAAAAATTAAAAGAATCGTCCGACCTAACCAAGGAATAAGCAGGTCATGTTTTAAGTCAAGGGTTTATAGCAACTGCTGAAAGGGGTCTCACTGTTAACGGCACAGGGGAAAGAGGTCGGACATGAGCAAAATAGATCAAAAATATAGCAGACAATATGTTAGCTAAACAAACACGGAGCAACTCACGCCCGTGAGAGAGTTGGCTTCAAATTTAGCAGTTTGAACAGTCACCCCTAATTCTGCAATTAAGCGGTGTATCCCATTTAAACGAGAAAAAGCTTTGCCTTCATCCGGTTTTACGATAAAGCGGTATGCAAGTTTCCGGTTAAGAAGTAAGTATGTGAAACACAAGCAGGCCCCAACCGCCCCCCAAATTCATAGGGGTATAAAGCGATGACGGACAGTACGCGATTCAGTCATTTTATCTGTCTATGCGTTTTTGACGGTGGTATTTGTTAAATTAAACGAACAGATGTTACGCATACGCTGGAAATGTGTGTGTTTTCTAATGTGCTTTGAAAGATTTCAAAAATTTCAATATTTCTGAAATATTTCAAAAATTTTAAATTTTATGAAATTTTTAAAAATTTCGAAATTTTTACCAGCCCTGATAACGTGCATCATCTGCAGAGACATTCATTGTAGAACTGCGGATTAGACTTTTTAACCAAAAATTCCCCTTTTTATGTACTTAAATACTCTACTATGCGCTATTGAATTTATAGGAAAGTGCATTATTTATGTAAATAAATGCGTGCTTGGGTGAATAAAACTAGTTTTACTGCATTTCAAGAAAAATAAATATTAAAATTAAATGAACAAAAAAATTGTTTAAAAAATTGGGCGAAAAAAAAACCAGATTCTCCCAGATTTGGCCAGGTTGGGCCACTTTAAGAGATTTCGTCTTGCCGGCATTTGCCGGGCAAATCTGACCGGGCAAATCTTGCCAACCCTGCCAAGGAGAATTAGCATTTTCATCACGTGATCAAAAAGTGCCAGTGCCTGCGTCGGGGCAAAAAGCAAATTTTCTCCCTCTTTTCTACCAAATATAACAGGGTATTTTTCTTGTTCAGGGCCGATTGCATACATTTTGGCCCACTTGACACATGCCAGGAAGTTAGTTCTTTAAATAGGTCTTACCGTTTACAAAAAGTTTTATTACTTAACCTAAATATCGAAGAATTTGTATTGGTATAAAACAGTGCGATAAACTCCAAATAGCGCTCATTATGCCCTCAGTTACCCACAATGCATTGCATGAACGCGTCCGCAAGAATAAACCACCTCACAGTTTCGAGTGCGCATGCGTTGGTTTGACAAGTTTCCACAGTACTGAAGCAAAACAAACCCAATAAATGGAACGGAAGTCTATTTAATATATGAAAGAAAATATCACATGTTGGTAAGTTACACACATTTCTTTTTTGAAAAACGTACTCATAAATTGTCATATGTATATAAATGTACAAAATAATTAGTGACATTAAGTGTTTCATTAGAACTGTTTGTAAAATGTGGGCGATAAAAGAGGCTTTTAACTTTTGACTGAGTATCTTACAATAACATTCTGCATACGTTATTTTACTCTCTTCATAATGTCGTGCTGTGACTTCTCGAGGGAAACAATGGAATGGTATGAAGATTTATTAATCTCTCAGCGATGATAACGGAAATAACGTTTGGTTACTCGCCATTGCTTATCGCTGTTTGTAGCTCCAAGAAGCCATCCGCCACTGAGGTTCGCGGAGGGCTTCAAATCCTCGCTATATAACTATATGCAAGTCAACTACGCTCGCTTTGAGGCACCTCTGTGGCGACATTGCAGTATATTAAGATACATTCCCAGATTTATGAAGTGTTGTGGAGTGCCCTCAAAGAAAATGTGTTGTTGAAGACTGTACATATCTTGATTTTTCATAAAAGAACAAATTCTAGCAATAACCACAGGCAGACATCTTTTGTTTTCCTCTCATGCGCATGCGTAAATTTATGCGGAAACAATAAGGAGTTGTTATAAAACAGATGACCTCTGAGGAGATCTACGTGTTATGTATAAATACAGAGCAAATATATATTACAAAAAGTAGCTCCCTCTTACTGATATTATTTTCACGTAATCTCCAATGGACCTGCAGTGTAAACGGGTATATACAGAATCGACAGATCCCTACAGAGGTCAGCTATTTTATAACTACGGTCGAATGGCATGCTGGGTAGAACAAACCCGGAAGATAAACAAAACATTTGACAGCTGGCCGATGCCTGTTTTTTTTTTTTTACCTTTAATGTATAATTTTAAGAAACACAAGGCATAAAAAATGTGGCCTTGAGTGCACAAAGGGTACATATTGCATGAACTATATATATATGCCAACATAATATGGAGTACTGTGCCGACAAAGTGCCTCAGAGCAACTAAAGTTGACCCCTATGAGCAATAGAATGTAACGCGTTGTAGCTCTGATAAAGAAATATATCAAGTATAAATAATGAAGAGCTGACTTGGAGCTACGCTGTTTGCTATTGTGGGTTCGACTCCCACGGAGTGTTTGCATAACGATTTCTTGTGCAATGAACTGACACTCTCCGGTGGTAGCACAGCAAGATGAGCATTAAATTAGAACAATTAAGAAGTAAAACTGGTTAAGACCCATACTCCACCTGAATAAATCCCCACATGACGTAATTATTTTCAACCGAATTGCATGCTGACACTGTGTTAGATGGATGAGAGACCTGGATGTTAAGTCTTTGATAATTGTCACAAAAAGTGTGTTTTGGAAACTTCTATAAATAAAGTTCCACCTGTAGCTTAGATCATAATTTTAAAAAAAACCGACATGATTATACCTATCATATATTTATTTATATATATATATATATATATATATATATATATATATATATATAATACTCCTCCAGCCTTTCCTATCAGCTGCCCGCAATATATATATATATATATATATATATATACAACTGGAATGGCTATAAAATTTCGAATGCCGGTTTGTTTCGATCGGCGTCCAGTGCCACTGCTTTAATATCTCAAGCATTAACATATCGCTTTTTATCTTTTTTTAACGTAGTGTGTGTGATATATATACCTATATGCAAATAGAGAGATATTTATCTGCCTGTAAGCGCAGTTTTACCATTGCAAATTTACCAGAGAAACCTATGTCGCTAAACTCTATTACACGAAGCCCTTTCTGCTAATCGAGGTTATGAAACAATGTCTTTTGCATCAAAGCTTTTTACTCAAATCTATGTTTAGTAAATGGCGTTTTATTGCGATATAACTCTTCCCTAAAACACAACAAATAGTACCAAAACAAAGCTTGTTATTCATCCATTATCGCCCATATTTTCCTACATTTTCAAATAACTAGCTCAGAAAAATTTCAGTCATATGTGTATCTATCATCGATTTAAGTCTCCGGTCATCCTAGTCAAACTTTTTAATAGCTTAACAGCACAGACAGACTGGTACGAGGCCATAAATTTTTTAATAGTTTTCGCCTGTGACTGGGTTTGTTTTGGGCCACATTCTTTTGGACCTGTCAGAAAATTGAGAATCCACTCTCCAAACAGACCAGAGAGACTCCAGATACACCGTCCAAAAGAACACGTCTCAAAAAATCGAGAAATAAAAAACACAAATCTAGTTATTTTGTGCTTATTTCAGATAAATATGTAATTTATATGCCCAGAAATATATCCTGTGACAATCGTTTGTTGGGGCATTAATTTAAATGTGATCTGTTTTAACTAATAACATCCCTACCACTTCAACAGTACCAACGGTGTTACAGATTCGACCTCAACCTATAGTAACTGAGGTTAAACCTTTGGGTCCTCTTGTATTTCACTATACCTAGTGCAACCACGTCTAAAATCTTCCTTGAACTAAATTTCTACTCTTAAATGTTCATAATTCATATGCATTTTGACAAATAAGTTGTGCAAATGTCTTTGTTTACATTTCCGCCATCTTGTATCTGACCTTCTCGAGAGAAGTTTTCCGAGACAAAAACTGTCTCTAGATAACGAGAACTTATCCAAGAGAACACCTCTCGATTTTTCGAGAGCCTCTTGATTTTTCGAGACGGTCCAAGAGAATGTGGCCTTGCTTCAAGGCATCCCACGATGCATTGCGGCTTCGGAACTGTGAAGTGGTTTAACTAATAACTGAAAACAGATTTACTCGCCTGCTAAGAGGCATACAACTGAAAGACCATTGTAATTAAACTTAACTCCTAAATACACAAAATCATCCTTTATATCTAAAACAGAATTATTATATACAAACACTGTATTCCTTCTTAGTTTACTGCGGCAGAAAATAAGAAACTGCTTGACTTCCTCCAAGCACATAAATACTTAATCCTTCTCATTTCAACCATAACATATATAAATCCGAAACATCGATTAAACAGCTGGTCAATTTCATTCTACTGTGAATACATACTGCTATTGTGTGCAAAAGCCATGCAAAATTTCAAGATTGAAAACGTGGAACACCAAGAAATATTAAATTTAGCGTGGCATTTCAAAAATACATAAGGATAGATATACAGCACATGATTACTTTTGAATGATTCGGGCAGTTTTGACACCAAGATGTTTCTGTCTCATAAATAACCAAGTATTCTTGAAACTGGAGCTTTATATCCACGAAACAAATTTGTTAGTTTTTCTCTGTGCCCATGTTTGGATGTTAAATGGTATTGAAAATATTATTTAAAATTCACCTGAAGTACTTAACTTCTTATACTAATTTTTGCGAGTAAAATATGTTATAGACGTATGCGCGAAACAGAAAGACGAACACTGGTGTCAGTGATGCCCCGTGACTTGAATCTTTGTAATTTTGAAAAACTAACCTGTTAACAAGATATGTTGCTCTCAACGAAACGATCTAGTAAACGTCCAAAGCAGCTCTGCTAGCTCGTTGTTGGTATCCGCAGTGTGTTGCTGTCGGTGGTCATACGCATTGCCACTGGTCGTTAACTGCGAACATGCACTGTTCCAAAGGAAACGCTTATTATCGCATTGATATTAATTATTAACACTACCATTACTGGATAACCTATAATCTAGTATATATACCCTGTTTTTTTCTAAAACTCGCCACTTCTTCATTTCATAATTGTGCATAATTATTACATATCAGGGCCTACACTTACTATAATCATAAACTGACAAAACTATAAATATCAACCTCCAAAACACTATAATCTATGCTATATAATCTATGGAGAAACAGGCCATAATGGATATATTTCATGAAGATCACATACATACTGAACAATAGCTATTTACATTCAAATGTAACACATATATATATACTAATAAAGTTTTACAAAGTTACAGTCAGGCAAATGTTACTCTCCCCTTTCTCCCCGTTTAGTTGTTTTTAAGAAGCAAAACTAAAACACAGTCAAGCTATTTAATCTAAATTTTATACAATAGTTGCGTATTAAAGTACTGTGTTGTGAGCGTATTATTTAAATTACTATTTCGAAACTCTGACAGATTTTTTTACTTTGTGGTACGTAGGTGCTGAAGATGATCCTAACTATCCACTGTCGCTTTCCACTACTATTGTATTAATGTTTACATGTTGCAAAAAATCTTCGAACGACGAATGTTGTGATTTGAAAAGTATTTAAGTGATGTCAAAAGATGTACTTGGAAAATTTTTGATACAGAGATTAATGAGTTCACGAGAATAAATGAAAGTGGATCGAATGGAATTTAGGGACTGATAATTGAAAGATCGTGATAGTTGCATTAAAGCTTTGTCTTCGTTTTCATTGTCTATCCAATAAATTACAATGGTTTTATTATGGAGTAGAGTAAAATAAGATGACAATGTAAAAGTTCTTCTTTGTTCGCTCTGAACAATGGAGCTAAGCAGTTCTTCTACATGAGATGAAGTTTGATGAGCAAAACGCAGATGTGCGCCGACGGTGAGATAAAAGCGGTTGTCTTCATCATGAACTTGATTAATCTCGGAATGTGAAGGCAAAGGCAAAAACAGCAAGTGTTAATAGCGAATGAAACTGGAAAATCATCATTGATGCACGAAGAAGTGACATTTTTGTAACTAGATCGAATCAAAGTTTGACGAAGATGAAAATGTGAATATTTGATGAGCTGAGTGTCTGATAAATTGAAATTCTCTGATAATTTGTACTGGAACTATTATTGTTGGGAAACTGAAAGCTTTGACAAGATTACAGAAAAATCATACAAACGAATAAGTACAGCAGGTGAATTTTGGAGATTCTAGTAAATGATTTTTACAATCGATATGGAGTTCTTTGCTTACAAATTTCATTAATTTCCAATCTCACTCATTAATTCCACGGTTTGCAAATACTGGAGAAATTAGGTTAAGATCTAGAATAAACTAAAACAGCGCATCGACGGAATTACAATCTAAATATTCAGCTAATCGAAGTAAATCCTCAACTATGACATATGCAGCGTCTTCCGTTTGTGATAATTCATGAGCTGGATTGAATTGTTTTAGGAAAGTGTTCATTTATGAAATGTTGTCCAGGATGAGATGTTCTTTTTTCACATAACACGCATGGCAAAGAATTTCGGAATTTCTTCTTCCTATTAAGGATACCGTTCTCAATAAAATCTTCAAAGTCTAGTTGAAATGTAGCTTCCATTAAGTCAGTGTTGATTAAACCTGCCATTTCTAGGAAAATAGTGCAAATCTGACTATATAAATGCCACAAGCCACACATTTAATGTTCATGGAATAATAATAAAACACACACGCACTGATGGGAAGTATATATGTTTTCAAAGAATAAAAATTCTAATAAGTAAAAATTCAAGTAATTGTGCAAAATTAAATACAGTGCAGATTACGAAAGGAGAAATTATAATAAAGAATGCTTGTTATGTAAAAAAATTAAATGCACAAATCAAGCAATAAAACGTGTCTTTTGATATCAAGGAAATGACAAGGATATCATATTTTTTCATATTCATCCAGACATTTTGGTTTTCTTAATTTCCTTCTTATTATTGAATAAATATTCACCGGATCTATAACATTTTCATGTTGAACACTCACTGATTTATCATCAAATAATTTATCTAAATCTATTCCATAATCATCCTCTTACCATTCAGTTATTGCGTCAGTTTCTTCTAAATGTTTAAGGTCATGGTCATCTCTCTACCTGACCGTTTGCACTAAGATGATATAGTTTTGTGTGTGACTTTGTTATATTTAATTCCTTGCATATGGACTGAAAGAGTTTACTTTCGAAAAAAGAACCCTGATCAGAAATTATTTCAATTTGACACCAGAAACAACAAAAGAATTCGTTAACTATTGTTTTTGCTCCCGTTTCGCTGGTTGGATCCAAGACTGGAAAAAGTTCCATCCAGTTAGTCAATTGATCGAAAGAATGTAATTGCGACCTGATTTGCTTTGTGGAAAAGGATCAATTATGTCTATGCGGATAATTTCCATGGGACTAAGGGCAGTGTATTTAAGAAGTTATAATCGAGGTTTCCAGTTAGATTATTTGGTTTTGTTGCAAAGACCAAGAGTCTGGATGTGTAATTTTGTATCGAGATGACAACGTACCAAATGAAAGATGGTTCAGCTTGTTGTAGGTTTTTCGCAAACCAAGATGTCCAGAAGTAGGAGTGTCTAACAAGATTTTAATATGTCATCTTTCATCGAGTCTGGAACTAATAGCAAATATTTTGAACTTTTGGTGTCTTCCCATTGATAAAACAGCACAACATTGATAATTTTAAAATGATTTCTTTGTCTTCAAAATCGTTTCACAGCAGGACCACATAACGTAGGATCTTCTTGTAATGGTTCCAGGTTATTTTCAATCCATTGTAGCAATGGTGAAATGTCAGGATCGACCTCTTGAAATTTTTAATTTCTGTTTCTGTGCAGAATTTACAGCCTTTACATGGTAAATCCCTTAGTTTGATATCTTGGCGATAGTTCGCACAATAAGTAAGTCTGTCTGGAATTCGCGACAATCCGTCTGCATTCCAACGTTGCTTTCCTGGGCGATGTTTAGCCGCCATATTAAATTGGTTTAATTCTTCTATCCACTGTGCAAACATATGTTCAATGTATTTAGAATTTAGCATCCATGTGAAGCTGTTATGGAGGATGCGTACAATGAATGATTGAATGTATAAACTGACGGGTAAATCAAACAATGGCTAGTAATTCCTTTCTTGTTATATAATATTTACGACGTGACGGTTTTAATATACAGATTCCATATTCAATCACATTTTCCAGTTTCAGGCTAAGATTGTTTAAGTTGCCTATTGCGAAATCAGATATATCGGTGTCTAAAATAGAGGTTTTATTTAGGGATAATCTAGGACTGGTAAAGTGATCATGATGTTAATTAGTTTTTCGAACGCTTCATGATGTTGTTTTTATATTGATGCAAAATTTTTGATATGGTTACTATGCTAGTTTATAAGGCCAAGAAACTTACAACTTCCTTGCTATATCTGGAACCGGTCATGTTTTCACCTTCTCGGCGTTTTCTGGGTTTACTGCAACACTATCTTTAGAAATGAGCTCCCTAGAAATAAAACTTAACTTTGTGGGTTCAGTTTAAGGTTGTCTAAATCTTTCTAATGCTTTCCTAATAATCCGTCAATAGTCAATTCAAAAGGCTTACCATTATATTCAAAAAGCCCATATCTCGTCATAAAAGAAGTTTTGGAACGATCGCTTACATCAATTTCTATTTGATAATAGCCTCTTCTCATATCGAAAGTACTGAAAAGAACATTGCCAGAAAGTGTATCTGAACAACCGAAAAAGTACAACTAGCCCATTCAGATGTAGAACGAGAGAGAAATTTTGTATTTAATCACGATTCTAAATGTTCTTCTTCTTCTTGAAATTTAAATGGTGTTCGGCGTAAATGTTGTCTTACGAGTTTGTTACCTTTCGTACCAATTTTCATTTTTATTTCACCAAAGTACCCTATATCTTTTCATCAAGTCATTTTTTGAAAACACTTCTGAAAATTCTGTGAGAGTGTCTGCCAATCGTTTTGCTTTACCATCTGCCAAATTTGTTACCGATCGTAAAAATAAATCTTTCAAGTGTTGGGGAATTCTTCTACTGACTTGTCTTTTGTCTTCTCACGTCGAACTTAAGGTCCAGTGTAATTAGAAAAATCTTCTGGTATCGAAGCTCTTCCCTTTCATCATATGATTGAGAAATCTCGTCTTGAGTTTCAGTTTCTAGCACCAATGTATGGTTCTTTGTTGAAGTCCTGAGGAGTTTTGATTGGATTCATTACGCTGACTTTTGCTTCTTTTCCTCCTTTTGCTAGAGTTCGTGGAATTAGTAGTTTTTTACTGGAGCTAATCATGTAGGTTTTATTTGGATTCAAATATCCCATGAGTTTTACTTTTGCCTGTGTAATAGTTTCTGGTAGAAGTACAACTTTTTCTGCATTTAAACACGGCAGACTCGGCATTGAATAGAATTTTCGCGACTGATAGTAATTTTTTCCCTATGATTAAAAAGATTTGTTCTAAATCCACGATTACATTGTTTGCCACAAGAAAATCCAAACCAAGAATCACTGGATCTGTGATGGGAATTACGTATAAATCTTAATTATAGATGCTGTCACTAAACATAATCTTTACATTTTTTGCTACCTTTGCTGTCATTGTTTGCTTTTCATTTGAACCTCTAAGTGTTGTCGTTTCGATAATTTGTGTGGATTCTTTATCAGGCTGTAAATGTTTCTATTCAAACGAATTCATGAGCTCCAGTGTCGATCAGAGTTTCTACTATATTTCCTTGAATCTTAACATTTGTAATTATCGAGAAACATTTTTAATGTTTGTTCCCTTGATGTTTCTATTGTCTTTGGTTGATTTAAGCCCATGTTTTGTTTTGGACCGGTTCATTGGCTTCTTGGCCGGTCCTGTTTAGTTTCAGTTTTTTGTGTTGAAAGGAAACTGGTATTTTTGCTTCCAGATATATTCTTTCCTTCTTCTCGTACATCTTCATATGAGGTGCCAAGCTGTTCTGGAAATTCAAGAATATTACTGTCGACTTTTAAATTTCTTTTCTGTTCTCTATGGGATCTTTTCAATGATCCGTTTTCCTCTTCTTCTAGCTAAATTACTTGTTTTGTGTCTCATTGTGCTTATCTGTTCTACGCAATAATCTGTCACGCTGACTGAAGTCGCTGTCGTGGCTTACAGGTATTCATTCATACTCATTTATTATATTTCCTGTTTGCTCATAGATTACTTTCTCTCTATTACCGGGAGTTTCCGAAAAGAAGCTCCCCCCATATAAAAGCCCCGGGGCTCTTATTAGGAAACTGTTTCCCAATAGAAGCCCCAGGGCTTCGATTTGGAGTTAAAATAAAGACCTGAAAAAATCGTTTCCTAATAAAAGCCCCCCTCCTTCCCTGCAAGTTTTTTTAGAACTCGTGTTTACTGGCATGCAGACACGGTGCACTTAATCCTTTGATATGAGGCAGCCCTAGATATGTTCTGCGTCGTTGCTTAATCCTGTGCTTCGCACAAGGCGAACAGACACCCCTTCCCCCTCACTGGCACGTTTACTCCGGGGTATTACTGGAAGTATAACGGGCTGAGTACTGAAACAGGCGGCGTGATGTTGCCCCGCCTTGCCTGTAAGTCTTTTCAGAACTCGTGTTTACTCGCAATGCAGATGTGAGGCAAATCCCTAAACACGTTCTGCGTCGTTAATCCTGTGCTTCGCACAAGGCACCCCCCACTTTAACAGACTTTTTTAGTTACTATTGTTTTTGTGTTTTGTTTTTTTTGTGCGAATATCCGCAGCATGTAGCGTTTTAATAAGAAGTTGATGGTAAATTCTCTTTTTTCCAATAAAAACTTATCGACAACTTCCCCCCCGCCCCATCTAAAAAATAGAAGCCCCGGGGCTCTAATTAGGAAACTGTTTCCTGATAGAAGCCCCGGGGCTTCTATTTGGTTTCTAAATGAGCGCCTAAAATTGGCCAGTTTCCAAATAGAAGCCCTGGGCTTTTTTCGGAAACCCCCGGTACATTTCCTTTTCTCTATTCTATTAAAATCATGTCCTTAATCAGGACATAAATCTTCTCTTTTTTTTTTGGTCAAGCTTCTCTGTCGATAAGCATAGTTTCTACCCTTTTGTCTATCATCGGGAAAATAGTTTATCTAGGAGAGTAGTAGCCAAGAAAATAATCTCTAGATTTAATGCTAGAAAATGGCGAATCTCTTCTTGAAGAATCGTGATATCGGTTCTCTCTCTCTCTCTCTCTCTCTCTCTCTCTCTCTCTCTCTCTCTCTCTCTCTCTCTCTCTCTCTATCTATCTATCTATCTATCTCTCTGTTTTCATACCATCTTTTCCGGCTTTCTCAATCGTAATTACGGCGTTCCTCATCGTATGGACTGTATCTTCTTGAATGTTCTCTGCCAACGTAGTTGTCAGACAGTTGTCACCTGCATAAAGTGTAATAAGAGTGGAAACGTTCAGTTGGTTTCTGTTTCCTGAAATTTGTCTTGAAATATTTAAATTCCTTTTAGCTCATTTACACGGTGCGAACAATCGTCTATCTAGAACTTTCAAAACGAATTAAAACAGAATTTTTAACAAGTATTTATATTTATCGGCAAAATTTCCTACTTGACAAGAATACCATGTCGTAAATAACGTATTATAAGCCTATTCTACCTTGATTTATGCTAACTAAACTCCACATGCTTATACACTTCAACTCAACTGCAAATGCTCATTTTCACGAAGAGTTTCAGGATACGGAAACATAGTGCTGAGCTACACAAAGAGACCATCTAGTAGGCGTCCAAAGCAGAGAGTGTTTTTGACTGACAGCTCCTTGTTTGTATCCGCAATATGTTGCTGACGGTGGTCATCTGCATCGCCGCTGGTCGTTGATTGGGAACATACACTCTTCTCACAGTAAAGCTTATAATCGCATCGATGTTAATTATCTGTACTACCATAACTAGATAAGCTATAATCTGGTCTTACTACAATAAGGCAGGCTAATCATGTGCTTCAATGTAACCAAACCCGTGGTCGCAATTTGTGCGATACCTAAGAAGAAGACAGGCGTTGAAAAAAAATAACAGTCTTCAGTAGTGTTGGGACGGTTCAACTTTCTCACGGTTAGGTTCTGTTCGCTTTTTAATTTTTTGGTTCGGTTCAGTATTTTTTAAAAATAGATAATGTTCAATGCATATATTATTTGATAATTAAAAAAACAGGTCTCGATATGGAGATCTGAAATTAGTTTGATTACCGCTTTTTTAGTTTTTATTTATATTTTTATTGCTATGTACAAAATCAGGTACAAAGTAATATGATCGCTAACCTTAACTTCAATTCACTAAGTAGGTTTAGCTATGCTTATGCATAAATGAGACCAAGATCAACAAACATTTACGTTGCACATTTAACTACTGACAATTTCCGAACATCTACAGTTTGATAACATTATAATATCATTTTGGAAAGCAGCTCTTGAATCTCGTCTGACGTATACTTGCCCTCAAGATCTTTTTCCATGACAGATTTTAACGTCTCTCACAAGGTTGCTGTCTTTGTCATTTATCTTGAAGTTTTCCTTCATATTGAATAACAAGGGAGCTTTAACTGACACGGTTGGCACTTTCTGATCGCATATCCTAGCGTGGCAAGTTTGAAGGGCTTCAAGATTTCTTGAAGGTGCTCCAGATCCTCAAGTTCTGCTTCAGACAACAGAGGGAAGTCACTGACATTCTTCTTTATGTCTTTTGATGTAAGCGTTGCATATATTGCTGTTTTCTGTTCCAGGTACCTGTCAATCATGTCATAAGAAGAATTTCACCTGGTCCTGACATCTATCTTGAGCTGATGCTGTGGAATTGCTAGAAGCTCCTGCTTCTTTTTCAGCTCAGCCGAAGCAATGTTTGATTTATGAAAAAACGTGACGATTCTACGAATTTTGTCTACAATTTTCCGCACCTTTGGGATGTCTAGTGCTTTGGAGCGGGTGAAATGTAACGTGCAAGCAAAGCAAGGCAAATGGGGTGTAGTGCCAGCTTTCTTTGTAGCAATTGCCATATTTGCTGCGTTGTCTGTCACTCTACTCGTATGTTTGTCAGTTAGTTCCCACGCAACCAGTGCATGTGCAAGTACCTCGCTAATGTTAAGACCGCTGTGCGTTTCGTCAAGAACTCTTGTTTGCAGTGTGCACGTTTGAAGCTTCCAATGCAGGTCAACAAAATGCACTGTCACTGTGATGTAGCCTTGAGAAGCTCTGCTCATCCACCCGTCAGTGGTAAGTGGCACGTCACTACTAAACCAATAGTTTTCTGTTACTCTTTTTGAGACCACTGAGTACACTTTAGGCAACTCAGAGTTAGTGAAAAACCTACGACATTGAATCTGATATCGAGGCTCAAGTTCATGAATGAGTGCCTGAAATCCTTCATTTTCCACGACGGAAATTGCCTTGACGATAAATCTTATAATAGAGCTTGTTATAGCAATCGCTCTCGTTGAATTGGGCTTCAGTTTTTCAAAGAAGGGCTTTATGGGCGGCGATTTAGGTGCTATTGAACTCTTCTTAGTGTCTGTACTGCGCCTAGTGTAACTGTTTATGTTTTCCTTTTATATGGACCGTCAGGGTAGATGTACCACCTTGTGAATAGGCTTGGTGTTGCCCACAATGATTACACGGGGCATGGGGTTAACTTGAAATGATCCCAGCAAGCTGCGGTAAAATGGGATGGCGCAGATACGAGATCCTTTTCTTAGGCTGCCATATTCTCTAACATAGTATTCCATGTCGAAGAGAAACTAGTGCCTGAAAGAATAATGCACAGCCGGTTTGACGTAAGACATAATATCAGATAATTAATTAGAGCTTTGATCATAATTACATTCAAGGTGTAACAGTAAAAGCAGTAAAAATTATCTTTTGTATTAGTATTCACTCTGTTGGTTGTCTGTCACTGTCTCTCATAGTAGATTGCCGATTGTCATCAGCCTGCCATAGACACTACTCGGCCAATAGTGCCCATGTCGACCCACTTCCTGGTACGCGACCGTTCAGGTCGAGCAATTCAGCTACTCCACACCTCTTTAAAAAGGTTCACGGTTACGCTTCGAACCGTACCACCCCTAGTCTTCAATCAGTCCCTTAATTGTCACAATTTGTAAAACATGTAATTAGCCATATCGGTTACAAGACACCAACGCTACGAGAGAACCGCACTCTAATGTTAATAATTGTCAGTGATGCCTAAATAACGCAGATTTGGAGAACAGAGATATTTCCATACAAAGAATAATTCCCAAGGAACCAGTGTTCGATTGGACAATGGACGCTAAAATGCAAAAGACCTGATCACATCTCCCAGAAAGACGTTTGATAATGAAAGTTTGACCCCTACTTAATCGTAATAAGATCGATAAGATATTGTTACTGTTAGGGCTACCACAGGATTCCTGCACGCCAGGATTCGACTTGTCAACCTTGTTTGTGTAGGTTTTATGAGGAATTTGTTTTCGATGAAATACCTTCTTGGAAAAGCCCATGTTCTTCATAAAGGAAAACGTTTGCACCAAAGACTGATATGACACAACTGATATGTGGTAAAACTGCAAAGAGGTTATCTGAGATTTCCATGTTCATGGGAAATCGTGAGGCTCTTGGTTCGCGGTAGTCAAATCAACCAATAAAACTAAGACAGTTATGGCAGGCTTAGAGCTACTAGCAACAGATGTTGCGGTCTCTACTGCTAGTTTTCGAACAACCTTCAATATTATTGGCAATACAGGAAATGCCTTTAACACTGGCCGACGTCGCTAGTATATCAAAGTGTCTACCGCCAACGCCCCTATGTACGTTGAGGGAAACATACAGGTTTGGAAGCCTTTGTCGCTGGCACACAAGAGAAGCGTCTTAGGGAGAGAAGACAACATCCGTGACAGTGTACCGTCTAATCTTCAATATATACGAGACCACTCACTGATTGTCTATCGAAAATTGAACAACATGACCTCTGAGAAACAGGAAAGGGCTGCCATCATCTCTAAGACGTTGATACGATGTTTCTGATTTTGCCGAAATGGATGCTTAAGTCTTAAGCTTACTGTACTTGCATGTTTTCATCGCTTCATAGCAGATAGTTTTACCCTGTGAATACTGCTTGATATATTTAGTATCTCGGATACCTCGTTATCGTGATCTCCACTTCCAAGTCGATCTCTCGTGCTGTCTCCTCGTGAAGCAAACTCCTTTTCGGATAATTCAATTTCAAAAGAAGCAAACACGATTGAAAAAAAAAACAAACAAAACACCAACATGAAGCTAAATGGTTGGATATAAAATTTCTGCATGCTTTTTAAAATTGCAGGATGACTTTGCTTTGGTTGAGGAGGAGGCAGCTAGTATTCGGATAGTGGTTGTTTTTCTAGATTAAAAGAAATCGATTTTTCTACTAAAAGTACAGTAGGCAACAAGTGCAGGACTCTTGCTATTCCTATCAGGCAAAAAGTATGTTTTAACTCCTTTTATTTCGTAACTTTAATCGAAAACTTATTCTTTTCTCTTTTTTCTTCTCGCTTTTCTCCCCTCTTGTTGCTTATTTTCAACAAATTTCAACCATTACTTTTTGTCTCTAAAGCTAGTTCTTATCTGTTTTCATAACTTTGAATTTATGGGTAATCGAAAGGCTCTGTTTTTTATTTTACATAGCTTTTTTATTTGTAAAGCAATTTTCTCAAAGTGTTTTAGATTTTTTCCCCTAGATTTTGTTCTTATGCGTCATATTGAATCAAGTATGTTAAGAAGCGTTTCTAGACCATTGACTTTCTTAAGAAACCACAAATTTAGCATTTATAACCTCGTCCTTATCAAGTAGCGGTTACTTTCTACTTTTGTACATCAAATGGGTCCGGAAAATCGACAAGATATCGTAGAAATTTTCCAAGATGCTACCTCTCAGTCCATACGATTACTTGAGATATAAAACATGGACAAGCCCTGCCCTCATCGTCAAAGACTAATGAAAACATTTGCAAATCATAGCTGCAACGTTTCTTGAATTTATTAAAAACACCAGTGATCCGAAGTCTCAGACATTATAAGGCACAAAGTCAAAGTGAAATAGCTAGCCAAATAAGAGTGAGCATAAAAGAGAAATAGAATATAGCTATTAAAAATTGACGATTATTACTAGCATTGTAACATTAACGCCCCCATTATAAAGTAAGCTTTTAAAATGTTTACTATTTTACCAAGAAATGATTCTAAACACTACGTATTTTCAACTATCACCAAGAAAGGGAAAATAACTGCATAAACCCAAAACTGTAGTCTAATTATATACTCAGAGTCTAATGTGGGGCATCAACATCCCTTTTGCTGCAACAAGGCAAAGCTACTACTGTTCGACCTACATGGAATATTTGGCCAAATCTAACTGAATCTTACCTAGGTGGCCGGTTCACCACGGTTTTCATTTTTCTGTTATTGACTCCTATCTAATCTCTGTTGATAATACTTATACAGGTCGATCAAAATCTTCAGACACTTGACTTGATAAAAAACAGGTCTTCATGTAAATCATGTAAACCGCTACATGCAAATTCTCGTCTGGTTCTCCTAATACAGATTTGTTTATAAGCTTGTTTATAAGCTTGTTTATAATCTTTTCCGAAATTCACAAACACATGCACAGTTGTGGGTTGCGATAATAAACCAGATATATTGCCGGTATCTTTGGTTTACAGCTTGATGTGGGTTTACTTTCATATCCAGGTCCTCCTTGAATGTTTTCCTGAATGGCCTCATCAATCTTAAATCGCTGTGGAAAGATCGTTATGTTCACCATACAAATGGTCTCAATATTCTAAATCTAAAGTTAACCTGTCTAGGCGTCTTCTGAATAAAAGGAATGCGAATGCCAGCCAACTGACGTACTGACATCTACTCAAGTCTAATTCATGGCCCACACAAACAAATAGTTTACGCACAAGTATTCACTGCAACGTGAGTTCGTTGTTCTTGATTCATGGAATCTAAGTGCGGGTTACTGGTTTTAGCATGAGTGATAATTGCTGATCATGGAGATGCACTGTCACACATCAATAAAACGAAACAACTCTTCAGTGTAGCGCAGCATTGCACTCCAAAAACTCTAAGGTGTTATGTAATAGTGTGCTTGATCCAGTGTGTTGGACATCAGCTAACAGCAGTACGTCTTATTTTAGGTAAATGTCGTGGTAATTTCCAAATTTCTTGAAATATAAAGTATACCATACCTGTTGCGCATGATCCTCGTCAGATATATGTTGTGCACTTAATTCTTGATGCCAACAAATGCGTAAGATAATGATAAGAGTAATTGCAATCTTCCCTTTGTTTGTTTTGTTTATTGGCACATGGTTTAGACTTTTTGAGAATTTTTTATTTTGAAAGAGAAGACATTGTACATCACATTAATCACGCACACATTAACACCAAACACCTTTCAGCAACCTATCGCAGTTTCACAGTTTACGCATCGCTAGGTGTAGCAGCACCCAAGCAATAACGCAATTATTTTAACTAATGTTTATAAATTCCATGGCATCTACGATGCGGTAAACATTTGGAAGAAAAAATAGAAATGGAACAGAAGAGGTGCGCAGAAGTGTCATAGGGTTTTATCGAAACGCACATATGGCATGACTAATGTAGGTATGCATTAACAGGGCAAGGAAAGAAAGCAAGATCCTTTTGTTTTAATTTTTTAATTTTTTTATTAATTGTCCATGATGGACCAAGATCCCCATTTTTTCAGATTTTTGTTATTGGCTACTATGTCGTTTAATATCTTGAACTGGAATTTAAGTAGTTTGTTATCACGACATGAATCTCTTGAAATTTTGAAACTTTTATTTACTAGCGTAAGGTTAATCCCCTTGTTCTTCCACGTTTTTGAGCTAGTGACTTAATTGTTTCACTAGTTGTTCATAAAAAATCCCTTGACTTACAATTTATTTCATTTAAACGCTGACCACTTCTAGTTGAAAATATGTAACTTCCTAAAGTATAGATTTGATTATGTAAAATTTGTTGTTTAATTGGTTGTTGAATGCTAGTTAATGTTAGAAATTAACTTTGATGTTATATTTCCTCGTTAGTTCATCGCATGTTAGCCATCTATTACTTTTATTCATTAGATCTTGTGTAAAAACAATTCCGTTTTGGAACCAGTTTATAAAGAAGATTGTTTCATTTTCTGTAAGTATATCTTGATTGCTCCAGAGTAATTGCTTAGAGATTTTCGATCTTGGAAATATTTTTCAAATGCTTTTGAGGAAGGCCTGTAAGGGAGTTGTTTTACGTCAAAGTTGCAGTGTATTAACAGATTTAGGCCACCAAACTTTTCTAAGTAATAATTAACTACTTGGGAGCACTTTTTCGTCGCATTAATTTTGATAACCAAGCAAGTTTAAGAGCCATATTCTGTGATTGAATGTCAATTGCTTTTAGTCCACCTTCATCATAGTTTCTTATTACAGTGGTATATTTAAATTTTGATATAATATAACCCTATAAAATAATGAGGTTTCCTTTTGTGCTTGTTTTATGAAGTCTGCGTCACATCTGGTGTTAGAAAGGGAGTAAATTAAGTTAGATATTACAAGTGAATTAGTTATTAAACTGTTTCTAAAAGACTGATTCCTCTACAAGACCAAAATAGGTACTTTTCTATCATTTTTGAGATCTTATGGCTAATATTTTATTCGTTGCATTTTTAAGATCATATCCAAGGGAGATTCCAAGCATGTTGAAACAGTTCCGGCACACTTCTAAATCATAAACGCCTTTTCTCTTTTTCCACGGTCCAAGCCATATAAGTAAAGTTTTATCTTTGTTGATTTCAAGGCCTGATTGGCTTGCGAAGTTCTCTAGCGTTCGAAAAAATTCTCGGATTGATTCAACACTACCCAAAATACCTGTTGTGTCATCAGCAAATTGAGTTAATTTAAATTCACTTTTTTCGACCTTTAAGCCTATGATTTTGTCATTGTCTCGTATCATTTGGGCCATGAACTCGACCGCGAGGACAAAGAGTATACAGGAAAGACCACAGCCCTGTCTCACACCCCTTTGTAATTCGAACCACCCTGTGCTATAGCCATTATTCATTACTATGCTAGAAGTATCTCTATAGCATAGCTTAATCCAAGATATAAGTTTCGGTCCAAAATTAATCTTTTTAGTACTTTTAGCATAAAGTTCCACTCCAAACTGTCAAAGGCCTTTTCAAAATCTATTTGAAGGAGTAAACCAGGGATTTTTTCATTGTCAGTAAAGTCTAATAGGTCTCAAATCAATCGAATATTTTCACCAATATATCTTCCTTGTATAAATCCAGTTTGATCTTCATTTATTAGTTTATTTCAGATTGGGGATATTATATTAGCTAGACTTTTCGATAATATCTTGTAATCTGTATTTAATAAGGCGATTGGTCTCCAATTCTTAATAATCTCAGGATCTTTACTCCTTTTGTGCAACGGGGTTATAGATGCTCTTCGAAGTGAGAGTGGTAGTGTTCCTTCGGAATGTTATGTATTTAGGACGTTAATAAGTATGGTTTAGACTTGTGTTCGACGATGTTAGTTGGGCTGCCATAATCAGTAATCCCCTTGTTCTCTAACAGGTAAACAATATTTTATACTTGTTAAGCCCTTGTTTTCTCTTCTGTTGATGTTTGTTACTCAGTCTGGTGTCAAGTGTTTTTGTTGGCATATATGGGTATATATGCTGCGGAAATAATGTGTCTACGGGAGTTCTCTGGAATGCGCACAGTTATGATTCAAGGATATTTATAATATTCAGGATACATTATTCGGTATGGTGTGGTATGTATTAACTAATTTAAATTTACTTTTGTTTTAATTATTAATGAAATACCCCGCTGTGAGTCGAAAGGGCTCACAGGGGCGCACTTCAATTGTATTAATCAGTACGCCATTCTCGGCATCGCTGTTAGAACCGCAGGTAATCGTATTGGTACGCCCATTTGCGTAGAGACAAGCCTTGCTGATGATTATCCTGAACATGTGCCATCATGGTGTTGAGTTTATGTTTCAAAACACTGGGTAGGTTGCTGATAGGTTTTACAGAGAGAGTCAATGGGAATCACTTTTGTTTGCTCTTGCACTTGCCCAGTCCATTCATGATGAGGTGCCCAGCATATAATTTTTTAAATACATCTTAAATGATGTACGACAGATTCAGTGTGGACTGCTCCTCGAACTTGAGATGGCCATGATTACAAAAGAAAACAATTCATAATCATTGTGACACATGTATGCTTATTTTTGCATGTCTTCTTTGGTCATATGCTTGGGTACTTTTTTAATTTCTACAATACACTGTTCTTTACTTACCATATCCTCAGGAAAAGACTACTCAGTATCGGTATACCACGGCAGGGGAGCTTTACAGTATTCCTCAACTAGACTGGTCACAATGTAACAAAAGTTGTTGCGGTTGCACATAAATCAGCTGAAGTTGATAATAAAACAGTTGTGGTGTTTCTTTGTTATGTGATGGGTAGCAACTTGATCTGTTTCTCATAATTTGCATGTTCATCATGACCAGAAATGTTGGTGAATAGTTTTTGAGTATCTTGCTAGCTCCTTCAATTCTGCGTTTTTCGTTAATGTTTATGGAAAATTAGTGACCACATTCACACACACACACACACACACACACAAACACACACACACACACACACACACACACACACACACACACACACACACACACACGTACTCAGCTACGTCGGGAAACTAACGACGAATCGCGATTTCGTCTCCAACTCGCGAAATGTACGCCAAAAATCTAACTTCGTTATTAGGGACTTTTCAGACATAAGTTGTATATGAAAATCTCGGTAGATTTTTTTACATTTAACAAAGCATGAACCCTGCGAAACGGAATATTTTGTTTACATAATTTGCATATTTTACACAGTTTTTTATATCTGCAACTATAAGTTTGCTGTAAAACGAGACTGTGTAAAAAATGTAAACAAACCGATTTTGTTTATAAACAAAGGCCACGTGCTTTCTGTAAAAGAGTATTAGGGAAACACTAAATAAAAGCCAAACAAGCGTAGAGTTTGTTTTCTTTTATTTACACCATAACCCCCCTGTAATATTTATTTTCTTTCATTTCTATACATAAATTATTTAACATAAATTGAAGACTTACAAAATATTGAAGAGCAGTACAAAAGATATTCGAACAGAAGAATGTTAAAAACATAGATTTATACTATACAGATGAAATGTTTAAAAACAAAATACAGATTTATACAGATGAATGTTTAAAAACAAAACTCTTTTAAAATAAAACCAAAATACAGAAAAAAATAATAAAACAAAATCCTCTACTGATATAACCGTGATGTGTAAATAACCAACTCTATCTTATTTTCAAGCTCAGTGTTATGTGCACTAGTTAAAATTTAATGATAGACCGAAAAAACGTGAGGCAATGAAATATAAACCACATAAAAGCTTCCTAAAGAAAACAAAATACACAGCTGAAACTTTCAAACTAACATGCGAAATGAACGTACACAACCATGCACAAAATTTGCAAGTTTAGAGACCCTGCAAACACAACTTGGGTGTACTACCCCATCTCGTGACGTTCATAAATTTAAAGTCGGTGACTTCGTATGAGAAAGATGAACTGAAAATAACACAATTAAAACTTTTCAACTGACTTGCGAAATGTACATACAATACCATGCGAAATGTGCGAACACCAAAATTTTTTAATCACGGAAACATCGGCAAATTTTCAAGTTTTGAGACAATGTCACGTTTGCGCGTACGCCCTTCTTGCGACGTTCATAAATTTAAAGTCGGTCACTTCGTATAAGAACAGTGAACTGCAAATAACAGGTAAAACTGACAAGCGAAATGCACGTTTATACACAATCATGCGAAATGAACGTATAACAACCATGCATGTGACACGGTCTCAAACTTTTGAAAATTTTGCCGGTGTTTCTGTAAATAAGCACATTTTGGTGTTCGCACATTTTGCATGGTTGTGTACGTACTAAAGTAGGTGACTTCGTATGAGAAAAGTGAACTGCAAATAACACAATTAAAACTTTCAAACTGACAAGCGAAATGTACGCACACATCTACAACCATGCGAAATGTAGTGCAACCACGAGAAATCTACGACGCAAGTATTTCCTTTTTAAATACATCGGCAAACTTTGCACCTTTTGTGACCCTGTCACATGAAACTTATCCGTACTATCCATCACCGCCACTTTCATAAATTTACAGTCTGTCACTTTATACGAGAAAAATCAAATGCAAATAACACACTGAAACTTGATACGCGAACGCACATAACCATGCAAAATGTACGAACCAAAACACTTCTTAATACCTCGGCAAATTTGGCAGTTTTTGAGACAGCGTTACATAAAAATTGCCCGTACTACCCAGACCCGTGACGTTCATAAATTAGAGGTCGGTCACTTCGTATAAAAACAGTGAACTGCATGGAAAACTGATACAAAAAAACTCCTCGCACTTGTGTAAACCAAAACAGAATCCCACAAACATGACATCACAAGCGAAATGTCCCCAAAACAGTTTCTTTTTTTTAAACGGATCTGAAGCTTCTTCCGACTTTCTATTTCTCTTGTACAAATTTGAAAGGTATGCCCACAACTGAACTTTGTTTCTGTGTCCTAAAATATCACTTTCCTCTGAAAGGCAGGACTTGATTTCTTTCATCGTTGGCGGCTTGTATCGGTCGATGTGGCCTTGGAAATGTTTATGCACCGCCTCTTTTTCCTCTGTTGTCCATGGCCTACTCGAACCTGTAAAATAATTTGCACAAGTGTAAAACATGTGTATCTAGCAAAATAAATTTGTGAGTTTACATTGAAGTGTAGAGTATTGCAAAAGATAAGGCGAGATTATAAAATGTAAGTGCAATGAACTGTGAATTCTTGCGAAAGCACACGTTACATTCAATATAGTTTTCGCAACGCTATTAACAGAACCACGCGAAATGTACCACCTAAAATTTATATGTACCACCTAAAATTTATGTGAACCGAATGCTTTCTGTTTTCTTGGGACTCTCTGACCTGCGGCTGTGACCGGATTTCTTCCGTTTCTTTTTCATAAGTGATGATACTGAGGTGACAGGTAAAGGAATTTCATATTCCACCTCGTCTGAAAGAAAAACATAAATGAACACGTCTAAATGCAATGTTTTTGTTTATATGCAAGAGAAATTAATTATACATAGTGAAGGGTCAACAACATACAATTAAAAACAATTTTAAATATTCATCTACACTAAAATTTTCTTAGTCTCTCACTCCATGCGAAATGTTCAGTACGTCTTTCTTTAATATTTTTTGCTTGTATGCTTGTACCTGAAGTATCCTCTAAAGCATCAGCGGTCGGTGGAGCACGAGCGGAAGAAGCTGCTGTTTGTTGTTTTTTTGCCTTGGTACTTTTTTTCTTCTGCGCTTTCAGGAAATTGAAGATTTCTCTCACAGAACGACCCAGTAACATTTCCTCGTCTCGAACTCGATCCTCCACTTCATCTATCGTTGGAAGACTACCTCTGTGGTGTAATTCTTTCTTGAATATGGTCTTCATGAGAGCCACTTCAACTTCACTGAAGTGGGGATGAGTTGCTTGATCGCCTGTAAAAACATAAAAAATGCCACTTTGTTATAAATAACATTGGCAGAGTTGCAGCAGTACCAAAAACCTGCGAAATTCAAAGGTCGCACATTTTATTATTACTGTCACATGTTTTGTACAGCCTTGTAAATGATAATTACATTCTGAACAATGTTTTAAAAAAAAAACGTTCAATGAAATAGGCATTACAAATATTTTCCCCTTTATCATCTTACACAACTTTACTCCTGACTGTTCACGCACAATTCAAGCGAAATCCGATTAATAGGTTCCTTACCCAGCAGTCGTTGCTCCGTCTCTCTTATGACGTCCACTTCTCTCTCTTCGTCTGATTCTTCAACATCACCTGCGAACAGCAAAGACAGGTATCAAATAAACTCCCAATTACATATACACGTCATTTTCGCACCAAACTGGACTGTGTGTTACTTCAAATCTTCTCAGCTGTAAACCATACATGGGAACGGGGTCGAAAAAAGTAGGAAAATAAACGTACTGAAATACACACATCTTAAAACATTCTGTGGGTTTTTAACATCTCCCTGTTACAAAGTCAGCTAACTATACTTTTCAAATTTTCTTACAAATTTTGAAGTACATTTCGCACGTAAAGTGCAACATAAACCTACTTTCCGTTGGTCCACCCTGTGCAGTCACCTCGCCAATTTCCACATCCGGCAACGCTTCGTAGCCCGTTTGTTGGTATGGTTCCCTAGGCTTCCCACTGTTTATGGCAATGAGGACCTGTGCCACTTTACTCTTTTCGACAATGTCGACCGGTAATCTGTAGTAATCCCTATGAACCCTTATGTCGTGACCCATGAAATTTGCCAAAAAGTCCTGCTCTACGTGCGGCAAGTTTAATACTTGCGACATCGTTGCAAGGTGTTTTCGCATGTTTGTTGAATTAAAAATGCTCAAGTCGGTAAGGCCTGCTTCCACTGCTACCTTTTTTACCGCGACGTGCCCCTCCATCGGTGTGTTATAATTTCCAGGACGTGCAAACACATAAACCGAGTTCTTGTGGACGTACTTTTCGCGTAGCTTCAGCAGCAGCTTGATGTTTTCGTGCATTTCGGTTGTTAACAGCACCGATATTCGTCTAGAGCATTCCCCCAAGAACTCAATCCTGATCAATTTGCTTGCCAACTGCTTTTCAAATTCCTGCATTCCCGCTAGATATTCGGGATCTGGCTCTGATGAAATTTTCAGACCGTCAGTTAAATCCTTCAATAGCAACCTTTCGACCTCACCACTGCGTTTTCTGTTGAACATTATCACCTGTGCGAGGGTATACACCACGACTTCCCTATACATGTCTTCTTTCGCCGGTTTCGCATGAAATACCTTCATTCTGTTCGATATGTGTTGGAAGAACTTGTCAATGTCTTGAAACATTGGCAGAATTTTTCTCTTGTTAAATTTTCGTCTCTTTAGCAGGAAGTTAGCTCGTCTGGACAAACATGTGTAATAACGATCGAGCACAGAATGGAACACAGAGGCAATCTTGTTTAGGCAATGCATCTCGTATTCGGTTGCAAGTATTCTTAGAGTTCCTTCTAATCTCATAATCGCCGATGGAAGGCTGAATTCTTCTTGTGATGCTGGTCCTTCGTCCTGGGACATTTTAATAACGCTCTCCATTAGCCTGTAGTGTCCCGGGTGGACTAGGTCTTCACTGCTTACGAAAACATCGGGATATTTCTCGCGACACAGCTTAAGTAACTTTGCCAAAGCTATGACGGGTTGTGTTATCATACTTTGCGCCTTCGACATATGACCATGTTTATCGGATAAAAATTCCATCAGCTCTAGCAGCAACTTGTCGTTCTTTATGATCTCCGTCGTATGACACGGGTGCATGCGTGCCAAAGCCTTTTTAACAGCTTCAGACTGGGTGTCCACTTGCATCATTTTAGCTCTTGCCTCAGGAACAAGTCGTTTTCGCGTAGTTTTTTCGGGCGTATCAATTTTCTCTCCTTTTTCCCGTCGATCTGCATTTTGCTTACATTCCCTCCTTTGATGACGTGCGAAGCTTTCTTTCGTTATCATTGCCTTGCAGTATGGACACAATAGGTACTCTTTTTCTTCAGTCGCTCTCTCCCTATTCTTCATGGTGTTTCGGTATTTGACAATTAAGTCTTTCAACCCTTTCTTTTTGGCCTGTTTGTTGTACCAATAATCTCCCAATTTTCGAATTCTATCCCATTCCAATGCACGACAACGCTTGTCTTTGATTTCTTTTATTACTCTTATTTCGTCTTTGTTGCGATGGACGCCTGTGCAATGTTCGGCTACACGTGCAATCAATTTGTGACAGAAGAAACAAAAATGCTTTTTTTACTGGCTGGGTCCAGTCTTGGTAGATCGAAATCATTATCCGCAGTTGCTACCGTTGAAGATTCAATTGCAGTAGCTGGTTCTGTATCCGAGGTTTCGCCTCTTAAAGCTGATGGTGTTGAACCGTTCGTTTCGCTGACTTGCGACGTGATTTCATTGGGGTCGATGTGATGGGCGTAGTTACGGATCTGTCGGTACTTGAACTAAAAATTGGTCCCTCTGTTGTGTCTTTTTCTCCAGCAGATACCGATGGGTCTTCCATCTGACCGTGTTCGTCGCCTGAGATCTCGCTACTTTTCACTGATCTGCGAACCGTTGCTTTCGCCGCTTTTCCTGGAGTTGTGACAGGGGTTTCATAAGACTCACTGCTACTTGTAGTAAATGTCTGTTTTTTCCTGGTAACCTTTTCTTTTTCGCAGTGGGTACATAGTCTGAATCACCATCTTGAGCGTGGCCAGAGCTTCTGACGGACTTAGGCTGTAACTCCGACTTTGTAAGATATTTCTGTCTCTCTCTTTTGTCTTTCTCTGGCGCCGATGAGGCTTTCAATTGACTGTGTTTGCCACCTGATCTCTGGCTACTTTTCACTGCTGGTCTGCTAACCATTGCTTTTGCACCTGATCTCTGGCTACTTTTCACTGCTGGTCTGCGAACCGTTGCTTTCGCTGCCTTTCGTGGAGTTGATGTGATAGGGGCTTCATCAGACTCCTCATCACTGTTACTTGAACTAAATTTATGTTTTTTTCTGAGAGCCTTTTCTTTTTTGGAGTGGGTACGTAGTCTGAATCATGGTCACGATCGACGGAAGAGCTTTCATCGGACTTGGGCTGTAGCCTTTTCTGTTTAGGGCGAATTCGCAGTGAGAAACTTTTTGGCTTTTCTATCAGGGCCACTGATACGGGAGAACTGTTTTCTATCTGAGCCATTGGTACGGGAGAACTCAATACCGATGAATCTGACACGTGTTGTTCAACATTCGGTTCTAACGGAATGACCTCTCTTAGGGACACCTCGAACACCTCAGGATCACAATCTTTTCCCGTCTCTGCAATAAATATATTAACCTAAAATAGCACTGAAATTCAGACAAAGAAATCATGGCAAATGCAAAGCAAGTCATTTTTACTCAAGTAGGGCAAAATACTACCATACCACAGCGAATGTAATCCCCTCTCATATGTTTGCATTATGAGCTGGTTACTTCAATTTGTTAATACATTAACTGCAACTGCTGAACCTCATATCGCACTTTTTGGTTAAAAAATAAACATTCTGGTTTATCAACATGTCGCAGTGAAACGAACCGAATTTTGAAAAAAAACCACAGTAGACTCCAGATTAAGGGCACCAAGTGGCGAGCGCTGAAACTGAGTTCAATCTATTTTTTTTTTCTTTGAGAAAGGGGCGGGGTGAGGGGGGAGGAGAGAGGGAAGGTTGCAACCCATCGTAGCCCCCTAATTACACAAAGTACACATTTTTCATTCTGGTGTATCAACATGTCGCAGTGAAACGAACCGAATTTTTTTTAAAAAAAAGAAGAGGACTCCAGATTAAGGGCACCAAGTGGTGAGCGCTGAAACTGAGTTCAATCTATTTTTTTTCTTTGAGAAAGGGGCGGGGTGAGGGGGAAGGAGAGAGGGAAGGTTGCAACCCATCGTAGCCCCCTAATTACACCAAGTACACATTTTTGATTCTGGTGTATCACCAAGTTGCAGTGAAACGAACCGAATTTTGATAAAAAAAATCACAGCAGACTCCAGATTAAAGGCACCAAGTGTTGAGCGCTGAAACTGAGTTCAATCTATTTTTTTTTCTTTGAGAAAGGGGTGGGGTGAGGGGGGAGAGAGGGAAGGTTGCAACCCATCGTAGCCCCCTAATTACACCAAGTACACATTTTTCATTCTGGTGTATCAACATGTTGCAGTGAAACGAACTGAATTTTGAAAAAAAAACACAGCAGACTCCAGATTAAGGGCACCAAGTGGCGAGCGCTGAAACTGAGTTCAATCTATTTTTTTCTTTGAGAAAGGGGTGGGGTGAGTGGGGAGAGGGAAGGTTGCAACCTATCATAGCCCCCTAATTACACCAAGTACACTTTTTCATTCTGGTGTATCAACATGTTGCAGTGAAACGAACTGAATTTTGAATAATAATAAACATAGGCATCGGAGATGCAAAGCCTTCAGCCAATAACAGCTACATCACTGTGGTCCAGTTACTCTTTTGAAATACCGCCCGGATAAAAACAACATACAAGGTGCAACGGATGAAGCGGCGGATGGGTGTTTGCACATTTACACTAGATATATACTTTCTTCCTGTAAAGTTTCGTGAAGCTCCGATAAATAGTTTTTGAGATATCGCCCAGACAAAAAAATTTACGGACAGACAGACCGATAGCAATAGCCCCCTACTAACACCAATATTACGTCCTGCGATTTTGTGAAACAAGCCGTTTGGGTGTGGGGGCGGTCTCGCCAGCAATAATGTCTTCGCTTAACGGTATTAATATTTTTCTGACCACTACACTTTACCACTGCACAAATGCTCAATACCAGCGAAATGGACTTCGCATAAAAACTCTTTTACTTACCACCTTTTGTTTCTTCTGTCAGCGCGCAAAACCTTTCCAAGACATGCTGCTGTTGCTCTTGCGCAAGGTCCTCCTCCCTTACAGCTGTTGATGGAATAGACCGCTGCCGAGATGTTACGGGTGCACTACAGGTCGTCAAGTGCTCTAGAAATTCAGGATCAGGTTCGGCGTCATCACGCAACATCTCAGAAAATGATAAATTTGGAAAAAAGTTTTGCTCTTGTGCTGTTGTAGCTTGTGGCTGACAAAGTTCACGGCTAGTTTGCTCCTGCCCCTCCCCCTCCTCACTAGCTTTGGTCAAGACATCTGCTGAAACAAAAGAAATAAAAACAAAATGCATTTCAAAATATCCTTTCCATATAAAACACACTCAACATGCGAAACGCGAAGTCGTGTTATGTTTTAGACTTGCATTTAACCCGGATGGTTTCGCTTGCTTGACGTCCTCATCAGTTTACAACCATACCGTAAAATGTATTATATTGCATTAAAGCATACAGCAAAAAAAAAACAAAAAACAAAAAATGAAATACGTAAATCCTACCCAAAATAGCACTTGTATCTACTGTTTGCAGTGAGGACCTGGGTTCAATGTGGGAAAAAGTTATGCCTTCAGCTTGCAGTCCCTCTACCACATCCCTCACAACACATGTCGCAATTTCCTGTCCCGCAAATACCTCCGCATCTACCCCTCCAGGCCTCTCTAACATCCTGCAAACAAGTCCGGCAGCTTCTACAACAAAACAAAATGACAGACATGAGAGTTACACAAGCAAATGGTAAATGCATTTATGTGATATACGCGAAACCAGATGCACTGCACACTTTTTATGTTCAACTTACTTGATAACACGTCTAAAATGAGAAAGAAATAAAGCCAATAAATAACTCTGAGTTACCTTGTTGATTAAAGTGCAAGGCAAAAAGCGCTGTATTTTAATTGATAACAAAGCTAAATACGACTTACCCATTGCATTTGTAAGGTAGGTACTCCCTGGTTGGACCGTGTAAGTACCTTCCGTCTTGTAGGACAACTCAAAAATCTTGACTGGTTGAGGTACAGGTTTCACCACTCCTAAAAAAGTTAAAAGGATTTTGAATTTAAGTCATATTTTAGTTTCTCTCACAGCTTTTTTCGTGGGCGCAAATACAAAATTATTTGGAACAGCGAAATGGACTGCAGTTGCAAACCCTAAAAACAAAAATAAGCAACATATGAGGTGACCACTTTAAACACAGCTGGGCAACAGAACATCTTATGCTTCAATAGTTGAAAAAAAATACACTTACCAAGTAATTTGCCCTCAAACGACTCTGTAGCACCTAATTTCGCATCTTCAGCCAGTTTTGTGTCACTAAAATGTGTAGCTGCTTCCCCCTCTTTCTTCGACTTGCTAGCAAACTTTTGTAAAGGGGCACCAACGCCCGTAATAACGGTTTCGCTTCCCGGACTACATTCAAAAGTGTTCTGTCTCACGCCTTCCCCTTGCTGCTACGGGAACATTTTCTGAAAATGTATCACATTCTTACTACATAAGCGAAATAAGCAGGACATCAAAGCTGGACACCCTGGACTGCATTTGTTTTGCAAACTCTAAACCACTGCGGATTCGCACGCCAGAGACTGACAACTTCACGTGAAATCAAAATGCCAACTATGCTTAAAGAGACCATGTAGCGGCCAGGAATAACCTTCACATTCAATCTTCAATTCAAAGCTGTACTGCACAAAACTCTTTCAATCACATTCGGAAGACTTGGAGGACCACTACTGCTGCTGCCCTACTTGAATTTTGCATGTGCAATGCCTAAGCAGGATTTCACATGCAAAATCCAAATAGGATAGCAACAGTAATTGCCCCCCAGGTCTTCCGTAATCACAGTACGAGGGCATTGATAAGCAGTCCTTTTCGCCGACAACCATAATGCAAGAAAAAAGTTTTGAATTCTTTAAAACGTCAGCACCTGGTTGGCTTGACCAAATCTGCACTAGTGCTACATATATCACGATACACCTTCCGACACATCTCAGCAACAATTCTTACCCTTTATAAATGCAAAAGCATCACTTACCCAGCGACTTCTCAGACGACGCCCGTTCAACAGCCGATTCCGCATTCGCTGGGAGTTTTGTGTCTTCCTCGTACTGCGATGAATGTGTGTTAGCCGACTCTACCCTTTTCACTGGTCTCTCACAAAGCTCTTTTGACATGGTTTCAACGCCTTGAATGACGCAATCGCTGCCAGAACTACGTTCTTCGGATTGCGCCACCCTCTCCCCAACGGTGGCCGTAACTTCTGTGTCATGGCTTTCGATCGCTGCAACGGGGATATTGTATGAAAATGTAAACTTTTTATTCTGTGCAAGCGAAATGAACAGATGTTTTAAAATTAATTTAAACTCTGTGATTTCTTCCAATGCCAATGTTTCATTCTAATGTAACAGCCGAGTCATAAACTATGACGTCCTTATTTCATCCTTGAACAATTTAAAGCTTAACCGCACAGGACATGCATGTTAAAAATTCTAACAACAGTCCGTTTCGCTTCAGTCTTACAAGTTCCGGTTCAGTAAGATAACGAAACTGCCCTTCGGATCACACGCACACACAAAAAAAGATGTCGAATGAAACGAGAAATACGCGTAAAGCAAATCATATGTTGCATATTCGTCCATCTGTAATTACCTGAAATCGGCGCAGGGATATTTTCCGCTGCTTTCTAAATCTGTCTACAGGCTTGGTTAACATCCGAACTGTCATCACTATCTTTAACGGGTCCCCCAATAATTTCACCCACAAAATGGGTCAAGTGGCTCTGATCCCTGCCGCATAACCTCTTTGCGGCTTCTGCCCAGCCCTTGATGTATCCCTTCCCGGGGTTTTTACACACCTCTTCTGCAGAAAATAATGACGGAATACTAAATCATTCCACATTTCATTCCATACAAGTTTAGACGCACATAAATCATTCCCAAAAACCATGCGAAAACACACTGTGCGTAAAGGAACACGATACTTTTTTATCATTCCAAGGCGTGAGCACAAAAATTACACGTACACAATGGTCATTTCAATTTGTATTCCACGCAAGTTACAGAGAGAACAGATACCGAAGAGAAAATTTAAAAATAGGTGTTATACGAATAAGTAAAATCTCGCATATACAGTCCGTTTAGCAATGAGAACGTGCAACTGGCAATACAGGGATTCAGCACTTTATCTAAAATACTGAAAAATACAAGTCCTTTTGGGTCTGATGCTTCCGGTTAGATAATCGAACCTGCAAACTAATGAAGCATTATCATGCAAAACTCAACGGAAACGGGGATTTGCAAACCATAAAACGACAAAACAGACATTTAACCCAATCACAGGGAAGGAAAAAATCTGTCATTTCTTAATAACATATTACCAATTCCCACAGCCATAGGAAACGGTTTGAGCTTCCTGGGCTTGGAAACTTTCTCTGGACTAAAAATGAAAGAATGTTTTGAAATCATAGATCACTCTCAGCTGCTGTAAGGACGTCACTTCTGTCCTTGTCAAGTTTTTTTTTAGTTATTACAGGAGCAAAAAAATGTTACGATACACTGGTCTTTCAACTCTACAAAAGTATAATTTCTGCGAATAGGACGTCATCATTCCACAAGAACACAAAAACAAAAGGCAATCTAAATCAACCTGGTTGTACAGGACGTCCACGACCTGGAAAGGAAAGCAATAGAAAAATGTTTAAGAACTTACGCAAAGTCAAAACCGCAAAACGAGACTTCTATACTTCCGTCAGGGTTCCGGCCTTCCACACGTGCACGCCACCACTTCCTTCTATACATGTGAAGCACAACGTCACCTGTTCTGTAGCGCTGCAGATCAACGAACTGTTCTAGGACCTTGGTCGTTTTAATCCACCCTTTTTTCCGCGGTATCTGTGAAAGCAATAAGAGAATGATCATTAGCTGAATATATTGGGAATTTGAAATAACGACAACACAATCCATAAATCTTAGCGAAACTAACCGACAAGTGACCGGATACATTTGGTGTAGCATGGTGATTTTCTTTTTCTTTCTTTTTTTTTTTTACTGCTATGGCCATATCGGGGCCCCCTGCCACATTATTCTGATATGGGGCATTCAAAATCTCTCTGGTCGTGGAGTCCCTCACGGAGTAGCAAGAAGGAATCTCAATCTTAGGTATGACGCGACAGCATGAGCTATAACATTCTAAGAGATCATCCATGCCGTTTTTTCTTCTATCATTACATCCTAATCCCACCTGAATTCAGCCGAAACACAAAAGTTTTTCCGAAAAAGTCTAAGTGCGAATTGGCTTATTCTTTTAAGCGTTCAAGGTGGAGGGGGAGACAAAGCATCCGGACTGCGTTCAGGGTAGGGGGTTTAAAATTGGCAAAAGTCTGTGCACGTATTAACAGGGCTGGAAATTGACGGGGATCAGAGACCCTCCTTTTTGGCTACCCAGAGTCCGACTCAGCCGCAAAAAATCAGGTCTTCTTGCGCCCTATGTTATCTTATCACGGTTCGGATCCTCCTTAAATAGCTTTGGACCCTTTTTCAAAGGCCCAGGTCCGAAGGACCCGGACCAAAAGAAGCTAGTTTCCAGCAGTGGCCACTTACAAAAAATTGTAAACCAGGAAAAGACAACATCGACAGCATTTTCAAGCGAAACTGAGCAACAATTTTCTGAACGAACATTTCTAGACACATAAATCCGTAAAATAAAAAGATATGTTAGCTCAGAATGTGCCGTCCTCACAATCAAGGCTTTATTTTTACAGCAGCATCTTACACTAAAAAGTGCCACAAATCACACCAAACACGCTAAAACAACATTTTCTCGTAATTCACAAAATAACCGCGCTTTTACCATGTGTGTGTTTACCTTTCAGGCGTATCCTCATTAACTTTGTATCCACTTTTAATTTTTTTTAAAAATTATCCACATGTAACCTGGACGCTTTCTGCATTGAAAGTGATGCCACCAAGAACAAAGCCGCGCGCATACACCTCGTGACAGGTTAATTTGCATACTGAGTAAAAAAACATTCAAGTTCATGTACACAGTGTAGTGTTTCGCAGATAATTTCATTCCAAACCTTACAATATTTTTTATAAACTAACACAAACTAACAAATATCACCAAACAAGCATTTTAATGGCAGAAAACCTTGACAAAATAACGGATTATTTCGCGCGCAAACAGTAACAAGGCAAGTCAATCATAAAAGTAGTGCACGCACAATTAAAACAGCGCTCAGTAATATACAGTCAGCCTGTCATGAGCGTGGGAACCTCGAGCTTTTAGCCCGTTCAAAGATCAAAGCAAATCTACTGCGAAATAGAGCTTCTGATACGTGTTTGAATTGGCAATTCCGAAGGAGGACGGGGGCCTGGATGGAGAGGGGGGAGGGATCTGAGAAGCATATATGGAAGATAAATATGACATTTGTCGCGCGTAAATAGTAAAAAGGCAAGCCAATCTTAAAAGTAGTGCTCAAACAAATAAAACAGCGCACAATAATACACAATCAGCCTATCACATGTGCGTGAGAATCTCTCGCTTTAGCCGCTGACAGATGCAAGCAAATCAACTACGAATAGTCGTTTCGGTGTGTTTATCAACTGTCAATTTCGCAGTTGGCGTGTACAAGAGAGGAGGAGGAAGGGTGAGGGGGATCTGGCCGTCAAATTTTTTTTTCACTTCTAGACTTTACCAGTGCATTTCGCTTTTTGGGGAAAGGGTGGGGTTTACCCCGAATGCCCCCAGCCCCGTTGTTGCACCAATTTAACAGTACAAATACTACAATTTTTGGCTAAAAAAGCCGTTTTGATGTGCCAAAACGTAAAGTCAACGTGAAACGAATCGATTTCTCTCTCTCTCTCTCTCTCTCTCTTTTTTTTTTTTTTAAAATAAAGCATACTCAAGATTAAGGACAGTGAGATAGTGAAACTCAGTTAAAGCGATATTTTTTGGATAAAGGGAGGGGGAGGTTTGCACGTCATTGTCTCCCACTAGCTACACTAATGGAGCAATATATTTTTGAAGGATTGCGTCCTGCAATGAATAAAATAAGCCCATTTTAATGCGATTATCAACTACCAATTTCGCAGTAGTTGCGTGTTGGAGAGGGGGGAGGGAGTTCTCGCCTGCAAAAATCTTACGCTTAATGGTGTTACACATTTTTTATGACTATTAGGCTTTACTATTGCATTTTGCTCTTGGGACGGGGGGGGGGCGGAAGGAGGAGTGTGGGAGTCGCGCACCCTCTCTATTTGCGCTTATACAAAAATGCACTTTTGAAGTATTAGTTTCAGTCAAAGTGAAATAAGTCGAATTTGAAAAAAAAAGACAGCACAAGATTAAGGTCACCAAGCAGTGAGAAACGAAACTCAGTTTAAGTGATATTGACGGAAAGACTGAGTGCATATTAGACTTGTACGCACATGACATACGCTTGTACACCCCAGAAAAATATCAAATGGTATCACTCACGAACCTGCCTCTACACGGCGTAACCAAGCGAATTTGGGAGAATTTAGTGGCCACAGCACACTCAAGTTTAAGGGCATCAAATAATGAGAAACAAGTAATATTTGTGAAACACAAGCAGGCCCCAACCGTCTCCCAAATTCATAGGGGTATAAAGCGATGACGGACGGACGGACAGACGACGGACAGCCCAAACCTATAGGCCACAATCCGAAGGGTTGGGGCATAATGAAAGCCAATTTCAGCGATATCCACAGAAAGAGTGGGAGTAAATAAGACATATGCGGACATAAAACACGCTTGTACACGCCAAGAAAAAAGTTTAAAATGAATGGTACTGAGAGTTTACAGTAACTGCACCTCACACGCGGCACGCATACATGTCGCTTGCTAAACTAACATGAACAGATATGAAACTCAGATAATGCAATATTTTTTTTCGAGAAAAACGGACGAGGGGGGAGATTTGCCCGTCATTGTATTCTCCTAGCTACACCAATGGAGCAAAACATTTTTAAAGGATTGCGTCCTGCAGTCAATGAAGCAGGCCGTTTTTAGTACGTTTATCAACTACCAATTTCGCAGTTGGCGTGTGCAAGAGAGGAGGGAGGAGGGGTTTAACGGTGTTAATATATATTTTTTTCACTTCTAGACTTTACCAGTGCATTTCGCTTTTTAGGGAAAGGGTGGAGGGGTATACCCCGAATGCACCCCCTCCCACCCAGTTGTTGCGCCAATTTAACAGTACAAATACTACAATTTTTGGCTCGAAAAAACAAGCCGTTTTGGTGTGTCAAAACGTAAAGTCAATGTGAAACGAATCGATTTCTCTGTCTCTGTCTCTGTCTCTGTCTCTGTCTCTGTCTCTGTCTCTGTCTCTGTCTCTGTCTCTGTCTCTCTCTCTCTCTCTCTCTCTCTCTCTCTCTCTCTCTCTCTCTCTCTCTCTCTGCTTTTTTTTAATAAAGCACACTCGAGATTAAGGACAGTGAGATAGTTAAACTAAGTTAAAGCGATATTAACAGATAGACTGGGATAAATTTGACTTGAAACACATAAAACACGTTTGCGAACCCCCCACAAAAAGATACAAATGGCACAGAGTAATAACTGCATCTACTGGGCGAATCAAGTCGAATTTGAGAAAATGTTGCGAATACAGCATACTCAAGTTAAGGCCAACAAGTAGTGAGATATGAAACTCAGTTAATCCGATATTTTTTGATAAAGGGAGGGGGGAGGGGTTGCACGTCATTGTCTCCCACTAGCTACACTAATGGAGCAATATATTTTTGAAGGATTGCGTCCTGCAATGAGCAAAATAAACCGATTTTAATGCGTTTATCAGCTACCAATTTCGCAGTGGTTGTGTATTAGAGAGGAGGGGGGGTTCTCGCCTACAAAAATCTTAAGTTTAACTGTTTTAACATTTTTTCAACTAACAGGCTGTACCATTGCATTTTGCTTTTGTTACAGGAGGGGGTGGGAGTGGGGGCGGTGCACCTCTCTACTTGCGCTAAAGCGACAATGCACTTTTGAAGTATTATATTAAGTCAAAGTGAAATAAGAAGAATTTGAAAAAGAAGACAGCACAGTTAAGATTACGGTCACAAAGCAGTGAGAAACAAAACTCAGTTCTTCAAGGGATATTGACGGAAAGACAGAGTGTATATTAGACTTGTACGCACATGACACACGCTTGTACACCCCAGAAAAATATCAAATGGTATCACTCACGAACCTGCCTCTACACGGCGTAACCAAGCGAATTTGGGAGAATTTGGAGAACACAGCACTCAAGTTTAATGGCATCAAGTAATGAGAGATTAAGTCAATTTCAGCGCTAGCCACAGAAAGTGTGAGTGTAAATAAGACATGTACGGACACGAAACACGCCTGTTCGCACAACAAAAAGTTATAAATTGCACTGAGAGTTTACAGTGACTGCAATTCACACACAACACGCGTACATGAGGCTTGCGAAACAGACCGGCTTACATAAAGAAACCGAGAATAATATGTCAAACAAATGACTTGGTTAAAAAATACAAGAATCTACGAAGAATAACAAACTCAAACGATTGCTTAATAAAATATGTGACACTTTGCTTCAGTTAAACAAAAATATGTACTTTAAAAAATGAAGTGGTATCTTTCTGGTATTATCGTCCACTACCAAAAGGGGTGTTGCCTTGTTTATCCTCAACTTTAACTTTGATTTTTGAGATTTATAGGCTACAAACAAAACAATAAATAACTTTAAAACGTATTTACGATATTATTCTTCCTGTTTTAAATGCAATTATACGGATATGCCACCCCAGAATCTACTAAAATGTAGGCCAAAAAGTAGACAACCACCCGGGTCCGGGTCCATTCCAACACGTGGTCGCGCTCCCCTGACACATGTGCTAGCACCTGATTGGCTGAAATGTGATATAAAAATAGATTTCACACAGATCGAAAGATGTGTACGCCTTCTGATTGGCTCTCGTTCCACGTGCTTTTCTCACACAGAGTTAATGGTAGGTAGCCACCTATATGTTGGTGTGAGAACTATTTTACACAGAAATTTTGAAGGTCTCTGTAAATTTCTGCGAAATAGGCATGTAGTCTCAGGTGAAAGAGTACGTCCTGTTTTGCAAAATGAACGCCTTACACAGATTTGCGAAACGGACGACCCGACCAAAATGCGAAACGGACCGAAATTCGGTCCGTTTCACTTTAACATTGCAACGTGATACACACCAATTCGTCTTGTTTCCCGACGAAGCCGCATCCATACACACACACACACACACACACACACACACACACACACACACACACACACACACACACACACACACCGGCTACATGATATTTTACTTTATGCACGCTGCTTAAATGATGGCTTCAGTTGTTACAATGATACTTCTGTGTCCATACAGGACTATTGATAACATGCCTATTCATACTTGCTTTGATTTAAAAAATTACCCACCCATGTCCCTTTTATGTCAGCCTTTAGGAACACTGTAGATGTGTCTCTAAAAGTTGATTTAAGGTTGAGCGCACCAAATACCTATAAAATTTCAAATAGTGGAGAGATCGTTCATATTGCTATTAAATGCACGTGAACTATTTACATTTATTTCAGCTCCACGGGCTGCTGGTGTACGCGGTGCAACAGTTTATATAGTGTTGACCAATGCTTTACTCAATTGACTATAAATTTGTCAAGGCCGAGGATTAACACAAAACGTAGAATGCAAAATTAGTTTTCATTTGTCCTAAGCGTACCTAGCAAAACAGAGCTTAGGTTAGGATTTCGTTGATTTATATACATGAACAAGTTTTAGACACAACTTGAATTTTTGTTAAGCTTTGTAAGCATAATTTTATCATTTTAATTGCATAAATGGAAATATTAAAGTTAGTCAACAAATTTTATACTTCTATTACTATTACCTTGTGCAATATTTACAAAACCAAGCAAAGAGTTTCTGATATTCAAGAATTGAAATCGATACACTAATGGTAAATATACCGTTTCACTGGCATAGTTTTATTCGACGGTTCGGTAGTAATAAGTTTGAAATCGAATCTGGCTCAGGCTGCATAATTTGTTTGAATGCAGCCATTCAGTTGTCCAAAATTAACTTCAAAGTTGAGCTCAAGGAAAATCCCAAAATCACGGTTCGGAATTACTGACTTCCTTTCGATTAAATGATTAGAATTTCTTCTTAACATTTTTTCATCACTAATTTTCACCAAATGTGATCTGGAAAAATCAGTTCTGAAACTAGCGTTGCAGGTTTCCATGTGCTCTGTTTGTCAGTATTCATACACACAGGCTGATTTCTCTCAAACCACTGCAGTCCTGTTCCACAATGCCTCTCGTTGTAATAGCATGTCATGCTGTCTTTATATTCAGCATGACGTTGTCGTACAGGTGTCTCATCGGACACTTCCGTGCTTATTGCCTTCCGAAAAGCAATTACGATGTAGAATTGACAGTTGCTGAGTGTGGCGTTGATCCATATAACACCAATGATACAAACCAATCTGACTGTGTCAGATAATTTTAACTGCTGTTTCAGCTTCGCCATTGCTTTGCCCTAACTGCGGATTGCTGAATGTGACACTGAATTCCGCGCTCAATTCTGTAAATACTTTGCAGATAAATTGTCTTGCGAAATCAGTTCAACATTTAGTTGGATGCCATGTCAAGCAGTTTCAGGATCACAGTCTTGCTAGTCATATCTGGAATGTAGACTACCTCAATGTGCCTACTGTAATAGTCTACCACGACAATATAATAGCTTTTCTCAAATTCAAATCCATCTGTACCCACTTTCTGCCATGATACGGATGGGAGAGGACTTGGCATCAACTGTTCATGGCGTTTTGAGGGTTTTTCTTCGCAGAAGGCACAGGACTAACGCATCGTTTGAATATCTTGATAAATACTTGTCCACAAACATTTTGAGACAAAAACTGTAAAGATTTGACCATTCCTTGCCTTAATGACTACCAGCCTCCGTAGAACATACAGCTTCCGTAGAACATCATTGTGCATCATCTTTAGAATTACAATTCTGTTGAAGTAAGTCAAAAGAGCTTTTGTCACAGACAGATATTGCCTGCTACCGTAGAAAGAACGGATGGACCCCAGTATATCCCGCTGAAAAACAAGCAAACCATTTGATTTATATACATAAACAAATTACCAGTGTTAAATTGGGATCCCTAGCTGATTCTAAGTTCATTTTTCTTCTGATCTGAAATTGATCCTAAACTTTCTACCACTAGGACATATTCATCAGCTGCTTCGAAAACTAAAAGGCGTCTACATGGCTAATGCTAGATTTTTGCTAAGGGAATCAACCATCACTAGAGTTTTTTCGGAACAAGTTATACAAAACATTTATATCGCATCAGACGCATCAGTAGTCTTTGAATGTGTATCCGCGTTTCACATCGATCCTTGCTGTTGATTAAAAAACGAGTTTTTTGTGATCTGTGATGAGCCTGAATTCTTGCAGTCCCACCAGATAATGAGAAAACTTCTCACAACCCACACCAGTGAAAGACACTCGTTGTCCATCTTGACCCAACGCCTCTTGAATGGAGTAAGCAATCGCGAAAGCATACGCGATTGGCTTCACCTCTCCAATACGCGAGAGGAATATTTGTTTTTTTGCAATTGCTCGATAATCACCTGCGAAACATTCGGCGCATACCTGGAAAGATAATTGACCATACCAATGAATCTTCTAAGTTCAGCTAGACAGTTTAGCTCCTTGATGTTACAGATGGCTTGGGCTCTGTCGGGATCAGGAGTACAGTTTGCCTTGAAAATATTGGCCTTGATACAAAACAGCTTCGATTCTGAATTCGCACTTCGATTTCTTGAGTTTCAATCCCGACTTTCGCGTCTTATTCAGCACTTTCTACCCATCTATCTATCTAAGTAGTATACCCGTCTATCGACTGCCAGATGCATTTAATGACCTTTGGGTAAGATCTGGTCCAGATTCAATACAGACTACTGTTATGATGATATCACTTGGGGTGTCAGTATGGGAACTGAACATTAATAACCATGACAACTATCTGAGCTGAAGAAAAATGTTTTCTTAACCGCCTTACCGACATTATCCTAGTCTGGAAGCATGACGCCACACATACCTGTATTTGTTATCTATATGCTGTGGTGTCCACTACGACAATGTCGCACTGCGACATTACCGCATTACAATTACATGAAACATCGGTGTTATCCATGAAGCCTTTATGAATCATAAAAGTAAAACATCTGTCATATCATTTTGTCAAGATATCGCTTACTATCAATCAAATTATTTTGACTCCGCATTTCAAAAATTAGTGGTAAAATAGCAGTGGATCCAGCAATCAAAAAGTGCAAGTTACTTTTTTGAGTATTTCTACCTCATACTGGGTTATAGTAATTTATTCTTTTTTTAAATATATAACTGCTTTTCTGTCTAAAGCAACATAATCATGAAATGGAGTCTACACTGTAGTAATAGTTTTGACTAGTTTGAACCGGTTTTTAGTGCGGCCCATTATAAGGCAGTGAGGCTTGAATAATCCCTCATTTTATGTTAAGGCACCGAGGGGTACACATCTCTTAGCAACTAAAGGAATGCTCTTATGGATTATTAAGTTTGTATGTTTAACACTTATTCAACACACTGTAAATGCAACCCCATATATTGTGATCAGACCTCAAGCCTCTGATCGGTAAGTTTTACATAGCGAGCAAAAGGCTTAAATCGTTAACCCCGTTAATAAATGAATTAGGCTAGGCTATATTATTGTCACGCTGTCACTTAACCCAAAGCAAATAAGAGGCTTAACCTCAAAAGTTTCCAACCCCGCTAATTATATTGTAACGATATTACAGTATTTTATTGACAAATTCAGAGCCGTTTCTGGAACATTCTATAAAGATGGTTCATTTTTTCCATTCTTCCAGATCATGTTTAATAAATTAAAACCGATATTCTATTCGTGCAACATGTGCAACAAACAGGAAATTAAGCGATTTTAAGCGGTCTTATTAGGGTATAAAAATTCATGTTGTGTCACGAGACCATTTCAATGCTATTATCTATGCCGGTTCGGAAGCAGATAATAAGATATATCTTTAAATGCATGAGAATCATTATGAAGTCATCACTTTAATCACCGCCTTCTTAAGCAAGAGCTAATTGCAAAAGGAAGAGCACAGCTGCAACAGTCTCTGTCATCTTTGCCGTAAAATTCACGAAGAAGTCGACGAAGAAGCAATATAATGTAGTTCTTGTTATCGTTATTTCAAGGACAAACTGTGTTATGACTTGCACAAGGAACCATCCGAAAGGTAAATTCTAGGTGTACAACCAAATACAAATGCAATGAACGCGATCAACTGAGTAATAGAAAAAAACAGAACAAAGATCACAAATTTGGTGAAGTATACTGCAACACCTGCAAAGACTACTTTTTAGCAGGACACGAATGACGATTTTGACAATAACACGTAGACCTATATATTCTTTGATTTCGAATGCATTCAGTACACACTTCTACAGTGTAAAGAGGTCATTTTTAACAATCCGCTCACTGCAAAATGTGTGAGCTGCAACAAAACAGAATGCAGATCTCTGCAACACATTGCATAGCTCACAAGGTCTGTAGCAAATGCACGAATGGTGTAATCACCCAAACCAGTACAAGTCCGAGTGAAGTCGTATTTACAGGGAGAGACACGACAGAAACATTGCAAGTGGCTGTTTTCACAACAAAATAGAAAGGCTGTTGTATGTTGTCACAATTTTAAAGGGTATGACTCCTACCCTATTGTAAAATAGACATATAAAGATGCAGTTATCCCCAACATAATACCCAACGGCAGTAAAAATATCTCCATAGAAGTTGCCGCTTTCCGAATCAAGTTCCTAGATTCCATGAACTTTTTGCCCACGGCATTAAAGAATTTACCAAAAATGTTTTATCTGTCAGAGCTAGCCTACGGTTACTTCCCTCAACTTTTCAATAGTGAAGAGAACAAGTATGTACACCTAAACCACTTATCACATATATTGTATTACAACCCTGACAGTATGAAGGCGGATGACCGACATCAATTTATGGCATGGTATAGACAAAACCAAAACAACCCTTCTAACTTTCAGGAAGAGCTGCTTACCTATTGCATATCAAATGTCCATACTTTACGATGTGCTTGATGGAGGTTTCGAGAACTATTTATGACAGTCACTGACGGAGATCAATTAACAACTTCATTACTACAGCTACTGTGTGTATGCATATTGCAAATCAGATGTCGATATTTTAATTTTTGTACGCTAACACTATTGCCCTTATTCTTACCCAAGGGTATCAACCAGCAGACAAACAATCCATCACGGCCACACAGGGGTTGAAATACTTAGAAACAAAAGATTTTATCACAAGACAACATGCAAGAAATGGAGGAAGAAACTATAGACAAGAAGAGGTTCCTTGAGAATGACGGTTTCACATAAGCACCTGGGAGTGTGATTGAAAAAATATTTCTCAAAATAAAAACAAAATTCAGTTCGTTAATCAGCTAGAACTGGTGACACCTCTGAATCTTACAGCTCCATTTTACGGAGGACTGTACAATGAAGCTACTCCAGAACAAACTATCAAAATACAATGACGTCACCTCTCTATGCTCTTTATTAAACACGTATGGAAAATATCTTGTTTGTCACCCGAAAGAATATTTAAAGAAATTCAACCCATAGAATGTCATGAAGGGCTAGTAAAGTGCACGGTTCTTCCTCCGAAGGATTTGCTTATACCGGTTTTACAATGCAACATCAACAAGAAGCTTATTTTAACTTTATGGGAGACTTTTGCAACAGAATTATTAAAATTTGCAATAATGACGAAAATGAACGAGTTTTACATGGAGAATGGACAACGGGGTTGAAGAAAGCAATTGAGAGCGATAGAATCCTAGCAATCTATGAACTGTGGCATTTTAAAGAAACAGAGCAGTATGTCCCAATAAAAAGACTGTTTGTCTCTTTATAGAGCATGTGGACACTTTTTTTAAGATAAAACAAGAATCCAGGTACGCCTGATGCAAAAGCGAAGAAGACAGACAATCTTATATTGCAACCTACCATGGTAATGGCAAAGAAGGTATTATGCTGGACTACAGCAACATAAAGAAGAACCCAGTCTTGAGACCAGTTGCAAAACTTATGCTCTATTCATTGTGGGGAAAGTTCGGTCAAAGATCTAACACACCACAGCTTGACCATGTGAAAGAGCCGAAAAAATATTTTGATCTGCTGAAAAGTGATAGCCAAGAGGTCACAGACGCCAATTTTTTTATCGGACGAAATTATCGAAATGAGGTGGGAATTCAAAGAAGAATTTGTGGAGACCAGTTCAAGGGTAAATGTCATCATTGGAGCTTATACAACGATCGAGCAGGACTGAAACTGTGTGAGTATTTGAAAGAGCCAGAACCAAGGGCTTTGAACTGCAACACAGACTCCGTGATCTATACAACGAAACGACCGGGAAAGAACTACTCCTGGTCCACTTTTTCGATGAAGCTTCGGATGACATAATCACTCACTTTGTAAGCGGTGGACCTAAGAATTATGCCCAGAAGAGTAAAAAATCATGTGGAATAGAGGCCATGACGAAAGGTATAGGCACTACATTAAATTTCAAGACGGCGTTGAAGATCGACTTTGACGCTGTGAAACATATTGTAGACCATCCAGGCAATAGCATTACAACAGCCAATGCGGCCATTAGGAGGCAGAAAAGAGATAAGCTACTACTAACATCTCACTAGACGAAAGAATGCAAGATAGTACTTGACAAATGCACCGTTACAGATGATTACACCTTTCCGTAGGCTATTAATATAAATAGCAGACAGCACAAAACATAGTATCATTTAAATAACTGAATACCAAAGAATCAACGTATATTTTTGTACTTAATGTAATAAGTCTTGTGTATGGTCGCACGATCTACAACGTCATATCTAGAAATAAACATAATGAACAAGCAGGGGGTGCAGAAGCAACAATGCAAGAAACAGCAGCAGGAGCAGCAATTCTAGCATCAGCAGCAACAGACGCTGCTGCAACAGCCCCTTTGCAAAACTAGACTAGAATTATTAGAGGCTCCAAATCATGTGTTTCAACACTCTTGCACCGTCACATTCTCAGCTCCGACAGGAAGTGGGAAGAGTTACTTAATTTGAAATTATTACCACATCGCCAATTTGGGCCTAAACCCGATAGAATCGTTGCATTCTACAGACGCTGGCAGCCACCTTACACCGAAATGCAACGAACCATACATCATATTGAATTTATTCAAGGAGCGCCTAGCAACCTGGATAGCGATGATTTCATTGATGTGAAGAAACATAATGTCATTATTTTGGATGACTTAATGTCATCCACTTCAATTCGAAATCCGAAAATTTCTCATCTGTTTAACCAAAGGATCCTCACATCGAAATTTAAGCGTATCGAATATAGCCGTCTTTGTTTCCTCCTGACAAGAACACCGCGACTTAGTGACGTAATACGCAGTACATGATTATCTTCAAATCACCAATGACTCAAGATCAGACACGTACATTTGGTAAATTCAAGTTTCCTGACAGACTGGCTGAGTTTTTACAAGTGTACCATACAACTACTTCAAGGCTACATGGATATCTCCTTATAGATGCAAAACGGACCACACAAGACTGTTAACGATTCAAAGCAAACATACTTGGTGAGGCAAGCGGTCAATACGAAATGAAAAGTATAAAAGAAGGGGACTCATCTTCAAGTCATTTGTTGTCTATCTGTCACAGTGAACACACCTCTGAAATATTTCACGAACAATTTCTAGCTGTTGATCCCTGATAGTCAAAGTGAACATGTGTCAAAAGAAATAAAGCCAATTAAAATAAATACACAGAAATGAGACCCTGTGATCAGTGCGGATCAATATTTGAGGGTCTTCAAGATAGAGACATTGTACAAATTGGTGTGCGGAAAATCAACCACCGACTTAGAAAGCAAGGTTTGAGGAGAAACCACTGTTGAAGAAATCAAACGTTCAACAGGAAGTGAACTGTGGCAGCGCTATGAAAAAAGCAAGTGAACAGAACGAAGAAGATTAAGAAAGAAATGTTGAAAAATAATTGGAACGAGGAATAAGTCAGAATGAAGTAGAAGACCTGGCGTTTTCTAAGATAAAGCCACTAGACATGGTTATATTCATTGAAGACTAAGCCATGATGATCTATTGCACCGACTCTGGTGACCGACTCTTCTGGAGCGAAAATCAGCTTTTATGCATACCTTTACGTTTCAGACCATGTTAATCATTTTTCATTTCTGGACCCCCCCCCCCCACCCTCCTCGTCCTCCATCCTAAGAGCGAAAATCAGATTTTGTTATAGTTTTACGTTTCAGACCATGCTGATCATTTTTTATTTCAGACCCCCCCCCCTTTCCAAGCCCGAAAATTAGAATATTGCATAGTTTTACGTTTCAGACAATTCTGATCATTTTCATTTCTGGATCCCCCTACGGCTGTATAGTCATATGAGGCTGACATGCCAACCTCAACAGCGCATAACTTCAAAACTACTGAACCGATTTCAACCATTTTTAACGAAAGTACTCAGCAATACTTTGTCTTTCTAAGTAAAATAGAATAACAACAATTGGAGAATCAATTCAAGATGAATGCTATCTTAACCGTGAAGTTTGAAGTTTGGTCTATTCATCAGAATCCAACAGGAGAAATAGGTTGTATTATCTGCTTCCATCTGGAAGATAGGGAATGACAACATTGACTTTAAACTATACTTAACAACATTAAAGCGCTTAGAAGTGATAACGTACAACAACATGCGCTATGTTAGTTTTGTGCACATCTCTCATTTTGAAGGGAAAGACTATACACACTACATCAACCTCAATGATGAGGAATGGGCAACGCCGCTGGAGGTAATGTCACAAATAAACAATGCGTTATTTGGCGAGTCAGCCTCGTCATCAACATCTAGTCTTTTGATTGATGAGATGTGCACGGAATGTTATGGCTGGGTGATAGCAGTCCAGTTAACTGAGGATAGACAGATGAAAATAGTCAATCTGACTGGGACAGGGAACAACTGACCGAAGTTGAGTTATATAGTGCAAATGTACAGAATCAGCTTGGACTTATATTTAAATATTGTGGCGCTGAAGGATATATAGAAGATGGTGATTGCCACTGTCAGAGATGTGACTGCAATTATGTGAACCTGAAAACTTGTGAAGCTTTAAAAGTTGGCGAGATGCATTTAGAGGAATGGCCGATGTATTGAGAAGAGTGACACTATAAAAGAACTATTAGATAAGGTACATAATCATACATTCTGTAGAGACTAAGCAGTAAAGACGTGTTTTTTGTAAATAACTGTTTTTGTATTTTGAACATGGATGTTATTTTCAAACGGATTTATGTAGAATTATGATTGATGAATTGACTTGCTTTGGATTTCAGGAAGAACAGCTTTGGCACTTAGATGCTTTATGGGACCTTGCGGACTATAACCTTAACAAAATTGAATTAAACAACAAGTTTACTGAACAGCGTTATGAAACTGGAATAGAAGACGCAGAGGATTTGGATTCTGCATTCCACTGTGTCCGTACTGATGTAGTGGTGTACTGTCGCGTGGTGGATTATTTAACGGATTATTTTATAGAAGAAAGTGAAACATGTCAACATCTCTACTCCTTCTCCACAGACGCATAGAGACATTGCATGATGTCTTCAAAGTGAACTATATTGATTTTGCGCTTTCAAAGCTTCTTTATTTTGAATCTGAATACTGGAAGTATAGAATGTGCATAAAAGCTGGGAAGCTGTTGGAAGGACAATTCAAAGAAATCGTTTCATCCATTCTTTTCTCAGTGAATGTGAAGAATTGAATTTGTCAGGGAACACCTATGACAGTGATTCAGGATTTATCAACGCCAATACGATTTGGACAGCTGACCTCATGCTAGCTTTGTTGCTAGAATTATTTTACATTATGACGAAGATTTTTCACTGTCAACGGATATATCAGAGCTTATTACGTTCAGTAATGGACGAGTTGAAGTTAATATAGACATTTGCAAAATGTTTGAAGAACATTAACGTTTATATGTATGAACTGTAGTGCACAGCATAATCTTTTAATCGGTTTTCTCTGAATTGTTAATTATCAGTTAAGTTATTCATATTTGCATTTCAATAAATATTTTGTTATGTGAATCATTGGTTTCATTTCGAGTCAAACTAGTGTCATTCAAATCTTCCAAAAGATGTTTCAAGAACACTCAAGAAGACCTAGAACACTGACGTCAGATAATGAAATAAAAATTAAGAACAGATGGGTAGAGCAATTTCTAAACGAAGAAGGCATTCATGCATATACTACCAAGAATGAGACTGAATCTAACCTTGCTGAAAGAGTCATACGCTTCATGGATGATTCCCAAATGCATTATCACCGGTAGGCATTACCGCGAAGATTGAATCCAAAGAGTGGAAACATATATATATTGATAAATTGAAATTGAATCAACGAAAAAGTCAAAACTCTTCAAGTTTAACATTGGTCAACATGTTCGCATTTTACACAGGCAATATGTATTTCAAAGGGATTGCAATATAAAATAGACACAAGAAGTGTTCATTGCCACATATCGTTGTAAGAAGCAAGGAATGCACTTGTATCGTGTCAGACTTCTTAGACGAAAATAGTGATGATCGTTTCTGTAGCAGAATTACAAGCTGTTACAAATGACGTTTAATCCGTATATAAAACTGAAAAAGTTTTGAAGACAAGAAAAAAGACGAAGTGTGAAAGATTCATTTGTCAAGTGGTTAGGCTTGCCAAAGAAATTTAATAGCTGGATCAGGGAATCTGATATTGCATGCTGGTAGTGCAAAAACGTCTCTTGCAAAAGCACTCATTGAACAAAAAGTAATTAAATTATTTCCTAATTGTATTTTATGGCTCTATGCTGCGGATCAGCCCTTGTAAAAAGGAATGAAAGGTGTGAAATTTCTTCAAGGCATTTCATGGGATATTGAAAAGCTTTTCAATCCAAAGCAGAATAATTTACTCATTACTGATGATCTCATGACAGCGATGAAAGCATGACCAGACTGTTTAGTGATGGAAGCTGCCTTAAAAATCTAAGCATTATTTTCATGGTACACAATCTGTTTCACACTTGACAAAAATTAAAACGCAAAAATACTTCCTTCAAAGGGTTATTTATTGAATATTATATTGCAAACAACACAGCTTGAACACGTCTTATAAGCCGAGTAGTGTTTGGTTTTTGTTGACTTAAGGTTTTATTGACTGATCAGGTATACGGGGTGTTATCTATTAATGCAGTGGGAGCTTGCACAAAGCTGAGCAACTGTGTGTTTGTGTTGTGCGTGAAATGCTCCCCAATTACTTGCAAAAAATACACTCTTTTCGCATGGCGTTTTAAACAAGAAAACGAAATCGAATGTGAAAATAAAAAGTGCCTTGTACACGTTCATATCAAGTTCCACCTAAGTTCCAAGTTTCGTGGCCCTAGGGTCCGTAGTGCCAGTAGAGATGACACAAGAAATCCAATCACTGTCAAGAGAAAAAGATACAAAAGACTGCTAGCACAAATTCAAAATCCCCTTACAAGCCAAAGGCTTGTCAAGTGTTAACAAAGCATATCAAGATGCTGCAAGCAAGCCTCATGGTTATTTATTTATTGATTTAAAACCAAAGACAGGGTATAAGTTACGTATTCACACAGGTATTCTACCAAGTGATACATATTACGTTTATGTGAAAAAAATAAGCATGAAGAAGAATTACAACAGTCTGGTATTGAATGCCAAGATGTCTAAACGAATTCAAGCGAATCATCCATTTCTTCATTTAATAGCAAGTAGCAGTGTTAAATGACGTAAATCCTTATTGAAGGAAGACACAAAAGATGAATTAGCCAGTTTGTTTGAAATATGCTTGAATATATTGCATGGGTTCTTACCACTGAAGTCACATAGGTATAAAAAATTAAAGCGCGAAAAACAACGATTCGACAACTGAGTGATAAGAAAATTTCCTTCAAGCGTAAAAAGATGATCAATCAAAAGGTGGATTTGGAACAATTGCAGGAATTGTGCTTCCACTATTAGCTCAACTGTTATTAAAATGAAGCATACATTGAAAATGGTCCTTATTCCTGAATCAGAATGTAGAAAATTACTATGAACTCAACCTTCAAATGAATAAAAGGAAAGCACATTGTGAAACTGCTACAGAAATATCTTAACTTCTTGGTCGTCATTTACGAAAAATACAATCGCAAGAACCTAAGTCTGCTGTAAAAGCTGCTGCAGGAAAGTCACAACAATTAACATGTCTAAATCATTTTCAACCTAGATACCATGTGAATGAAGCACAGCTTCTGGCAGAACTAAAGAAATATGGTACAAGATGGGCAAACAAGAATGAACTTGTGTTGAAAACTGTAGATGTAATTGGAAATTTCAATATTATTGACCTAATGAAAGAGGCATTGCCTGCTACAATAAGAAACGAACGACAAGTACCACCACGAGGTTGGAAGCAGTTTATTCAGTAAATTGTAGATGCTAATATTCCAAAAACTGTTTTTGGCAAAAAGACAACTCGTGAAGATATTACAAAAGAAATGAAACAGCGTCAACAAAGAAAGTTGCCAAAAGGATGGGAAATTTTTTAACATGGCTTGCACAGTTTTTGTTGTCAATACAATGAAACTATAACTCGTATTACTGTAAAAATAAGGTGCTTGTTGTCAAGGAGAAGTAATACACAGCAACACTGTGGACCATGCATTCATCGTACAAAATGCACGCAATGTACGAAGTACTATATATAAGCATCCAGTCTGTCAACGTACATATACGGTTTAATCATCATGAAGTCAATAAGTTTTTATATTACTTTGCTTAGTAATGCTAGCATGAACTATTATCCCACTAATAAAGCCTGTAATTATCAATTTTTTTGCCTTGTACATTATATTTGAAAGGAAGATATGAAGTGGTCTTAGCTGAAATTTAGTAGCCACACACTGAACGACAATGAGTCAAGGAATGTACTATAACATTCACTATCGGTAATCACTAGATACGTTTTATAAAGTTGCCATTCCATGTATTTACTATAGATCCATACCTGAAATATGTACTGCATTAAATGAAGAATTAGAAACGATTATTACTGCAGACTCTATTCGTTCAAAGTATGATAAAATTAGACGAAGAGTTTTTCTGACTTCGAAATGATTATGAAATTGCCTTTTGTACTGGATTAGCAGAGATTTTAGAATTTATACCAAATCAGTGGTATAGAGAATCTGGTCCTGCTGAACATAAAGCAGATATAAAACAGGGATTTTATACACTTTATGTATACTGCAGTATTTGCGAACCACAAGTAGTTGGAGATTATTATGTTTCCTTACTACGCTCTGTTTCCATTCAAGGTCATGATGGTGATATTTTATGAAAACGTATGAAGAATCTCAAACCTGTTAACACCTCAAAATTTTACGCAATAGAAACAAATATTAAGGATGACACGGAACATAATGTTCCATTTCAAACTGGAAAATTGATCTTTAAACTTCATTTTCGACAAAAAATATTATAAAGGATTGTGAAAGCATATTGACACGATCCATCTGTATACCACAACTATTTCCTTCATCAAGTGAGTGGAGATTTGCCAGGATTAAAAGGCGCACGCATGCAATATGGAGATGGAATTGGGAGCATTGGCTCGTAAAGCAATTCCACTCATCAAGACAGGCTAAAATTGTTGCACCACATCTTAAGAAAGCTATAAAGAATGTGGGTTAAGACGTGACTAGCCATGTAGCTCAAGAAGTTATTGGTGCTACTGATAAACGAAGTACAATGAATAAAGTTGTTAGAAGGAAAGAAAGCGAAAGGAGTAACATCAAAAGATATATTTGCAAATTAAGAAACAAACACAATGTAGTCATACATGATCATTCTTGTGAATTGAGTCTTTCTCCAATTGGGATGGTTTCGTATACCACCAACACAAACTGCTGTAAAAAAGTTATGGTGTAGAACATCAACCACTCACTGCCATTACAGATGGTGCTAAAATAGAATTTTATATTCCTGCTAGTACAGAAGAATATTTAATTTAAAGAATAGTAGACCTCATGTTTTTGCACCATTGTCAAGAGAGATGGTGCAGCTTGTAGTGTAGGTAATAGCGTAACATCCATCAATGATATGATTACTGATTTATTGTTCAATATTGAATTATTTATGACTGATCGATAGATTTCACATAGTAACAATTCCCGTGGTTATACCAGCATGATTTCTCACCTCATTCATGATTCGGAAGAAAGTCTTATTCTGAGCGCTCAATGCGTCTCATCTATAAGGATACTGCTGGATCAATGAATTCTCGTGCGGTGAAATTAGCCAATCATAGAAAGTATATAACAGGCTTTCATGTAAATGCGATGGTGGCGAAATACCTGAAGCAGGAAATAATGGTTTACATAATAGTTATATGTATACGCCTCTTAGCCGTGAGTTTATGCTTACAGGTGCCTTAAGAGTGGATTTGTTTGAGCGGGATCGATATCTTCCAAGTGGTATGAGCATGAAATAGCGTTTACATAGGCAAAAAATTAATATTTATTAATGCTTGTAAATGATACTTTTAAGGTAGAAGTGAGAGATTGAGGGCTAGTTGAGGTATTCAGCTAAGACATACAGCATTGATGAAAATTCCTGCCAAGTTCCCTATTACCAGAAAAGAATGCAAACATTTAGCCATTGCTGCTGGCTTTCAATCCTTTGTGAAAAATAACATCTTTTTGGGTCAATTATCAAAACACATTGTGATTGGAACGGTTTATAATGAAGCCTTTGCTGGAACAGTATTGAGAAATCCATACAATTTTGAGCATTTTGATATTAATTGCATGCAACTTTACACTGACGGTGAACCATTCAAATCCAAACCTCTCAAGCTTAACTTGAGGATGGAGAATATTTTGGCCCTTTTCAAACTCTTTACAAATCTTTTGATAAATTAATGGTGAGAAAATCTCCATCATAAAACGGGAAGATTGATCTGGGGTTTTGCTTTATTTCCTTCCGAGTTACCATCTGATTGTGGTAGTGATGACCATTACGCTCTTATCAAGCATAGAAACCTGCGGATAGAGATGAATTTTGCCAGTGCCTTGCAAAATTCAGTCAATGTCATACTCTATGCTAAATTTGACAACAACATTGAAATAAGCATAAATTGCACTAATTATTTGGATTATCAATCATGAACACGAAGCAGATAGATGTCATAGTGACATCTATCATGACAAGCGACTTAATCCAAGGAGTGTTTCCTATGGCCAACTGCTAGCACCTATGGATAATCGAGTAGAAAGGTTTTAAGTCATGAGTATAATCCAATACCATTGAAGCAGCTCATTTCCAATACTTGTGGTTTTCATTGTGTGTATTATATATTGTATAGAGCTCGAGATCATAGTATGTTTGACATTATAGATATATTAAAAAGAAGTGATGGAGATTTTGTATAGACATTATAAACCATTGTTCTATTAAACTTGTTTAATTTTTTAAAAATGTGTAGTAGTAAAAAAAATTACAATTGTTGGGAACAAAAAATTGCAATTAATTATTGAGAACAAAAAATATTTCAAATACATATTATACTAGTACATCTAACATATTATCCCACTCACAACAACTTAAATTAATATAAGTATCATAAATGTTATCAACCCGTTGTAAATGCTATGAAAACTAACATAGCATTGATCCAGCCCAATTACTTTCACATTGACATGTTTGATGCTTTTTTTTATAAAGTGATGGCCAGAAGACTCATTTGTGCTAATTTTGAATTCCGTGGTGGTGAATTTTGTTGTGCAGTCGTTTAGCTGAGGCAATTGAGCGAAAGCCTATCCTCCGCTTTCCACTCCTGGCTGGTTTCGAACCCGGGACCCTAGGATTACAAGGCCAACGCTCTACCGACTGAGCTAACCGTCACCCCGTCACATTTTTTTGATGATGCCGTTTCAATTAAATCTTTCATAGTCTTTATCATAGTCCACATATTAGGCGTAAAACCAATACTTTTTGAACCACGTATCAATTGTACATATCCATTTGGTTCAAAGCTAAGTTTCTAAGTTATTGTCAAGCACCATAAACGTGACTCAAATGTTATGCACTCAGCGTGATGAAATCGTAACGTTCGGTGGGCTCGTCGTACTGCTAAAACTGTATGCAGCATTCACCGTCACGTTTAATGACTTTCACATTAAAATCTTTTGACACTAGTGGATGAAATCCTGGTATTGGTAAAAATTCAAAATAATCCTTTACCATGGCTCGATCTTCGGGAGACAGGATGAAAGTTCCACAGTTTGAGTTCATGGATGATGAATTCTACTGAACCATCTTCTGAATGTCGCAGCAGTTATAAGTATCAATCTGCTGAAGCACGTGATCTTCTGACGTCATTTGCTTCTTCGTCATTTGCCATTCTTTCAATGACAACAAAATGCCCTTCTTGGTAGGATATAACCTCTCATAAGCATGATCCGTGATATATTCACGAATGTTAACCATCACTTGCTGTTGGTATTTCACCAGTTTAATTTATTTTTCTCCATTTATGGGTATTATAATCGATAAATCATATAGGTTCATCTTCTTCATAGACTTTGCAGTAGCAACAGCTTTACGCTCAAGAATTACAGCAGTGGCAACAACATTAAGCTCATGCCCTCGCTCTGCCTTAGCTTCTAAATTAGGCTCCATTTTTGCGTTTTTTACACGGTGGCATGGTAGCTCAACTCTTTTCATCTTTCGAAACTGTGGCCGCCTTTGAGGCTGTTGCTTTAGCTGTTGCAGTGGTAGTGGCTTCAACTCAGGCTTTGCGATGGGCATTGTCTCACACTTTGCTGTAGGCATTGCCTTAGGCTTTGCTGTAGGTATGTCTGAGACTTTTCCTCACATTTTCCATGGTTTTGTCAAATGTGGCATTGTTCATAAATTTGTAAAGTCTTTTTCAAATCGATTTTGCCTTTTTTCTTCTCTGTATTGACATCATGTATTAGCTAGCCATTTACACTGCTGGAACATAATGGCTCGATGCACCTTTGTCACTTTCAATCTAAAAGAAGCGGCATTGCTGAAATTTCGATAATTGAGGAAAACACAATATGGAAATAAAAAGGGAATATCGACAACACATATGCTGGTGGAATTGTTACACAAATGGAACTTAGCCCTGGACACAAATAAAATTGTGAGAGTCTTGCTCCTTGATTACTCGAAAGCATTCGACAAAATTAACCATAATCTCCTATTAGACAAACTACTAAAATTAGAAGTTCCCCAGATATTAATTAACTGGTTCACCTCATTCTTGGAAGAAAGATCAATAAAGACAAAGGTTGAAAACCACCATTCAGTTGCTAGAAAACTACGTGGAGCAGTACCACAAGGAGCACTGTTTGGTATAGAAGGGTTTATCATTTATATTGACGACCTGGAAACACCGCTAGACATTTACAAATACGTTGACGATACAACCACTGACGAAATTATGGACAGAACCGAAATTAATACATCAAGCAAACTACAAGAAACTGCAGACCAAATACTCAGATGGAGTGAAAACAATGATATGGAATTAAACCCCCTAAAAACACAAGAGATGATTATTTCGACAAACCCAGTGGAAACACCAATCGCACCGATAAAACTAAATAACATCGAAATTAATCAAGTTACTTCAAGTAAACTGCTTGGTCTCACAATCCAAAGGGACCTTAAATGGGATATCCATGTGCAAAATATAATTTCAAGCTCAACATCAAAACTTTACTACTTAAGACAATTAAAACGAGCAAAAGTCAATATAACTGACCTAACTATGTTTTACAAAGCAATAGTACGTACCAAACTAGAATATGCCGTACAAGCTTGGAGTACAGCTATCACAAAAGAACAAGAAACTACATTAGAAGCAGTACAGAAGAGAGCCCTTAAAATAATATTCCCAGAATTAAGTTATGAAGCTGCGGTGGAAAAGAGTAACCTCATACCCCTAAAAGAAAGAAGACTCCGACTGTGCAAGAAGTTCTTTATACAAATGCAGAACCCAAACAACTTCTTACATAGACTCCTACCAAAACCCCGAAATATTAACCATACTCTAAGATCAGCCAATAAACTTCCTTTACCACAAATAAGAACTGCTAAATGCAAAAACTCTCTCATTCCATATTGCTTATTTAATCTACAAGATTAAACCAAGATAAACTGCTAACAATTAGAATATAATGCTAAAACTAAAAGAGGCAAAGAAACTTGCAAACTTATAATTTTAGAATTTGTAACGAACCTTTTTCATTACTTTAATTATCTTTAAGTGTTATTTTTTTACATAAAGATGATAACAAGTAATGCATTTATGTATATACCATGATTTTTCAACCTGACGGTTGCAATGAGTTTTAATAAACCTGATTCTGATTCTGATTCTGATAATGTACCACATGCTTTTCCTTGTCACTGAGACTGTAAACCAACTTTGTCGTAGGTTTACGTTTCAATTTCAACTGCTTTCTCAGGTTCTAACTGTATTCAGACAATTCACTAGTTCGAACAGTTTTCTGCTCAGGAGCCACTGGATAGTCGCCATGCTGATCATGATTTTCACCCGGGTATGCGACATCTACCTGTAAAATATATCCTGTCCCAGCAACTTCATTCACTTTTATGTAGTCCAGAGAGTCTGGATCTTCTATCCATACAAATCCATATTCTGGAAAAATCTGTGACATACTCCGCCCAGAGATTGTTGGCGTCAAGAAATATGATGTAGTTTGTTGACTTGGTCACATCATAGTATGGAATGTGGGGGTTGTTGGCTTTTGCATACTTGTGTGTAATGACTGAAATACCTCCTTGCAGACCTTGCTCTACCATTTGATACATGTTAATATTATCAATCAATTCCAATTGAATCTTCGTCTTTCGGCACAGCGTCACATGTTAAACCGGATGATGTATAGTAATGAGCAGGATCCAATTCATACGTACCGAGACACATATTTCTAGAATTTTCAAACACAGTATCAGCACATCTGCCAGTATCAGCACATCTGTTTTCAGGCACAGGTCGTGATACTCTCCAAAGTTGTTGCAGTGGAATGTATTCCAGATCCGTTTTGCATGAGTATAGTTCTCATCACTAATTCCTTCTTCAGTCAGTTCACTGTAAGTCTTCTTGTGGTGAAAACTTGGTGTCTACAAACCTTGAGTTTTCATCAACATAATCATATGGATTTTCTCCTTTTCTCAAAAGTAACTCTTGCTGCTGTTTGTCGCGTACATGAGCAGTCATATTCTGAAACTTATCTTTGCCTTCAGTCACTAAGTTTGCTACTAGTTTTTGCAGGTTCAGGCTGTCCATGGTAATCGCAATGTACTTATCCTTAGTGTTGGGAATGACTGACAGCTTCAAGTGTTTGAATTCTCCTATACTCTCCATACGAAGATGACTGTCATATCCTCGTACGTTGTGGAATAGAACAGAAATGATGAATGAATCCCACTTTCTTTTCTGGTCCTTTCTTAAGTGAAACTGTAGGTTGCTAGTCACTATGGGCTTCTCCATGGTATTTTCCATTTAAGTCATCATAATCTCGCACACGATCCATCCCCATTAACTCATGGCAAATGTAACAATGAGTAGCTTATGCAAACTGTTTCTTATCCTCAGTGGTCATTTCAATTTGTTTTCTGTTGTTCAATTGATTCACAATACGAACACGTTCATCCAACATATACTTTAGAAATTTGTGGAGAACATTGTCTCCATGGTAAAGCACAGGATCACACTTCTCATATTCATTGACAACAACATAGACAAAGCTGTCAGCGATGTTGTTACTTGTTCTGTGTGTCATATTTCTCTGTACAGCATTCAAAGTCAGCATAAATGACAAAGGGTGCCTTTTGTTGTTTTGCAAAACCCTTGAATCGAATGCCTGTATCCTCTGGAAATGACAACCGTTGTGCTCAATGCTTCCCACAAACTTCACAAAGTTTGTCCAAAATTTCTTGTCGCATAAACCCATGCAGACAATTGAAACAGTAAAAAGTTTTACCATCATGTTTTATACGATACTTCATGAGTCGACTGAAGTTCTTAATCAGGCAATAATTCTCTTTTCATTCTCACTGATAAACAGAAGGTTGATTTCAGTGTCACTATAATGCTGTGTCAGTTTGTGTCTTCTTTGTTTCTTTGCAGGAGGTTGGCCTTCCTCATCAGCTAATCTTTTTATACGTATGTTTTGCATTGGTACTGCATGTGTATGTGTATCACCACATGTGTTATCTGCATAATGTTCAGTATTGGTGAAGACATCGAAACAAACGCGGCAAGTAGTAAGTCCTCTTTCTTTACGAAGGGCAATAAGTTTTCACGTAAATGTCTATCTATCTATCTATCTATCTATCTATCTATCTATCTATCTATCTATCTATCTATCTATCTATCTATCTATCTATCTATCTATCTATCTATCTATCTATCTATCTATCTATCTATCTATCTATCTATCTATCTATCTATCTATCTATCTATCTATCTATCTATCTATCTATCTATCTATCTATCTATCTATCTATCTATCTATCTATCTATCTATCTATCTATCTATCTATCTATCTATCTATCTATCTAATGTAAATCGATTTAAGTCATTACATTTTATTGACAGCATCCTTAGTTACAAAACAGTTCCAGTCTATCAAAGCAAAGTGTATCTTCAATGGATTAAAATGCAATACTGTTTGAGTGCTTTTAGTTAAAATCGGTAGTGGTTGCAATGAGAGGGATTTAGCATTGTCGATTTTTTATTTACTTCCGTCTTACTACAGAAAGAAACTTTACTCGTAGAAAAAGAAACTCTTAAAACGCAAATGTATGTGATTGGTTGTAGTAAGCTTTCGAAAGTAAATTTGTGTTCCATGTCATTAACGAATACTTCAGCTCCGACGTAGAATTTGAAATGGTTCCAGGTTAACGCCTGTTATTCCTAGCGGACCCTTTCTATCTTCATAGAACAGAAAGGAAGATAGGAAGACCGCAAGAGTCATCTAGGACTAAAAGGGTCACAGTTCCAGCAATAGAAATGGCCATTGATCTAAACATTCGGGGCCCTGGCTCTTTCGCGGCACGTTCCAGGACACCGAGGTTCGGACTAGCAGGCTTTTAAAGCACACTGAGAAGTATCCTGGCTCATTATTTTCGACAACAGCGAAACTACCAAGCTTGGTAGTTTGGCCAAGGTCTTAAATAATGCGCCAGGATACTTCTCAGTGTGATTAAAAAAAAACAACAAAAAACAAAACAAACAAACCTGCTACCTGTAGTCCGAGCCTCGGTGTTCTGGAACGTGCACCGAAAGATCCATAGCCTCGAAAGTTGAAATCAGTGGCCATGTCTGCTGCAGGAACTCTGACCCTTACTGACATAGGAAGACAAAAAAGGTCCACTGGGACTAAATAAAGAGTGGTTTTGCAATTGTAAAATCATTGTTGTTGGTGATAATTGGGGATTCTATGTTTTTATCTCAAGAAAACATTTATTTTTCTCAGTACAAATGTTTTATTTGTCCATAAAAATTGTGCATCGTAATTTATATTTGGGCCATTTATGTGATGCACGCATTCTAAAAAAGAAATGACATTGACCTGAGACGTGATCCAAGATTAGAAAAATTGACATCAGTGAAAAGTTCTATTATAAGAACTGCGACTCTTGCTGTCATAAGAAGACCGCAAGAGTCATCTAGGGCTAAACCCCTGTAAACAAGCGAAATAAACCAAATTACACTTTGGCTTGTCCGAATAAAACGCTCAAAAATTTTACATTCCGAATACAAACTAGCCGGGTAAAAAATGAAAGAGATTTCGCCTCTTGTCCTATTGCTCTTGCACCAAAAGGCAATGGTGTTTAACAACCCGCGTGCTATTTGATAAATTTATTAAAAGTTTTAGCAAATAATTTTCAGTTTCTTTTATGTTCCAAATATGTGCTGTTTTTACTATATTTCTTCAATAATTTCTTTCATTTTCTATCAGATTGAATACCTTGCAGTCGAAATTCAAAATTCTTGTGCATTTTTTTCGAAACACCCAAAGTGTAATTAGGCTTATCACACTCAGTACGAGGCGGGGGGGGGGGGGGGGGGGGGGTCGAATAGCTCCAGTCCCAACGTACCCTTTCTATCTTTCTAGGAGAGAAAGGGTCACAGTTCCTGCAACAGAAATGATTATTAATCCCTTCCGTCGAGGCTCTGGATTTTCCGGCGCACGTTCCAGGACACAGAGATTCGGACTAGCAGGCTTAAAACACACACAGAAAAGTATCCTGGCGCATTATATTCGACCACAGCGAAACTACCAAACTCGAGTAAAGAGTGGTTTTGCAACTGTAGAATCTTGTACGATTGTTCTCTAGGTAGGCCTCTCATGTAAAATTGGTTTTGGCGATCCAACAAAAATTGAAAAAATGGGGGAGATTTAAAATTTTTTGGTTGCGAGTTTTCAAAATGCTTCTTCTCCCATAATTTTGATCAGATTTCCTTTAAATTTTGTACGAGTTTTGTGTAGGAGGCCTCTCTTAAACAATTGCTTTGTTTAAGTGGCCAAGTGGGGGACATTTTTTAATTTATTGCTTCTTTTCCCACAATTTGGATCGGATTCCTTTCCAATTTTGTACAACTGTGCCCTAGATAGGTCTCTATGGAAAAGTTGCTTTGTTTTTTGACGATCCTCCAAAAATTTGTTAAATGGGGAGGGGGTAGGCATTTTTTTTTAATTTGCTGATAGCCAATTTTCAAAATACTTCCTCTTCCACAATTTGGATCGGATTCCTTTCCAATTTTGTACGACTGTGCTCTAGATAGGCCCCTCTGGAAAAGTTACTTTGTTTTTTGACGATCCTCCAAAAAATTGTTAAATGGGGAGGGCGGGGCATTTTCGAATTTTCTGATAGCCAATTTTCAAAATACTTCCTCTCCCACAATTTGGATCGGATTCCTTTCTAATTTTGTACGATTGTTTTCTTAATGTTTCTGTCTTGAAAAAAAAAAAAACTTTTTTTTTTGAGGATCCGCCAAAAACTGGCCAAATGGGGGACATTTATAATTTTATGGTTGCTAATTTTCAAAATTTTTATTAGATTTTCTTTAAATTTTGTACAATGTTCTTTAGGCAGGCCTCTCAAAAAATTTCCTTTTTAGCCCTCAGCTAATATTGGTCGGTAATTTAACAGGAGTGCAGTCTTCAGGATATTGTGTATCGGAATTCCGGTACAGAAGCCTTTTAGTCATTTAGAAAAACTTTTTCTTATCAGACTTTTATTCCAGAATTTTATCACGAAAAAAATGAGTTTTGGCGTCATCAAGAAGATCATTTACAAGTTAACAAGTTACAAGCGTTAACATCAGAATCTAAACCACTCTTACGAATTTTCTTTTCTAGTCTGCGTCGTATCATTTTTGCTTTTCTAATGTTGGAATTATACCACTGTGCATTTGGTCTTACAGGTACAGTCTTCTGTAAGCGCAGCGTGATTATCCAACATGAATCCAATAAAACACTCGAAAAGAAAAACACCCACTCATTTTAAAGTAATTGCAAGAGAAAATTCAATTAGAATTGTTTTGCGTCTTTATTTTTATTTTGCATGTTCCCGTGCAAAACAAGTAAAAATAAATGTCAGAGTTTGTGTGTGTATTGGGATCTCATTTGGGTTTTTAAACCTTTTGGATGTAATCAAGGAAGAACGAATAATTCAACGTAAAGCTCAGGTGAGTGGATATTTATTGCTTTAATATCAAAGAAAAAATCGCAAAAACGCCCACCGGCCTTGTAATAAAAGTTTTTAATAATGTTTAAAAGGTGGCCCCACCTTACACACAAAAGGAAAGTCGCAGTGTTTTTTTTTTTCGCCTTCCATAACCCTAACAGAAGCGCTGGTTTTACAACCGTAGCGTGATAAAGTCCTGTCTCTGCCCTTTGATAAGTATTTTAATTTCTGTTATGTTATTGATAAAAGCAAGGAGTGGTTAAATTTGGCGCCATTTTTCGCCCGCCGCTTGAACAGAGTGGTTGCGTTTTGCTTTTTGATAGTGAAAGTTGTGACAAACTTAATTTTTCATCAAGGGTTAGCATTGCAAAATAATGGAAAGAGATAAAAATGTGTATATTTATGGAAATGTTATGACGAAAGTTAAATGTTTCCGTCGATTATGAGATTTTGGATGAAGACTTGGTTTTAGACGACATGTTAAATTTTAAAGATTGTGTATTACGAATATCATTCGGATTTGCGTAAGCAAGGCCTGTTCTGGAAATGGCTTACAGGCAAATGCTTTTATCCGTTCGATCATCTATTGTGAATTTGAAGGTTCTGATAGGTGGGGATTATGAATGAGTTTTTGAAGCGAGTAATTTCCCATTGATAGTGCAGAGGGGGAAGGGGGGAGTTAAATTTATATTTTTTGGGTGTAATTTATAATTCAACGGTTATTTCAAAGCCACATACGCTGTAAAATTCTGTATGTACTTAGTGCATTATACGCATGAAAACTAAGACCAGGCACCAACTTCTCACCAGAGAATGCTGAAACCTACAACACTGACTTTTCAATAAGAGTTAAAAGACGCTATAAATAACTCTCATGACTCAGCCGCAGGACCAGATGACATTCATTATCAGGTTCTTAATCACCTTCCAGAATTCGTTCTGGAAATTCTACTCGAACAGTCAAACCATATATGGAATAAAGGCAGCTTTCCTGAAGCTACAATCATACGAATACCAAAACCAAACAAAGATCAAACAAATCCCCATAATTATAGACCGATCTCTCTCTCTGCAAAACATTTCAACGAATGATAGCAGATAGACTGATTTTATGCCTGGAAAGCAACCATTTGCTTGCTGACGTGCAAAGCGGATTTAGAAAACAAAGGAGTACCTTAGACCATCTCGTAAGACTAGAATCTTTCGTAAGAGAAACCTTTATTAATAATGAGCATGTTGTCACGGTCTTTTTCGACATGGAAAAAACATTTGATACAGCGTACAGAGTACTCAAGGACTTATTTTATTTGGGGCTCCGGGGCAGGCTACCCAAGTTTATAAGAAGTTTTTCTGATTAAAGTTAATAGCATAAGGGATACTGTAAAACAGGGGATAGATAGTTCACTCTTTGTGGATGATTTCGCCATCTTTTGCAGAGCAAAAGTATGAATCTAATACAACGTCGCCTTCTTTAAAACGTCAACTCCCTTCCAGACTGGGCGAATAAAAGCGGTTTAAAATTTTCTGAAACTAAAACGGCCTGTATGCATGTTTGCAAGAAATGTAAACAGCATGACGAACCGGTTCTATATATTTCTGACACTGAAATACCAGCAGTAAAAAAACCAGCCTCGGTGGCCTAGTGGTTAGAGTGTCCGCCTCGAGACTGGAAGATCGTGGTACAAACCCCGGTCGGGTCATACCTAAGACTTTAAAATTGGGACTCCTCCTTGCTACCCTGTGAGGCACTCCACATGTAAGGGTTAGAAGGAGGGCTGGAATGCCCCATTTCAGTATAATGTGGCAAGGGGATCCCGATATGACCATAGCAGTTGAAAGGAATCTAAAGAGCAGTACTAACAAACAAAAACCAACAGTCAAAGAAATCAAAATCTTAGGGCTGATCGTCGATTCCGAACTAAGTTTTTTTTCCACACATAAAAGAGCTGAAAAGAAAGTGCCAAAAGGCACTAAATTTGCTGAGGGTTATATCTGCTCAGGACTGGGAAGCAGACAGGGACACTAAACTTATGTTGTATAAATCCTTAATCAGATCAAGGTTGGAATATGGTAGCATAATCTATGGCTCAGGTAGACCATCTAATCTGAAAATGCTTGACCCGATACAAAACCAAGGTCTCAGACTATGCTTTAACGCTTTTAGAACCTCTCAAGCTGACAGCTTGAATGTTGAAGCAAATGACCAACCCCTTAACATTCGTCGATTGAAACATCTCTGCAATACGCTGTAAAACTGTACGCTAACAGATAAAACCCCACCCATCAAATCGTTTTTGGCTAGGATTTCTCACATTTTTCTGAGAGTGGGACCATCCCCCCTCCATTTAGAGCCAGAATATTACCACACCTGCAAGAAGCGGGCATTAGCGTTGAGCTGATTGCCAATTACAGGGTATACCCTTAAAGGAAATTAGTTAAGCCCTCAGTATTAAAAACGCTATCCGAATTCCCAAAAGGACAAACTAACCCGTGTTTGTTCCGATCGAAGTTCGCAGAACTCAAGGAAGTTTACCAAAACTTTATGTATACTGATTGTTCTAAAGTCGATGGCAAAGCTGCGGCATCAATTGTCACAGAGAACAATACAGGGGCCCCTCGTTAATTCGTACTCCTCGGGACCAAGGGAAACAGTACGAATTAACCGAGGGTACCAATTAGCGGGGGGGGGGGGTCAAATTTTCGAATGGACAGAAACAACAATGAACCTTCAAATATTTATTTACACACTCGGAACCATAAAAGCAACAATAAACTGTCAAGTATCCTTCGTGTCAAGTGTCTTTCGCCTCAGCCATTGCACATTAAACAAATTACTATAGGACATTGAAAAAGTCTTTCATGGTCTTCTGCTTTGTATGACTGGTTCTGTTCTTGGTGAGAAAGTCCAAACGATTTGTTTGATCGAAAGCATCTGATGCGCCTTCGCATGTGCCGAAAGTCAATCGAATCTCCGTAAGCATTCGAATAGCGGTAGAAACTGAGGGAGCTTGTCTTGGCTGTTCGTCGTCAGCGGGGTCGATGTTCTCGAAACCGGCTGCCTCGTCATTGAGGACGTCTTCAATAATGTTCTGGTCTGTCACGAGCTCTGTGCAGTCTGCTTCGTCGTCGACAGCTACATACGCATCGAAGTCGGGAGCATCCATCGGGATACCGTTAGCAGCCACAACATCATTTGAATCTTGCGCGCGCGAGTCGTCTGTATTGTTGTCCACTATCGTCTTGAAGAATCAGTTACTGATCATCTGTGGCGTAACGTTATCCTATGCATTTTTGAGAGTGTGCAAGGCGTCAAGTGCATTGACGGAGAAATCGCGATCATCACCGATGCAGTCTGACATTCTTTCAACGAGTAAACGGCGGTAGTGACATTTTAGGTTGTGAATGATCCCCTGATCCATAGGTTGCGTGACGGATGTTGTGTTCGGAGGTAGGAAGTAAAGCGTGATGGCACCAAGTCCATGAACTTTGGGATGGGCAGAACAGTTATCCAACAGCATTGCTACAGTGCACCCTTGAGAGTCAAATTTCTCGTCGAGCTTTCTTATCCAACTGGTAAAAATGCTACTGGTCATCCAAGCACTTTTGTTCGCCTGAAATGTCGTCGGTAGCGATTTCTGGTTTTTAAAACATCGCGGTTTGCGGCTTTTCCCGATCACAAGCAGAGGCAATTTATCCGAACCATTCCTGTTGCTGGCAACCAAGACGGTTAAACGCTCTTTCGACGATTGAGTATCGTGGGCGGTATCAGATTTGAATGTCAATGTTTTATCCGGTAAGCACTTATAAAAGATCTGTTTCGTCGCAGTTGTAGATGTCTTTTGAATCGTATGTGTCTAGAATCTCGCGGTACACAGTCGTTTGCCAGTCATGGACCTTGGTCATGTCAACGGACTTTGACTCGCCACAAACGCGCTTGAAAACAATTCCGTGGCGAGACTGAAAACGGTACAGCCATCCGGCACTGCAGTTGAGATCGGGGTGCCCCAATGAAGCCGTCATCTCCTCTGCTGTGGCGGTTAAAAGTGGCCCACTTACGGGTAAATTGTGTGCTCCAGCATTGATGACCCACTTGTTCAGGGCGACTTCCAAATCCTCATGCTTTGCAAGCCTTGGCTGGTTTCAACACCATTGATTATTCTATCCTTATTCTTTATCCATGAAACAAGTGTATTTTTAGGTACCCCGTACTTATTTGAGTTCTGGTTTTTGAGCCGCTCGTTATTTCCTTTAACAGTTTGAACTTAAGGTCCATTGTGTAATCATTGTGTTTTCGTTTTGATGCCATTTTGCAAGTTGAAATGCTTGATCACTGTTCACAATTTATATACACGCTCCGGAGCGCGAAGTGTTCACAGAAAACAAACGGCATCTTAAGCTGCTGCATAGTACGTGACAGACAATGCTCCGGATTAGCGGCCAGTGAAAACGCTGTGCACGCTAAGACACTCGGTCTATTGAGTAGACCAATCGTAATCAATCAATCATAATCCCTAAACCCCCATAATTACTGCTCAACAATGCGCATTATGCAACACCTTCATCTCGCTACACATGATGCCTGAGTAACGTGTTGTTTTAAATGTTTGGCATGCCTAATCTGTATGGCTCAGCATTGATAAAAGACCGGAATAGAAAAAAAAGTGAGGGTAAATTTTGCGACGAATTATCCGAGTCCTCGTTAATTCGTACTTTTACATATAAGTGAATGGGTCCCAAAATGGGGACCGACGGAATTGTTACGAATTAGCCGAGGGACTGCATTAACCGAGTACGAAAGAACGAGGGGCCCCTGTATTTTGAAAACCAGACTCCCAGATAGGTCTTCAATTTTCACTGCCGAAGTGGGAGCTCTCCAGTGAAGCATGCAAATTGTCAAAATTAGTCGTTACAAAAATTTTATGTTTTGCGTTGACTACATGTCAGTACTAGAATCAATAGAAAACTTGAAAATATCGAATCCTACAATCTTGGACCTAGTAGATAAGCGTAACGAAGCTGTAAGGGCGGGAAAGATAATACGGTATTGTTGGGTTCCAAGTCACGTAGGAATCCCCGGCAACGAGGCAGCTGGTAAAGCTGCTAAAGAGGCTTTAGATATTCAGAACTCTGAATTTCTTATCCCATCGTCAGATTACAAACTGCACATTTCTAGATATGTAAAGGGCAATGTTCGAATCTTGTTCATATTTGATATGCGTAACAACCAAGATATCTAGATGTGCTTTTGGGGGTTTTGATCGGGTCGCAGCCCATCTGGATCTGTAATTGGACTTAGAATCCCAAAATCCGGATCTCAATGTGTACTTTGTTTTCTGGACGATAACTCTCATTTCGTATGCATAACATATTTGATACGCATATCAAATATAGTGTAGTTGTTTTATAGACTTAGTTCAAGTGCGAGGTACAGCACCCGCCTTACTAAGTACACCCACGGCGGGGGATATGGCAATTACTGATCGCTGTTATTATTATTATTATTATTATTTACACATTTATATCGCGCTTACAATGGTATAACCCTAAGCGCCAACAATATAGGTATTCTAATAAGAAATTACAAATTAAAAAATAAAAATTAAAAGCATTTTTGCCAGGTAAACTTGACGTTAACACAGTTTTCTGAAAGCTAAAATATCACGTTCTTGTCTAATTCTAAATGATAAAGAGTTCCATAATTTGGGGGCTGCATTTTAGAATGCTCTTTCCCCGTAGCGCTGATTATATCGACGCTCTTGGAGAAGAAACTGATCAGACGACCTCAGGCTACGCGATTGAGTATAAGGTGAAAGGAGCTCTGTAATATACTCAGGTACTGAATTGTTGAGGGCTTTATGAGTGAAAAAGGCGACTTTAAATGCAATACGCTGCTTGACCGGTAACCAATGGAGAGCCATGAGTTTATCCTTAACACTTTCTTCACTACATGGCCTCACAATGCGTGCAGAGTGATTAAGGATGCGCTGAAGCCGCTGGATCTGCGTTTTAGGGAGGTTGATTAAAACACTGTTGCAGTAATCGATGCGACTGATCACCAACGCATGCACGAGTGTCTTTGCAGCATCGTCGTTTAAACGCGAACGAACATCACGTATCCACCGTAGCTAGTAGTTGCACGTTCGAACAACAGAGTTTATATGTGCTTCCATCAGCGAGGACTCCCAAGACTCGAGCAACGTGGGAACGTTGAACAATGTCATTGTCGAGGTGTAGGCTATGGGTACTGATAAATTTCTCGTTGCGTGCACCTGTTATAACCAAAATTCAGTTTTGTCCTTGTGAAGTTTTAGTCTATTAGCGGTCATCCAGGACCCGATATCTTTGATGGCGTCCGAAACTTGAGAAAGGGCAGTGCCTTGTTCTGAGACTGAACGTGGGTTGAAGGCGTTTTTTAGACCAGAATCATCCGCATAAAAATGATACGGTAGTCCATGCGATTTTATCAGAACCAGTGGCTTGGTATATTGAGAATATCCTCGTGGTCCAATTTTGGAACCGTGGGGTAGGGCGCGATCCAAGGTAATAGAGTCCGAAAATGCATTTTCGACCTTAACACGTGCACTGCGATCATGAAGGTAAGATGACATCCAATCAAGGGCTCCACCTTCGACACCAAAGGAGCACTCCAACCGGCCTAGATAGGTCTCATGATTTACGGTGTCAAAGGCTGCAGAAAGGTTGAGTGATGTGAGAAACAGCTTGGCGGTTATCCAGTTGGATCAAAAGGTTATTGAACAACCGAATGAGGGCGGTTTCAGTAATATGACACTTGCGGTAAGCTGATTAATACCTTTGTTCCAAACTATGGAAGGCGAGATGGACATTTAATTGTTGCATATTGCCTCTCTAAGGATTTTGGATATAAAGGTTATATTGGAAACCGGGCGATAGTTCTTCGGAATAGTATTGAGACTTGGCTTTTTTAGAAGAGGATAAACGATTGCTTGCTTGAAAGGGGCCGGAAAAGTGTTAATAGAAATTGATAAGTTTATTATTCTGCAAATGATAGGGAAGAGTACATTGATGCTATCGCAAGACTTTGGAGAACAAGGCATTATTATTTTCCGAACGTTTTGCTCATCGAGCGATCTAAAATTAACGAGCGAAATACCATCAAAAACGTTATCAAGCAAAAAAGGATCATCGTCTGCCGAACTAGATCAGGCTATAATGTCAATTTTTGATTTGAAGTATAGATTAAAAGTGTTAACCAATGCTACAGGGGACTTAGTGTCACGAAGCGGATTTTGTTTATTTTTGTGCATAATGGTAATACGTAGAGCCAGAATAGGGCATACCTACACCACACATAATTACCTGCTTCGAGACGAACTGTCCGGGTTGCCAAGAGAGGTATACAGTAAATCGTATTTTGATAAACTGCACAGACTTGCAAGACATTCATTCCCGTTATTTTACTGTCAGTGAAACCACCTGTCAGACCCGGATAAAAGGTCTATCGTAAACCTGTCTGTAGTGAACACCTTCCAGACCAATATAAAACACGGAAGGAGGTGGGGGGGGGGGGGCCAACTTTTGCTTACAAAACCAAAAAGTGAACAGCTGACTGGTAAAACTGTTTGATATGACGGGTACACTGTTGTAGGTCGATGGCTGCTGTAGTGTTATTAGTTCCAGCTTTTTACAGAAACAGGAGCTATAGCAGTCGTTAAAAGTATGTGCGTATGTACGCTTTTAAGTTGGAAAATCGTACCTCCTAGGTTTCTACCCTGAATGTCGTTAGATTTTGGTTGATAATAGCCTACATTAGTTTAAACCCCATATTTCAAGTTATGTACAAAACCTTTGGCAACAAAAATGGAACGAACAAAGAAATAACAAACTCTTTCAAATCCAACCAACAGTTGGACAAAAACACCTAGCTCTTGGCAGTATTCGCGACACAACGGTTATGCATAGAGTTCGAATCGGGCACACATACATCACCCACGGATATCTTTTGAGAGGAGATGCTCCTCCACAATGTATTGGTTGTCAAGAACGTTTGACTGCAAAACATATTCTACTCAATTGCATAGATTTTCAGAACATTCGTTCACGCTACTACAGTGTGAATTCTATGAAAGACCTTTTTACAAAGGTAGCACCAAGCAAAATTATTTCTTTTCTGAAAGAAATACACTTGTACAGCAAGTTTTAAATTGAATTTAGTTGATTTTAGATGTATACATTACTTGTTTTGTCTATTTTAATTGATTTTAATTTTAACTGAGTCTTCCTATAGCAACAGAACTGACACAATATGACCCTAACGGGTTGCCAGTGTCGTTAAACCAATCAATCAATCAAACCCTACCTACCAGCCTCGGTGGCCTAGTGGTTAGAGTGTCCACCTCGAGACTGGAAGATCGTGGGTTCAAACCCCGATCGGGTCATACCTAAGACTTTAAAATTGGGACTCCTCCTTGATACCGTGTGAGGCACTCCACATGTAAGGGTTAGAAGGACGGTTGGAATGCCCCATTTCAGTATAATGTGGCAAGGGGATCCTGATATGACCATAGCAGTTGAAGGGATCTAAAGACCAATACAATACAATACTGTCAGTTCCATGGCAGAATTATTCGATAAAATACAACCGTGTAAAATAATAGAGTTTCTAAAAGAAACAAATCTGAATCAGTATTTTAGTATTTATATTATTTGCTTTTATTGTGTAAACATGCTTTTAGATGGTACGCTGTTTTTAATATCCAACGCACATTTTTAACGTTTTGTCCGTTATGAACCTGTGAAGACACAATATGACCCGCAAAGGGTTGGCCGTGTCGTGAAAAATACCGTATAACTAACTAAACTATAAACTGAACTAAACTAAACTATTTTCCTTCTTCAACGGACGGAAATCCGTCGGTTTCGACTAAATCATTTTCTTCCTTCGACGGACGGAAATCCGTCGGTTTCGGGACGGAAACTGCTGCTCGACATCAACTGAATTCTGCAATAATGTTTTGTTAAACAAAAGATTTATACCTTGCTTTTTTTTTTTGGGGGGGGGGGGGGTTGAGTCCATCCATCGTTGTGGTGACCCTGTATATAAAAAAATTTCCGGTGCTTTTTGGTGAATACAGATCCTACTTCGTTCATTCATTGAACGAGTTTTGCAGTGAATTATTTTTCTTCGACAGTGGGAGGCCGTACAGTTATTTCCTTGCATTGCCTGTTCCTTACATTAAGAAAAACAGTACAGTACGGTACAGATCTAGACTGGCCTGCATGTTTTCTCTTTGTTGCCATATTAGAATTTATGGTTTGTATTGATTTTACCTGCCTTTTTATACATTTCGCCTCGATTTAAAATCTTACGATGACAGGGAATCCACATCATAGAAATAAAACAAATCCTATTGATGTTATTGAGAAACAGTGGACAGTTGCATTGCGTGTGGCTTCATGTGTTAATTGGAATTCAAATGTGGCAGATAGTACTCCGGAGTGAGTAACAAATCCTGGTGATCTTTGTAATTGCAATTCGCATATGGTAAATTGTACTCCGGGGTGAGGGACAAGAGTGAGTACATGTCAGTAATATTCATGTCGGAGTAACTGACATTGTGTGCGCTTGTTATTTGACGTGTTATTTAACTGATTTGAAGGATGGATTTGTGAAAAAATTAAAATTAATTTTTTTGGGATGCAAAATCACCGATTACCAGTTAAGCCGAATTTTTACAAAGGAACCATAGAGAAAAAAACGTCGGATCACGAAATCCCTTCTTTTTAACCGATAATTCGGTTTACCCGATCTCGGCTTAAATTGAACTTACTTTATTTCGTCCTTACTTGGAAAACCAATAATGGTGTCAAAGAATGGTAAAAAAAGCCGCGATGGAGGACGCACTGTGTAACTTATCCCTTTTGTAAAATTCAGTCGTTTTATACTTTTTGAATTTATAACAAACCTGTTAATTGCAGATGCTGTGGAGGAAGGGCTGGAATAAACGGGAAGTCTTAGATAAGAAAGCTACGGGGTTGTCTTTAGTTTGGCCTTCTCATTTATTTTAAAAAAGGCTTGAAGAAAACAAACACTGAAGCATTGAGTTTCCTTTTACCTTTTGCAGTATTACAGCATGAAGTTACAAAAAATATTGATCGCAAAAACTGCACAGGAGCATGGGCGGGATTCTTTCTCAGGGGAGCATTTTTGGGTTAGTAATTCCGATAGCGATGCAGTTTTTGTTACCATCAATGCTGCAGCCAGCACCATTCTGGCTCAACAGCAAGAACCTAAAGAGGGAAAAACAACGGATACGACGTTCAAAGATCCCAATGTTTTGTCCATTAACAAGACTGTTCACCTCCCGCAAAAGAAAATTTGCAACCACACTCTCCACTTGGTGTTGAATCCGCAATATCCGAAGAAGTGTTTCTGTTTCGGGGTGAATCGAGTCATAGATGTCATCGAAAAATCTACAGAACAACATGCGCGGGGCCCGTCGCCAGCGGATCATTATGGGGATAACAGTTCCGACAGCGATGTCGTTTTTGTTAGTGCCACAGCCTTAAAGCAAGAACCTAAAGACTGATACGATGTTCACAGATCCTTCTCTTGCCCATTTTTGACCAGTTAACACACCGTCCATAGCGGAAGAAACTAGTGCAGTAGCCGTAATTCAATACACCGTGAACATGTATTCCCGAGGCCAACGTCCGTTCAACCTAGAAGGGGTGCCCTGTGCAATGTCAATTAAGTATTCAAAGCGCTAAAATTACTGCAAAAGGTGGTATTCAAGTCAGCAAAAAAAGGGAATATGGGGTGATAGGGCGTTCTTTTGTGAAAGCGAGTGATCAATAAAGGGTATTTAGTAATTAATAAGCTATTATTTAACATAAGAATATGTCAAGCAAATAAGGAAAATTAATTTTTTTAGCGCAATTAGTTGTTGCTGCGTTATGATAAATTGCTTAAACGTAATACCTTGAGTGAAAGTGATGTGTAAGAATTGCCTACTTCATTTTGTAGTCGTATATATACGGAATATATGACATTTCAATGTTCGGTGTTATATGCACGGAATATACGGCATTTCAAATTACCGTCGTATATACACGGAATATGCGACTTTCAATGCTCGGTAGTATATACACGGACATACAACTTTCAATGTTCAGTAGTATATACATGGAATAAACGACTTTTCAAATTGCGGTCGTATATACACGGAATATACAATTTTTCAAATTTATAACATCACTTTTTAGCCCAGCTTACGTGACACGTAAGCTGGGGTATTCCTATCGGTCTGCGGATGGCGTCCGTTAGTTAGTTAGTTGTTTATTTAGTAAACTTTGTTTCAAAAAGCATCTCCTCCTACAATTTTGATCCGATGTCATTTATTTTTGGTGTGAGGCATCCCTAAGGGGTCGTGCATACGGCTTGTGCTTTTCTAGTCGATCGGGTGATTTTTGAATTTTTGGGGAATTTTTAAAGAAAAAAATTCAAAATGTATCTCCTCCTGCATTTTGGACCCGATGTCATTTATTTTTGGTATAAGGCACCCCAAAGGGTCATGCATACGGCTTGTGCTTTTTGAGTCGATCGAACAACTTTTGTATTTTTTGGGGAATTTTTTAAGCAAAAATCTCGAAAATAATTAAAAATGCATCTACTAAATCTAAAAACATGCACGACCCTTTAGGGGTACCTCATACCAAAAATACATGACATCGGATGAAAAATGTATGAGGAGATACATTTTAAAATTTTTTCTTAAAAAATTCCCCAAAAATTCAAAAATCACGCGATCGACTAAAAAAGCACAAGCCGTATGCATGACCCTTTAGAGGTAGCTCATACCAAAAATAAATGACATCGGGTCAAAAATGTAGGAGAAGATACATTTTAAAAGTTTTTCTTCAAAAATTCCCCCAAAATTAAAAATTCACCCGATCTCCTAAAAAAGCACAAGTCGCATGCACGACCCTTTAGGGGTACCTAATATTAAAAATAAGTGACATCGGGTAAAAGGTAAAAAATGTAGGAGATACATTTTAAAAGTTTTTCTTCAAAAATTCTCCCAAAATTCAAAAATCAACCGATCGACTAAAAAAGCACATGCCGTATGTACGACCGCTTAGGGATGCATCATACCAAAAATTAATGATATCGAATTAAAATTGCAGATGTAGATGCATTTTGAATTATTTTTGACATTTTTGCTTAAAAAATTCCCCAAATATACAAAAATTGCCCGGTCGACTAAAAAATCACAAGCCCTATGACGACCCTTTCGGGGTGCCTCATACCAAAAATGCACTACAGTTTTGAACCGATTTTTGCTTGTGCTTTTTGACTCGACTTGTGCTTTTTGACTCGACTTCGGAATTTTTGATTTTGGGGGGAATTTTTGATGAAAATACCTCAAAATGCATCTTCTCGTGCAGTTTTGATCAGACATCATTTATTTTGGGGCTGAGGCATGCTTAGGATGTCGTGAATACGGTGGAAAATGCGAACCGCTCATCACCGCAAGCTAAATAAGCAAACACACTGGTCAGAAATGGGAACCGAGCATTAACGCAAGTTAAAAAAACATGCGCACTGGTCCAAAATGCGAACCGCACATCAACACAAACTAAATAAGCAAGCACACTGGACCAATTAACCACCGTGCATCAACGCAAGTTAAATAACATGTGCACTGGTTCGAAATGCGAACTGCGAACTGCGAATTAACGCAATTTAAATAACACGCGCACTATTAAAATAAGAACTGCGCATCAAAGCAACTTAAATAAACATGCGCACTGGTCCGAAATAAAAAACCGCACATCAACACAAGGTAAATAATCATGCGCACTGAAAATAAGAACCGCACATCAACACAAGGTAAATAAACATGCGCATTGATCCGAAATAAGAACTGCACATCAACACAAGGTAAATAAACATGCGCACTGATCCGAAATAAGAACCGCACATCAACACAAGTTAAATAAACATGTACACTGTTCCAAAATGAGAGCTGCGCATCAACGCAAATTTTTAAAATAAACATGCGCACTTGTCTGAATAAGAACCGCGCATCGAGGCAAGTTACATAAATATGCGCACTGGTCCGAAATGCGAGCGTTGTTTGAAGGTATCTATATCAGACCACCCAGTCTACCAGAGATACAAAAAATCTGTTTCCCATTTTTCTGGGAAAGAAATCTTTGTATGCATTTATCGGTCTATGTTCTGGTCCAGTGCTAAATAAATTATCGAGCTAGCTCTTTGCCGTCTCATCTTTTGAAGCCCAATTTTTCAGGGAAATTCCCTTGCTCATGCTCGCTGGAATGGGTCGTACTGCTTTTATTAAGCTTGGACTTTGTCCTTGGACAAACTTGTTTATTTGAGGAAGTGAGTACATAAGAAAAGTACACATAAGAAAAGTTATAATACTTATAACCTTTAAAAAATATGAAGAAATCTATTTTTCTAAACTTTATTAGCACACAAGGTCAAATTGATAGGTACAATATTATATACTAATTGGTTTATGGTGTTTGTGGTGTGTACAATGATGTTAAATCTAATTTTTTAAAATTACTGCACCAGCACTGGAGTAAATAATTCTACATTTCAATGATCTTGATATTGCACAAGTAAACGCGTAATACGTTCTGGAATTTTTTTGCGCTACACAGTCGTAACTCTCCGCGACCCGAACCGGTTCACTTCGTTACCAGTACTTTTACCAGTTAACACTACTTTGAAATATATAAAACTTAAAACAATTATTTCTGATATTTCACCAATAACTACATTCAAAACGCTGAAAATTAGCCATTTCCCCCTATTTTTGTGGGTAAATTCCTACGCATCTGCCAAGGCAACATGTAAACAACCGCCATTTTCAAATACGAACATTAAATATGCATTTGATTTTTAAATGTTTTGGGACGTTATTCAAACCTTCCGGAGCTGAAAACGACAATATTATTAAATTTAGTAACTCTCTTCGTACCATAAAAAGGTAATTTGGAAAATTAAACGAGATATTAAGAAAAACATTGGAACCTCAGCTGGTCACGAATCCCACGAATTATCACCCATAGTTTTAACTTTTAACCTAAAATTTCCCCTTAAAACGGTCTTAATTTCTAAAATACAGGTCGTGTACTATTTTCCAATACCCATTTCAGTTATTCCCGGCATATGAAATACAAAAAAAAAAACAAAAAAAAAAACGTATTTTAAAATCCTAAAATGATATCTAAAATAGTTTATAATTACTTCTCGTTTTCACAGAACCGCCAAAACACGTGATTCAAATGGCCGTTTAATCGTAAAAATACTGCCTAAATTTAAAAAAAATACCAAAACTACTAAGCATGATGCGCCTGAATTATAAACAAAATCAGTTTTTAATAGTTTTCTACGAGTTTCATGAGTTTTGAACATAGCTTTCCCAGACAAAATGGCAAAATTTTAACGTTCGAGTAAGTCTCCTGGTGGGACTCGAACCCCAGACCAAACGATTTAAAGTCCCACGCTCTATCCACGCCACTGGGCCAGTTGTACGACTGAGACCTGTCATTATGATACAAGTGAGAAAAAAATCAGTATTTCAGTCCGGGGCGAATTTCAATTATATTGCGTCCTTACTACCGCGGGTTGAAAAAACTTGTATTCCGTACATATACAACCGCAATTTGAAAAGTCGTATATTCCGTGTATATACGACTGAACATTGAAAGTCGTTTATTCCTTGTATATACGACTGAACATTGAAAGTCGTATATATGACCAAAAACATTGAGAGTTGTATATTCCATGTATATACGACCGAAAATTATCAATTTGTCAAGTCGTATATTCCGTGTATATACCACCGAAATTTGAAAATCGCATATTCCGTGTATATAAGACCACTAAATGAAGTAGAGAAAATTTACACATCACTTTCACTTACAGTTTTACGTTTATATAATTTACTTTAGCGCAATTTACTAATTGCCAATAACCAATTGCTCTGAAAAAGAGGGTTTCTTATTTGCTTGACATATTCTTATTTTAAATCATAGTTTGTTAATTGCAATTCACTTGCAATACTGCGATTTTTGCAGTACTTAGCACTTTGTTATTTTTCTGTGTGCAGCTGTGCTAGATGGCGCCCAGATTAACCAACTGTTGAAGCCTTTGAAGCTGAACACAAAATCTGAGCGCAAGGATATAAGTAGACTATATTGTAATGTGAGGTTGAATACAAATCCTGTTGGTTTGTAGGTGATATTGTGTTTTTTAGAACAGAAAAACAAGACTGTCGTATTGTGAGCAGAGAAATAAAATAATAAGTAATAAATAATAAAATCTGTAGAATGAGTTAGAAATAATACTAACGGAAGTGATAGTACCTCGTGATAAAAGTAGAAAAAGTAGTTAAAAATTATCAGGCTTTTAAAACGACGAATTCTTTCGTTTGTTATTAAGTGCAAAGTCAAAGTGAGTTAAAGATAGGCGTGACCGTTCACAGCAGTTGTGACGCAGTTGCTGTGGCTGACCTATTAGCGTTCATAAAAACGTCACCACAGGGAGTTTACTTTGCCAATAGTGAAACTTAATAGTGAAACAATAGTGTTGCCAGTAAGTTTTGAAAAGGGGCTAAAATGTTAAGATACCAGCAGTACAGTGTGTACAAGTAACTCTAGTTAGGGATCTGTAGTCACCGATTTATAACGTTTCTCATAATTTTTAAACCCTGATAAGAAATAGACATTATGAATTATGTTTAAAAAATTGTTTTGTTATTCAGGTCAGCTGAATATTGTGAATTGTTTTCTCATTAGGAACCATCAACATTTAGCAACTGTGAGGCTGGAAAATTGAAGTGCAGCCGTTTAAGATGAAAAAAATCCTCCACACCCTGTACCATGACTAGCACTTCTGCTTTGATTGAACCGATTGTTCACCCTGTCGCAGTTGTATCACTTTCCGGTAAGCAGTATCACAAAGAAGACACTTCGTTGTTTCTAAGAAAAGCAGCAGTTTATCAGAAAACTGGGTCTGACATCAACATAAATGTGCAAACTTAAGATCTCATTTCAGGATCGCATGAACACTTACTAGGATCTTAATAGGAATACGACAGTGATGCTTAATGTTTGTTTGAATTTTAATGAATACACTATTACCAACCCCACCCTTCACCCCAGTTGCTTAGTGTGTGTTAAATCTTTTTGCAGGTGCAGCGGTCCCTTTGACACTGCCGTTTTACCGCCGCTGCCTTTCATGTGGAAAGTACTCAGATGGTTAATTTTGCATAGGATTCAAGTCCATCGTCAAACTACATCGTTAAATTCGAAATATTAGAACAACTAACAAAACAGCGTGATTCATGTGGAGCAGGTGCTGTCTTGGCTGAAACCCAAAGAGCAAGAAGGATGTTCGCTGCTTGCGCCGAAAACAACTCTCTAGCGTGGTAGATTACACTTTAGAGGACCAAATATAAAATGAACAAACAGGCTACAGCGATGACTGACACGATGTAGATTATGTTCTTACCAGAGATTTCAGATCCCTTCGAAACATTAAGCAACACAATTATTTCAGATAACTCTGATTACCAGCCACCCCCTGAACTGCGTCGTGTGTTTTCTGCGTCGTTTCAAAAAAAAAGGGGGCAAAGGCGTTAAGGACACGTAAACGTAAAGCTCGTCCAATCATCTACAGTGTCAATGAGTCACTGGAGGTACACTCAGACCCAGTCCAACTCCCGTGCTACTTTGCAAGTGAGGACTGAGAGCAATATGTATCAGCTTCACAACAAAAAGAAGAGGAGTTATCGGATTTAGAGAATGGAAGAAATAAATATCCATTCCACATTTGTTGGCTTTGTCATAAGCCCTATCCTAGACTCGCAAAACATTTCCAGCAAGTTCATTCCGACGATCCTGAAATCGAAACAAATTTTGGAGTTTCCGCTGTCAAATCTAGAGGTGACTTTTGGTACAACTCTGTAGCGAAAATAACGGTTTGGATAACATAATAAGGGGATACAACAGTCTGCCGAGCTCTGCCGAAAAAGTCAACACATGCCTTCCGTGTGAATTCTGCCTCGCGATGTTGTGCAAAGAATACCTGTGGCGTCAGCAGTTAAATTGTCCTTTGAATCCAAACAGGGATTCTCAGAAATCAGGAGAAGTGCAACGGCCTAGAAAAGAAACCCCCTTCAAAAGGCAAGAATGGAACACACCGACTTCCAAACAGAACATCAAGATGCGAGACTCATATTGTTGAAAATTGCGGCAGGATTCCTTTTTCAATGTCATAGCAACTTACCCGTTGTTGAATAACGTGGAATTCCAAAGCATGAGGTATGGTTTCCGAGAGAAATACGACAATATGATCTCGAATCGAAATCGAAATCTGGCAAATTTCATTGTGATATGCCGCGAGCAGTATCCTAAAGCAATGGAAAGTGTCCTGAATCCCATAAATTTCGACGTCATTATGAAATCGTTAGCAAGCATTTCTCGAGTGAAGATGCCGGTGATTCAGGACATCGTCCGGAACAATGAAACTGGTGGTTACTTGAAGGCCTGTGCGGTGCGAAAGTGTTAACTAACCAGCGTGCTCAAAACAGTCGATTTCGAAGCCATACAACAAACTGATGGACGTCAACTGATGGACGAGTATGGCCTTGTGTGCAAGAAAACAAAATTTACTCTTCGAAAGTTCAACAAAGACAAGGTTCTACCTTTAAGGACGCTCTAAAATTCCGTAAGTGTGTCGGCAAGGTGCTGCAAGAGTTACAGGCAAAATGGGGTCGGGGTATCAGCGTAGCCAAGTACATCGCGGCCAAAACAATCATGTCCAGTTCCAAAAGAAGTTGGGAAGTCGAAATCGAAATTGGAAATGTATCAACGGGGTATTGTAAACGATGCATCTCTGGGTCCGGATGTCTTGTCCATCGTGGATGAATTTGAAAAGGATCTATCGAAACAATTAAAAAGGATTGAATTCATTGGCAAGCGAGATAGTCGAATTGCGGTCCAATTTTGTAGGAATGTTCTCTAGGTAGGCCTGTTATGAAAAATTACTTTTTTGGCGATCCGTCAAAAATTGGCCAAATGAAGGACGTTTAAAATTTTTTGGTTGCCACTTTTGAAAATGCTTCTCCCACAGTTTTGATCAGATTTTCTTTAGATTTTGGCGAGTATTGATTGGATTCCTTTCCAATTTTGTACGTGTGGTAGGTAGGCCTGTCTTGAAAAAATTGCTCAAATAGGGGACATTTGGGAGACAGTAGGGGAAAGTTTTTGGCGTCCAAATTTCAAAATGCTTCGTTTCCCACAATTTTGATTGGATTCATTTTCAGTTTTGTACGATTGTGTTCTTGATATTTCTCTCTTTATAATTACTTTTTTTTTTTGGCGATTCACCAAAAATTGGCCATATGGGGGGGGGGGGGGGCAGGCATTTTTAAATTTGAGAATGCTTCTTTTCTCTCAATTTGGAATCGGATTCCTTTCTAATTTTTTGCGATTGTTTTATAGGGGGTACTCTCTTGAAAAATTACTTTTATGACTGTTTGACAAACATGCCCCTCTTGTTACACGGAAAAAAATGCTTTCCAAACGTGAACCCTGGTATACTAATGATCTTCATGAGTTAAGGCGACAAACACGTGCACATGAGAGGCGATATCGAAAATACGGTTGTGAAGATGATCGCAAAGCTTTTGAGAGAATGACGAAGGTTTTTTTGACTCGCCGATTTCTTATGGAAAAGGAATATTACAACAATCAATTTGAAAACTGTCATGGAAATCAAAAGGACATTTTCAAGAAAGTGAATTCAATAATGCACCGAAGGAAAGATAATCCAATGCCTGCTCATAACTCCACCAAAGACCTAGCAAACGAGTTCGGTTCATTCTTCATGAACAAAATTGAGACAATAAGAAAAAACTTCTCAATCAACTGTGAAAATAGTGCATTTGAATTTGATCAATCATTTGACGGTTTACCTCTGACCCACTTTGTGTCCATTACGTGTAAGGATCTAAAATCAATATTCTCAAAACTGGCTTCAAAAACTTGTGAATTAGATCCTTTGCCTACGAATCTAGTTAAAGACTGTTTTGATGAACTCTCACCAATTATTTTGCGGATAGTAAATTTGTCAATAACTGAAGGACACATGCCAGATGAACTAAAAAATGCGTTGGTGCGCCCCTTGTTGAAAAAACAGAATCTAGCCCAAGAGCACAAAAATTACCGGCCGGTATCAAACCTGTCGTTTTTGTCAAAAGTCATAGAGGAAGCGGTAAATCGACAACTAGCAAACCATATCCAAATCAATGCGCTAGCTGAGGAATTCCAATCGGCCTACCGTCCATTCTCTAGTACAGAGACAGCGCTGCTTAAGATCTTTGATGAAGCCCTTACTCATCTCGACAACCGCAAAGCCGTTTTAGTTACCCTGCTCGATTTGAGTGCTGCCTTTGATACAGTTGATCACGATATTCTTTTGAAACGTCTTAAATGCAGTTTTGGTATCGAGGGTAGTGCCCTACGATGGTTTTCGTCTTACCTGAAAGGCCGTCCCTTTCGTGTTGTGATAAATGAAGCCTTTTCAGATGTTTTTGAGCTGCTGTGTTCTGTGCCTCAAGGTTCAATTTTAGGCCCGCGATTGTACACGCAATATACTAAATTTGTTGGATCTCTGCTGCGGTTTCTTTTATTAGCCTTCCATGGATACGCCGATGACACACAGCTCTGGAAAGCTGTGTGTCCGCGCTCCATCGTCGAACAAAATGCAGCCAAGAAGCAACTAGAACAAGGAATACTAGCTATCGCTGACTCCCTGTGCAAGAATAAATTAAAGTTGAACAAGGACAAAACAGAATTCCTGGTGTTAGTGAGTAGACATTATCAAGGTCTGATGGAATTCGATACACTCGATCTGGACACTGACATAGTCTCGCGTACTGAATCAGCGCGAAACTTAGGTTTCATAATGGATTCTACGCTATCGCTAGAGCAGCAGATCAATGATGTACGGAAAAAGTGTTTTTACTACCTAAACTGGATAAAAAATGTGCGACCTTTTCTGACCGAATACGTGACAAAAGTGCTAGTTCATGCCTTAATCATAAGTAGACTGAACTACTGTAATGCGCTGTACTATGGGTTACCCAAGAGACTCATAAGTCAACTTCAGTCCGTAATGAACAGCGCTGCTCGTGTAATAACTCAGATTCCAAGGGATGCTAGTATCAAAGCTGCATGCAAATTTTTGCACTGGCTGCCCGTTGAGCAACGTATTGTTTTTAAAATATGTGTTCTAACATACAAATCTTTAAACGAACTGGCCCCGTCCTACATGTGCAATATGGTAGAGGTATACAAACCAGAACGATCATTACGCTCTACAAATTCCCTGTCACTAGTTGTGAAAAAGTCGAATATGAACTATGGCAGAAGATCGTTTTCAGTAGCAGGCCCTATCGAATGGAATCGTTTGCCAACAAGCGTTAGAAATGCAAAGAACGTTCAAGAGTTTAAGAGACTTTTAAAAACTTACTTGTTCAAGTTGGCTTATAATTAATTTTAATTTCATCCTGTCTTTTGTTAATCCGCTAGGACTTTTAGTTTGAAAATGTGATTTTTTTTTTTTTTTTAAATACATATTATCATACTTGTTATTTGCGCTTAGGAATGTTAATAGGCGCTATATAAAAAGCTGTTATAATAATAATAATAATAATGACGATCCACCAGGAATTGGTTGGAAAGGGGGCATTTTTTTATTTATTGATGCTCAATTTTGAAAATACTTCATCTGCCACGATTTGTATAGGCCAAATCGTCTCCAAAGGAAAATTTGCCGTAGTGGAAACTAGGACAAAACCTTCTCGCCTATAAGGTGCCCAAATAAATTTAGGGCCATAACCATAAAGCTATAAAACGTAAATTAACGTACGTGGCCATATTGTCCCCAGCCTTAATATCCACAAATGAATTTATGGCCCAAAACGCCCCAAGCTAAAAACCGTGTAACCTGAACTAGCGCTTTATTAACGGTTGTAGCCTTCATAATGACCCCTGCCTTGAGGTCCCTAAATAAGGGCCAAAACCTTCCCAAAGCCAAAAACATATGATAACCGAAATTAACTGTTTGTTCAGCTTTGCCCCACCCATAAGGTACCTGGTCATAATGTTGTATGGTTATAAGTAGCTGAAACGATTTAAGGGCCAAAACGTCCCCAAGCATAATTTGCCGTGGGGGACTCCACGAAAAAAAAACTTGCCCTTCCATAAGGTCCCCGGCCATTAAGCCCCCAAATGAATTTCGGGCCAAAACGTTCCCAAAGCTAAAAAAACGTACATCCTAAATTAACGCTTTATTAAGCTTTACGCCGGCCATGAGGTACCTGGCTATAAGGTCCCCGGTCTTAAGGTCCCTTTATGAAATTAGCTCAACTGAGTTTTCCAGTAGCAACTGAACTGACACAATATGACCCTAACGGGTTTGCTCGTGTCGTTAAACCAATCAATCAATCAATCAATCAATCAATCAATCAATCAATCAATCAATCAAATCAATGAAATTAGCTCCAAAACGTCCCCCAAGCAAAATTTGTCTTAGAATCCAGTACAACATGTCCTCTGCCATAAGATCCCCGGCTATTAAGCTTTACAACGGCCATGTGGCCCTTGCCATAAGGTTCCCAAATGAATTAGGGCAAAAATCCCGGAAAGCAAAAAAATAAATAAATAAATAAAAAATAAATAAATACATAAAAATAAAAGTATGATAACTTAAACGCTTTATTAAGCTTTACTCCTGCCATAAATTTTCCGGCCATGAAGTCCCCGACCATAGGGTCAGCAAATGAATTAAGGGCCAAAACGCCCCCAAGCTAAAAAAAGGCATGGTAACCTAAATTAACGCTTTGTTAAGCTTTACCCGGGCCATAAGGTACCTGGCGATAACGTCCGCGGTAATAAGGTCCCCTAATGAATTTAAGGCCAAAACGTTCCCAAAGCAAAATTTGTCGTAGTGGAATCCAAGACAAAATGTCCCCGTCCGTAAAGTCCTCGTCAGAAAGTCCCCGGCCATAAGGTCCCCAATGGAAACAAACAACAAAAAACACATGATAACCTAAATTATATATTTTTATATCTTAACATGGGCGATAATACCCCAATCATAAGGTCCGCAAATAAATTTAGCGCCGAAACGTCCCATAAGTAAAATAAACGTATGATAATCTAAATTAATGCTTTATTAAACTTCAGCTCCTACATAATGTCTCCGACCATAAGGTTCCCAAATGCCACAACCGTCCCTAAATGCCACAACCTGTCCAAAGGTAAAACACGTATGATAACCTAAATTTGCACTCTATCAAGCTTTATCCCAGCCATAAGGTTCTCGGCCATAGGGTCCGCAAATGATTTTAGGGACTAAACGTCCCTAAAGCTACAAAAGGTGTGTTAACCTTGTTTAACGCTTTGTTAAGTTTTACCCCGGTCATAAGGTACCTGGCCATAACGTCCGCGGTGATAAGGTCCCTAAATGAATTTAAAGCCAAAACGCCCCCAAAGCAAAATTTGTCGTAGTGGAATCCAAGATAAAATGTCCCCGTCCATACGGTCCCCGGCCGTAAGGTCTCCAATTAAGTTACGGCCAAAACGTCCCCAAAGCTAAGAAAAACTCATGATAACCTAAATTAACCTTTTTAAAATCTTTACACCGGCGATAATGCCCCCAATCATAAGGTCCGCAAGTGACAGAGCCAAAATGTCCCCAAAGAAAAAAGAAACAGATAAAAAAAATTAACGCGTTATTACGCCTTACAGTGTTTTACGTGCTTTAAAGCAAAATTCAACTAGAAAATGACAAATTGTTAGAAATTGCCAAAATTTATCGTTGGGTCCTGCAACCTTGCTCAATGAAAATATATATATGATAGATGTACATCGTCGTTTCATTTTTGAAATCGGTGAAGAAATGAAGGTTTTACTGTATATAATTTACCTTACATGGCGGATCCTGTCTCACTGAAACTCTAGTTTCCAGGCATTTTAAATTTTCCAAAGCTTCTTTCTGGCACAGCTTTGATCCGATTACATTTTAATGTAACATAAATGTTCTTCTCTTAAAAATCTTCTTTTTTTTGGCGACCCAAAAGAAAATTGGCAAAGTGGGAGAGGGGGGGGGGGGGAGTGGACATTTTAAAGTTTTTTTGGGCCATTTTAAAAAAAAAATGCTTCTACTGCCACGAGCTGGTTGGCATTCCTTTCAAATTCTGTACGGATGTTTACTGGATGGGCTTCTCTTGAAATTTTTTGGTGATCCACCCAAAATTGGCGAAATGGGGTGCATTTTTATTATTATTTTTTTGGTAGCCAAGTTTTTTTCTCGACAATTTTGATCGGATTGTCTTCAAATTTTGCATAAATGTTCACTTGACGGTCCGCTTTTGAAAAGTTACTTTTTTCGCAATCCTCCAAAAATTGTCTAAAAGGGAGCATTTAAGAAAATTTACTAGGTAATTTTATTCTCCCACAGTTTTGATTCTAATTTTGAAACGGTTGTTCACTAGATTTTTCTGTCTTGAAAATGTACTTTTTTGTCGATTCGTCAAAAAATTAGCTAAATGGGGGCATTTTGAATTTTTGCCACAATTTTAATCGGAATGGCTCCAAATTTTGCATAAATGTTCTCTAGCCTGCCATTTCTTGGGAATTAAGTTTTGTGCTGATCCGTCAGAAATTGTCCAAGTGTTGGGGGTGGGCGTGGGGGGGGGGGGGCATTTTTTTGGTAACCAATTTTCCAAGAGCTTCTTCCACAGTTTTGATCGCATTGCCTTAAATTTTTCATAAATGTTCACCAGTCGGTTCTTCTTTGAAAAGTTAATTTTCTCACGAGCTGCCAAAAATTGGCTGAATGGGGGGCATTCAAAAATATTAAGTAGCCGATTTTCAAAATGCTTCTCTCACAATTTTGATTCTTTAATAATTTTGTACGAATTTTCTACAACCGGGCTTAACAATATGACAACCACTTTTTGACGGTCGTACGAGCCTATAGATACGCTATTGACTAGATCTCGTCTGGTCACAATGCCCCTGGACATTTTTGTTTCTTATTTAACTTGTTCAAAAGATAAATCATAGACGTATTGTTAGTGTGTGTGATTTCGACTTGTGAATTAACATTGGAATCTTAAAGGGTGTCCATTCGAAAGTTAAAGGATCTCAGTTCGAAATCAAAATACTAAATATTTCCAAGTACTTTTTTACTTTTTTAGACCAGCCGACTATGTCGGGCTGGTCTTATCTTATCAATAGAGGGGTATCCGTCGTCTGTATGTACGTATGTACGTGTGTATGTACGTGTGTAAACTTTTACTTAAAATGCTTCTTCTCCTTCAGTTTTGATCGGATTCCTCTCAAATTATATACGAATGTTCTCTAGGTAGGCCTCTCTTTAAAAATAATTTTTTTTGGCGATCCGCCAAAAATTGGCTAAATGGGGGACATTTGTAATTTTGTGGTTGCCAATTTTCAAAATGCTTCTTCTCCCACAATTTTGATCAGATTTTCTTCAAATATTGCACGAATATTCCTTAGGTTGGTCTCTTTTGAAAACTTACTCATTTTGGCGATCCGCCAAAAATTGGCTAAATGGGGGACATTTTTTAATTTTTCCCCTTGTGCAAGAATTGAAGGAATGACTCCTCATCACCCACAACTACACCGATCAAGTGAGCGAATATTTTCTCCATTCAGTTACGGCTTTTTTCGTAACCGCTGTCTGCGAATTTGATCATGATTTTGTCTGTGATTCTTGGATATATATTCTGTAGGTCACGGCTGGTCAACATGTCCCTGGACATGCTTGTTCAATAAGAACTAAATAAAATACTTTGATTTCCATTTTTGCTTTTCTTTCATTTTTTCTTTAAACATAACGTACTCTTCCTGTGAATGTAACTCTTTGTTTACCTAACAAACTTGCGTTTATTTACGTATGCAAATTAGCAAACTTTGTTGATTTATTTATGCATATTAGCCATGCGCAGGATTTGAAAAAGCCGATATTCCTTAGAAAATGTGCAAATTAGCACTTGCACAATATCTGAATTCAACGGGGCAGAAAAAATTAATTGAATTGATTTAAAGTGATCAAAAGTAGGCTTGAAATTCGGCCTAAAACCAGAAAGAAAAAATCCCTCACATTCGTTCGAGTTCACCGGAATGCTAAAATCGACGGATAGCCGGGTGTGTGTGTGACTGTTGCAGAAACTCTAGAACGAAACGTCGAATCAGCTTAAACTTAAAGGGATTCTGTCGTGGCTTTGGTCCGCCTGTTGGGATTGTGTTTGACATTCACTGGACAACCCATGACGTCATAGAACGTCAAAACGTGACAATTGCGTGCTTACTTTAACTGCAGTCATAGCCTCAAACTGGGTAGGATAATGATGTAGATTGATCCGACGGTTTGTATTGTATTTGGCGTATGTAGCGCAATGCATGACAACATATGACGTCAAAACGTGTTGTGGACAGCTGACTCTTCCATATATGGACTGACTGTTTCGCTGTTCCATATATGAGAGCGGTTATGTAAGCTAAGGATTTTCTTGCAGTTCCTGGAATTATTTTTCACCTTTGAAGCTGTTATCTTCTGTTATGACAAGCAGCTCACCATTTTGGAATAAATATTGCCCCCCCCCCCCCACCATCAACTCTCCGTGCTTTTTGGCCGACTAGAGTGTAGGAAACAAGGTATATATCGGGGATGTAAGTGCATTTGGGTAGATCCATACCTTGAAAGGGGTTTACAGGGTTATGGTTGCATTCAGAGCCGTACCGACATTAGATGGCTGAATGGGGTGGGGAGAGTGTTGCTGACTAAGACAAAAAATCATCTGTGTCAGGGTTCGCGCTGGGCTCTCAAGAAAGTGAGTCAAAAAAGGAAACTGATTCAGGTGGGTTCCGAAAAAGTGAGTCATTTCGTAAAAAATGCCCAAAAAGTGGACAAAAACCCCGCCAACGCGAACCCTGATCTGTGTAATAAGGAAATGGTAATGCAGCGACCACCTTCCAGATCCCGATAAAATACTACGGTAAACCTTTTTGTAATGACCCCCTTCAAGTCCCGGATGGAAATACATACGCTGAAACATGTTTGTAGCTCCAACCTCCTCGACCCGGGTGAGAGACGTACGGTTAAACATGCTTATTAGTTTATAGTGGCCACATTCCACATCACTAAACTTATACCAAGATTGATGATGTTATTTCTACTTTCAAGACCCGGTTTAAAAAAAAATACAACCAAACCTATTTGTGATGACCACCTCGCAGACGGACATTCAAGGCCTGGAAAAAGTAATTTGTAGTGCTACCTTCCTAACTCGAAACCGAATAAAATGCCGCACAGTAATACCTTCTGTAATGGCCACATACAGATCGGGATGAAAAGACGTACAGTAAATTTTTTTGTGTACCACCTTTCAGATGTGGAAAAAAGACAGTAAAGTATAGTAAAACCGACCATCTTCCAGGATTAAGAGACCATACCAAAACAAAGTATATCATAGTTGTATCTATATTTTAGGTAATGGGAATGAAGGTGTATTTTGATAGAAGGCTTATGGCTGCTTCCGGAACCGCACCCATATTAAAGGGACGAAGGGGCGAGGCATTTACAAAAAATAAATAAAACATGGGTGAGGAGGATGTAGTGTCCACTTTCTAGATCTGGATAAAAAGTATACTAAAACCATTTCGTAGTGACTTAATTCCAAACTCAAATAAAAAGACATCAATTAAGCCTGTTCGTAGTGACCAACCTCAAGATCCGGTTAAAAAGACGTTAAATTACACGTTTATAGCGATCACTGTCCAGGTCCGGACAAAAGGAACGTTAAAAAACTTCTTTTTAATGACCACATTCAAGACCCCGAAAAAGGACAGTGAAACCTGTTTGTAGTGATCACCTTTCAGACCGGATAAAAAAGAACAATAATACCTTCTTTAACGGCCACATACAGATCTGGATAAAAATGCTTAGGCAACCTTGTTTGTAGTGACCACTTTCCACCTTCCCGGATACAAGACACAATAAAACCTGTGTGTGGCGGTTATTATCGGGTTTGGATACATAGATTTTAAGTAAAGTCTATATGTCACGACCATCTCGTAAGGACAAGAATTAAAAGAAATACAGTAATCTCTGTCTGTGACGGTCACTTTCCAAGTCCGGATAAAAAGACGTTCAGTACAAATTGTTTGTAGTATCCACTGTCTAGACACAGATAAAAAAATGAACAGTAAAATCTGTTTGTTGTTACCACTTTCCAGACCCTGGTAAAAGATTAACAGTAACCACCCCCTCTACTAAGACCCGGAAAAAAAAGACACGCGGTAAAATCTGTCTGTACTGACCACCTTCCAGAGAGGGGTGAAAAAAGAGTAAAAATGACTACAGTGGTCATTAACACTTTGCAAGACCAGGAATTGCAAAGAGTATTGAAGTTGTATGGCGACAATGTTTCTAACTTTTTTTCTTTACTGGTCCGTCATTTTGTATTTTTCCTCTGATCATACTGGCTGAAGAACTCCCAAATTTTGCGCGTACGTGGTACTTGATCTGAATTGTACACCTCGTTTTTTGTCTTCGCCTTTGTTTTCATGTTCATGATCAAGACGTGAAGCCAAAAAAAAATTGGCTGGAAATTCAAACACTGCAGTATGATTTGCACACACTCTCGTATCTGACAATAGCCACAATGTGCAGTACATAAATGGTGTGTATTAAATACGCTGAGTATGGTGAAATTCTTGTGTTGGTTTTATAAGAACGATGCGTGGATGCAAAATCTTACCTGGCCATTTCAAATACGCTGACTGTTCATATAAATTATAAGCTTGCGTTTCGCACTTCTGTTGCTTATTGGGAGATGGATGCCGTTTCAGAGAATTAGTACCACAGCTAAATTTTTCTGAGAAAGGTTTCGAACGGGCCAGAAAAGTTTTTTGGAAAGATTTCGGAATGTGTAAAAAAAATTTTGTAAGTAAATGTAAAATAAACCAAATCAGGCTACAAAGTTTTTAAAAATATGCTACAAAGTTTTAAAAACAGGCTACAAAGTTTTTAAAAATATGCTCGAAGTTATTTTAAAAATATTTGTTGCCAAGTGTTTTATATTTCGTCCTTGAGAAATAATTTCTCTTTTGTTTGTGTTTTGTTTTGGTTACAAAGTGGTTTAATTGCAAAATAACGCATTTAAGTCATGGAATACTTGTTTCACCAATTTTTAGTTCCCCGCCGCCGCGTAGCGCGGAGCGGGGGACTACAGTATTCATGTGTGTATTTCCGTCTGTCCGTCCATCCGTGTGGCGACACTTAGAAGCACAAGTTTGTGCACGCGATCTCTCAGCCGCTATTCAGCCGTGGCTTTTGATTTTGCTACAGTGAAAATATATATACTGAGGTTGAGCGGCGTCGCATTATTTTTCGATTCGACCATAAAACGGCGAAATGGCGACTTGTTGAAAATAGGCAACGTTTTAGTATTTCTGTCGCTTAGAGTGCAACTTTGTGCACGCGATATCTCAGCCGCTATTTAACCCTGGCTTTTGATTGTTGCTACAGTGAAAATATATATACTGAAGTTGTGCGACGTCGCATTATTTTTGGATTCGACGTAAAAACGACGAAATGGCGACTTGTTGAAAATAGGCAATGTTTAAGTATTTCTGTTGCCTAGAGTGCAACTTTGTGCACGCAATAACTCAGCCGCTATTCAAACCTGGCTTTTGATTGTTGCTACAGTGAAAATATATATACTGAAGTTGTGCGGCGTCGCATTATTTTTCTATTTGACCATAGTTCGCGGCGGGGTACATTCATCAGTTTCACATATAACTTGTTATGTTGCTACTTTTCAGTGTTTGAAGTGTTCCTGATGTGGAAATGTGATCGCCCAATTTTTAGGATACATTTCTCTGCAGCAGAGTCCCGATGATAAACAATGACGGAATTGCAATTGTTGAGTTCTAGTTTATTTGAATAAGTTTCATTCTTTGAATTCCAGCTGCGATTGATCTAGCGGTGCGGTTCATGTAGTGAAATTAAAACCAAACAGTGAATTGGATAGTGACCAGTTAATCTACCGGAATTGTGGTACTCGTTTGGAATCTGTGGTTACTAGCAGAAAAAGTCATCCTTTGAAATTGCACCACACAATGTTTTATTTCTGTCATTTCCAGGTCAAGAAGGCACACATCAAATTCATTGCTTCCAGAGAAATAATTGCGCGATCTTAGAAGCATGTCACGATTGTGGATACAGTTTGTTTTTTTATGTAAGTATATCAGAATATGTTTTAATTGAAAGTAATTGGTATGTTGTTGTAAAGCAATATTTGTTTACATTTACCTGCTTGTGGAAGACTGGACACTTTTTTTATTATTGCACTCAAGTGTTTTATTATTGTACGCAAGACAGCAATGTCTTAGGCTACATTATTGGACATTGGCTTTGACACGTTGTTCACGTAGTTTTAACCAGCCTCGGTGGCCTAGTGATTAGAGTGTCCGCCTCGAGGCTGGAGGATCGTGGGTTCAAGCCCCGGTCGGGTCATACCTAAGACTTTAAAATTGGGACTCCTCCTAGTTACCCTGTGAGGCACTACACATGTAAGGGTTAGAAGGACGGCTGGAATGCCCCATTTCAGTATAATGTGGCAGGGGGATCCCGACATGACCATAGCAGTTGAAAGGGATCTAAAGAACAATACAATACAAACACGTAGTTTTATTGAAGACCCCCTATCTTTAGTGTAAGGGTTATGTAAGTTTTAGCTTAGTTAATTTGCGATGATCTTGGATAATCGTAGCATTTGTTATCCGGCTTCCTTATATCTTCGTGCGTTTTTAATGTTTTCCTGCGCTTCCCGCCGACAGATTTATAGGTACAGTTTTTAAAGCCATGATTGCAGTAATTACTTTCTCCCTGCATTTGTCAAAGAAATATGTGTTTTGGTGATGCAACAAAATTTTATTTAAAAACCGCAGTTGATGGTTTTTTAGACCAGCCGACTTGGTCAGGTTGGTCTTATCACATCATTAGAGGGGCATCCGTCGTCTGTATTTGCGCATGTACGAGTGCACGTATGCACGTGTGTAAACTTTTGCTTGAAATGCTTTCCCTTCAGCTTTCAATTTTGTACGAATATTCCGTAGTTAGGCTTCTCTTGAAAAATTACTCTTTTGGGATCTGTCAAGAATTGGCTAAATAAAGGTCATTTAAAATTTGTTGGTTGCCAGTTTTCAAAATGTTTCTTATTACGCAATTTTGGTGAGATTTTCTTCAAATCCTGTACAACTGTTCTCCCTCTTGAAAATTTCCTTTTTTTGGCGATCGGCCAAAAATTGGCCAGATGGGGGCATTTTTTAAAATTTTTTTGGCGTCCAATTTTAGAAATGCTTCTGTCAAAATTTTGTACAAACAGTCTCTAGGCAGGCCTGTCTTGAAAAAATTACTTTTTTTGGCTATCCGCTAAAAATTGGCTAAATGGGTGCATTTAAAAATTATTTAGTGGCCAATTTTCAAAGTGCTCCCACAATTTTGACCGGGTTCCATTAAAATTTTTTACGAATTTTTAACAAGCGGTTTTTAGATCAGCCGACTATTCGGGCTGGTCTTATCCTAGCAATAGAGGGGTATCTGTTGTCTGTATGTATGTACGTACGTGTGTAAGCTTTTACTTAAAATGCTTCTTCTCCTTCAGTTTTGATCGGATCGGATCAAATTTTACACGAATGTTCTTTAGATGAGCCTTTCTTTAATTTTTTTTTTGGCGATCCGCCAAAAAGTGGCTAAATAAGGGGCATTTGAAATTTTTCGGTTGCCAATTTTAAAAATGGTTCTTCTCCCACAATTTTGATCAGAGAGGCCTACCTAGAGAACAAGTGTCCAAAATTGGAAAGAAATCCGATCAAAACTGGAAGAAGCATTTTGAAAATTAGACACCAAAAAATTAAAAAAAATTACCCCCATTTGGCCAATATTTGGCGGATCGCTAAAAATAGCAAATTTTTCACGGGAGGACTACGTTGAGAGCATTCGTACAAATTTGAAGAAAATCTGATCAATATTGTGGGAGAAGAAGCATTTTAAAAATGGCAACATAGTCTTCCCTTGAAAATTTACCTTTTTTGGCGATCCACCAAAAATTGGCCAAGTGGAGGATGGGGGCATTTATTTTTTTATTTTTTTGATGTCTAATTTTCAAAATGCTTCTTCTCGAACAATTTTGATAAGATTTTCTATAACTTTCGTACGAATGTTCTGTAGGTAGGGCTGTCTTGAAATCTTACTGTTTCTGGCGATCCACCAAAAATTGGCTAAATGGGATTCATTTTTAAGCCAGCCGACTTTGTCGGACTGAGTTAGTCGTATCACAATAGGGGGCTTGACTGTAGGTGCGTATGTTAATCTTTTTCTTTGAAATGCTACTCCTCCTACAGTTCTGCTCTAATTGTTTTGATATAATGCAGGAATGTTCCATGGGTGGTTCCCCACCTGGCTATTACTTCTTTGACGATTGACGAAAAACTGACAAAATGGCGGCACTTTTTGTGTCGGTTTTGACCCATTTTTAAAATGCTACTCCTACAGTTTCACACCAATCGTTTAGATGTTACGCAGGGATGTTCCCCAGGGGTTCGCCTAGCAGGCTTTAATTTTTGTTTTGCGGTTGGCCAAAAACTATCGAAATAGCGGAACTTTGGAATTAAGCAAAAACTGCAATAAATGGTAGTAAATGATTGAATTATCAAACCATTCATTTCCCTCAGTCTTTTTCAAATAGTTATAAGATTTTAATCGAAAGTTTCTTAGGTGCTTCTCCACCGAAAGTTTAATATACGTGCGCATTGGTCCGAAATGCGAACTGCGCATCGACGCAAGTTAAATAAAAATACGCACTGGTCTAAAATTAGAACCGCGCATCAATGCAAATTAAATAAACGTTGCGCACTGGTTCGAAAAGTCAAACGCGCATCAACTCAAGTTAAACAAACATGCGCACTGATCCGAAATGCAAACTACACATCAAGGCAAGTTGAATAAACATGCGCACTGGTCTGAAATGCAAACCCCTCAAAATAATACATACCAAAACATTAAAACTTTAGTAGGATGTTTTAGACGCGGCGTTTTCTTCTTTTCAAATGGCACATGTGTTCGGTCGTTTCTGGTCGTTTCTGCTGCTTATAATAATTGTGAATGTCCGACAATATATGTCAACAGTACACATGTGTGGATACAATTTCGATACGTTGGTCGAAGGTATTTCTGGTAGACTACCCAGTCTACCAGAAATACACACGATCTATTTCCCATTTGTCTGGGAAACAAATCTTTGTATGTATTTATCGGTCTGTTTTCGGTCCGTTGCTAAATTAATTGTTTAGCTAGCTCTTTGCCATCTCGTCTTTTGAAGCCAAATTTTTCAGGGAAAATCCCTTGTTCATGCACGCTAGATTTGGGGTAAGCTGGGACTTTGTCTTTTGACGAACTTGTACAATGTAACTACCACTTTTGGCAACCAGACAAGCTTAGTCATAGATTCACTAAATCTCGTCTGGTCACAATGTCCCTGGACAATCTTGTTATTCAAATGGAGTGTAAAGTGACCAACGATATATTTGAAATGGGTAAAATCGAAAGACATCTATCAAGTACAAATATGAATGTGTCATGAAAAAGGCCGGCCTGGCACGAGATGCCCCGAAATTGAGCATGGCTCTATCCGGCTCGACGAAAAGAGTTGGGCCGGACCTGGAAACACAGCCCTGTCAATTAGGATATTGTTATTTTTGTTTCAGATATTACAACCTATCTTGGCACCAGAATTCTAAGTTGCAATTACACAGAAAATGTTGCAGTGGGAGGCATGGCAAAGATTAAATGTTTTAACCCGGTGACACAAATGCGACCGCTCGGAACGCTATCGCTTATCAAGGAGTCACATGTTCTTGTTTCCCTTGTTAGAAATGAGGATAAAACGAAGTATATACTTGACAATGATACATATATAGTGAGAGTAATGAATACCAGTATAATTGATAATGGAACATACACATGTCATAGCGCTGATGCTTCGTTCATTGACAAAATTTTAACAACTTGTTTATTTGTGTATGGTAAGTATTTTGATTTTAATGTCTGTGTATAGCAAAGTATTAAATATGCTTCATGTTTCGGTGTCAATTCATGTAAGGTTAAAAAGTAAACACTGAGATAATTATGTTTTCCCCGTGGAGGGGAAACATTGTTTCTGCACTGCACTGGGATTGAAACTGGCGAATATTGGACGTTGTGTGACCTCACAGGACGCGAAAACACGACCATAGCGTGATTACATTAATTTCAGAGCGAAACGTCGGATTAGTTTCAAATTTCGTAGGATAATGGCTTGAGTGAGTCCGATGGTTCATAGTGTATTTGATTTATATAGCGCAACGTATGACATTACATGACGTCATGTGGAACTGGGCTGTTAACAGGGTAACTGTCGAACAACAAGTCGGATCAGTTTCAGATTTGATGGGATGATGCCTTTGGTGGCCATACGGTTGCTATTGTATGTGAGGTATATTGGACCACCTGTGACGCCATATGACCTCAAACCGTGATTGCGCTCCATCCGCTTCTGCTATAAATATTGGGTAAGGGGGTTTGGTAGCACCCAGATCGATGAGCGGGGCTGGGGGGGGGGGGTGATAGATACCGATGCATAGCCATTCCGAGTTGAGCAGAAAGCGAGTGGAGTTTGACGAGGGGGAGGGAGGTGGTAGGTGGTAACTTTGTTAACCAGTGCAAGTTTTCACGGCTGACTTCACATACCATAACACATTTTTGTGCTCCTGCAGGAATACGTAATGATTTTACTCAGCTAACAGCAAATTGCTTTCACTTTTTAAGTGGGTCATCTGCAGTCTTGTGTTATGGCAAGGAACTCCTCATTTTGGTACAAAATGTCCACTCCCTCCAGCCGCCCTCCCTTCTCTTCACCGAGCTGAGTCATCCACTGGGCCTTTATGAAGGATGCCTTTCTTTTGCTTTTTGGCGGAAGAGAATGCACAAAACAAGGATAGTATAATGGAAGAAAGTACATTTTGGGTACAGATCCATAGCACGAAAAGGGTGAAAAGGTAAGGGCTGCGTTTAGAGTCATGCCTACATTAGATGGCTCATGGATGGGGGAGGGGAGGCTATGGTTAGCAAAAAAATCTTCGGTGACATAGGAAATTGGTGATGTAGCAGCCACCTTCCAGGTGAAAAAATGGCTACATTAAAACCTGTTTGCAGCGACCACCCCACCCCGAAGAGCCGGATTAAAAAAAAGAAGTAAAACCTGTTTAGTGACCGTTTTCTGACCCCTCCCCCCACCAAAAGAAAAAAAAACTAAAAACGTACAGTAAAACCTATTCTCACTGACCACCATCCGGACCCGGATAAATAGAACCACCTGTCAGACCCGGATAAAAGCCGTATCGTAAACCTGTCTGTAGTGACCACCTTCCAGACCAATATAAAACACGGAAGGAGGTGGGGAGGGGTTGGCGATCTTTTGTTTACAAAACCAAAAGGTGAACAGCTAGCTGGTAAAAGTGTTTGGTATGTTCGGATACACTGTTGTAGGTCGATTGCCGCTGTAGAGTTATTAGTTCCAGCTTTTTACAGAAGCAAGAGCTATAGCAGTCGTTGAAAGTATGTGCGTATGTGCACTTTAAGTTGGAAAATCGTACCTCCTAGCTTTCTACCCTGAATGTCGTGAGATTTTGGTGGATGGTAGCCTACCTGGCTATTACTTTTTTGGCAATTCGCCAAAAATTGGCAGATATTCGCCAAAAACCAAACCTCTTTAAAACGTCTCTCCTGCTGTGGTTTTGGTGGAAACGTTCTAAAATTTTTCCTGAAAGGTGGGGTATAAGTGTCCAACTGGCTATTTCTTTCTAGCAATTCGCCAAAAATTGGCAAAGATATTGGCGAAAAAACATGGAAAATTTTTGAAGGAAAAATTTAAAAAATAATTCAAAATTCATTTCCCACTACAGTTTTTGTCCGATATTAATTATTTTTGGTACGACGCATCCCTTAGGGGTCATGCATACGGCTGATGCTTTTTAGACCAGCCGACTATGTCGGGCTGGTTTTATCCCATCAATAGAGGGGTATTCGTCGTCTGTATGTTTGTATGTAGTTTTGATCAGGGCTGGTAAAAATTTCGAAATTTTAAAAAATTTCATGAAATTTGAAATTTTTGAAATATTTCAGAAATATTGAAATTTTTGAAATATTTCAAAGCACATTAGTAAAAACACACATTTCCAGGCTATGCGTAATATCTGTTTGTTTAATTTAACAAATACCACCTTCAAAAATGCATAGACAGATAAAATGACAGCATCGCATACCGGTTAAACGCATAAATCGGTTGACTGCATAAAATTAGGTATTTTTAACCGGATAATTGCATACCGCTTTATCGTAAAACGGGATAAAGGCAAAGCTTTTTCTCGTTCAAAATGGGAAACACTGCTTTATTGTAGAATTAAGGGTGACTATTCAAACAGTGCTAAACTTGAAGCAAACTCGGGAGTGAGTTACTCCTGTTTGTTTAGCTAACATATTGTCTGCTATATTTTAACCTATTGTGTACATATCCGACCTCTTTTCCCTGTACCGTTAACAGTGAGCACCCTTTCAGCGGTTACTATAAAGCCTCCTGCCTCCCTCCCCACCCCTTAGAAACACCCGCTCTGATACTCGGAGTAGATGTGTCAAGGGTGTTACAGGCCAGCAACTGCTAGCTTTGTTAGGCCGCAATCCCTGAAAGGGGAGGGGCCTAATGAGTTACCTTCTGTCCGTCTGTCCGTCCGTCCGTCTGTCCGTCAACATTTGTTTTGTAGAGTTTGTCCGCAACGATATGGTGTATGATTTTGTTACCCTGCACAGTGAAAATATATATATTACAGATGTGCCTTTTCATATTATTGTCGAAATCGACAAAAAAATGACCAAATTAGGACTTGTTAGATTTATGCGTTAACTTAGTATAGAGATAAGAGTTTTGTCCGCGACGGTTCTCGAAAGCTATTAGGCACCAGCTGTTGTTACCTTGCATAGTGGAAATATATATATTGCAGATGTGCCTTTTCGTATTATTGTTGAAATCGGCGAAAAATTGACCAAATTAAGACTTGTTAAAACTTGACAAAATTTATGCGTTCACTTAGTATAGAGATTGAGTTATGTCCGCGACAGTTGTCGAAAGCTATTAGGCACATGCTTTTGTTACCTTGCATAGTGGAAATATACATATTGCAGATGTGCCTTTTCGCATTATTGTTGAAATCGGCCAAAAATTGACCAAATTAGGACTTGTTAAAACTTGACAAAATTTATGCGTTCACTTAGTATATCGATGGAGTTTTGTCCGCGACCATTCCCGAAAGCTATTGGACACATGCTTTTGTTACCTTGCATAGTGGAAATATATATATTGGAGATGTGCCTTTTCGTATTATTGTTGAAATCGGCCAAACATTGATCAAATTAGGACTTGTTTAAACTGAACAAGATATATGCGTTCACTTGTGTAGAGATTGAGTTTTGTCCGCGACAGTTCTCGAAAGCTGTTAGGCACATGCTTTTGTTACGTTGCATAGTGGAAATATATATATTGCAGATGTGCCTTTTCGTATAATTGTTGAAATCGGCCACAAATTTACCAAAGTAAGACTTGATAAAACTTGACAAAATTTATGCGTTCACTTAGTATATAGATTGAGTTTTGTCCGCGAAATTTCTCCAAAGCTATAAAGGCACATGCTTTTGTTGCTTTGCATAGTAGAAATATATATATTGCAGATGTGCCTTTTCGTGTTATTATTGAAATCGGCCAAAAATGGAACAAAATATGAGTTGTTAGAAATTGATAAAATATATGCATTCACTTAGCATACAAGTTGAGTTTTGTCCGAGTCAGTTCTCTAAATCTACAAAGGACATTCTTCTGAAGCCCCATATATATATATATATATATATATATATATATATATATATATATATATATATATATATATATATATATATTGCAGATGTGCCTTTTCGTTATTTTGTTGAAATCGGCCAAATATTGATCAAATTAGGACTTGTTAATGTTTTCTTGGCGATTCTGTCTGCGAATTGGGGGGGGGGGGGGGGGTGGGGCCATGTGTATTTCCTAAATATTTTCTTGTTACTCAAAAGTCATAGACAACGCAGGATTTCTGTGGCTGCATTGTTTACTGGTAGAGTGATGTCAACTCAGTGTGTTAACTGACAACTTAAGATGAATGTCCGTGGATAGGTATCCGTCAGTATTTGGTATTTTTGACGTCCAGTTTATTTCTGATTTAAAAATTTCAAAAATTTGAAATTATTGAAATTTTTGCAATGAAATATTTCATGAAATATTTCAAGAAATATTTCATTCGAAGTATTTCATACTAGCCCTGGTTTTGATCAGTTTTGATCGGATTCCTCTCAAATTTTACACGAATGTTCTCCAGGTAAGCCTCTCTTTTTTTTTGGCAATCCGCCAAAAATTGGCTAAATGAGGTCATTTGAAATCTTTCGGTTGCCAGCTTTCAAAATGCTTCTTCTCCGCAATTTTGATTTTCTTCAAATTTTACACGAATAGTCCCTCTCTGAAAAATTACATGTTTTGGTGATCTGCTAAAAATTGGCTATAGAGGGGGCATTTAAATTGTTTTGTTGCCAATTTTTAAAATCTTCTACAATTTTGATCAGATTTTCTTCAAATTTTGTACCAATGCTCTCAACGTAGTCCTCCCTTGAAAATGTACTTTTTTGGCGATCCGCCAAAAATTGGCCAAATGGGGGTCATTTTTTAATTTTTTGGTACTTAATTTTTAAAATACTTCTCACAATTTGAGCAGATTTCTTTCCAGTTGTGGGCAGTTGTTCTCCAGGTAAGCCTCTTCGGCGATCTGCCAACAAATTGGCTGTACAGGGGGCATTTAATTTTTTTGTGGCCAGTTTTTAAAATACTTCTTCTCGAACAATTTTGATCAGATTTTCTTCAAGTTTGCTCTCAATGTAGGCCTCCGTGAAAATTTACTTCTTTTGGCGATCCGCCAAAAATTGGCCAAATGGGGGCATTATATGCCCCCCCCCCATAAGAGAGACATATATAGCATTTGGTGTGTCCGTCCGTCCATCCTTCTGTCCGTCCGTCCGTTCGTCTGTTCGCAGTGAGTTCTTATGAAATTAATGAGTCGACTTTTTTCAAAACATAAATACAGATGAAGTCACTTAATTGCATACCGGTTAAACGCATAAATCGGTTAATTGCATATTATTCGCAAATCCCAAACCATTTCCAATGCTATCTCTTAGAAATTTAACCGGATAATTGCATACTGCTTAATCGCATAAACTGGATAAAGGCATAACTTTTTAAAATGGGAAGCACACCGGTTAATTGCATAATTCTGAGTGACTATCCAAACAGTGCCACACTGAAAGCAAAATAAGGAAGTGAGCTGCTCCTCGTTTATTTATCTAATGCATTGTCTTCTGTTTGCTTGACCCATTGTGTACATGTACCAACCCCACTCGCGGTTGTTAACATTGAGTCTCGAACTCTTAATCACCGCACTCTCTTAGCTCTCACTAGATAATGACCTTTATCCTTAATCTCCGCGCTGCCTTAGCTGACGCTAGATAATTGCCTGCAACTCCTAATCCCCGCGTTGCCTGAGTTCTCACTAAATAATGACCTGAAACCCTACGTTGCCTCAGATAACCGTGAACGCAAAGTCATCATTTAAATATGCAGCCACGAAGAATGGGGGGAGGGGTACACGTCTAATCACTACCGCAAAGGAAAAAAATAGGCACGGCAAGAGTACTCCGGATAAACGCATATATCGCATAAATGCATAACAGGGCTTGGCAAATTGGCTATGCGATTAACCGGTTTCGTCTGTACATATTGGGGTACATGTCTAGATGATGTCCGTGTTATTTTTTTTCGTTCCTTCAAAAATTCTATTTTTGGCAAATTTTTGAACATAGCGGAGGGGGGGGGGGGGGGGGGGGTTCGTGCATTTATTTCACTTTGGCAGGCTATATCTCCGAAACAGTTTGTTAGACTAGACTGAAACGTGAAGAACACACAAGAAGAACTAGCGAAATGTTAAACACTTGACAAAAATTAAAACGCAAAAATACTTCCTTCAATGGGTTATTTCTTGAATAATATATTGCAAACAACACAGCTTGAATACGTCTTATAAGCCGAGTAGTGTTTGGTTGTTGTTGACTTAAAGTTTTATTGAATGATCAGACATACGCAATGCGATCTATTTACGCAGTGAGAGCTCGCACAAAGCTCACTGAGCAAATGTGTATTCTGTGCTGTCGTTAATGCTACGCATTTACTTGCAAAAAATACACTCTTTTCAGATGGCGTTTTAACAAAGAAAACGAAATCAAAGACGAAAATTGACATGCACATGTTCAGATCAAGCTCTTCATAAGTCCCAAGTTTCATGGTCCTAGGGCCCATAGTGTCAGAGAAGAAGAAGACACAAAAAATTGGAAAAACTGTCAAGAAGAAAAAAAAAAAAAGGACGAATTTTGCTCGCACAAATTCATATAACCCTTGCAAGCCAAAGGCTTGTCAAGTGTAAACAATGTTTACTGCGATGTTTTTCGTCATTTCCGCTGAAAATGTATTTTTGGCGAATTTTTAAAATTTTGATTTTTTACTTTTGTGGGCCATATTGTTGCGATATCTCCGAAAGAGTTTGCTGGATTGGGCTGAAACGTGGCAAGAAGAACCCACATATAGTGTAAATGTTTACCGCAAAGTGTTTCTACATTTCCGCTGAAAACGATTTTTTGGCAATTTTTAAAATTTTTGATTTTTAACTTTTTTGGGCCATATTGTTGCGGTATCTCCGAAACAGTTTGTTGGATTAGGCTGAAACGTGGCAAGAAGAACCCTCATATAGTGCAAATGTATACTGCGAAGTTTTTCTTCATTTGCTGTAAAAATGTATTCTTGGCGAATTTTGATCAGATTTTCTTCAAATTTTGTACAATTATTCCCTTGGTAGTCCTCCTTTGAAAAATTCTCATTTTAGCGATCCGCCAAAAATTGGCCATGTGAGGGGCATTTCTTAATTTTTTGGTGTCTAATTTTCAAAATCCTTCTTCAACAATTGTTTCCAATTTTTGGACAGTTTTCTAGGTAAGCCTCTTGTGAAAGATTATTTTTTTTCGCGGTCTGCAAAAAATTGGCTAAATGGGGGACATTTAAAATTTTTTGTTGCCAGTTTTCAAAATGCTTCCGCTGGAACAATTTTGATCAGATTTTCATCCACTTTTGTTCGGATATTCTCGATGTAGTCCTCCCTGGAAAAATTACTTTTTTTGACGATCCGCCAAAAATTGGCCAAATAAGGGACCTTTTTGAAATTTTTTGGTGATTAATTTTCAAAATGCTTTTCGAACAATTTTGATCAGATTTTCTTAAACTTTTGCATGAATGTTCTGAAGGTAGGGCTCTCTTGAAATCTTACTGTTTCTGGCGATCCGCCAAAAATTGGCTAAATAGGGGGCATTTTTAATTTATTTGCGTTTAATTTTTAAAATGCTTCTTCTTCCGCAATTTTGATTGAATTGCTTTCCAATTTTGTTCGATTCTTCTCCAGTTAGGCCCCTCTTGAAAAAAATTTTTTGAGTGGTCCGTCAAAAGTTGTAAGTTGAATAAGCATGCGCATTGGTCCGAAATGCGAACCGCGCATCGACGCAAGTTTGGTAAACATGCGCACTGGTTCGAAATGGAACTGCGCATCGATGCAAGTGAAATAAATATGCGCACTGGTCTAAAATGCGAACTGCGCGTCAATGCAAGTTAAATAAACATGCGCAATGGTCGAAATAATAACCGCGCATCAACGCAAATTAAATAAACACTGGTCCAAAATGCGGACCGCTTATCAACGCAAGTTAAATAAACTTGCGCACTGATCCGAAATGCGAACCGCGCATCAACGCAAGTAAAATAAATATCCGCACTGCTCTTAAATAAGAAACGCTGATCAACGCCCATTAAATAAACATGTGCAGTGGTCCAAAATGTGAACAGCGCATCAACGCAAGCTAAATAAATATACGCACTGGTCCGAACCGCTCATCAACGGCAGTTGAATATACATGCGCATTGGTCCGAAATGCGAACTGCGCATCGACGCAAGTTAAATAAACATGCGCACTGATCTAAAATAAGAACCGCGCATCAATGCAAATTAAATAAAGGTGCGTGCTGGTGTGAAATGCGAACGGCTTATCAACGTAAGTTGAATAAACATGCTCACTGGTCTGAAATGCGAACAGAGCACAACGGCAAGTTAAATAAACATGCGCACTGGTCCCAAATGCGAACAGAGCATAACTGCAAATTAAATAAACATGCACATTTTCCGAAATGCAAACCGCACATCAACGCAAGTTAAATAAACATGCGCACTGGTCGGAAATGGAAACCCCACAAAATATTACATACCAAAACATTAAAGCTTAAGTAATGATGTTTTAGATGCGGCGTTTTTTTGTTTTCAAAAGGCACGCGTGTTCGGTCGTTTCTGGTCGTTTCTGCTGCTTGAACTAATTGTGTATGTCCGATATGTCCGACAGCACATGTCAACAGTACACACGTGTGGATACAATTTCGATACGTTGTTCGAAGGTATTTTTCTGGGAAACAAATCTTTGTATGTATTTATCGTTCTATGTTCGGATCCGTTGCTAAATTATTCAGCTAGCTCATTGCCATCTCGTCTTTTGAAGCCCAATTTTTCAGGGAAATTCCTTTGTTCCTGCACGCTGGATTTGGTCTTATCGCTTTTTGTAATCTGGGCTTTTTTCTTTGGACAAACTGTACAATGTGAGAACCACTTTTGGCAAACAGACAAACTTATTCATAGATTCACTAGATCTCGGCTGGTCACAATGTCCCTGGACATTCTTGTTTTGTCGATTGGACAATTTTTGTATGGTTGGGGATTTTTTAAAGAAAAAACTGCTTTTTGACTCGATTTGGGAATTTCCGATTTTTTATGTAAACATGCGCACCGTTCATCAAGGCAAGTTAAATGAACTTGTGCAATAGTACAAAATAAAAACTGCACTTCGACTCAAGTTACATAAACATACGCAGTGGTCCAGAATGCGAACCGCGCATCGACGAAAGTTAAATAAACATCCGTACTAGTCTGAAATGGGAACCGCTCAGCAACAAAAGTTAAATAAACATGCGCACTGGTCTGAAATGCGAGCCGCGCATCAACGCAAGTCAAGTAAACATGCGCATTGGTCTAAAAACACCCACGCATCAACGCAAGTTACTTAAATATGCGCACTGGTCCGAAATGCGAACCGCATATGGATGCAAGTTAAATATACATGCGCACTGGTCCCAATTGCGAACCGCGCATCAACGCAAGTTAAGTAAACATGCGCATTGGTCCAGAATAAAACCACGGATCAACACAAGTTACTTAAACATCCGCACTTTTCCGAAATGCGAACTGCGCAACAACGCAAATTAAATAAATATACGCACTGGTCCGAAATTCGAACCGGGCATCAACGCATGTTAACCAAACATTCCCACTGGTCAGAAATGCGAGCCCCGTATTGACGTAAGTTAAGGTGACATGTGCTCTAGTCCGAAATGCCAACCACGCATCAACGCAAGTTAAGTAAACATCCATACTGGTGCAAAATAAGCACCCCACATCAACTCAAACTAAATAAACATGCGCACTAGTCCGAAATGTGATCCGCGCATCAACACAAGTGAAATAAACATGCGCACTAGTCCGAAATGCGAACCGCGCATCCACGCAAGTTACTTAAAATACGCAGTGGTCCGAACTGTGAAGCACAATCAACGCAAGCTAAATCAACATGCACACTGGTCCCAAATGCAAACTGCGCATCGACGCAAGTTAAAGAAATATGCGCACTGGTTGGAAATGCGAACCGCGCATCGATGCCAGTTAAATAAACACGCCCACTGATTCGAAATTAGAACCGACGCAAATGACATAAACATGCACACAGGTTCGAAATACGAACCGGCCGCAGGGTTCGTACAAGTGCTTAGAAGTGCTTATTTTTGGAAATAAAAAATAAAACTCCTTAGAAGTGCTTATTTTTCATGAAAAGGTGCTTAGAAGTGCTTATTTTTGGTTTTCTAATTAATTATTCTTATTTTTTATATATATTTATTATGCATATATATATTTATGTTTCAGTTACGTTATTTTTTTGTCATGATTACATAATAATATGGTGAAGGTCATATTTCATTTTGCCATGTAGTTCGTTTGGATGCATACACTCATAAATAAAGAATATAGTTTTTTGGACCCTGTTTTGTGCACCCTCTCTTTGTATCCCCCTGTGGGCCGGGGATGACAGAATAAGCCCACTGCGTTTGCTTTATACATGTCGTAAGAGGTGACTTATTAAAGCTACTGTGCGTTTGATGTTTGTGTGGCAGTTTTTCTTCGAGTGTGCCAAAAAGAAACATTTTAACAATATAAAATAAAAATCACTTGAATTAAAAAAATAATAGCAACTGAATGATATTATACATTGAACTTGCGTACTTTTCTAGTTTCAAACGGGCAGGTATTACCTTCCGCCATTCCATCGTAGCAAAGAATCTGGTAATACCTCATGTCCAACCGTCTGCCGTCCATTGCGTTTGTAATCCTCTTGTCCAGAACCTATATTCAGAGTACCTTGTCCAGGCCTCTTGTCTTTAAATATTATTCGGATTCTATTCTCCTGCATAGTAAGAGGGGAAGCAAAAGTAAACCTTGTCTAGTAACGAAAGATTACATATATAAAGGAAATGTGTCGAAATATCATGAAAGGATTTTTTAAGGTATTGTCTCACTCGTTGTCTTGCTGATGTTTGATAACACTGGTCACGTTTTACAGTGCTTTCCATTTCATTGAGAACCGCCGGTATCAATTTAAAAGCAGCCGGTACCACAATGAATTCCGTTTATGTAAAATAATTCAACACTATATTTTGATCTATTCTGGACCAACCGGTAATCGGCTCACATGGAAGGCGCCGTGGTAGCTTCCATTTATCGGCAGATGGAAAAGAAAAACGTTCATAGAAAACAGCTTCTAGTTATTCAGTGATCTAACTGCACAACGTTACGATTATACAGAGATTACCAGTTCCACAATGTTTCATGCAAAATTCTGTCGCCACAGACGGTTGGAGAATGTTTCAGTTTCTGAGAATCTTCTGAGTACTTTGCCAAATTTAAAGGGCTACGTAAATGCCGCTGAAGCCACAAAGGTCACAAAACCAAGCTCAAAGTCTTTTGAAACTGTTAAAGAGTGGCTGAGTGATCCCCTGGTTGAGGTTAAGCTAAACGTGTTTTTGTCTATCGCCCGTCACGTCACGCCTTTCTTAGAGGTTTTTCAAACCGATAGACCCATGTTGCTTTTTCTACCCTGCGTCAAAGTGAAAAGCCCAGTCTTGAAATCAGAGACATTTAGCTTCAATGAAACTTGATGATGGCTCTATGGTCACGGCAGATAAAGTAGACATCGGCTTCATAGTTGAGAAAGCTCTCAAACAACAGCTGAGGAAAAAGAAGTTAAGTGAGCGTGATGCTCTAGAATGCCGCACACAAGTGAAATCGGGTCTGCAAAAGATGGTGCAGAAACTTCAGTCAAAATCTCCTCAGAAATATAAACTCCGAAGTCCAAAAGAACTGGCTTCTACGCCCGAGGATTGCCGTCAAGAATTCGTTAGACGATGCAGGAAAATTAAGCGGTGAGAATTGTGAAAAAGAGAAGACCCAATTTGACAATTTCATTGATGTTGTCGTTTCGAGATGTACCGAGGAGTTCAGGAAGTTCGATTACACCAGTGATAGATTAGACTGTGTTCCCAAGAAAGACATAGAATTGAAAACGAATGAGCAGTTGTGGCATGTTGTGAAAATTGTCCTTATGCTCTCACACGGACAGGCTACCGTGGAGAGAGGCTTTTCGTTGAATGAAGAAGTTGCGGTAACCAATTTATCTGAGAAATCGTTTGTTGCGCAGAGAACTGTTTTAGATCATACTAGAGCAAGTGGCGGTTGTTTGAACGTCGATATAACAAAGAGGATGATTCATATGTGCAGCAGTGCTCCAAACAGATACTGCAAGTATCTTGAAGATCAACGTAGACTCAAATGTGCTGATTCAAAACAGTCGAAAAGTCGATCGAACAGGACATAGGGGCAATCAAAGAAAAAAAAGCAAGATTGGAGAGTGACGCTGAAGGTTTGTGAAGATCGACAGAGGAACTTCTAGACAAGGCAGAAACTGCAAAAGGAGTCAAAGTGCAACGCATGGTTGCCGAGTCAAACAGCCTCAGGCGATCAAAGAATCAAAACCTTCAGGAGGCACGGCTTATTGAAGAACAGTATCAAGAGGATGGAGGAACTTAAAGATTCCATTTGATTTCAAAGTCGAAATTTCCGTAAAGTGTTCACACTCAAAAAATTGTGACTTTTGAAACTATCGTACCTTTTTTACGATTTTTGTGATGATAATTAGTATTTGATCTCTCTCGAGTATTGATTTCTCGTTTGATATTGACATAATTAGTGTACTCTGATTTTTAAGTGTCTTTTGTTTCTCCAGACTCAGTTATTATGTCTCCACGACCAAGGGGAGACATATAGTGTTCGTACGTTCTGTGTGTGTGTGTGTCAGTCTGTTGTGAACAAAGTGTTGTGTGGAAGATACCTCCAGAACGAAACGTCGGATCGACTTCCAACTTCGTCGAATTATTCCTTTTTTGGGTCGGACGGTTCTGTCAACTTTTGACGCAAGTCGCGTGATTAGGGCAGGCGTATGACGTCATTACGTAAAAATCTTGTGTGCGAAATTTCTCAGCTGCTGAACATCGGAGAAAGTTGAAACTTAGTGGGATTGTTGCTTTGTAGGTCCGAAAGACTCTATAAAATTTTTCGCGAGGAGAACGAACGAATGCGGCGTATGACGTCATCACGCAAAATATGTATATATTTTGCACAAGATCTTGTGTGCAAAATATCTCGATAACGGAAAGTCCTATCGACTTCAAATTTTATATGAACATTCCTTGAGTCAGTCGGACGGTTCTTTCAACTTTTCACGCATGTCACGTGATTAGGGCAGGTGTATGACGTAGTCACGTAAAAATCTTGTTTGCGAAATTTCTCAGCTGCTGAACATCGGAGAAAGTTGAAACTTAGTGGGATTGTTGTTTGGTAGGTCCGAAAGATTCTGAACAATTTTTTCGCGAGTAGAACGAACGAATGCAGCGTGTGACGTCATCGCGTAAAATATGTGTATATTTAGAACCAGATCTTGTATGAATAATATCTCTATAACGGAAAGTCATTTCGACTTAAAATTTTATATGGATATTCTTTGGTTCAGTCAGACGACTGTTTCAACTTTTGACGGGTAAAGAATTATCTGTTGTTAAGCAATATTTTTCGACATCGGAAAGTCGGATCGACTTTAAATTTGGTGTAGTTATTCCTCGGATAAGTCGCACGGTTTTGATTAAACATTATTAAACTCATGTAGAAAATCAAGAAAGGTGCATAACGTCAACACTCCCCTTCCCCCGCCTCCCCATTTTTTGGCTCCTTTGTTATCTAAGCATAGGTGTTAACTACGCTAGGGATTTCAGCGTTTTGCAGAAGACTCTCGAGTGTTCCTGCATTCTTTAGAAAGCTTCAAAATAGAAACAGCATTACTGTCGGTCCATTGCTATTTGTTAGTGCCTGAAATTAAGCTTTTTGTGCGTTTCTTATCTACGGCTGTTGCGTAGCATGCCACTCAGTCAGGGGTCAGTGTCAGTTGTGGTGCATGATGGAGTCGTCATCTACGAGGTCACGGAATGCTATAGGTGTAAGCAGGTCTAGCTATTGATTTTTTTTTCGCCGCATACTTGATTCGGTTGCCAACGTGTTCTATATATAGGAGCTATTTTGTATCGATCGGCATTGTTTGCAGAAGCATTTTTCGCTATCACAGTGGGTCATCTGATATCTTGTGTTATGAGAAGCAGCTCACCATTTTGGTACCGAAATGCGCCCCCCCCCCTTCTCCCACCGAGGTGCGTCATCTGATGCGCAGTAATGAAGAATGGCCTTCTAGTGCTTTTTGGCCAATTGAAATGTGCGAAGACAAGGTAGTCTATCATGGCTATAACTACACTTAGGGTACAGACCGTTACCGTTGCCTGGGGTAAAAGGGTTAGAGTTGTGTTTATAGTCGGACCTACATTAAAAAGCTGGGGTGGGGGGGGGGGGGGGGCGTGTGGAGGATGATGGTTAGCAAAAAAAATTCCGGCCACCCTCAAGACCTGGATAAAAAGTAAGAACCTGTTTGTCGTGACCCCTCCCAGATTCGGGTAAAAAGACGTACGGTAAAACCTGCCTGTCTTGACCAACTTCCAGACCCGGATAAAAATGAAACGTACAGTAAAACTACTAAAGTGACCAATTTCAGATCTGGATGAGAAGGGCATACAGTAAAACCCGTTTTAGCGACCACCTTCCAGACTCGGATGAAAAAAGACGTCCATTTATATCTGTTTTAGTGACCACCATATGTTTTGTTTATTTTGAGTTTTTTACATTGAATTAAGGTTATGTTTGCAGAAATGAATATTTTATTTCAGTACTTAAAAAAGGGATTTTTTTTTTTGGGGGGGGGGGGGGGAGGGATCGTAGGTTTAGTCGGGAAGACATTTCTTTTTGTTTAAAAAATAAGAAACTAAGTGTGTATCGACTGAAAGTGTATAACATAAGCCTGTACACGTATGTTTTGTGTGCACTGGCCGCTCTAGTTTTGTATGCATTTATCTACTTTTTGCGGTTTGAAAATTGTAGTTCCATTCTACATGGTTGAGAGTTTGATATTTTCACTATGAATTTGCTTGAAATTTGAATGCATTGATTTGTTAATGAATAAACGATAAACTAAGTAGAAATTCTTGGGTAATTGCGCTCGTTTAACTGTAATCTTTAGTTTTGTTTCATTAAAGTGTGTAAGTTTGCCATCTCAACTGTATAATTTACTACTATATTTATTTAGTATTAACAGTTTATTTTTATTCATATATTGCGAAGAGTCATGGATTATTTGTATTGTTCAGGTGACGCCGAAAGCTGTTTTTGCGTATGCGTGTAATCATTGTGATAAAATTTATAAAATGTGAAAATAAGTGGTATTAAAACATAGCAAAGGACTAGTTCGTCTGCAGATTTATGGATTTGCTTAAAGTTTATAGTTTTGCGTAGTTGAGAGCGGACTCGATCACTACATATGATAATTCAGGTATTTTGCTTTTTCAGTTTTAATTTTGTTATTTTTAAAGATTACTGTGAGTTGAGTTCTTTTTATGCTAAAACGCCTACCCGTCTACTTATGAAAACAATTTTTCTAGTGGCATAAATGTCGTAAGCAATTAATCACTGAGTGTAATGTTGCTGAGATTAGGTAGGGCACGGAATAAAAGTAATAAATAGTTATTTTAAAATCGTGATCTATACTTAACCTTTTGTAGTTCCTGAAATTTCGTTCTAATCAAAAAGTTTTATTTTCCAGATGATTCATGTCTAGAATGTTTATTATGTACGATGTTCTGTTATTTCAATGAATTCAATAAAGATTAAAAGGGTCAAATTGGAATCAAATCGTATTTCTTGCCAAGTTCTTATGAAACTATTTGTTGTTAAGCTTTCTGCACTCAAAACCATTGTCTAGTTTGACTAAATATTTCCTGAAATCGCCGTAGAATCGCCCTTAATTTCGAACGTACAAGTGCACTTCAAAAGAAATAAATAAAACCGATTTCCGAATGACCCCTTTGAAATTATATATATATATATATATATATATTTATATATAAGGGCTTAGAAAGTGCTTTGTTTTTGAAGCGGCAAGTGCTTAGAAAGTGATTAGTTTTGATGAAAAATTGCTTAGAAGTGCTTATATTTTTTAAGTCAAGTATCTGAATATAAATAAACATGCGCACTGGCCTAAAATAAAACCGCGCTTTAGTGCAGATTAAATAACATCCGGAGTGGTCCGAAATGTGAACCACGCATCAACGCAAGCTAAACATGCGCACTATTGAAATAATTGTTTATGTCCAATCAACAGTACGGGTGTGTAGACAGAGTTTCGATACGTTGTTCGAAGGTATCTGTGCTAGACTGTCCAGTCTACCAGAGATAGAAAAGATCTGTTTCCGAGTTTTCTCGGAAACAAATCTTTGTATGTATTTATCGGTCTATGTTCGGGTCCGTTGCTTAGTTAGACCCCAACCGGGCGAGCCCGGGGAGGGGGGGGGGTCTATAGGATTGCCCTCTGTCCGTCCGTCCGTGCCCACAATGATTATGTTATGTGGTGGATTTTCGGTACATCCGTCACTTATGTGGTTTTTGCTCCTTATGTGGTGGTTCTTATGAGGTAACCACATAAGCACCCATTGAGCACAAAACATACCACATAAGGGAGTCCGTCAAAGTCCGTAGATCAACTGCCCTGTAACATCATCTGTTGGTAAATAATGCAACTATAAAGCTAATTTCTAAAGCAAATAAGAAGAGCAGCATTTGTTTCAATCCCGCTGTGGGATGGGGAGAATCTTAAGAATACACCCACTGCCGTTCTGTTCCGTGTATTTCTTCATTCGTCCTTTTTTCCCCCACTTGTTTCTTTAGCAAGTGCATCCTGATATACCCATCCTCGTTGGTGAATGGGACGTTAAACACCAAAAAAACATTAAACACCAAAGAGACAAACAATTTGTTTAAAACTAGAAGGAATCCGCTACATAGCGGAATTGGCCCACTTGCAAAAACCACCAAAGAAAATATTTGTATTACATTATGACAAAAAACCTAAACGTCAAGCAGTACCCCCTTCTTTATCATCGCTTTCGTCCAACGGGCTCAAAATGAACCCCAAATCCCTCTGTCTATAACCCTGTTCGAGATAAAGTCAACTTCCGGTTTTTTACCTTGACCGTGACCGAGAACATTACGGTCACCGAGGAATTTTTTATGTGACGTTAGTTGGGCGGAAAGGGTCGAAAATGAACTAAAAATCGCTCTATCTCTAACCGTTTTCGAGATAATAGTCAACTTCCGGTTTTTGACCTTGACTGTGACCGAGAACATTTAGGTCGCTGAGGAATTTCTTATGTAACGTTATTTGCGCACAAAGTGTCGAAAATGACCTTGCTCGGAATCGCTGTATCTCTAATCGTTTTCGAGATTATAGTCAACTTCCGGCTTTTTACCTTGACCATGACCGAGAACATCCAGGTCACCGATGCATTTCTAAAGTAACGTTATTTGCGCTCAAAGGGTCGAAAATGAGCTCAAAATAGCTCTATCTCTAACCGTTTTCGAGATAATAGTCGACTTCCGGTTTTTGACCTTGACCGTGAACGAGAAAGTCAAGGTCACCGAGGTACCTCTTATATAACGTTGTTTAGCCCCAAGGGGTCGACAACCAGCTCGAGATCGGTACATCTCTAATCGTTTTGAGAAAATAGTCAACTTCCGCTTTTTGACCTGGACCGTGACCGAGAACATTAAGGTCACCGAGGAATTTCTTATGTAACGTTATTTGGGCGGAAAGGGTTGAAAATGAACTAAAAATCGCTCTATCTCTAATCGTTTTCGAGATAATAGTCAACTTCCGGTCTTTGACCGTGACCGTGACCGAGAAGGTCAAGGTCACCGAGGTGTCTCTTATATGGCGTTGTTTAGGCTGAAAGGGTCGAAAATGACCTCAACATTTCTGTATCTCTAACCGTTTTCGAGATAATAATCTGCTTCTGGTTTTTGACCTTGACCGGGACCGAGGTCAAGGTCACCGGGGTAACTCTTATATAGCGTTGTTTAGCCACAAGGAGTCGGCAATCAGCTCGAAATCGGTATGTCTCTAATCGTTTTCGTTATTTTGGCGGAAAGGGTCGAAAATGAACTAAAAATCGCTGTCTCCAATCGTTTTCGAGATAATAGTCAACTTCCGGTCTTTGACCGTGACCGTGACCGAGAAGGTCAAGGTCACCGAGGTACCTCTTATGTAGCGTTTTAGGCTGGAAAGGTCTCTAAGCGTTTTCGAGATAATGATTTACTTCCGGTTATGACCTTGACCGTGACCGAGTCAAGGTCACCGAGGAAACTCTTATGTAGCGTTGTTTAGCCCCAAGGGGTCAACAGTCAGCTCGAAATCGGTATATCTCTAATCGTTTTCGACATAATAGTCAACTTCCGCTTTTGACTTTGACCGTGACCGAGAACATTAAGGTCACCGAGGAATTTCTTATGTAACGTTATTTGCTGTATCTCTAATCGATTTCGAGATAATAGTCGACTTCCGTTTTTTGACCTTGACCGTGACCGAGAACATCAAGGTCACCGAGGTATTTCTAAAGTAACGTTATTTCCCCACAAAAGGTCGAAAATAAGCTCAGAATCGCTCTTATCTCGAACTGTTTTTGAGATAATAGTCACCGAGGTACCTGTTATATAACGTTGTTTAGCTCCAAGGGGTCGACAATGGACTCGAAATCGGTATATCTCTAATCGTTTTCGAGATAATAGTCAGTTTCCGCTTTTTGACCTTGATCGTGACCGAGAAGGTCAAGGTAACCGAGGTACCTCTTATGTAGCGTCGTTTAGGCTGAAAGGGTCGAAAATGACCTCAAAATCGCTGTATCTCTAATCGTTTTCAATATAATAGTCGACTTCCGGTTTTTGACCTTGACCGTGACCGACAACATCAAGGTCACCGAGAGATTTCTTGTGCAACGTTATTTGGGCCCAAAAGGTCGAAAATGAGCTCAGAATGGCTCTATCTGTCTCTGTCTGTTTTCGTGATAATAGTCAGCTTGCGGTTTTTGACCTTGACCGTGACCGAGACTGCCAAGGCCACCATGGTACATCTTATGTAACATTGTTTTGGCCTAAGGGGTTGACAGTCAGCTGGAAATCGCTATCGGTTTTCGAGATAATAGTCAGTGACCTTAATTTGACATTGACCGCTGAGGTCCAAAAATTGCGGGTTCACGGAGACCTCGTCGCCCTCTACACGTGTACCGAATTTCATCTCCCTCTGTAGGAGGAGTTTTCTGGAAACGGAAGGAAAAAAAACAAAAATATCTTTATACACTTAAGTACGACATATAGAATTCCGTTTGTTTACAAATGACACACACAAAGCATAAAATATTATAGACACTGAAATGACGCCTGCTGGGAACCACATAAGGGCACGGGCAAATATACACCACCACGTAAGTATTTTTTATTCCCAAACAATCTTGTCCGTGACCTACCACTTAAATGCATTTCAGGCATATCAAATGCTACCACATAATGCAGCCACCACATAAGATACCTCTCGTTGGTCCGTCCGTCTCTCCGTCCGTCTGTCCGTGTGTCACACTTTGGATGCTGTTTTGTTTCCTCGCAAGTTCTCCGAAACTGTTTACCCTAGGCATATGCAACGTCGTGTTATTTTTCAAATCAGCCAAAAATTGCCAAAATGGCGACTTGTCAAATATGTCATTTTTTTAGATAACTGCAATGTAAGACTTGGGTGCTTTCCACGCAAGTTCTCCTAAACTATTTATCCTAGGCATATGCTACCTTGCACAGTGAATATATATATATATATAATGAAGTTTTGCAACGTCGTATTATTTTTCAAATCGATAAAAAATTGCCAAATTGCTATTGGTTGTGTCCGGTTGGGGTCTGCGCCTTCGACGATTTCTTGTTAATTATCTAGGTTGCTCTTTGTCATCTCGTCTTCTGAAGCCCAATCTTTCAGGGAAATTGGTCATGCACGCTGGAATTGGTCTTATCATTTTTCGTTAGCTGAGACTTTGTCCTTGGGCTCACTTGTTTTCTTTCAAAATTTTAAGCGGAATGCCCTCAAATGTTGTTTAAATGTACACTAGCCTGCCATCTCTTGAAAAGTTACTTTTCTAGTTATGTCTCCCCGACCAAGGGGAGACATATAGTGTTTGTACGTTCTGTGTGTGTGTACGTGTGTGTGTGTGTCTGTGTGTGTGTGAGTGTGTGTCAGTCTGTTGTGAACAAAATGTGTGCAAGATATCTCGAGAACGAAACGTCGGATCGACTTCAAACTTGATCGATTTATTCCTTGGTAAGGTCGGACGGTTCTATCAACTTCTGACATATGTCACATGATTAGGGCAGGCGTATGACGTCATTACGTAAAAATGTGTGCGGAATTTTTCAGGCGCTGAACATCGGAGACAGTTGAAACTTGGTGGGATTGTTGCTGAGTTGGTCCGAAAGGCGCTGTAGATTTCTTTCACGAGTAGAACGAACGAATGCGGCGTATGCCGTCATTACGTAAAATATGTATATATTTTGAACAAGATCTTGTGTGCAAAATATCTCGATAACGGAAAGTCCTATCGACTTCAAATTTTGTATAGTTGTTCCTTTGGTCAGTTGGACGGTTCTATCACCGTTTTACGGCTGTCACGTGATTAGGGCAGGTGTATGACGTCATTACGTAAAAATCTTGTGTGCGAAATTTCTCAGCTGCTGAACATCGGAGAAAGTTGAAACCTGGCGGGATTGTTGCTTGGTAGGTCCGAAAGACTCTATAGAAGTTTGTCGCGAGTAGAACAGACGAATGCGGCGTATGACGTCATCACGTAAAATATGTATATATTATAAACAAGGGCTTGTGTGAAAAAATATCTCGATAACGGAAAGTCCTATCGACTTCAAATTTTACATGGATATTCCTTTGGTTAGTCGGATGGTTCTGTCAACTTTTGACGCATGTCACGTGATTAGGGCAGGTGTATTACGTCATTACCTAAAAAATCTTGTGTGCGAAATTTTTCAGCTGCTGAACATCGGAGAAAGCTGACACTTGGTGGGATTATTGCTTGGTAGGCCCGAAAGAAACTTTTAATATTTTTCGCGAGTAGAACGAACGAAGGCGGCGTATGACGTCATCGCGTAAAATGTGTATATTTTGAACCAGATCTTTATGCATAATATCTCGACTTAAAATTTTATATGAATATTCCTTGGTTCAGTCAGATGACTGTTTCAACTTTTAACGGGTAAAAAATTATCTGTTGTCAGGCAATATATCTCGACATCGGAATGTCGGATCGACTTTATGCTTGGTGTAGTTATTCCTAGGATAAGTCGCACGGTTTTGTTAAACATTGTTAAACTCGTATAGAAAATCAAGAAAGGTGCATAACGTCAACACCCCCCCCCCGCCTCCCAATTTTTTGCTGCTTTTTTTATCTAAGCATAGGTGTTAACTACGCTGGGGATTTCAGCGTTTTCCAGAAGATTCTCGAGTGTTCCTGCATTCTTTAGAAAACTTCAGAACAGTAGCGGCATTACTGACGGTCCATTGCTATTTGTTAGTGCCTGAAATTAAGCTTTTTGTGCGTTTCTCATCTACGGATGTTACGTAACATGCCACTCAGTCAGGGGTCAGTGTCAGTTGTGGTGCATGATGGAGTCGTTATCTACTAGGTCATGGAATGCTATTGTCGTGTTATAGGTGTAAGCAGGTCTAGCTATTAATTTTTTTTTCGCCGCATACGTGATTCGATTGCCAAGGTGTTCTATATATAGGAGCTATTTTGTATCGATTAGCATTGTTTGCAGAAGCATTTTTCGCTATTAAAGTGGGTCATCTGATATCTTGTGTTATGAGACGCGGCTCACCATTTTGGCACCGAAATGCCTCACCCCTTCTCCCACCGAGGTGCGTCATCTGATGCGTAGTTATGAAGAATGCCTTCCCAGTGCTATCTGGCCGATGGGAATGTGCGAAGACAAGGTAGTATATCATAGCCATAACTACACTTAGGGTGCAGACCTTTACTGTTGCCTTGGGTAAAAGGGTTAGAGTTGTGTTTATAGGTCGGACCAACATTAAATAGCTGGGGGGGGGGGGGGGGTGGGGGGTGGGCGTGTGGAGGATGATGGTTAGAAAAGAAATCCCGGCCATCTTCAAGACCTGGATAAAAAGATATAAAGTAAGAACCGTTTGTCGTGACCCCTTCCAGATTCGGGTAAAAAGACATACGGTACAACCTGGCCGTCTTGACCAACTTCCAGACCCGGATAAAAACTACTAAAGTGACCAACTTCAGATCTGGATAAGAAGGGCCTACAGTAAAACCCGTTTTAGCGACAACCTTCCAGACTCGGATGAAAAAAAGACGTCCATTTATATCTTTTTAGTCACCACCATCTGTTTGGTTTATTTTGAGTTTTTTTACAATGAATCAAGGTTATGTTTGCAGAAATTAATATTTTATTTCAGTAATTAAAAAAAGAGATTTTTTTTCGGAGGGGGGGGGGGGGAAGTCATGGGTTTAGTCGGGGAGACATTTGTTTTTGTTTACAAAAACAACAAATTAAGTAGGTATCGATTGAAAGTGTATAATATAAGCCTGTACTCTGATGTTTTGTGTGCACTGGCCGCTCTAGTTCCACCAAATATTGGCCGAATGGGGGTTGGGGGTGGCATGTTTCTTTGGCCAACTTTCAAAGCCCTTATTCCACGGTTTTGACTGGATTGTCTTGAAATTTTTCATTAATGTTCATTAAGCGGTCCTCTTATGAGGTTACTTTTCTGGCGGGGTGGGGGGGGGGGGGTTGGGGGGGGGCATTTAAAAATATTTACTCGACCAGTCTCGGTGGCCTAGTGGTTAGAGTGTCCGAAGATCGTGGTTTGAACCCCGGTCGGGTCATGTCTAAGACTTTAAAATTGGGACTCCTCCTTGCTACCCTGTGAGGCACTCCACATTTAAGGGTTAGAAAGAGGGCTGGAATGCCCCATTTCAGTATAATGTGGCAGTAGGATCCCGACATGACCATAGCAGTTGAAAAGGATGTAAAGAACAATACAATACAATTAAAATATTTACTAGCCATTTTTAAAAACGATTCTCCTGCCATTTGACCGGACTCGTTTCTAAATTTGTACGAATTTTCATCAACAGGGTTTAACAATATCAGATTATTTTCCAATTTTGTACGATTGTTGTCTAGGTAGGCGTCTCAGGAAAAGTTACTTTTTTGGCGATCCGCCAAAAAACGTTTCTAGTTTCCAACAACTTCTTGTCCCTTAGGCAAGCTTTTCAAATACATATTCTGCTAAGGGACTTGTTTGTCAATACATGCCTTTGGTCCTTCTCTTCGGTCCAAGAAGGATAGTCGTGGACTGGCCCGTCACGAGCAATAACGGCTGGTCGTCTAGGTTTACCACTCTGCGGCTGTAGGGTCAATCGAGGCATGACTGGCTGTGGACGTCGCCGTCATGTAGTAGAGTATTCCAGGTGTCCTAGCCCCGAGCGGGTTAATCCCGCTGCCAAAAGGTTGGTCAGAGTAGGACCAGGAGCCGGCAGACCTGGAAGAAACCTATTTAATTTTCATGGAAATAAATCAAGGTGAATCAAATAAACTAAGTGCAACGAGGACACCCGCAAAGCGAGCACATATAGAAATAGAGTCACCGTCGACACCATTCCCGGAATACGTTATCATAACGCCAAGAGACGGGCGTCTTAAGCTCTCTCCATTCGCAGTCGAAAAGGGGCTTAACGGTATTATCGGTACGCGGTTCACGGTAGAGCGACTTAGATCGGGCGACCTATTAGTACATATATAGGAACGACGACACAGCAAAGCCCTGCTTGAACTCACGACGTTCGTGAATGTCCCTGTACAGTGCACACCGGACCGCACATTGAACACTTCGAGAGGAGTAGTCGCCCACCCGGACCTCAAATTTTGTTCCATAGAAGAACTCGTCAGAGAACTGAAATCACAGGGTGTTATAGAAGCCCGATTTCTCGGCTAAAAAGGGCCTTACCTGTTGTCCTTACCTTCTGCAAAGCAATAGTGCCAAGTGCAGTACGGCTACCTAAACCTGCGGACCACCACCTACATACCCAACCCCATGCGGTGTTTCCACTGCCAGAGATTCGACCACACCAAAACTAAATGTAGAACCAATCAACCAAGATGCGCCAAGTGTGGAGAGGAAGGACACGTTCACGACATCTGTACCGCTGCCACCACAAAATGCACAAATTGCGAAGGAAACAACGCGGCGTCCTCTAGAGACTGCCCGCGTTGGAAGTTGGAGAAAAAGGTACAAGAAATTAAATACCAACAGTCGGTCACATACCAGCAGGCCCTAACACTGGCAACGCAACCCTCACCTGGAACTAAAAGCTACGCGAACGCAGTCAAACCGATATCACGGGACACGGCTTGCCAAACGGAGATGACATGGTTGACAGCCCGGAAAACTCGCAACACACCACCACAAAGCACCAAGGTGACAAAATTGATCGAGCCCCGTACTCCAGCTACAGGCTGTCAAGCACAAGGTTTTGCAAGACCAAAAGTGACTAGTCCCAATCAGCAGTGTGCAAAAAGTTCAAGAGTCCTAAGCTCACCACCATCGAAGAGGAACAGTGCAGCGGCGGCCGCAGGCCCCACCCCCTCCCCACCAACACCACAACAAACAACAAGTCTTCCATCTAACTTACCCAAGGAGGTAAAGGCAAACCTTAAAGAGAGAGCAAAAACAAGCCATGGAAAGATTGCGCTCCTCTTTAACCAGCAAGGTAGAGAATAGGTTCTCTCCACTAATGGAAGAAGACGATAGCATACACCGTCAGAACCCCTCTCCTCCAAAACAACAAAGGAAAGTGGCCATAAAAAGAAGCAAATTTCAAGACCTAGTGTCGGAATACAAAGACCTCTAGGCATAATGAAATAAGACCATATGGCAATAATTCAGTGGAATATACGAGGTTTTTGGACCAACCATCACGAAATTTTAACAGTCATATCCCAAAATGACCCAGCAATAATTTGCCTACAAGAAACCTTCTCTAAAACCTATTATTAACCAACGCTGAAGAGATATCCCCTACAACAAAGACCACGTTAGCAACAAAGCCTCCGGAGCAATTGCAAAGTTTGTTCGAAAAGATATATCCCAAAGCGAAATAAATCTAAATACCACCCCACAGGCCCATGCTGTCAGGGCTACCTTGAACAAAGCAATCACTTTGTGCAACATCTACGTGCCACCACCTTCAAAACCACAACCACACGAATTTTCAGATCTCATAAACCAACTGCCAAAACCCATACTATTGGTCGGTGATTTCAAAGCTCACAGTACAATGTGGGGCAACCACACAACAGACCAAAAAGGAAAGATCATAGAAAACCTACTACACCATCACAGCCTGTCTCTACTCAATGACAAAACACCTACATATTTTCATATGGGTACTGGTTCAAAAACCTCTATCGACCTCTGTATATCCTCTGCTAACTTGTACCTGGATTTTAGCTGGAAAGTTATAGACGATCTACATGGAAGCGATCATTTTCCAATTTTAATTAAACAGACCATTCCACAACGACAAGAAAGAGTAGACAAGTGGAATTTTAACAAAGCAGATTGGCTACAATTCCAAGAATTATGCCATCAGTCAATTACACAAGAACACCTTGAAACTGATAATGACCCTATTCTACCATTCACCGCTTTGATACAATCAATAATGGAAAAGACTATACCGAAAATATCCGGATCTCGCACAAGACTACACAAAATCTGGTTCAACGATGAATGCAAACGGTCAATAGCTGTTCGAAAACAAGCACTAAAACAGTTCATCAATCATCCGGACACCATTAGAAGAATGGAATATAAAAGACTCAATGCCATCGCCCGCAAGACTGTAAAAGAAAGTAAGAAACGCTCATGGGAGGAGTTTGTTTCCAAGCTAAACGAGAAAACTTCATTCAAGAAAACGTGGGACATGGTTAGGAAGATATCCGGCAAAGGCTGTCTAGGCCCTGTGAGCCATTTACAAACTAACAATACCACTGTAACGGGAAGAAGAGAATATCTGACGTCCTGGGAGAAACATTTGAACATAACTCATCCTCTAAACACTATAACGAAGACTTTAGACGGTATAAGGCACTTAAAGAACGAAACAACATAAACTTTTACTCGGACAATAGTGAATCCTACAACTGCGATTTCTCACTGAGTGAACTCCGACAGGCTTTAAACAAATCTCACAATTCCGCTGCTGGCTCAGATGACATACACTACCAAACCGTTAAACACTTGCCAAATGAAACCTTGGAAATACTATTGGGCCTATTTAACCAAGCCTGGAAATCTGGCAACTTTCGAGAAATATGGAGAGAAGCTATTATCATACCAGTACCAAAACCAAACAAAGACCCCACAAACCCATATAATTACAGACCAATCTCCTTAACAAGTTCACTCTGTAAAACATTTGAACGTATGATAGCTGACAGACTCACCTGGTATCTAGAAAGCAATAATTTGTTTGCCGATATACAGAGCGGCTTTAGAAAACAAAGAAATACCCTGGATCACCTTGTAAAACTAGATACGTTTATAAGAGAAGCCTTTATCAATAACGAACATGTCGTTTCGGTTTTCTTTGACTTGGAAAAGGCCAATGACACAGCATGGACACATGGGAGTACTACAAGACCTCTTTGATTTGGGGATGCGAGGCCGTCTACCTGAATTTATTAAAGGCTTTCTAGAAGACCGGCGTTTTCAGGTCTGCCTTGGGGCCGTGTTCTCAGACTACTTCGAACAAGAGGAAGGTTGCCTCCAGGGATCCATCATTTCCGTTCTTCTGTTCCTGATAAAGATAAATAGCATCCGACATAACATAAAGCAGGGGATAGACAGCTCACTCTTTGTTGACGATTTCGCAATATCTTACAGAGGCAAGAATATGAACCTAATACAGCGACGCTTGCAGCAGAACATACACTCACTACAAACATGGACTAACCAAAACGGTTTTAAATTCTCACAAACTAAAACAGTCTGCATGCGTTTCTGCAATAAAAGCAAACAACACGACGATCCCGTTCTAGACATTTCTGGCATTCAAATACCTTAAAGAAAACACATTTCTTGGTTTACTTTTCGACTCCAAGCTAAGCTTTGTCCCACACATGAAAGAACTCAAACGAAAATATCAAAAAGCACTCAATCTCCTGAGAGTAATATCGGCCCATTATTGGGGCGCTGATCGGGATACAAAACTTATGCTTTACCGAGCCTCGATACGGTCTAGATTAGACTATGGCAGCATTGTCTATGGATCAGCAAGACCTTCATACCTAAAAATGCTAGACCCGATACAAAATCAAGGTTTACGACTGTATCTAAATGCTTTTAGAACATCACCGGCAGAAAGCCTCCATGTGGAGGCAAATGAGCAGCCTCTTAACATTCGTCGAGTTAAACTTGTTATGCAGTACCCAACAAAGCTTTATGCAAATAAGAAGAATCCCACCTAAAACTCAGTCTTTGGATCAGATTTTTCTCGCTTCCATGAAAGAGGCCCTACCGTAATACTAACATTTGGAGCAAGGATTCAGCCTCACCTTGATAATGCTGACATCACCATAGAGTCAATTGCAAAATACAGAGTACCAAAGGTACCACAGTGGAAACTCACCAAACCTGTGGTACTAAAGAACCTTTCGGTCTATGCAAAGGAAACAACTAGCCCCTTTCTACTCCGATCAAACTTTGCAGAGCTCAAGGAAGAATTTCAAGACTACCATTTCGTCTACACGGACGGCTCAAAGCTCGACGACAAATCGGTTGCTTCCGTTGTAACTGAAAATAACACCTTGAAAACAAGACTTTCAAATGGTTCCTCTAATTTTCTCAGCCGAAATTAAAGCTCTACATCTCACTATCCAGATAGTGAAGATCAGCCGATACAAAAAGTTTATGTTATGCGTGGACTCTATGTCCGTCCTGCACTCAATTGAAAACCTACAGATATCAAACCCATCTATCCTTGACCTTCTGGAAAGGTATGACGAGGCCACCAAAGCTGGCGAACACATAGTGTTCTGCTGGGTTCCAAGTCACGTGGGTATCCGAGGAAACGAGATAGCCGACAAAGCCGCAAAAGAGGCTCTAAATGATAATTGTATCGATATGCTCATACCAGCCTCCGATTTTAAATATTACATCACAAGATACACAAAAAGATTGTGGCAAGAAAGATGGAACAAACAAAGAAACAACAAGCTGTATCAAACAAACCCCTTAGTCGGACAAAAACTCCCACCACTTAACAGTGTGCGAGATGAAATGGTTTACCATAGAGCCAGAATAGGGCATACATATATCACCCACAAATATCTTTTAAGAGGCGAGCCGGCACCCGACTGTGTCGGCTGTCAGGAACCTTACACCGTTAAACATATCTTAATAGACTGTACCGATTTCCAAGACGCCCGCTCACGTCATTTCAGAGCTGACTCCTTGAGGCAGCTCTTTAATGAAGTAGAACCTAGCAAATTTATACAATTTTTAAATGAAATAAACCTGTATCAGTATTTCTAGTCGTTGTTTACTTTATGATTTTAGAATATACATGGTTTTACCTTACTTTGATTTTAACTTGTAGCTCTGTCTTCTAGTCACTGATTACTGACATGTTCTGACACAATGTAACCCGCTAAGGGTCGGTCGTGTCGTTAAACAAATCATTTAACTAACTAACTAACTCCACCAAATATTGGCCGAATGGGGGTTGGGGTGGCATGTTTCTTTGGCCAACTTTCAAAGCCCTTATTCCACGGTTTTGATCGGATTGTCTTGAAATTTTTCATTAATGTTCATTAAGCGGTCCTCTTATAAGGTTACTGTTCTGGCGATCCGCCAAAACTTGGCTAAAAGAAGTGTTGGGGGGGGGGGGTATTTAAAAATATTTATTAGTTAATTTTCAAAAAGATCCTTCTGCCATTTGACCTGTTTCGTTTCTAAATTTGTACGAATTTTCATCAAAAGTGTTTAACAATATCAGATTTTTTTCCAATTTTGTACGATTGTTCTCTAGGTAGGCGTCTCAGGAAAAGTTACTTTTTTGGCGATCCACCTAAAAATTGGCCAAATTGGGGTGGGGGGGGGGGGGGGAATTTATAATTTTATGTTTGTCAATTATCATAATGTTGCTTCTTTAAATTGTGTGCGAATATTCTCTAGATAGGCCTCTCTTGAAATATTACTTTTTTGGCGATCCGCCAAAACTTGGCCAAATGGGGGCACGTTTTTTGATTTATTGGCGTCCAATTTTCGAAATCCTTGTTTTCCTACAATTTGGATCGGACTCCATTCGAATTTTGTACGATTGTTCTCTAGGTAGGCCTCTCTGTAAAAATAACTTTTTTCGGCGATGCGCCAAAAAATTGGTTAAACGGGGGGCATTGTTTAATTTCCTGATAGCCAATTTTCCAAATACAATTAATATTGTATTGGCTAAAACGTGCCAAAAGTAAAATTTATCGTGGTGAAATCCAGGGCAATACGTCCAAGGCCATAACCTCCCCAAATGAATTTGAAGCCAAAACGTCTCCGAAGTTAAAAAACGTATTTTTGCCTAAATTAAGATTTTATGAAGTTTTACCCCGGCCATAAGGTACTCGGCCATAATGTTCCGAGCCATAAGGTCCTCATGAATTTAGGGCGAAAACGTCGCAAAAGCAAAATTTGTCACGGAAACCAGGATAACGCGTTCCCCGCCAAAAAGTACGCCGCCATAAGGTCATCAAATGAATTTAGGGCCAAAACGTCTCCGAAGAAAAAAGTTAACCTAAATAAACACTTTATTAAGCTTAACACCGGCAACAATGTCCCTGCCATAAGGTCCCCTAATGCATTTAGGACCAAGATGTACCCAAAGCTAAAAAGGTCCCCGGTCATGAGATCATAAGGTCCCGAAATGAATTAAGGCCAAAAGTCACCCCCCCAAAAAAGCATAACCTAAATTAGTGCTTTATTAAGCTTTATACCATAATGAACCATGATGAATTTAGTGCCAAAATGGCTCCAAAGCAAACTTATGATAACCTGAATAAAGTTTTTATTAAGCTGGACCTTATTGCCATAAGGTACCAGGCCCTAAGGTCCTCAATTGAATTTAGGACCAAAACCTTCCAAAAGCAAAATTTGTCGTGGAAACAAGGACAACACGTTCACCGCCAAAAAGTACCCGGCCATAAAGTCCCAAATGAATTTAGGGCCAAAACGTTCCCAAACCTACAACATAAATTAACGCTTTATTAAGCCTTAGGCTGGCCATAATATCTCTTGTCATAAGGTCTCCAAAGAATTTTGGACCAAAATGTCCCCAACGCTAAAATGCGTATAATAACCTAAATTGACGCTTTATTAAGCTTTACCACGACCATAATCGTCTCGGTCATAATGTCCCGAAATGAATTCATTGCCAAAACGTCCCCAAATCAAAAGTTGTAGTGAAATCGAAGACAAAACGTCGCGGCCATAAGGTCCCCAGGTATAAAGTTCCCGCTTATCAGGTCTCTAAATGAATTTGTTTCGAAAACGCCCCCAGAGCTAAAAATCCTATTATAACTAAATTAAATGTTTATGAAGCTTTACCCCGACCATAAGGTATCCGGCCATAATGTCCAAGGCTATAAGGTCCCAAGTGAATTTATAGCCAAAACGTCTCCAAAGAAAAATTTGTCGTGAAATCTGCTACAACGCGTTCTCGGCCATAAGGTCCTGGCCAAAAAGTACCCTGCAATAAGGTTCCGTTCATCAGGTCCCGAAATGAATTTAGGGCCAAAACGTCCCCAAAACAAAAATAACGTATAACCTAAGTTAACGCCTTATTGACCCAGCCGACTTTGTCGGACTGGGTTAGTCGTATCACTATAGGGGGTTTGGATGTATGTGCGTATGTTAAACTTTTTCTTTAAAATGCTACTCCTCCTACAGTTTTGCTCTAATCGTTTTGATATTCCCTGGATGTTCCTCACCTGGCTATTACTTTTTTGACGATTGACGAAAAGCTAACAAAATTGAGTGCCCGTTTTGACTCATTTTTAAAATGCTACTCTTCCTACAGTTTTACTCCAATCGTTTAGATGTTATGCATGATGTTCCCCAGGGGTTCGTCTATCAGGCTGTTATTTTTTTTCGCGGTTCGCCAAGAACTGCCGAGATGGTGGAACTTTGAAGTTTGGCAAAAATTGGAATGAATGGTAGTAAATAACTGAATTGTCAAACCATTTATTTCTCTCAGTCTTTTTAATTTTAAGTAAATATGAAAGTTTCTTTGGTGCTTCTAGACCTGGGCTTTGCTTTTTTGTCGCAAATGACAAAAAAATGCCGAAATGGTGGAATTTTAAAAATTTTGTAAAATTGTGTAAATATCGGTAAATACGTGAATCGTCAAAACCCAAACTTTCCAACATCCCTTTTTGGGTAGCTTCCAAAGTCGAATTGAATGCATTTCACATAGTTCTTGAAGTGGTTTTTAACCCAATCTACTTTTTTTTCTTGCTGTGATTTTTTTTTTTTTTTTAGATTTCACCCCAAATGAATTTAGGGCCAAAACGTCCCAAAACAAAACAAAGGTGTGATAACCTATATTAACGCTTTATTAAGCTTTACACTGGCCATAAGGTTCCCGACCATGAAGTACTCGGCCACAAGGTACCCAATGAATTTAGGACCAAAATGTCCCCAAAGCAAAACAAAGGTATGATAGCTTGTATTAACGCTTTATTAAGGTTTCACTGACCATGAGCCCACCGACCATAAAGTATCCGGCCGTAAGGTCTTCAAATGAATAGAGGGCCAAAACGTCCCCATAGCTGATAAACGTATGATAACCTGAATTAACGCTTTATTTAGCTCTACCGCTGCACGTAAGCTGGGGTATACCTATCGGTTTGGAGACGGCGTCCGTTAGTTATTTTGTTATGTCTTCCTGACCAAGGGGAGGCATATAGTGTTTGTACGTTCTTTGTGTATGTATGTGTGTACGTGTGCGTGTGTGTTTCAGTCTGTTGTGAACAGAATGTTGTGTGCAAGATATCTGGAGAACGCAACGGTGGATCGACTTGATCGATTTATTCCTTGGTTAGGTCGGACGGTTCGGCTAAGTTTTGACGTATGTTACGTAATTATGGCAGGCGTATTACGTAAAAATCTTGTGTGCCATATTTCTCAGCCGCTGAACATCGGAGAAAGTTTAAACTTGGTGGGATTGTTGCTTAGTAGGTCCGAAAGACTCGATAATATTTTTTCGCGAGTAGAACGAACGAATGCGGCGTATGACGTCATCACGTAAAATATGTATATGTTATAAACAAAGTTCTTGTGTGCAAAATATCTCGATAACGGAAAGTCCTGTCGATTTCAAATTTTATATGGCTATTCCTTGGGTCAGTTGGACGGTTCTTTCAACTTTTGACGCGTATCGCCTGATGAGAGCAGCTGTATGACGTCATTACGTAAAAATCTTGTGTGCGAAATTTCTCAGCTGCTGAACATCGAAGAAAGTTGATACTTGGTGGGATTGTTGCTGTGTAGGTCCGAAAGAAACTGTAAATTGTTTTTTACGAGTAGAACGAACGAATGCGGCGCGTGACGTCATCGCATAAAATATGTATATCTTTTGAACCAGGTCTTGTATGTATAATATCTCGATAACCAAAATTCATATCTACTTAAAATTTTATATGGATATTCCTTGGTTCAGTCAGACGACTTTTGACGGGTGAAAAATTATCTGTTGTTAAGCTAAACATCTCGAAATTGGAAAGTCGGATCGACTTTCAATTTGGTGTAGTTATTCCTCGGAAGAGTCGCACGGTTTTGGTTGAGCATTATTAAACTCGTATAGAAAATCAAGAAAGGTGCATAACGTCAACACCCTCGCCTCCCCATTTTTGGCTCCTTTGTTAACTAAGCATAGGTGTTAAGTCCGCTGGGGATTTCAGCATTTTCCAGAAGATTCTCGAGTGTTCCTGCATTCTTTAGAAAACTTCAAAATAGTAACAGCATTACTGTCGGTCCATTGCTGTTTGTTACTGCCTGAAATTGAGCTTATTGTGCGTATCTCATCTACGGCTGTTACGTAACATGCCACTCAGTCACGGGTCAGTGTCAGTTGTGGTGCATGATGAAGTCGTTATCGACGAGGTCATAGAATGCTATTGTCGTATTTATAGGTCTTAGCAAGTCTAGCTATTGATTTTTTTCGCCGCAAACATTATTCGGTTGCCAAGGTGATCTCTATATAGGAGCTATTTTGTATCGATTAGCATTGTTTACAGAAGCATTTTTCACTATTACAGTGAGTCATCTGATATTTTTTGTTTTGAGAAGTAGCTCACCATTTTGGTTCCGAAATGCCCCCATCCTTCTCTCACCGAGGTGCGTCATCTGATGCGCAGTTATGAAGAATGCTTTTATAGTGCTTTTTGGCCGAAGGGAATGTACGAAGACAAGGTAGTATATCATGGCTATAACTACACTTAGGGTTCAGACCGTTGCCTTGGGTAAAAGGGTTAGAATTGCGTTTTTAGTCGGACCTACTTTGAATAGCTGGGGTAGGGGGTGGGTTCGTGTGGAGGATGATGGTTAGCGAAAAAATCCAGACCACCATTTGTCGTGACTTCTTCCTGATTCGGGTAAAAAGGCTGATGGAAAAACCTGCCGGTCTTGACTAACTTCCAGACACAGATAAAAATGTAACGTACAGTAAAAATACTGTAGTGACCATCTTCAGATTCAGAAGGGCCTACAGTCAAACCCGTTTAAGCGATCACCTTCCAGACTCGGATGGAAAAAGACGTCCATTTATTTTCGTTTTAGTGACCACCATGTTATGATTGTTTTGAATTTTTATATGCCGGATAACGGATATATTTTTCGCTGTGTCCGTCTGTCTGTCTGTCCGTCTCTGTCTGTCCGTCCGTCTGTGCACTTCCGGTCTCACGCGCCTAGAGCGTTTATTATCCGCCGCGGGACGGATATATTTTTCACTCTGTCCGTCTGTCTGTTTGTCCGTCCGTTTGTCTGTGCACTTTCAGTCTCACGCGCATTTATTAGTGGATGGATTCGTCTCAGATTTTACCCAGGGGTGGTTCCAACCCTTGTGCAGTGCAGTGACCAGGAATATTTGAGCTACGAGAGAAATTGACAAAATTGTGAATTTTTAAACATTTGCAAAGTGTGTTTTTGGAGCTATCATATACTGGAGTCAGTCTCACGCGCCTAGAGCTTTTATTAGTGGATGTATTTGTTTCAAATTTTATTCAGAGGTGCTTCCAATCCTTGTGCAATAGTTTTGGAAGTACGACAGAAATTAACAAAATGGTAATTTTTGCACAAACCCCCACAGACTCCTTCTTCTCGAGCATCTAGTTTACAATGAATTATGGTTATGTTTGCAGAAAGGAATATTTTATTTCAGTAAATAAAACAAAGGAAATTTTTTTGGGGGTGTGGGATTGTGGGTTTATTCGGGGAGACATTTGTTTTTGTTTACAAAAACAAGAAACTAAGTAGGTATCGATTGAGTGTGTATAATTTAAGCCTGTACTCTTGTTTTGTGTGCACTGGCCGCTCTAGTTTAGTAAGCTTTTGTTTTAAAATGCCTCCCCTCCTACAGTTTTGATCCGAGGCCATATATTTGACTTTATGTTTTAAAGCTCAATGACTCGAGAACTAATGAACCTAGCGCTTCGGTACAACATACATTATGAGACTACTTTTAAGCAAGTGACTATAACATGTCTAATAGAGACGTGTTAAAAAGCTGATTATGAAATGTTGCATAAACGTCTTTAAAGTCAACGACATACATGCGCGCAAGGAATTAAATATTGGTGGGTCACCCAACTTCAAAGACAAAAAGCAGATGAACTGTAGTTGTGCAATTTGAGGTTTATTTTATCACATATTCGTCTCGCCATTTCGCCACATCTAAATCTTGCTTTTGTCCCGGGGATATCTCAAAAAGTAACTCACCCACAGTGATGTTACTGCTATTGGCTGAGGGCTCTGCATATACGATGCCTATGTTTGATAGATTCGATGTATGCGGATTGAAGGGTTGGATTCGATGGATGCGAATTGGTTACATGTAGACAAATTAAATTGTAACAAGTTAAGAGGTTATTCAGATTATATCTTAAAACAGTCATATCGCACATGGCTGCCAGATATTTATATATATATATATATAATCCGGCAGCCACGTGCCATATGACTTCTATATATATATATATATATATATATATATATATATATATATATATATATATATATATATATATATATATATATATTGGATTTCCTCTGCTTAATAAATAAAGTCAATAACTAAAAAGTAGATAAACAAATAATTGTAAGGATAAGAATTATTGAATCGTTATATCAAATAAAAAAACCGGATCAATACTTTGTCAAGGATGGATAAACCTTTGCACAATTACACCTTTTCAATCGACAATTCAAGTTTTATTCGGACAGGTTCTCAGAAACTAGGAGTTTTGATATGGGTCGAAAATTGACTTATGGGCAGTTACAAAAAGGGATTTTTTTTTTACATTTTCATCGAGACTTTATTTTTTGTCCAGAATCTGTAGGCCTAATGTTTAGAAAGTTTCACAATGGAAGATATATATATATATATATATATATATATATATATATATATATATATATATTTATATATATATATATATATTGGAGATGTGATAAGTAGTATTATTGAAATGGGCAAAAATTTAAGGAATCGACAATGTCAATAAAGTAATAATGTTAATAATAAAAACAAATTACAATTTTACATCGAGGCTTAGGAAATTTTCTCAGAAACTACGAGACCTAGAAATTGTACACAGTGACAGTATCTGTAATTGCATTTGTGCAACGTCTTGTTATTTTTTAATTCGACGTATTATTGACGAGTCTGAAGTTTGTAAAAAATGGATAAAAAGGTGCACATGGAGACTTGAGTTTTTTTTCATGACACGTTCTCAGAAACTACATGGCTCAGCCGTTTCTGACTTTGGACAGAAAAAAACATACACATTGCAGGCATGTAATGTCACATTATTTCTGATATTGGCCGAAAATTGATGGATCGGCACTTAAAATTTATGAAAATATTGCATCGAAACTTCTGTCGAGACATATTTTCAGAAACTATACGGCAATGTGTTTTGAAACTTTACCCATTAAAATATGTATCACAGATCTGCAGCGTCGTGTATTCTTCTTATCAAAATCTTATCAAAATGGATAAAAATTTACACGTTTTGCATCGATATCTTGTCTATAAATATTCTAAGAAACAATAATGTCAAGTCTTCTTAAGCTTTACACAGTGAAAATATATGTATATTGCTTATGGGTAAACCGTATTACTTTTGAAATCGCTCAACAACTGACGGATCGATGTTTTCTTTTAATGCTGAGAAATTAATGATAAGAAATTACAGATTTTGCATCTCGATCTTTGCATCTTTATTAGCCATGTTTTGGAAAAAAACGGGTTTGGTCAACAGTCAAGTCGGCGACACATAGCTATCAGTCTTGAAATTTGCAAATTGTTATCAAGGACAATACAACTGAAGGAGCAATATTCATATCATGATTGCACTTAAGGGTTCACATGCATCCAGAGTGCTTTTCAACTTACAAATTACACTTGTAACGAAACGCAGTACAATAGTGGGATGAAACTAATATATCCTGACTGTACTTATGAAGGGATCAACCGGCTTTTCAACTTATATCGCGATTACACTTGTTACGAAACACATTTTTTCGTGGACTAACCATTCACATCCTAATTGCAATTTTTAAAGCTGAGGCTTACACTTCATACAAGCCAAAATCATTGGCTTGCGGGCGCCACTTAATTAGAGGTACTTAAATGCAAAATACAACCTGATACGTCAGTGTAACGTAATTGCAATTATAAGTACGGAGCTAGAACTAATTCCGACTTTTTTTTATATCATCCTCACAACGGTCTGTATTAATTGGCAATCTTTAAGCCACTACGTGTAATATAAATAGGACAAATATTCTCAGTCCAAGCAAGTATTTATTGAAGAATAAGATATCGAATAAACCTAAAAGAAAAAAAGTGGCTAGAATACTGAGATACGCAGCTTTAGAATGAAAGTTGAAATTAAAGAGTTCAGAGAGCACACTTTTTACCAGTAAATTAAGTAAAAAGGTAATATTAAGGAAAATCTCAGTTTCAGTTTTGAAATGTACTGCATTTTGAATTTTTACGGATAAAATGCTTGTATGCATGTCATGTCGGGACGGATTACGTCCTGGACAGCCCATTCTGCAATGCAGTTTGTGTGAAAATGAAATTCACAGAACCTATGGAACTGGTATTACATGACAGGAATGTAAAGCGTACAAGAACGACCAGTATTTTTTAGCATGAGGAAAATTCGCTTTCAAAATTTGTCAAAACTTGCTTAACTGAGACTAAGTTTTGATTATTCATTTTATTAATAAAACCCTGACCAAAAATATGCGCCGAGTTAACCAAAGTGTCGCCGGGTTGACCTGTCGCCTAGTAGGTTTGTCGCCGAGTTGACCATAAACCAAAAAAAAACAAAAAAACGCATCGCCAGTTCGTATCTTGTTACTCTGATGGCACCTGCGCACTTGGCGGTCTTGTTCTATTCTTATCTTGGTAGGTGTAACGTTTTTCTTGAATTTTCACGAAATTTGATTTTTCAGTATGTTTTTGCTTTGTCTTATCTTTAAATAAATAATCTTCCTATCACATTTCATTATTAATTAGAGGTTCAATTCTTCTCAGATTTTCACCATTGACCTCGGTAAGAAATATTGTTCCCCTAACTTTCACAATTATCAACACAAAATGCCAGTTCGTCATTCATACAAAAGAATCGAACAAAATGCATTGCGTTTAGTATTTTCATCAAATTTTTTTTACTCCAGTCTATCATGGATGTGTCGCAGAGTTGGTATTAGACCTCTGCTCTTGAATTCACATGTGATAAGTCTCAACATCTGTATTCGTCAGTTGGGGCATGGTCCATAGACAATGTTGTTCCTAGTATAATTTACCACCAATTTGTGATATCTTATGATATACTGGCATACACACAGGCGTTTTACCTGTTGGTTTGTGTGTAACCAAACTTCATGTATTTGTAAGTGAACTTTGGTATTTCTGAATGTAAACATTATTTATTTAAAAGAAGTTAAAAGCACATTTTCAAGAAACTCTTACATAACAAAAAAATGTTTTTAAAACCTTTTTTGGGGTGTTTAAGGTGTGAGTGTTAAGTGGCGGCTAGAAACTGAAATCCTTCAAATCGCAGTTCAAAATTTTCTGCGGTTTTCAACACGAATTACAAAAATACAAATTTCTTTATTTAGCCTTTTGTAATTGACTGACGTGTTTTGATTTTGGTTTCAGCGTCTCCAAGACAAACGACCGTATCGACAACACCTACAATGAATTCCATAGCAGCAAACCATATGTTAGATGTGATGTGCCAAATACCTGTTGTTTACCCATCAAATAGTCTCTATGTCTATATTTTATCCGGAAATTCTATTATTAAACAGTCTGCACCAGATAATTACAGAATGAACAGTGATGGAACTTTTTCGGCATCGTTGACAAAGAAAGTCAAATTCAAAAGAGAATATAACACAAATCAGTTATTCTGCCGAGTGGATTACAACGGAGGAATAAACAGCACAATAAACTCCTCAAAACTGGAAGTTGAAGTACATTGTAAGTAATCATACTTTACTGTTTTTCATTGCTGTACATGAACACAACTGTCCTAAAAACTTGTGGTGATTTTGTGACTCGTTAAACTAATAGGGGGCTCTAATGAACATGTAAGTTTTTAAACGTCCCGATTTCGTCGGCTGGGCTTCTCACATCAGTGAGGTTCATCCGTCGCGGATATGTGTGCATGTATACTGTTGCTTTAAGTGCTCCTTCTCCCTTAGTTTGATCGGATTCCTTTCAAATTTCGTAAGAATGTCCTTTGTGGAGGACTCCCTTGAAAAGGTACTTTTTAAAACTACTGTCCTACTATTTGGGTCCTATTCCTTTCAAATCTTGTACAAATGTTTACTAGGTTGCCCTCCCTTGAAATTTGTTGGTGGTCTGCAAAACATTTTTCAAATGTGGAGCATTTTGTGATTTTTGGTAGCCAATTTTACAAATTCTCTTTCTTTCACAGTTGGGATCAGGTTGCGTCAAAATTTTGCATAAAGATTCATTAGCCTGTTCTCTTTTGAATCACAAAAATTTACCAAATGGGGGACATTTTTAAATTTTCCGTAGCCAATTTTCACAGTGCTTCCTTTTCCACAATTGATGGGATTCCTTTCCAATTTTGTGTAATTGTTCCACAGATGGTTTTCTTTTAATTTTTGTTTTGCAAACCGCCAAAGATGGGCTAAAAGGGAGGTATTTATGATTTTTTAGTTGCCAGTTCTCAAAATGATTCTTTTTCCACAATTTCTATCGGATTGAGTTCATATTTTGCAGGAATATCCACCACGCGATCCTCTCTTGAAAGGTTTCTTCATTTGGCGATCCACTAAAACTCTAAAATGGCGGGGGGGGGGGGGGGGGGGGAGGTGGGGGGCATATATTTTAAAAAGTTCTGTAGCCAGTAAGATTCCTTGCCAATATTCATTGAATGTTCTCAGTTTTGATTGGATAGCTTTCCAGTTTTGTACATTTTCCGTAGATGGTTCTGTCTTTCTTTTTAGACCGGCCGACTTGGTCATGCTGGTCTTATCACATTAATAGAGGGGTATCCGTCGTCTGTATGTACGTGTGTAAGTATGTACGTATGCAGACTTTTACTTAAAGTGCTTCTTCAGTTTTGATTGGATTCCTTTTACATTTCGCACGAATGTTCTATAGGCAGGTCTCTCTTAAAAAGGTACTATTTTGGTGATCCGCCAAAAATTGACCAAATAGGGGGCCGGGGAACATTTAAATTTTTTTCGTTGCAATTTTCAAAATGCTTCTCCCACAATTTTGATCAGATTTTCTTTAAATTGTGTACGAATATTCTCTAAGTAGCCTCTCTTGAATAATTACCAGAAATTGACAAAATGGGGGCCATTTTTAAATTCATTTGCATCCAATTTTTCAAAATGCTATTTCTCTCACAATCTTCATTTGATGCCTTTCCAGTTTTCTACGATTTTTTTTGGGCAGGCCTCTCTTGAAAACTACCATTTGGGCGTTCCGCCAAGAATTGGCATAATGGAGTGGACTGGGTGGCATTTGAAATTTTTTAGTTGTAAATTTTCAAAATGCTTCTTCTCCCACAATTTTGATCAGATTTTCTTTAAAATTTTGTACGAATGTAATCTATGTAGGCATGTCTTGAAAAGCTACTTTTTGGCGATCTGATAAAAATAGGCCAAGTAGGGGTCATTTGTTAATTTATTGGCGTCCGGTTTTCAAAATGCTTCTTCTCGCACACTTTTTAATTGCATTCCTTTCGAATTTTGTACCATTGTTCTCTAGATATGCCTCTGTTTTTTGACGATTTGGAAAAAAATTGTCCAAATGGAAGGGGGGGGGGGCAGTTAAAATTGCTTGGTTGCTAATTTTCAGTCCGTCTGTCAACATTTCTTATATGATGTCTTTTGCACAATAGATAGGGAAACTACGGGAGAGATTCCATTGAAACTTAGCTGTAGTTGTGTACCTGGGTATAGGTTTTTGCCGACCGCAAAAAAAGCGTGTCCTAGGGACTTTGTCGAAAATCCAAATATCTTAGGCCTTCAACATGTGGATAGGATGTATTTTGTGCGATAGATCCCACAAACTACTCGAGGAATTCCATTTAGGTTTTTCCGGCCGCCGAAAAATGTACCCTTACGACTTTATCGAAAATCCGAATATCTTAGCCGTCAAAATCTGGATACGATGTTTTTGTGCGATAGATCTCGGAAACTGCTCGAGGGATTATATTGAAACCTTGTGTAGGGAAACAACAGAAGCTGTAGTTGTGCACCTGGTTTTGCTGGCCGCCATAAAGATGTGTCCTAGGAACTTTGTCGAAAGTCCAAATATCTTAGGCATCAACATCTAGATAGGATGTCTTTTGTGCGATAGATCTCAAAGACTACACGAGGGATCCCATTTAAACCTTTGGTAGGGAAAGAATGTAGGGTGGGGTTGTGTACGTTGGTATAGGTTTTGCCTGGGTCCGAAAAATGTGTCCTGGGGACTAATGAAATCAGGTAACAAATCAGACATTTTTATCCCCCGTGAAACGGAGGGATATAGGTTTGAGATTGTCCGTCCGTCTGTCCGTCTGTCCGTGCCCACAATGATTATGCTATGTGGTGGATTTTCGGTACATCCGTCACTTATGTGGTTTTTCTTCCTTATGTGGTGGTTCTTATGAGGTAGCCACATAAGCACCCATTGAGCACAAAACAAACCACATAAGGGAGTCCGTCAGAGTCCGTTGATCAACTGTCCTGTAACACCATCTGTTGGAAAATAATGCAACTATAAAGCTAATTTCTAAAGCAAATAAGGAGAGCAGCATTTGTTTAAATCCCGCTGTGGGGTGGGGAGAATCTTAAGAATACACCCACTGCGAACAATGTTTGTATTTTGGGGGATTTTTTGAAGAATAAACTTCAAAGTGCGTTTCCTCCTACAGTTTTTATCCGATTTCATTTATTTTTGGTATCTAGTACGAGGCAGTCCTAGATGGGTCGGGCATACGGCTTGTGCTTTTTGACTCGATCTTGAATTTTGATTTTAGGGGAAATTTTTGAAGAAAATACCTCAAAATGAATCTTATCCTACAGTTTTATCCGTTTATTTACCTTGTGTTAATGTGTGGTTATTATTTAAACAGGCACACTGGTCCGAAATATGAACCGCGCATCGACGCAATTTAAGTTAACATGCGCCGTGATCCGAAATATGAACCGCGCATCAGCGCAAGTTAAACAAACATGCGCACTGGTTCCAAATGCGAACCGCGCATTAACGCAAGTGAAATAAACATGCGCACTGGTCCGAAATGCGAACCGGGCATCAACGCAAGTTAAATAAACATGTGCACTGGTCTAAAATAAGACACGCGCATCAACGCAAGCTGAATAAACATACGGAGTTGTCCGAAATGTGAACCACGCACCAACGGAAGCTGAATAAACATGCCCACTGGTTCGAAATGCGCAACCAGACATGGACGCAAGGTAAATAAACATGCGCACTGGTTCGAAATGCGAACCGCGCATCGACGCAAGTTAAATAAATATGTGCACTGGTCCGAACAAAGAACCACGCATCGATGCAAGTTAAGTAATCATGCGCACTGGTCCGAAATGTGAACCGCGCATCAACGCAAGTTAAACAAACATGCGCACTGGTTCCAAATGCGAACCGCGCATTAATGCAAGTGAAATAAACATGCGCAGTTGTCCGAAATGTGAACCGCGCATCAACGCAAGTTAAATAAACATGTGCACTGGTCCAAAATAAGAAACGCGCATCAACGCAAGTTAAATGAACTTGCGCACTAGTCCGAAATGCGAACCGCTCATCAACGGAAGTTGAATAAACATGCGCACTGTTTCGAAATGCGCAACCGGACATGGACGCAAGGTAAAAAAAAACATGCGCACTGGTTCGAAATGCGAACCGGGCATCAACGCAAGTTAAATAAACATGTGCACTGGTCCGAACAAAGAACCACGCCGCGATGCAAGTTAAGTAATCATGCGCACTGGTCCGAAATGTGAACCGCGCATCAACGCAAGTTAAATAAACATGCGCACTAGTCCGAAATGCGAACCGGGCATCAACTGAAGTTAAATAAACATGCGCGGTTGTCCGAAATGTGAATCACGCACCAACGCACGCGAAATGAACATGCGCACTAGTCCGAAATGCGAAATGCTCATCAGCGAAGTTGAATAAACATGTGCACTAGTCCGAAATGTGAACCGGGCATGGACGCAAGTGAAATAAACATGCGCACTGCTTCGAAATGCGAACCGCGCATCGACGCAAGTTTAATAAATATGCGCACTTGTCCGAAATTTGAACCGCGCATCAGTGCACATTAACCAAACATGCGCACTCGTCCAAAATGTGAACCGCGCATCGATGCAATTTAAATAAACATGTGCATTTGTCTAAAACAAGAACCGTGCATCAACGCAAATAAAAGAAACATGCGCACTGGTCCGAAATGTGAACCGCGCATCAACGCAAGTTAAATAAACATGCGCATTTGTCTAAAATAAGAACCGTGCATCAACGCCAATAAAAGAAACATGCGCACTGATCCAAAATGTGAATCTCGCATCAACGCAAGCTAAACAAACCTGCACACTAGTCCAAAATGCGAAATGCTCATCAGCGAAGTTGAATAAACATGCGCACTAGTCCGAAATGTGAACCGGGCATGGACGCAAGTGAAATAAACATGCGCACTGCTTCGAAATGCGAACCGCGCATCGACGCAAGTTTAATAAATATGCGCACTGGCCTGAAATTTGAACCGCGCATCAGTGCACATTAACCAAACATGCGCACTCGTCCAAAATGTGAACCGCGCATCCATGCAAGTTAAATAAACATGCGCATTTGTCTAAAACAAGAACCGTGCATCAACGCAAATAAAAGAAACATGCGCACTGGTCCGAAATGTGAACCGCGCATCAACGCAAGTTAAATAAACATGCGCATTTGTCTAAAATAAGAACCGTGCATCAACGCCAATAAAAGAAACATGCGCACTGGTCCAAAATGTGAATCTCTCATCAACGCAAGCTAAACAAACCTGCGCACTAGTCCGAAATGCGAACCGCGCATCGACGCCAGATAAATAAACATGCGCACTGGTCCGACAAAAGAACCATGCAATGACGCAAGTTGAATAGACATGCGCAGTTTCCGAAATAAGCACCACGCATTAACGCACGTTAAATATATGCACTGGTCGGAAAAAACCACGCATCGACGCAAGTTATGTAATCATGCGCACTGGTCCGAATTGTGAACCGCGCATCAACGTAAGTTGCATAAACATGCGCAGTGGTCCGAAATGCGAACCGGGCATCGACGCAAGTTAAATGAACATGCGCACTGGTTCGAAATGCGAACCACGCTTTGACGCAAGTTAAATAGATATGCGCAGTGGTCCGAAATACAAACCGCGCATCAGTGCACGTTAACCAAACATGCGCGCTGGTCCGAAATGTGAACCGCACATCGACGCAAGTTAAGTTGACATGCGCCGTGATCCGAAATGTGAAGCGCGCATCAACGCAAGTTAAAAAAATATGCGCAGTTTTTCCAAAGGCGAACCACGCATTAACGCAAGTTAAATAAACATGCGCACTGGTCTAAAATAAGCACCATGCATTAACGCAAGTTAAACTAACATGCGCACTGGTCTAAAATAAGCACCACGCAACAACGCAAGTTGAATAAATATGCGCAGTTGTGACAGATAAGTTGTAAAATATCTTTATACAGTAAAGTGCCACATATATAATTCCGTTTATTTACAAATGACACACACAAAGCTTAAACATTATTGACATTGACATGACGCCTGCTGGGAACCACACAAGGGCACGGGCAAATATAAACCACCACATAAGCATTTTTTATTCTCAAATAATCTTGTCCGTGACCTACCACTTAAATGCATTTCAGGCATATCAAATGCTACCACATAATGCAGCCACCACATAAGATACCTCTCATTGGCCCGTCCGTCCGTCCGTCCGTCCGTCCCCTCTTCAAGCTAAGGACTTTGTGGACACCACTTCTATATCAACGAAGCATAATTCAGCTTTCATATTTCATACAGGCAAAATATAGGGTATAAAGATGTGCAACGTCAAGGTTTCAGTTTGATCGAAGCAAAATTGACAAATTGACAGGCTTTTGAAAATCGTCGAAAATAGACATATGTGCACATGTATAGGACTTTGTGGACACCACTTCTATATCAACGAAGCATAATTCAGCTTTCATATTTCATACAGGCAAAATATAGGGTATAAAGATGTGCAACGTCAAGGTTTCAGTTTGATCGAAGCAAAATTGACAAATTGACAGGCTTTTGAAAATCGTCGAAAATAGACATATGTGCACATGTATAGGACTTTGTGGACACCACTTCTATATCAACGAAGCATAATTCAGCTTTCATATTTCATACAGGCAAAATATAGGGTATAAAGATGTGCAACGTCAAGGTTTCAGTTTGATCGAAGCAAAATTGACAAATTTACAGGCTTTTGAAAATCGTCGAAAATAGACATATGTGCACATGTATAGGACTTTGTGGACACCACTTCTATATCAACGAAGCATAATTCAGCTTTCATATTTCATACAGCAAAATATAGGGTATAAAGATGTGCAACGTCAAGGTTTCAGTTTGATCGAAGCAAAATTGACAAATTGACAGGCTTGAAAATCGTCGAAAATAGACATATGTGCACATGTATAGGACTTTGTGGACACCACTTCTATATCAACGAAGCATAATTCTGCTTTCATATTTCATACAGGCAAAATATAGGGTATAAAGATGTGCAACGTCAAGGTTTCAGTTTGATCGAAGCAAAATTGACAAATTGACAGGCTTTTGAAAATCGTCGAAAATAGACATATGTGTACATGTATAGGACTTTGTGGACACCACTTCTATATCAACGAAGCATAATTCAGCTTTCATATTTCATATAGGCAAAATATAGGGTATAAAGATGTGCAACGTTAAGGTTTCAGTTTGATCGAAGCAAAATTGACAAATTGACAGGCTTTTGAAAATCGTCGAAAATAGACATATGTGCACATGTATAGGACTTTGTGGACACCACTTCTATATCAACGAAGCATAATTCAGCTTTCATATTTCATATAGGCAAAATATAGGGTATAAAGATGTGCAAAGTTAAGGTTTCAGTTTGATCGAAGCAAAATTGACAAATTGACAGGCTTTTGAAAATCGTCGAAAATAGACATATGTGCACATGTATAGGACTTTGTGGACACCACTTCTATATCAACGAAGCATAATTCAGCTTTCATATTTCATATAGGCAACATATAGGATATAAAGATGTGCAACGTCAAGGTTTCAGTTTGATCGAAGCAAAATCGACAAAATGACAGGCTTTTAAAAATCGTCATAAATCGACATATATGCAAACGGAGTGGACTTCGTGGGCACCACTATATGAACGGACGTTAATTATCCCCCGTGAAACGGAGGGATGTAGGTTTGAGATTGTCCGTCCGTCCGTCCGTCCGTCTGTCCGTCCGTCCCCTCTTCAAGCTAAGGACTTTGTGGACTAAGTCCTATTTTAAGGACACAAATGATTTTTTGTTTAAATTGCAAAAAACTCAAACAAATTCCACCTAGCAGTATTTTATTATCCCTTGTGAAACGGAGTTATATTGTTATGAGCTGTGTTAGCTGTGTGTATCTTCGTGTCCCAGCGTTGTGCGTCTTTGACTTTAACGAAGAGGTATGACGACGAACAGATACAAGACTGATTGCAATTGTTAGCTGTGTGTATCTTCGGTTCCCTGCGTTGTGCGTCTTTGACTTTCACGAAGAGGTATGGCGACGAACAGACACAAGACTGATTGCAATATCTTATAATTTCTGAGATTCCGTTTTTTTCCTTTTGTATCCAAGTAAAATTGCTATGAAAGCAAACTAATCTCTCTCTTCAATATCCGTTTTTATTTTCCTTACTTTATACTTTATCCGAAATAACAACTCTCCGTGCACCAGCACCACATGTAACAACCCCCTGTGCACCACTAGGACTCACACCCGACGTGTGGCATCCATGCTTTCATAAAATTGACTGCTGATGGCGCTGCAAGCGCGTTCCTTATATAGTTGCTGGCAGAACAGCCGCCGCTAATTAAAACTACAACCAATCAAAGAGCTTCGCGCCTAAACTAAGGACCAATGAGAAAATAGATGCCCAAAAACATATCTTACTTGAAAACTACATGAAAAGTGTGTGCTAGATAGCACAAAAATTTCCTTCGTCTCAAAACCCGACAAAATGAAAATTTTTAAAAACAAAAATATTGCCATATGCACAATCTTGACGCGTTCTACGCAACGCCGTGTGAAACTTAAAATTTCGTCGTCGACTTCTGAAGATACCCAATATAGATACCCAATATACTTGACATACTTTTTTTATACTTTTTTCCATTTTTTTCTCGTTCAAAATACTATTTTTTCCTATTTAGTTATATGTTTATTTTTCTGCTAGAATTTTTTCTCACCCTAGTCATAACCCTTGATAAGGCCATAATATTAACCTCTCTTATACTGTATCTATATGTAATTTCCAATTTTTTTGCAGCGTCTATTGTTAAAATCAATACATCTGTAGAAAAAGGGTGCTTTTTCGTGGAATTGAAACATATATTCCGTTAACGTAATCAGTATCTTATCACACTGTAAAATATCCAGTATTCTAAATTATGTTAAAGTACTTTTTATTTCTTGAAATATTTTCAATAACTTTAATCTATATTTTTGGGTATACGGTCATCTGCCCCCCCCCCCGATCAACTGCCCCCCCCCCCAGTCAACTGCCCCCCCTTTTGCAACCCGGTGGACTGTCCCCCCCCCCTGCAATTTGACGGGATGGTCATCTGCCCCCCTTTTATTTTAGTGGAAAATATTCTTTAAAAAAATAGGCAATTGTGATTTTCCCGTCTACTTCGTTTCTGAAACAGTTGATCTTCATTGATTTTTAACTCCGGTTAAAATAAAGAGATGTGCAAAGCTATTCCTCTATTCATCGTCTCTGAACAAAAAGATATCTAAGAGACGATTGATCAGTTCTTTGTAGCTGGTTAAAATAGATATAAAGAACGATTGATCTGTTCATTGTCGCTCAGTAACAGGGATGTAAGAAACGATTGATCTATTCACCAATATTGATCTTAGGAGAGACTGAACCCTAAACTAATTGCAATTCTAATTGCAATTGGTTTCCTATTGGTGTATTGCAATTTATCGAGTTGCAATACATTCAATAAAATAAATATAATTTTATTTTTTGTGTCTTTGTAAGCCAAGAACCATAGAAAAAATAGTACATGGAGGGTGGGGGGGGGGGGTGGGGGGGGGGGCAATGACCACCCCTCCACTTTGAAGGGGGGCAGTCGACCGGGTTGCGAAAAAAGGGGGCAGTTGATCGGGGTGGGACAGAAGACCGGGATTCATATTTTTGAGTTGCATGTCCCTAGGGATCATCGATAAAGTACGTACACACCTTTTTTTTTAGACCAGCCGACTATGTCGGGCTGGTCTTATCACATCAATAGAGGGGATCCGTCGTCTGTATGTACGTATGTACATGTGTAAACTGTTACTTAAAATTAGGGTTCGCAATCGAGTCCCGTTCGTTTCTTTCGAGCCTCGACTCGGGTATGTCGAGCCAAACGAACTTTTTATGAATTGATATTTTATTTATTTAACTGTCTGTGAATGCAGTCTTGGCAAAATATTTTCCTATTCATAACGGAGTAATAGGGAAAGGGGTGTATCTCTTACCAAGCCACTGATTCTCTTATCAAATGCGCAAACGCGCACGAGAGATTGTATTTCAGCAGGTTAGTTTGTGAAAGGGGGGGCTTGAGAAGATATGAGTACAGGCCTGATTGCAATTTAAGTTTATGTGCCGTAGCTTTTAGAGATTAAAGAGTTATGTGTAAGATGCTGTTTGACCTTTGGTTTCTAATTGGTCAGTTCCAAAAAACTTCCAGATGAAAAGGCTCAGTGCCTTATTTGTGATGGGATATAGGGTAACAAAGGTCATTCTACTTCGACTCTAAAACTCCACTTAGATGGCAAACATTTTGCTGTCATGGAAGAACAGGTGAGCGCTAAATAAATAACAAAGCAGAATAAAGTAAGTTTTAATAATTTCTTGCATAGAAAACTGGCCATGCCAATCCCGAGTCCCGCTCGACGAAAAAGCACCGAGTCCCGACTCAGTATTTTGCTCAAAATTGCGAACCCTACTTAAAATGCTTCTTCTCCGTCAGTTTTGATTGGATTCCTCTCAACTGTTATACGAATGTTCTCCAGGTAGCCTCTCTTTAAAAATTTGTTTTTTTTTTGGCGATCCGCCAAAAACTGGCTAAATTGGGAGGGGGGGATTTAAAATTTTTCGTTTGCCAATTTTCAGAATGCTTCTTCTCAGACGATTTTGATCAGATTTTCTTCGAAGTTTGTGAGGTAGGCCTCTTTTGAAAAATTACTCATTTTGGCGATCCGATAAAAAATGGCTAAATGGGGGGCATTTTTTAAATGTTTTGTGTCTAATTTTCAAAATGCTTCTTCTTCCACAATTTCGATCGGATTCCTTTCAAATTTTGAACATTTATTCTCTAGGTAGGCCTCTCTTGAAAAAATACTTATTTTGGCGATCCGCTAAACGGGGACATTTAAAAATATTTACTAGCCAATTTTCAAAACGCTTCTTTTGGCACAATGTGAGCGGATTCCTTTATAAATTTGTAAAGTACAATCAGGTATGCAAATTTTTTTATCGCTGTGAAAACGAGCATTATAAATTACAAAAAAATGATACAATATGGTTAACATTAATGTTTTCTCGATTTTCAGCTAAATATTAATTATCCTTTTTTTCATACTTTTTTTTCTCAAATTTATCCTTTTTTATCCTTTTTTATCCTTTTTTTCTTGATGATTCCGTGGCAACACTGATATAAGTAAACTTTAAAATACTGCAAGATCTATCAAATGGACTTCAAACAAACTTGAAATTAGCACCAACGTGTTCACTACACCAAGATCCCCCCCCCCCCAAATCCTCAACCTATCCCCGCAGACCTGTCACGCTTTATGCCCAATGCAACACATAAACAGTTTCCCGGCAAATTCACTCGACTTTTCATAATTTCACATCGCATGAAGAGAAACGATGGCGCTTAGGAGCGCTTTTCTTCATTCTCACAAAGCAGACGCATCCCACACCATAACAACCACAGTGGGACACAAACTGAATCAGAAACACGTTCAGAACACTCAAAAGACCACACATTCACACACGACGCGGCAACAACACATGCATGTCCAGAAAATTACTTTTGCATACCCTAACAAACCCCCGCTCCGGTAAAACACCAAAGTTTTTTTTTGTTATCACCTAGGGTATGCGAACGCGTTTTAACACTTTAATCACAAACCTATACAAAAATTCCTAAAAAGACTCAAAATGGAAATGTTCCATAAAAACCTTTAAACCCACACATAAAATGTTCAATTTCGGAAGATGGGTGCTATATGTTCACGAAAGTGTCACAAAAAACAATACAGGTCACAATTTACACAGAACGTCAAAAAATGTCAGAAAAGTCACTGCCGACTCTGCTGCCTTGATGAACCTCATCGTAAGCGCATAGCTCTGTAGCGCCAGCGCCCATCGCATTACCTCGCACTGTCATTTTTTACTGTTCTTAGGGTATGCGAGTGGTGCGTGATCCGTCTCGAGGACAAAATGCGTTCCGTACATAAACTTTGCGGAACGTTCAACTGCAAATACGATTGTCAAACACTCTCTTTCGATGACGGAACAATTCTGCTCGCGGGGGAGCAGCTTCCGACTGGCGAACGCGACGGGAAACACACCATCTTCGTGTTCTTGCAGTAAAATCGCACCGAGACCATTGTCCGATGCGTCAGTGCGCATTATGAACTGTTCGTAAAGGTGGGGTAATCGGATTATGGGCGCGCTGGTCATCAGGTGTTTCAGCTTGCGAAACGCACGTTCCTGACTCTGGCCCCACTCCACTTTGGATGGTTGTTTCTTCCGCGTCAAGTCGATTAGCGGCGCGGCGACTTCAGCGAAATTCGGAATGAATTTTCTGTAAAATCCGGCCATCCCAAGAAACGAACGCACTTGTTTCTTAATTTGGGGCCGCGGAGCATCTCGGATCCTTTCCACTTTCTCGTCCGTTCCATTGCCGATGACGTGTCAAATGAAACCGATGTCAGAGTATCCGATGAAGCACTTTGTCGGACGTACAGTGAGTCAAGCATCACGGATGCGAACGAACTACTCGCGTAACGTCTTCATGTGTTCCTTCCACGTCCTCTCTATTAACCTCTCTTATACTGTATCTATATGTAATTTCCAATTTTTTTGCAGCATCTATTGTTAAAATCAATACATCTGTAGAAAAAGGGTGCTTTTTCGTGGAATTGAAACATATATTCCGTTAACGTAATCAGTATCTTATCACACTGTAAAATATCCAGTATTCTAAATTATGTTAAAGTACTTTTTATTTCTTGAAATATTTTCAATAACTTTAATCTATATTTTTGGGTATACGGTCATCTGCCCCCCCCGATCAACTGCCCCCCCCAGTCAACTGCCCCCCCTTTTGCAACCCGGTGGACTGTCCCCCCCCCCCCCCCTGCAATTTGACGGGATGGTCATCTGCCCCCCTTTTATTTTAGTGGAAAATATTCTTTAAAAAAATAGGCAATTGTGATTTTCCCGTCTACTTCGTTTCTGAAACAGTTGATCTTCATTGATTTTTAACTCCGGTTAAAATAAAGAGATGTGCAAAGCTATTCCTCTATTCATCGTCTCTGAACAAAAAGATATCTAAGAGACGATTGATCAGTTCTTTGTAGCTGGTTAAAATAGATATAAAGAACGATTGATCTGTTCATTGTCGCTCAGTAACAGGGATGTAAGAAACGATTGATCTATTCACCAATATTGATCTTAGGAGAGACTGAACCCTAAACTAATTGCAATTCTAATTGCAATTGGTTTCCTATTGGTGTATTGCAATTTATCGAGTTGCAATACATTCAATAAAATAAATATAATTTTATTTTTTGTGTCTTTGTAAGCCAAGAACCATAGAAAAAATAGTACATGGAGGGTGGGGGGGTGGGGGGGGGGCAATGACCACCCCTCCACTTTGAAGGGGGGCAGTCGACCGGGTTGCGAAAAAAGGGGGCAGTTGATCGGGGTGGGACAGAAGACCGGGATTCATATTTTTGAGTTGCATGTCCCTAGGGATCATCGATAAAGTACGTACACACCTTTTTTTTTAGACCAGCCGACTATGTCGGGCTGGTCTTATCACATCAATAGAGGGGATACGTCGTCTGTATGTACGTATGTACATGTGTAAACTGTTACTTAAAATTAGGGTTCGCAATCGAGTCCCGTTCGTTTCTTTCGAGCCTCGACTCGGGTATGTCGAGCCAAACGAACTTTTTATGAATTGATATTTTATTTATTTAACTGTCTGTGAATGCAGTCTTGGCAAAATATTTTCCTATTCATAACGGAGTAATAGGGAAAGGGGTGTATCTCTTACCAAGCCACTGATTCTCTTATCAAATGCGCAAACGCGCACGAGAGATTGTATTTCATCAGGTTAGTTTGTGAAAGGGGGGGCTTGAGAAGATATGAGTACAGGCCTGATTGCAATTTAAGTTTATGTGCCGTAGCTTTTAGAGATTAAAGAGTTATGTGTAAGATGCTGTTTGACCTTTGGTTTCTAATTGGTCAGTTCCAAAAAACTTCCAGATGAAAAGGCTCAGTGCCTTATTTGTGATGGGATATAGGGTAACAAAGGTCATTCTACTTCGACTCTAAAACTCCACTTAGATGGCAAACATTTTGCTGTCATGGAAGAACAGGTGAGCGCTAAATAAATAACAAAGCAGAATAAAGTAAGTTTTAATAATTTCTTGCATAGAAAACTGGCCATGCCAATCCCGAGTCCCGCTCGACGAAAAAGCACCGAGTCCCGACTCAGTATTTTGCTCAAAATTGCGAACCCTACTTAAAATGCTTCTTCTCCGTCAGTTTTGATTGGATTCCTCTCAACTGTTATACGAATGTTCTCCAGGTAGCCTCTCTTTAAAAATTTGTTTTTTTTTGGCGATCCGCCAAAAACTGGCTAAATTGGGAGGGGGGGATTTAAACTTTTTCGTTTGCCAATTTTCAGAATGCTTCTTCTCAGACGATTTTGATCAGATTTTCTTCGAAGTTTGTGAGGTAGGCCTCTTTTGAAAAATTACTCATTTTGGCGATCCGATAAAAAATGGCTAAATGGGGGGCATTTTTTAAATGTTTTGTGTCTAATTTTCAAAATGCTTCTTCTTCCACAATTTCGATCGGATTCCTTTCAAATTTTGAACATTTATTCTCTAGGTAGGCCTCTCTTGAAAAAATACTTATTTTGGCGATCCGCTAAACGGGGACATTTAAAAATATTTACTAGCCAATTTTCAAAACGCTTCTTTTGGCACAATGTGAGCGGATTCCTTTATAAATTTGTAAAGTACAATCAGGTATGCAAATTTTTTTATCGCTGTGAAAACGAGCATTATAAATTACAAAAAAATGATACAATATGGTTAACATTAATGTTTTCTCGATTTTCAGCTAAATATTAATTATCCTTTTTTTCATACTTTTTTTTCTCAAATTTATCCTTTTTTATCCTTTTTTATCCTTTTTTTCTTGATGATTCCGTGGCAACACTGATATAAGTAAACTTTAAAATACTGCAAGATCTATCAAATGGACTTCAAACAAACTTGAAATTAGCACCAACGTGTTCACTACACCAAGATCCCCCCCCCCCAAATCCTCAACCTATCCCCGCAGACCTGTCACGCTTTATGCCCAATGCAACACATAAACAGTTTCCCGGCAAATTCACTCGACTTTTCATAATTTCACATCGCATGAAGAGAAACGATGGCGCTTAGGAGCGCTTTTCTTCATTCTCACAAAGCAGACGCATCCCACACCATAACAACCACAGTGGGACACAAACTGAATCAGAAACACGTTCAGAACACTCAAAAGACCACACATTCACACACGACGCGGCAACAACACATGCATGTCCAGAAAATTACTTTTGCATACCCTAACAAACCCCCGCTCCGGTAAAACACCAAAGTTTTTTTTGTTATCACCTAGGGTATGCGAACGCGTTTTAACACTTTAATCACAAACCTATACAAAAATTCCTAAAAAGACTCAAAATGGAAATGTTCCATAAAAACCTTTAAACCCACACATAAAATGTTCAATTTCGGAAGATGGGTGCTATATGTTCACGAAAGTGTCACAAAAAACAATACAGGTCACAATTTACACAGAACGTCAAAAAATGTCAGAAAAGTCACTGCCGACTCTGCTGCCTTGATGAACCTCATCGTAAGCGCATAGCTCTGTAGCGCCAGCGCCCATCGCATTACCTCGCACTGTCATTTTTTACTGTTCTTAGGGTATGCGAGTGGTGCGTGATCCGTCTCGAGGACAAAATGCGTTCCGTACATAAACTTTGCGGAACGTTAAACTGCAAATACGATTGTCAAACACTCTCTTTCGATGACGGAACAATTCTGCTCGCGGGGGAGCAGCTTCCGACTGGCGAACGCGACGGGAAACACACCATCTTCGTGTTCTTGCAGTAAAATCGCACCGAGACCATTGTCCGATGCGTCAGTGCGCATTATGAACTGTTCGTAAAGGTGGGGTAATCGGATTATGGGCGTGCTGGTCATCAGGTGTTTCAGCTTGCGAAACGCACGTTCCTGACTCTGGCCCCACTCCACTTTGGATTGTTGTTTCTTCCGCGTCAAGTCGATTAGCGGCGCGGCGACTTCAGCGAAATTCGGAATGAATTTTCTGTAAAATCCGGCCATCCCAAGAAACGAACGCACTTGTTTCTTAATTTGGGGCCGCGGAGCATCTCGGATCCTTTCCACTTTCTCGTCCGTTCCATTGCCGATGACGTGTCAAATGAAACCGATGTCAGAGTATCCGATGAAGCACTTTGTCGGACGTACAGTGAGTCAGGCATCACGGATGCGAACGAACTACTCGCGTAACGTCTTCATGTGTTCCTTCCACGTCGCCGTGTGTGGTAAGAGATCGTCAACATAGTTGTCGACGTTGCACAGGCCTGTCAACATCTTACGCATCACACGATTGAACTTCGCCTCGGCGTAGATCAGGCCAAATGGATTCCTCGTGAACTGAAACGTTCCTCTCGATGAAGTGGACCAGCCTCGGTGGCCCAGTGGTTAGAGTGCCCGCCTCGAGACTGGAAGATCGTGGGTTCAAACCCCGGTCGGGTCATTCCTAAGACTTTAAAATTGGGACTCCTCCTTGCTACCCTGTGAGGCACTTTACATGTAAGGGTTAGAAGGAGGGCTGGAATGCCCCATTTCAGTATAATTTGGCAGGGGGATCCCGATATGACCATAGCAGTTGAAAGGGATCTAAAGAACAATGCAATCTATGTAGTGAAAGCCGTGTAGCGTTTGTAATCCTCGGCCATCGGTATCTGCCAATATCCGTTTGAAAAATCAATTTTCGAGAAGATTTTGTCGGTTCCGATCCGTGCCATGATATCTTCGTAATTTTTCATTGGTTCGTTGTCAAAGTTCGTGATCGTGTTCAGTCTTCTGAAATCAATGCAAAATCGATTCGATCCGTCTTTCTTCTTGACGAGGACCACCGGCGAACTGTATTTTGACGCGCACTCTTCAATAATGCCGGCTTTGAGCATCTTCTCGACCTCGTCGTCGATCGCTTTGCGTTTTGCGAAAGGAACAGCGTACGGTCTCACACGGATCGATTCTGTTGTCGTCAGCTCTATCTTGTGCTCTCCAAGATTTGTGAGTTTGGGAACGTCAGAGAAAATATCCTGGAATTCCTCGAGTACTGCATTTACCTTGGAACGTTCGGACTCAGTCAAATCCGGGCCGATATGCACGTCTTTGTATGTTTTCTGCTGTTCCGTGGTTGGCAGATGTAGCGGTGGTTCCCGATCTTCGTCCGGCGGTTCTTCCTCGTCAATAACGGCGATACGAGCGAGCCTACAAACTCGTCAATATCTTCATCAATTTTCTGCTCTTCGTCTTCTGCGCGTTGCACACACTTTTTCAGCAGATTGGTGTGGTACTTTCCTTTTCCCGGCGACGTCTATTTCGTAATCCATGCGGCCCAGTACTTTCGTTACAGCGTAAGGGCCTTTCCATTGCAGAAGGAGCTTGTTTGTATCGGTAGGTAAAAGTAGGTACACCTTCTCTCCCACTGCAAAGCGTCTGTCCCTGGCCTTCTTGTCGTAGTGATGCTTCGCCACTCCTTGCGCTTCTAGCAAACTTTTTCTTGCAATACGACACGTCTCTTCAAGTCTGTTGCGCAGATCCGCCACATACTAGTAAGTGTTCACCACTTCTTCCGGCATGTCATCGTCCGCCCACAGTCTTTGAGTATGTCCAGCGGACCGCGCACCTTTCGACCGTACAGCAGTTCGAACGGCGAGAATCCAGTACTTGCTTGGGGCACTTCTCGATAGGCGTACAGAACAGCTGGCAAATATCTGTTCCAGTCTTTTGGGCATTCTTGACACATCTTCTTCAGCATGTTCTTCAGTACTCCGTTTATTTTCTCGCACAGTCCGTTACACTTGGGGTTTTACGGAGTGGTAAAAAGCTGCTTGACCGATATCAATCGTGAAACTTCTCGCATCAAGTCGGAAATGAATTGCACACCTCTGTCGCTCAACACATCTTTGGGGAAACCGACCCTGCAAAATATGCTCAATAAGGCTTCCGCGACCGTCTCCGTGTCAATTCGCTTCAAAGGAACTGCTTCGGAGTATCTGGTCGCATAATCCACCACGGTTAGAATGTAACGATGTCCTCTGTCTGAAACAGGGGCAAGCGGTCCAATCAAGTCCACTGCTACGCGATCGAAGGCACATCGATGATCGGCATCTCTCCTAGAGGCACTTTCTGTACTCTGCCTTTCGGCATGGTACTTTGCAGACATCGCAGGATTGGCAGAAACGTTTCACGTCCGAGTCAATTCCAGGCCAATACAAGTTCGTGGTGATCCGTTCGGTCGTTTTCTTTGTCCCCAAGTGTCCGCCAACAATCGCTTCGTGTGCGAGAGACATGGCGCGTTCTCTGAGCTGTTTCGGCACCATTGTCTGCTTAAGCTTAACTTCAATGTCGCCCTGCTTGTGGTAGTAATACCTCGTCAATATCCGATTCTTGATGGCAAAACGATATGTAGCTCCTGTTCTTGAAGAGAACACCGTCTTCTCTTTCGCACGGCCGAAGAACTTCTGAAGTGTCTCGTCTTCGGTTTGGAGCGCAATAAGCTGTTCCGAGTTTACTTCTTCGACCTTCACGGAATGTGTGACAAGAGGCTTTACTGGGCGTCTTTCTTCTCCTGCTCCCGTGTTGCCACCACGGCCACATCTTCACTTCCTGTGGCGGAAGGTTCGCTGACGGTGCTCCGTTCGCCAGGTACTTGACCTCTGTCTTGTAGTTGCACCCAATGGTTTGTGGTTTCAGGTCTGGTACGTTCCCGATAATGAGATCAAATGGTGGTTTGTCAATCACCATGACATCCCATTGTCAACTAATTATGAGGGTATCCACGTCTATCCGCACCATTGGAAATCGCTTAATGGTTCCGTCGAGAAGAACGCAACTACTGTACTTCCCGGTCATCTGAACATAATTCACCAAACTACTGCGAACGGCTGCGGAATCACATCCTGTATCTAGTAGTATAGTCACACCATGCCCTCCGATGTGGCCTTCGTAGAGTGGTAAGTTCTCCGATTTCCGCCCGCTGCACAATGCGCCTCCATATGGGATGGCATCTCCGTTCGCCAAGCAAAGATTTCCATCTTTGACGTTCCGCTCAACCCGATGTCGGTATTCGTCGTCTTTTACTCCAAACGCGTCTGATTTGCCACGGCCTTCTCTCTTCCGCCAGTTCTGTGGAGAGCGTTTGCGGGACTGTCGCGCACCACCGTTTGCCTTGTTTCCTGCACTCTCTCGCGAATTGGCCTTCGTTGTTGCAGTTGTGGCAAACGATGGCTCTGCTCTTCGTTTCAGGTTTGCGTCCCTGCTGTGACTGATTTAACCGAGGTATTGGTTTCTGTCCACTTGGCACGGTCCTGATCCGAATCTGCGAGATGCTCCCTCCATGTGCCTAGAGGTACTGCTCTGCCAGCCTAACTACCTCTTCAATGGACGGCGGAACTCTTTCACGGAGAAATAGACTGAGATCACTGCTGCACATGTTGATGAACTGTTCACGTAAGCACAAGTCCCTCAAATGCTCTCGATCCCTTCCAGTTCTATCCAACGGTCAAAGAATTGTGCTTGCCTTGCATAATATTGGCGGACTGTCTCCTCCTTTTCGGGCTTCGCTTCGCGAAACTTGGCTCGGAATCCTTCCTCCGTCAACTGGTAAAGTCGTAAGATCGCGGCTTTTAACTGGGCGTAGCTGTTGGCGTTATCGACGGGCATACTACTGCAGACTTCGAGTACCTTCCCCGTAAGAAGTGGGCTAAGCCTAACCGCCCATGTGTCTTCAGCCCAATCTTGATTCCTGGCGAAGCGCTCAAACCTCTCGATGTCGTCTACCTTCTCGTCAAACTTCGGAAGTTTTGGGCGAGAAGCTCGGTACTGAGCGTTGTGACTCTGCGCTCCGTCACCGTCTTGATCATGGTTCTGGTGTTCGTGTTCAAGTGCATGATCCCTCTCCTGTTGTTCCAATTCTTGCCTGATTCGATCCGCTTGCTCCAGTTCCTGCTGTCTAATCCGATCCTCACGTTCCTGTGTACGTATCTCACGTTCTCTTGGGACGCGTTCTTGCTCAACTGCTTTTTCCTCCTGGTTCTGCACAAACTGTAGAAGCTCTGCGCCTTTATATCTCAACGCCTGACCGATTTGTATCCATTCACGCATTTTCTCCATGATGACTCATACACTTTGCTGTCATATCCCGGATGAGCCCCCAAAATGTTAGCTGTGTGTATCTTCGGGTCCCAGCGTTGTGCGTCTTTGACTTTCACGAAGAGGTATGACGACGGACAGACACAAGACTGATTGCATTTGTTAGCTGTGTGTATCTTCGGGTCCCAGCGTTGTGCGTCTTTGACTTTCACGAAGAAGTATGGCGACGAACTAGACACAAGACTGATTGCAATATCTTATAATTTCTGAGATTCCGTTTTTTTTTCCTTTTGTATCCAAGTAAAAATGCTATGAAAGCAAACTAATCTCTCTCTTCAATATCCGTTTTTATTTTCCTTACTTAATACTTTATTCAAAATAACAATTCTCCGTGCACCAGCACCACATGTAACAACCCCCTGTGCACCACTAGGACTCACACCTGACGTGTGGCCTCCATGCCTTCATAAAATCGACTGCTAATGGCGCAGCAAGCGAGTTCCTTATATAGTTGCTGGCAGAACAGCCGCCGCTAATTAAAAATGCAACCAATCAAAGAGCTTGGCGCCTAAACTAAGGACCAATGAGAAAATAGCTGCCCAAAAACATATCTTACAAGTTACGTAGCGACCAAAAAGTGATGTTTTCGAAACGATCACATCCTCGTTTATTAAGTGGCTCTATTGGTTCCAATCTGCTTAGTTTTTAAATACTTGAAAACTACCTGAAAAGTTTGTGCTAAGTAGCATTAAAATTTCCCTCGTCTCAAAACCCGACAAAATGAAAGTTAAAAAAAATATTGCCATATGCACAATCTTTACGCGTTCTACGCACCACCGTGTGAAACTTAAAAATTCGCCGTCGACTTCTGAAGATTCCCAATATACTTGACATATAAGTAAATTTTAAAATACTGCAAGATCTATCAAATGGACTTCAAACAAACTTGAAATTAGCACCAACGTGCTTTCTACACCAAGAACCCCTCAAATCCTCAACCTATCCCCGCGGGCCTGTAACGCTGTATGCCCAATGCAACCCATAAACAGTTTCCCGGCAAATTCACTCGACTATTCATCAATTCACATCGCGTGAAGAGAAACGATGGCGATTAAGGGCGCTTTTCTTCATTCTCACAAAGCAGACGCATCCCACACCACAACAACCACAGTGGGGCACAAACTGCATCAGAAACACTCATAACAGCAGACATTCACCCACTACCCGCTCTAGTTTTTTTTATCTCAGTATGCGTTGTTATGTCTCTCCGACAAAGAGGAGACATGTAGTGTTTGTACGCTCTGTGTGTGTGTGTCTGTGTGTTTGCTACTCTTGTGAACAAAATGTGTGCAAGAGTCGGAAGGAGTCTGTGAAATTTTTTCACGAGTAGAACAAACGAATGCGGCGTATGACGTCATCACGTAAAATATGAATATATTTTGAACAAGATCTTGTGTGCAAAATATCTCGATCACGGAAAGTCCTATCGACTTCAAATTTTATTTGGATATTCCTTGGTTCAGTCGGACGGTTCATTGAACTTTTGACTCAGGCGTATGACGTCATAGCATAAAATTCGATTCCCGCTGAATATCAATAAACGTCAACACCCTCACCACTCCTTCCCCGCTCCCCGTGTCCCTAATTTTAGCTGCTTTTTAAACTAGGCATAGTTGTTAACTACGCTGGGGATTTCAGCGTTTTCCAGAAGGAATGTTCCTGCATTCTTTAGAATGCTTCAAAACAGTAACAGCATTACTGTCGGTCCATTGTTATTTGTTATTACTTGAACTATTATTGCCTGAACTTGAGTTTTTTGTGCGTTTCTCATCTACGGCTATTACGTAAATGCCACTCAGTCATGGGTCAGTGTGTCATTTGTGGTGCATGATGAAATCTACGAGGTCATGAAATGCTATTGTCGTATTTACAAGTCTCAGCGTAGCTATTGATTTTTTTCGCCGAATACTTAATTTGGTTGCCAAAGTGTTCCATATATGGGAGCTATTGTTTGCATTACCTGGAAGCATTTTTCGCCATTAAAGTGGGTCATCTGATATCTTGTGAGAAGCAGCTCACCATTTTGGCGCCGAAGTGCCATCCCGCTTCTCCTCACCGAGGTGCGTCATCTGATGGGCAGTTATGAAGAATGCCTTTCTGATGTTAATGTACGAAGACAAGATAGTATATCATAGCTATAACTACACTTAGGGTACAGACCGTTAACCTTACCTTGGCTAAAAGGGTTAGAGTTGTGTTTACAGTCGTACCTACATTAGATAGCTGGGGGTTGTGGGGGGGGGGGGGGGGCTGGAGGATGATGGTTAGCAAAAAAAAAAAATCCAGAGAACCTTCAAGACCTGGATAAAGAGATGTAAACAAGACCGTTTTTTCGTGACTCTTTTAGATTCGGTTAAAAAGACGTACGGTTAAACCTGCCTATCTTGACCAACTTTCAGACCCGGATAAGAAGGGCCTACAGTAAAACCCGTTTTAGCGACCACCTTCCAGACTAGGATAAAAAAAGAGGTGCAATAATATGTTTTAGTGACCACCATGTTTGGTTTTTTTTTTTTTTTTTACAATGAATTATAATTATATGCAGAAATGAATATTTAATTTCAGTAATTAAAAATAAGGAAAACTCTTCGTTGGGAATTATGGGTTTAGTCGGGGAGAAATTTGTTTTGGTTTACAAAAACAAGAAACTAAGTAGGTATCGATTGAAAGTGTGTAATATAACCCTGTACTCTTATATTTTGTGTGCACTGGCCAATCTCGTTTGTTGTCGCATTTGCACTGTATATCATGTTTTTTTCACAAATTTTGATTAAAAGTAACAAAATTCTACCCCAGCCGTGAAATCTTCACGCTGCTTGACTTTCCATTTCAGTACAGATTAAGCGTATTCATTATAGGTCTCCCCCTAGGGGAGATATATATAGCATTTGGTGTGTCCGTCCGTCCGTCTGTCCGTCTGTCCGTCCGTCCGTCTGTCAGGGTTGCCACACCGTACTTTTAAAAAAGATTTGTACTTGTTTTTGGCCTTGTACTTTTTTCCCTAAAAACGTACTTTTTTTTACCAGGGTACTTTCTAATACTTTTTTTGCATTTTCATTTTTCTGTTCATTTTCAAAACGCACAGTTTTAGCTTTGTTATAAACAATATTTGCTCGCGCCTTTGGCGCGAGTTGCAAGGTTACCAGACCGTACTTTTAAAACAGATTTATACCTTTCTTCGCCTTTAACATTTTCTTCATTTATTTCAAGGCTTATAAGCTGTTTTTAGATACTTTTTAGTCCTCAGCGGATTTGGCTAAAGGCTATTGCTATCGGTCTGTCTGTCGTCCGTGCCCACAATTTTATGTTATGTGATAGATTTTCGGTACATCCGTCAGTTGCGTGGTTTTTAGCCCGGCTTACGTTACACGTAATCTGGGGTTTCCCCATCAGATTGCAGACGGCGTCCGTTAGTAAGTTGTTTATTTAGTAAAATTTCGTTTCAAAATGCATCTGCTCCTACAATTTTGATGCGATGTCATTAGTCCCCCGCTTGGGGACTCTAGTTTTCGGGTCTGTCTGTCCGTCTGTTGACACCTTTTTTTAACACACTCAAGCCTATATTTTTCGACCGATTGTTAAGATATTCTGTATATGGGTAGTACTGGAACGAACAAGGATCGGTATTGTAAATGGGTCCTGTCGGCCCAAGGACATTGGTCCAGCTGAACTTCACAAATTTTCCCAATCCTTATTCAGTTGAATGAGTTTGTTAACACACTCAAGCCTACATTTCTGGATCGATTGTTGAAATCTTTTACATATAGGAAGTATTGGAACCAACAAAGGTCGGCCCAATGGGTTGCAATTTTTGTATTTTTGGGAAATTTCTAAGGAAAAACCTTCAAAATGCATTTCCTCCTAGTGTTTTTATCCGATTTCATTTCTTTTTGGTTTGAGGCATCCCTGGGTGGGTTGGGCATACGGCTTGTGCTTTTTGACCCGATTTGGGAATTTTTTATTTTGGGGGGAATTTTGAAGAAAATACCTCAAAGTGCATCTTCCCCTACAGTTTTGATCCGATATGATTTATCTTGGGTGTGAGACACGATTAGGAGGCCGTGAATATCGCTTGTGCTTTAAGTCGATCGGAGATTTTTTTAAAAATAGAAAAATTCAAAATACATTTCCTCCTACAGATTTTATCAGATGTTATTTATTTTTGGTTTGAGCGGTCTGTAGGGGATAACGCCTACTGCTTGTGCTTTTTGAGTGACTTGGAAAATTTTTGGATTTTTTTCGAAAGTAAATATAATGTTATCTCTTTTGGGTACAAATAATCAAATTCAGTTTTCTAACCGTTTTCGAGATAATGGTCAACTTCCGGTTTTGGACCTTGACCATGACGGAGGAGGTCAAGGTCACCGAGGTACCACTTATGTAACGTTGTTTAGGCCGAAAGGGTCGAAAATGAGCTCAAAATGGCTCTGTCTCCAGTTTTGAAAAAAGTTTTCCTATCGTTCACGGTATACGAGGTCACGTGACCTTTGACCTTGACCCTCAAGGTCAAGATTTAAGTCTCAGCTTTACCTCCTACGAAGTACGTTTTATATGTTCAAACTGGGATTTAAACACATATTATAGCAACTTTTCGTGATTAATAGACGTTTTGAAAAATATTTTTTCCTCAATTTGACCTTGACCTTTGATGTCAAGATGAAAAATATATGCGGTTTTACCGAGATCTAGGGTGTATAGCCGGTACGGGTTCGAATCCTGCTCGTGCCTATCAGCTGTGCACTCAGTTATGATCCCCCTAGGGATTTAAACTGGAATGGCCCATTGCAGTATAATGTGGCAGGTAGTCCTGATATAGCGCTGAGATCGCTGAAAGGGACTTAAAACACCAATAAACCAAACCAATTTACCGAGACCTGATGACTATCTATAAGTGTGCCAAATATAACAGTCCTCTGAGGTTTGCAAGTGGGAATTATGCAAAACAGGACCAGCCTCGGTGGCCTAGTGGTTAGAGTGTCCGCCCCGAGACTGGAAGATCGTGGGTTCAAACCCCGGTCGGGTCATACCTAAGACTTTAAAATTGGGACTCCTTCTTGCTATCCTGTGAGGCACTCCACAAGTAAGGGTTAGAAGGAGGGCTGGAATGCCCCATTTCAGTATAATGTGGCAGGGGGATCCCGATATGACCAAAGCAGTTGAAAGGGATCTAAAGAACAATACAATACAATGCAAAACAGTAGTGAAAGATAAGTTGTGAAGTTACATATGCAGAATTCCGTTGACACACACTCACAAAGCAGAAAACACTATTGGCATTACAATGACGCCTGCTGGGAACCACACAAGGGCACGGGCAAATATAAACAGCCACGTAAGTATTTGTAACCCAGCCGACTTTGTCGAATTGGGCTAGTCGTATCACTATAACGGGCTTGAATTTATGTGCGTATGTTAAACTTTTTCTTTAAAATGCTACTGCTCCTACAGTTTTGCTCCAATCGTTTTGTTAGTACGCAGGAATGTTCCCTGGGTGGTCCCCCACCTGAGCTTTTACTTTTTTGACGATTGACGAAAAACTGACAAAATGGCGGCACTTCTTGTGCCCGTTCTGACCCATTTTTAAAATGCTTCTCCTCCTGCAGTTTTACTCCAATCGTTTAGATGTTACACAGAGATGTTTCCCATGGGTTCGCCTATCAAGTTAAGTTTGACAAAAACTGAAATAAATGGTATTAAATAACTGAATTGTCAAACCATTCATTTCTCTGTCTTTTTCAGATAGTTATAAAATTTTAATCGAACGTTTCTTAGGTCCTTCTCCACCTAGACTTTGCTTTTCGCAAATGATAAAAAATGCCGAAATGGTGGAATTTTAAAAATTTTGTAAAATTGTGTAAATGTCGGTAAATACGTGACTCGTCAAAACCCAACCTCTCCGACATCCCTTTTCGCGTAGCTTCCAAATTCGAATTAAATGCATTTTACATACTTCATTTTTTGACCTAACAGTATTCGTTTCATAGTTTTTCTCTTTTTCTTGTTTGGTAACTCGGCTGGGTCATGTCATTGGACATATTTATTTATTATCAAATAATCTAGTCCGTGACCGACCACTTAAACTCATTTCAGGCATATCAAATGCTACCACATAATGCAACCACCACATAAAATACGTCTCGTTTGTCTGTCCGTCCGTCTGTCAGTAAACCTTTTTTTCGTCCGGATGATATCTTGAAAACTATTCATTGGAGCTTCACCAAACCCTACAGGAAGAAAGTATATATAGTGTAGATGTGCAGCGGAGGTTCAGTTTTTCTCATATCAGTCCATCCATTGCACTCTATAAAATTTTTCTTGTTCAGGCGCAAAAACTATTCATCGGATCTTCTCCAAGCCTTACATGAAGAAAGTATATATTTAGTGTAGATGCGCAAGGACCCGTCCGTCGCTCCATCCTTTGCGCGTTGTATATCGTTTTTGTCCGGGCGGTATATCACAAGAGTAACTGGACCACAGTGATGTAACTGCTATTGGCTGAGGGCTCTGCATCTCCTATGCGTATGTTCTTTGTACTTTTTTTGTACTTTTTTGTACTTTTTTAAATTGTTTTACTGGACGTACTTTTTTGTACTTTTTTACGCTTTCAGTGTAATTTTTGTACTTTTTTGTACTTTTTTTTACTTTTTTACTGGACGTACTTTTTTGTACTTTTTTTTGTACTTTTTTTACGCTTTCAGTGTACTTTTTTGTACTTTTTTTGTCCAACTCCCCGTGGCAACCCTGGTCTGTCCGCAGTGAGTTCTCATTAATCAATGAGTCGATTTTTCTCAAAACATACATACATATTGGGGTACATGTCTAGATGATGCCCGTGTTATTTTTTTTCGTTCCTTCAAAAAATTCTTTTTTTTCAAAATTTTTGAACATAGGGGAGTTTTCGTGCATTTTTTTCACTTTGGCAGGTTATATCTCCGAAACGGTTTGTTAGATTAGACTGAAACGTGGCAAGAAGAACACACATATTGTGTAAATGTTTACTGCGAAGTTTTTCTTCGTTTCCGCTGAAAATGTATTTTTGGCGAATTTTTAAATTTCTGATTTTTAACTTTTTTGGGCCATATTGTTGCAATATCTCCAAAACAGTTTGTTGGATTAGGCTGAAACATGGCAAGAAGAACCTACATATAGTGTAAATGCTTACTGCGAAGTTTTTCTTCATTTCCTTTGAAAATGTATTTTGGGCGATTTTTTAAATTTGTGATTTTTAACTTTTTTGGCCATATTGTTGCGGTATCTCCGCAACAGTTTGTTGGATTAAACTGAAACGTGGCAAGACGAACCCACATGTAGTGCAAATGTTTACTGCGAAGTTTTTCTTCATTTCCGTTGAAAATGTATTTTGGGGGATTTTTCTAAATTTTGATTTTTTAACTTTTTGGCCATTTTGTTGCGATATCTCCAAAATAGTTTGTTGGATTAGGCTGAAACGTAGCAAGAAGAACCTGTATATAGTGGAAATGTTTACTGCGAAGTTTTTCTTCATTTTCTATAAAAATGTATTTTTGGCCATTTTTGCAATTGTTTGGGCTCGCCAATGTTGTACTTTTAAGCAAGGAAATTTTTTCGACGTGACCGATTGGGTGCGGGGGAGACATATCCGTTTTTGTTTTAACAAAAACACTGGCCAGTCTAGTTTGATGTCTTCTGAGTGGACTTAATTGTGCGTATTACTTATGAACAAAATCGATAGGATGAACACCAAACATGCAATTAACCGTTCTGTTGAATGATTTACTCGCTATTGATTATATGCTTTCAGTTCCACCTTCAAGCAACACGATATCACCAGCAACATCAGAAACCCTTCATGTTGGAGTTTCTAAAACGTTCAGATGTGTAACAGATAGTCTATACCCATTGGACAGACTTGTAATGGTGTGGAAGAAGGGCATGGTTCATAACAACGGCGATCTGCATATCCACGATGATGTTAACTACACATATATCGAGGGCGATTTTGGAGGAAAAATTATAACCAGTACTTACATGTTCACTGCTGCTAGAGAAGATAATAATGCTTATGTTACTTGTGTTCCCAAGTGGAACGAAGGAAGTAGCGCTTCTGAAATTTCAGATTTAGCGCAATCACAGCAGCTAAATGTTCTTTGTGAGTTCATTCTTCACGACATTTATTATATCCACCTGTTTAGTGTTCTAATCTTGTTGAACAATGTCCGGACAGGAGTTTTGCAATGCTATATATATATATATATATATATATATATATATATATATATATATATATATATATATATATATATATATATATATATATATATATATATATATATATATATGTATATTATAACACCGTATTACTATCCCATGTAACGAGCGGATATAGGTTTCAGCATGTCCGTCTGTCCGCTATCGTTGTATTATTGTTAAAAAATTCTCACAGATACGACTTGTCAAAATGGGTGTTTTTCAGGAAATTTGTTAGCATTGAGGTTTTGTCCAGACGAGTTCTAAGAGTATTCGATCCAGCGTTCTGAAATTTTATGAAGTGAAAATATATACATTGTACATGTGCAACGTTGCATTATTTTTGAAATCGGCCAAAAAATTGTCAAAAATACGACTTCTCAAAAATGTATATTTTTATGGAAACTTGTTTGCTCGGAGATAGATTTTGCCCAGACGAGTTCTCCGAAACTATTCCACCCAGCGTTCTGAAATTTTATGTTGTGAAAACGTATATATATTGTAGTTGTGCAACATCGTATTTTTTTGGAATGGGCTAAAAATGGTCAAAAATACGACTTCTCAAAAATATATATTTTTAGCCCAACTTACGTTACACGTAAGCTAGGGTATACCTATGTCTTTGCATAGTTAGTTAGTTGGTTAGTTAGTTGTTTATTTAGGAAACTTTTATTTCAAAATGCATCTCCTTCTGCAAGTTAAATAAACATGCGCATTGGTCTGAAATAAGAATTGCGCATCGATGGAAGTTCTATAAACATGTACTAGTCCGAAATGCGAACCGCTCATCAACGGCAGTTAAATAAACATGCGCCGTTTGCAGCGAAGTGCGAACCGCACATCGACGAATGTTAAATAAAAATGCGTACTGCTTCGAAATGCAAACCGCGTACTGCTTCGACGAAAGTTAAATAAATATGCACATTGTATTGTAGATGTGCAACGTCGTCTTATATTTTAAACCGACCAAAAATTGTTAGGCAGTACAGGGTTTTCAGTTTCATTGAATTTACTAACATCCAGCGACCTTTTGTGTTATATCTCACTGATGCTCTAGTTTAAAATAAGAATTCTGAAGCAAATAAGAAACCAGATATTTTCTGGTAAGCTATTCGGGAATAGACTACCGATAAATCGAATGACACAGAAATCGAAATTTGTCCATTAATTCAGGAGTTTGTCTTGCAAGCTATATAAGCAACTTATTTTCTTGAATACTGAACTACTGAACTACCCACATTTTAGCAAACATTTTTTACAAAGGGAAATAAATATTTTTATTTCCCTTTGGCCAAAAGATAAGATGTTATGAGCTGTTATCTTGTTACGGTAAAAGGAAACAGAAGTATTTGTGGCTGAGCATATTTCAGATATTGGCACATATTTATAGATCCACCTGACGTCAGCGTGACCGGTTGCGATACTGTTACTGAAGGCAGGGACTGTACGCTTGCATGTGAAACAACTGATGGCAATCCAATAGATTCAATCACACATCAGTGGCAGTTTAAGGAGAAGTTCACAAACAGTTTTATTTCATTGGATATCACCAATAATTTGCTTGTGTTAAACAACGCCTCATACAGAGATGCGGGGATCTACAAGTGCATCGCCTCAAATACAGCTGGGGACAACAATGGCTTGCGCCATGTCCTCGTTAGATGTAAGTATTCAATGATTCGTCTGAAACGTTTAAATATGCAAAAATCATAAATTTTCCCACCGGGGGAGGGGGGGGGGGGTGGTAAAAAAACCGAAGTTGCTCAGAATCGTCTGAAACGTCTAAATATGTGAAAATCCCAAGTTTTCCTACGCGGGGGGAAGGGGGGGGGGTGGTAAAAAAACCGAAGTTGCTCAGAATCGTCTGAAACGTCTAAATATGTGAACATCCCAAGTTTTCCCACGCGGGGGGAAGGGGGGGGGGGAGAGGTAAAAAACCGAAGTTGCTCAGAATCGTCTGAAACGTCTAAATATGCAAAAATCACAAAATTTTCCCACGGGGGGCGGGGTCCAAAAACCGAAGTTACTCAGAATCGTCTGAAACGTCGAAATGTGCAAAAATAACAATTTTCCCATGGGGGGGGGGGGGGGGGCGGGGTCCAAAAACCGAAGTTACTCAGAATCGTCTGAAACGTCTAAATATGTATAAATCACAAATTTTTCCGGGGGGTGGGATGGAACGGAGCTTCAGTGATGATGTCATGATGATGTTACGATGATTGACAGCCGTAGAACTCTCGTTTCCCTACTACTGGAAGTGTACGGCGCAATAAGATTACGTGGTGTAATTTTTTTTTTTTTTGCTGAATTTAACAATCCCCCCCCCCCCTCCTACTCACACACACAGATTGTCGACTTTTGCTTTATAAGCATGGTGTTTCAACTTGTGTTATTTACCCTGCCGGGGTTTGCAGTGTCTTCTGTAAGGTTCTGGTTCTTTCCTCCATTCTTGAGTCTGTGCATTTAAAAACAGCGACAGCACAGACCAGCCATCGGTCAATGGTGTCTAATTATGTCTCCGCAACCAAGAGGAGACATATAGCGTTTGTACGTTCTGTTTGTGTGTATGTGTGTCTGTGTGTGTGTGTCAGTCTTGTGAACAAAGTGTTGCGTGCAAGATATCTCAACGTCGGATCGACTTCAGATTTGATCGATTTATTCCTTGGTAAGGTCGGACGGTTCTATGAGCTTTTGACGCATGTCACGTGATTAAAGCAGGCGTAATGACGTCAATACGTAAAAATTTTGTGTGCGAAATTCCTCAGCCGCAGAACATCGGAGAAAGTTGAAACTTGGTGGGATTATTGCTTGGTTGGTCCGAAAGATTCTGTAGATATTTTCGCGAGTAGAACGAACGAAAGGGGCGTATGACGTCATCAGGTAAAATATGTATATATTTTGAACAAGATCTTGTGTGCAAGATAACGGAAAGTCCTATCGACTTCAAATTATTTTATAATGATATTCCTTGGGTCAGTCAGACGGTTCTCTCAACTCTTTATGCATGTCACGTGATTAGGGCAGGTGTATGACGTTATTACGTAAAAATATTGTGTGCTAAGTTCCTCAGCTGCTGAACATCGGAGAAAGCTGAAACTTGGTGGGATATATACATTTCATCGCGTAAAATGTATATATTTTGAACCAGATCTTGTTTGCATAATATCTCGATAACGGAAAGTCATATCGACTTAAAATTTTATATGGATATTCCTTGGGTGAGTCAGACGACTGTTTCAACTTTTGACGGGTGAAAAATTATCTGCTGTTAAGCAAAATATCTCGACATCGGAAAGTCGGATCGACTGTAAATTTGGTGTAGTTATTCCTTGGATAAGTCGCACGGTTTTGTTAAACATGATTAAACTCGTATAGAAAATCAATGAAGTGCAAAACGTCACCCCCCCCACCCCCGCCTCCCCATTTTTTGGCTGCTTTGTTGTCTAAGCATAGGTGTTAACTACGCTGGGGATTTCAGCGTTTTCCAGAAGATTCTCGAGTGTTCCTGCATTCTTAAGAAAGCTTCAAAACAGTAACAGCATTACTGTCGGTCCTTTGCTGTTTGTTTTTGCCTGAAATTGAGCTTTTTGTGCGCTTCTCATCTACGACTGTTACGTAACATGCCACTCAGTCAGGAGTCAGTTGTGGTGCATGATGGAGTCGTTATCTACGAGGTCATGGAATGCTATTGTCGTATTATAGGTCTAAGCAGGTCTAGCTATTGATTTTTTTTCGCCGCTAACTTGATTAGGTTGCCAAGTTGTTCTATATATAGAAGCTGTTTTGTATCGATTAGCATTGTTTGCAGAAGCATTTTTCGCTATTTAAGTGGGTCATGTGATATCTTGTGTTATGAGGAGCAGCTCACCATTTTGGCACCGAAATGCCTCCCCCTTCTCCCACCGAGGTGCATCATCTGATGCGGAGTTATGAAGAATGCCTTCCTAGTACTATTTGGCCGTTGGGGATGTGCGAAGACAAGGTAGTCTATCATGGCTATAACTACACTTAGAGTGCAGACCGTTGCCGTTGCCTTGGGTAAACTGGTTAGAGTTGTGTTTATAGTCGGACCTACAGCAAATAGCTGAGGGGGGGGGGGGGGGGTGCGTGTGGAGGATGATGGTTAGCAAAAAAAAAAAAAATCCTGACCACCTTCAAGACCTGGATAAAAAGATGTAAAGTAAGAACCGTTTGTCGTGACCCCTTCTAGATTCAGGTAAAAAGACGTACGGTAAAACCTGCCTGTCTTGACCAACTTCCAGACCCGGATAAAAATGTAACGTACAGTAAAACTACTACAGTGACCAACTTTATATCTAGATAAGAAGAGCCTTCCAGACGCGGATGAAAAAAGACGTCCCTTTATATCTGTTTTAGTGACCACCATCTGTTTGGTTCATTTTGAGTTTTTTAAAATGAATTAAGGTTATATTTGCAGAAATGAATATTTTATTTTGGTAATTAAAAAAAAAGGATTTTTTTTTGGGGGGGGGGGAGGGTCATGGGTTTAGTTGGGGAGACATTTGTTTTTGTTTACAAAAACAAGAAATTAAGTAGGTATCGATTGAAAGTGTATAATATAAGCATGTACTCTTATGTTTTGTGTGCACTGGCCGGTCTAGTTTTTACAGTGTGTTTATCCCCTTTTGGGTGCAATCCTTTTTGAGCTATTACGTAAGTAATGCGTCGTTAAGGGGTTATTATCCCGTCCCGTGTGTATACGACTGATGTAGTTATGAGCGTGTCCGTCTGTCTGTCTGTCCGCTGGAAACACATGGTTTTATCCGCGCAAGTTCTCAAAAACTGTTTAAGGTACAGTTTTGATTTTTATGCAGTGAAAATATATTCATATTGTAGATGTGCGTCGTCATATTATTTTTGAAATCGGTAAAAAAATTGACAAAATGAGAAATTGTCAAAAATTGTCAAAATTTATGTTAGAGTTGTGCGATTGTTTTGTCAGTACCACTTCACATATCACCATTTTGTCGTAGTGAAATGTACGGCAATACGTCCCGGGCCAAAAGCTGCCTGGCCATAAGGTCCCCAAATTATTTTAGGGCCAAAAGCAAAATTTGTTGTAGTTGATTCCAAGACAAAACGGCCATAAGTCCCGGACCATAAAGTCCCCAGCCATAAGTTCCCTGCGCCAAATTTTGCCCCAAAACGTTCCCAAAGCGAAAAAGAAAACGCATGATAACCTAAATTAACACTTTATTGAGCTTTGCAATGTTTTTACATGCTTTAAAAGCAAAATCATATACAAAATGAGAAATTGTCAAAAATTGCCAAAAATTATATTAGACTTACCAATTGTGCAATGTTTTTCCCTCACCATTACCCGTATAACCATTTGTCGTAGGGAGCTGCAACCTTATACAGTGAAAATATATATAAGTACGTTGTGGAATCCACTTCTCTATTAACTAAAGTGGTTAGAGCTTTTATCATTCATCTGGCTAATAACGATCGAATGTAGGTGTGCAACGTCAAGGGTTCAGTTTGATCGATCAAAAATTGTCAAAATTACAGCCCTCTGAAAATGGGCTAAATTGAAGCTTGCGAGGGTATCAAAAACCCTGTGGGGTGTTGGGAATCTTAAGAATACACCCACTGCGTTCTGTTCCGCGAATAGCGTAAGAAGCGACTAATCGAAATTGCTTTCTTTCTAACTCTTCTTTTACTATTTCTTCACTCTTCCCTCTTTTTTTCCTCCTTGTAAGTCCCCCGCCGGGGGACTATAGTTTTCGGGTTTGTCTGTCCGTCTGTCGACACTTTTTTTGTTAACACACTCAAGCCTACATTTTTCTACCGATTGTTAAGATATTGTATATATGGGTAGTACTGGAACGAACAAGGATCGGTATTGTAAATGAGCCATGTCGGCCCAAGGACATTGGCCCAGCTGAACTTCACAAATTTTCCCAATCCTTACTCAGTCGAATGAGTTTGTTAACACACTCAAGCCTACATTTTTCCACCGATTGTTAAGATATTGTATATATGGGTAGTATTGGAACGAACAAGGATCGGTATTGTAAATGAGCCATGTCGGCCCAAGGACATTGGCCCAGCTGAACTTCACAAATTTTCCCAATCCTTACTCAGTCGAATGAGTTTGTTAACACACTCAAGCCTACATTTTTCCACCGATTGTTAAGATATTGTATATATTGGTAGTACTGGAAGGAACAAGGTTCGATATTGTAAATGAGCCCTGTTGGCCCAAGGACTTTGGCCCAGATGAAATTCACAAATTTTCCCAATCCTTACTCAGTCGAATGAGTTTGTTAACACACTCAAGCTTACATTTCTGGTTCGATTGTTGAAATCTTTTAGAGATAGGAAGTATTGGAACCTACAAAGGTCGCTATTGTAAATGAGCCCTGTCGGCCCAAGGACATTGGCCCAGCTGAACTTCAGAAATTTTCACAACCCTTACATACTGGAATGAGTTTGTTAACACACTCACGTCTACATTTCTGCATCGATTGACAAGATATCTTAACTATGAGTAGTATTGGAACCAACAAGGTTTGGTATTGTAAATGAGCCATGTCGGCCCAAGGACATTGACCCAGCTGAACTTCACAAATTTCCCTATCCTTACTCAGTTGAATGAGTTTGTTAACACACTCAAGCCTACATTTCTGGATCGATTGTTGAAATATTTTACATATAGGAAGTATTGTAACCAACAAAGGTTGGTAGTGTAAATGAGCCCTGTTGGCTCAAGGACATTGGCCCAGCTGAACTTCAGAAATTTTCACAACCTTACATACTGGAATGAGTTTGTTAACACACTCAAGCCTACATGTTTTTGAAACAATTGGCAAAATGTTTTACACATAGGTAGTATGGGTGGTAACAAGAATTGGTATTGTAAATGAGCCATGTTGGCCCAAGGACATTGGCCCAGCTGGAATTTTAAAATTCACGAATATGATACGAAGGGTTGTAGTCCAACCTAAAATAAAACAAATACTGGGATTGTGCGCCGGCGGGGGACATATTCAGATTCATTGACCCACTTGTTCCTTTAGCAAGTGCCTCCCAATATACCCATCATAGTCGCTTAACGGGACTTTAGATATTTTTCTGTCTTTACTTGTTTGGTAACTCGGTTGAGTCATGTCCTTGGATATGCTTGTTAATTTTAAATCTACCGAGAGCCATTTTTCCAAATACTTTTTCTCTTACAATTTGAATGGGATTCCTTTCCAATTTTTTGGGATTGTTTTCTTGATGTTTCTCTCTAGAAGAGTTACTTTTTTGCGATCTTCCAAACATTGGCAAATAGGGTGGGGGGAGGGCATTTAAAATTTTATGGTTGCCAATTTTCAAAATGATTCTTTTCCCACAATTTTAATCAGATTACTTTCTAAGTTTGTGCTGTTGTTCTCTAGGTAGGCTTCTCTTGAAAAATTCTTTTTTTTGCGATCGGCCCAAAAATGGCTAAATGGAGAGGGGGTGGGTTCATTTAAAATTTTCGTTCCCAATTTTCAAAATGCTTCTTCCACAATTTTGATCAAATTTTCTTTAAATTTTGTACTGGTCTTCTCTAGGTAGGCCTCTCTTATTTTTTGGCGATCCGCCAAAATTGGCAAAGTGGAAAGCATTTTTTTGACCCGCCCGACGTTAGTTTTTGCCTTGTCCGTCCATCCGTTCGTCGGTCCATCCGTCCATCCGTGCGTAACGCTTTGGGTGCTCAAGTATGTGTAATGAACTTGTGCTAGGGATTTGTATCTATAAATCCCAAAGCCATTGGAAATGATTAGATATACAATGAAGATGTCCACCTCCCCTTTTGACCGAAATCGACTGATGGGTCAGGCCATGGTGAGTGTCTGAACTTAGGTAATTTTTCAGTGATATTTAATGAACAGCTTGAAGTTTTGTGTAATGAACTTGTGCTAGCGATTGCTGTCTATAAATTCCATAGCTATTGGTAGTGGTTAGATATTTAATGAAGATGCGCACTTCCTCTTTTGACCGAAATCAACCGATGGGTCAGGCAAGCTTGAAGTTTTGTGTAATGAACTTGTGCTAGCGATTTCTGTCTATTAATTCCAAAGACGTTGTGAATGATTTTGTGTATAATGAACATGTGCGCTGCCGCTTTTGATCGAAATCCACCAGTAAGTGTAACCGTGGTGAGTGTCTGAACTTAGATAATTTTTTCACTGGTATTTAATGAAACAAATTTCAACGTGAGGTTTTGTTTAATGAGGTTGTGCTTGTCATTTGTACGTATAAATGCCAAAGACATTGAGTATGACTATGCATATATTGAAGATGTGCACCTCCCGTTTAGCCCGTGTGGCCGTGGTAGGTGACTGAATTAGTTTTGCTTCTTGTTTGATAAAAATACTTTTCTGTGTTGCATGTGATGACCTTGACCTGAGGATGTCCACGTAATGTTTCAATATTGCAGTATTCACCGCCACGTCTTATTAATCGCACTTGGTTCTCTCTTATGCGGCTGGAATTTAATGGAATAAGACGGGCCAAAGAACTCTGGTTTTTTCACTGTTTTGGGTGGCATGAGCAAATAAACCGATATTTTTAAACAGTCAAATCGCAGTTTTTGTTGAATGTACCGAATCTTTTCCATGTTACAATTACCACAGCTTACCGTACCATGAATTCTTCACTTAAAATGTCGCTTAGGGTGGGTCATTCGTGTTCCTCCAGGACACATTTCTAGTCTTTTAATTTTTTGGGTCAGATTTTCAAAATGCTTGTTGTTTCACAATTTTGATTGGATTCCTTTCGACTTTTGCACGATTGTTCTCTTCGTAGGCCGCTCTGGAAAAATGCTTTTTTTTTTGGGACCTGCCAAGAATTGGCCAAATGAGGCGGGGGGAGAGGGGATAATTTACAATTTTTTTGGTTGGTCATTTCATAAATACTTTATCTCCCGCAATTTTGATAATATTTTCTTCAAATTTTATGCGAATATTCACTAGGTAGGTGTATCTTGAAAAATTACGTTTTTCAAAGAAATTGGACAAATGGGAGGTGTTTAAAATTTTTTGCTTTCCATTTTTCAAAATGCTTCTTCTAACAATTTTTGTGAAATTTTCTTAAAATTTGAACGAATGCTCTCTAGGTAGGCGTCTCATGAAAAGTGACTTTTTTGGCAATCTGCCAAAAATTTGCCAAATTGGGGGCATTTTTCAAATTATTGTATTCCAATTTTCAAAATTTTTCTTTCCCCACAATTTGGATCGGATTTCTTTTCAATTTTGTGTGATTGTTCTCTAGCTAGGCCTCTCTGGAAAACTTATATTTTTTGGCATTTAATTTACTGATGACCAGTTTTCAAAATGCTTGATCTTTCATACCTTGAAAGGGATTCCTTTCCAATTTTTTGCGATTGTTCTCTCTTGAAACGTTACTTCTTTGGCGATCCGCCAAACATTGGCGAAATGGAGGGGTGGGGGCATTTATATTCTAATGTTGGGAATTTCCTAAATGCTTCTCCCACAGTATTGATCAGGTTTTATTTAAATTTTGTACAAATATTTCTTAGGTATTCTTCTCTTGAAATTTAACCTTTTTTTGGCATTCCGCCAAAAATTGGCCAAATGAGGGTTTTTTTTTAATTTTATTTTTAAATTCTTAAACTTTGCTTTTTAAATTCATTGGTTTCCTTTTTTCAAAATGCTTCTTTCCCTAAAATTTGAATCTGGTGCCTTCCCAATTGTTCTTTAGGTAGGCAAATTTATTTTCTAATTTCCTGATAGCCAATTTTCAAAATACTTCATATCCCTCAGTTTGGATCGGCAACAATGTCCCCAAAGCAAAATTTGTCGTAATGGAATACAGAGCAAAACGTCCCCATCCATAAGGTCCCCAACTAAAAAAATTTAGGGCCAAAAAGTGCTCAAAGCTAAAAAAATGTATCATTACATAAATTAACGCTCTATTGAGCTTCAACCCGACAGTAAAATACCCGGCCGTAATGTTTCCGGCCGTAAGGTCCCCAAATGAATTTGGGCCAAAACGTCCCAAAGCTAAAAACGTATGATAACCTAAATGAACACTTTATAAAGCTTTACCCCCGGTCAAAAACTACATGACGATAATGTTCCTTGCTATATGCTCCCCGGCCATAAGGTCCCCAAATGAATAATGGAGTAAAATTTCCCCAAAGGAAAAAAGCGTATGATAACCTAAATTAACGCTTCATTAAGCTTTATACCGCACATATGGTCCCCATATGAATTTTGGGCCAAAACCTCCCCATAGCAATATCAGTCATGGTGAAATCCAAGACAAAACATCCCCGTTCATAAGCTCCCCAAATTAATTTAAAGCCAAAACGTGCCCAGAGCTAAAAACGTATGATAGCATAAATTAACGATTTATTGAGCTTTACCCCGGCCATAAGGACCCCAGGTAAGTTTGTTCCCAAAACGTCCCCAAAGCAGAATTGGACGTGACGTGGAATACAGGACACGTCTTCGACTATAAGGTCCAAAGCAAAAAAGCATCTAGCCATAAGGTTTTCCCGGTAATAAAGTCCTCTGATGAATTTAGGGCCGAAACGCCCCAAGCAATAAAAATGTATAACCTAAATTCACGCTGTATTAAGCTTTACACCGGCCACATGCCCCATACCATAAGGTTCCCAAATGAAGTTAGGGCCAAAACCTTCCCAAAGCCAAAAAAACTTGTGATAGCCTAAAGTAACGCTTTATTAAGCTTTATCCGGCCATCAGGTCCTCGGCCATAAGGTTCCCATATGAATTCAGTGCCAAAACGTTCCCAAAGAAAAAAGTATGATAAGCAAAATTAACACTTTATTAAGCTTTACTATGTTATTTTACATGCTTTAAAGGTAAAATTCAGCTAGAAAATGAGAAAGTGTAAAAAATTACCAAAAAATTAGGTTGATCTTAGCAGTTGCGCGATGTTTTGTCCGCACCAATTCCCAAATAACCATTTGTCTCAGGGACTTGCAACCTTGCACAGTAAAAATATATATATTGTATATGTGCATCATCGTATTATTTTTGAAATAGGTGCAAAATGATTGGGGGAATTCGGAACCGAGATAACTTGTCAATGTTAGGTGTTCATTATTGGGAAGTGTTCAGTAATGGAGGTTTTATGGTATATAATGTACCTTACACGGGGGATCCTGTCTCACTAAAATACTAGTTGCGGGATTTTAAAATTTTTCGTAGCCAATTTTCCAAAAGTGTTTTTTTCCACATTTTCTAATTTTAAATCAAGTTTAGCAGGCATTCTTCACTTGAAAAGCTAGTTTTTTTTTGGCGACCCAAAAAAAAAAAAAATTGGGAAAATGGGGGGGGGGGGGGGGGGCATTTTAATTTTTTCGGGAGAGGAAATTTGAGAATGCTTCTACTCCCACAATCTTCCACGATTCTTTTCCAATGTGTACTGTGTAGGTTTCTCTTAAAAGGTTTTGGTGATCCACCAAAAATTCACCGAATAGGGGGCAATTTTTAATTTTGATTTAATTTTTTTAAAATTTTCAAAAGGTTATCCGAGCACAATTTTGATCGGATTGTCTTCAAATTTTGCATCAATGTTCACTAGGCGGTCCTCTCGTGAATTTGTTGTTGTTGTTGTTTTTTTTTTGTTTTGTTTTTTTTTGGCGATATGCCACAAATTGGCTATATGAGGGCATTCAAAAAATTTAGTAGGGAATTTTCACAATGCTTTTTCCACAGTTTTGATCGGATTTCTTTCTAATTTTGAACAGTTGTTCCCTAGATGATTGTCTCTTGACAGATTACTTTTTGGTCGATCCGCCAGGAAATGGCTAGAAAGTGGGGAGGGGGGGCTTTTTATATTTTTCATAACCAATTTTCCAAAGGAGTTTTTCTTCCAAATCTTTATTATGCCTCCCCGACCAAGGGGAGACATATAGTGTTTGTACGTTCTGTGTGTGTGTATGTGTGTACGTGTGTGTGTGTCTGTGTGTGTGTGTGTCAGTGTGTTGTGAACAAAGTGTTGTGTGCAAGATATCTCGAGAACGAAACGTCGGATCGACTTCAAACTTGATCGAATTATTCCTTGGTAAGGTCGGACGGTTCTGTCAACTTTTGACGCATGTCACGTGATTAGGGCAAGCGTATGACGTCATTACGTAAAAATCTTGTGTGCGAAATTTCTCAGCCGCTGAACATCGGAGAAAGTTGAAACTTGGTGGGATTGTTGCTTGGTTGGTCCGAAAGACTCTGTAGATTTTTTTCGCGAGTAGAACGAACGAATGCGGCGTATGACGTCATCACGCAGAATATGTATATATTTTGAACAAGATCTTGTGTGCAAAATATCTCGATAACGGAAAGTCCTATCGACTTCAAATTTTATATCAATATTCCTTGGGTCAGTCGGCGGGTTCTTTCAATTTTTAGCGCATGTCAGGTAATTAAGGCAGGCGTATGACGTCATTACGTAAAAATCTTGTGTGCGAAATTTCTCAGCCGCTGAACATCGGAGAACGTTGAAACTTGGTGGGATTGTTGCTTGGTTGGTCCGAAAGACCCTATATATTTTTTTCACGAGTAGAACGAACGAATGCGGCGTATGGCGTCATCACGTAAAATATGTATAAATTATAAACAAAGTCTTGTGTGCAAAATATCTCGATAACGGAAAGTCCTATCGACTTCAAATTTTATATAGATATTCTTTGGGTCAGTCGGACGGTTCTGTCAACTTTTATGCATGTCACCTGATTAGGGCAGGTGCATGACGTCATTACGTAAAAAGCTTATGTGCCAAATTTCTCAGCTGCTGAACATCGGAGAAAGTTGAAACTGGGAAAGTGGGATTGTTGCTTGTTAGGTCCGAAAGACTCTATAGAATTTTTTCGCGAGTAGAACGAACGAATGCGGCGCATGACGTCATCACGTAAAATATGTTTTATTTTATAAACAAGGTCTTGTGTGCAAAATATCTCGATAACGGAAAGTCTATCGACTTCAAATTTTATATGAATATTCCTTAGGTCAGCCGGACTGTTCTATCAATTTTTGGCGTGTCACGTGATTAGGGCGGGTGTATGACGTCATTGCGTAAAAATCTTGTGTGCGAAATTTCTCAGCTGCTGGACGCCGAAGAAAGCTGAAACTTTGGATTATTGCTTGGTAGGTCCGAAAGAAACTCTAAATATTTTTCACGAGTAGAACGAACGAAAGCGGCGTATGACGTCATCGCGTAAAATGTGTATATTTTGAACCAGATCTTTTATGCATAATATCTCGATAACTGAAAGTCATATCGACTTAAAATTTTATATGGATATTCCTTGGTTCAGTCAGACGACTGTTTCAACTTTTGACAGGTAAAAAGTTATCTGTTCTTAAGCGAAATATCTCGACATTGGAAAGTCGGATCGACTTTAAATTTGATGTAGTTATTCCTCGGATAGGTCACACGGTTTTATTAAACATTATTGAACTCGTATAGAAAATCAAGAAAGGTGCATAACGTCAACAGCCCCCCCCCCCCACCCCAACCTCCCCAGTTTTGGCGGCTTTGTTATGTATGTATAAGTGTTAACTGCGCTGGGGAAGATTTTCCCGAAGATTCTCGAGTGTTCCTGCATTCTTTAGAAAGCTTTAAAACAGTAACACCATTATTGTCGGTCCATTGCTATTTGTAATTGCCTGAAATTGAGCTTTTTGTGCATTTCTCATCTATGGTTGTTACATAACATGCCACTCAGTCAGGGGTCAGTGTCAGTTGCGGTGCATGATGAAGTCGTTATCTACGAGGTTATGGAATGCTATTGTCGTATTATAGCTCTAAGCAGCTCTAGCTATTGATTTTTTTTTTTCGCCGCATACTTTATTAGGTTGCCAAGATGTGCTATATATAGGAGTCATGCTGTATCGATTAGCATTGTGTGCAGAAGCATTTTTCGCTATTAAATTGGGTCGTCTGATATCTTGTGTTATGAGGAGCAGCTCACCATTTTGCCTACGAAATGCCTTCCCCTTCTCCCACCGAGGTGCGTCATCTCTGATGCGCAGTTATGAAGAATGTCTTCCTAGTCTTCCTAGTGCTATTTGGCCGATGGGAATGTGCGAAGACAAGGTAGTCTATCATGGCTATAACTACACTTAGGGTACAGACTGTTGCCGTTGCCTTGGGTAAAAGGGTTAGAGTTGTGTTTATAGTCGGACCTACAGTAAATAGCTGGGGGGCGGGGGGAGGGGGGCGTGTGGAGGATGATGGTTAGCAAAAAAAAAAAAAAATCCCGACCACCTTCCAGACCCGGATAAAAATTTAACGTACAGTAAAACTGCTATAGTGACCAACTTCAGATCTGGATAAGAGGGGCCTACAGTAAAACCCGTTTTAGGGACCACCTTTCAGACTCCGATGAAAAAGATGCTCATTTATATCTGTTTTAGTGACCACCATCTGTTTGGTTTATTTTAAGATTTTTACAATGAATGAAGGTATGTTTCAGTTTGGGGCGGGGGGGGGGGGGAGGGGGGGTCATGGGTGTAGTCGGGGAGACATTTGTTTTTGTTCACAAAAACAAGAAACTTAAGTAGGTATCGATTGAAAGTGTGTAATATAAGCCTGCACTCTATGTTTTGTGTGCACTGGCCGCTCTAGTTCGAAATGCCTTCAAATTTTGCATTAGTTTTCATTAGCCTGCCATCTCTTGAAAGTGACTTTTCTAGCGATCCATCAAAAATAAATCAAATGGGAGTAGGGGAGGGGGACATTTATCGGTAACTAATTTTCAAAGCCCCTTTTAGACTAGCCGACAGAGTCTTGTGAAAAAAGTGTGAGTGTTTGTGTGTATGTTAACCTAATCTCCTCCTACAGTTTTGATCGGGTATTCTAAAAATTGCACGTGTTCATTCTCTAGGTGGTCCTCTACCGGAAAATTACTTTTTTTTCGCGATCGACTGAAAGGAGACGGAATGACGGGACTTTTCAAAATTTTTGTGAACTTTTTTTTCAAAATGCGTCTGCTCCCACAGTTTTGGTTGGATCTTCTTGATAGTACTCATGTTCAATCTCTAGGTGGTCCTCTACCGGAAAAAAGTACTTTTTTGCGATCAGCCGAAAACGCCGAAATAACGGGACTTCTCAAATTTTCATGAACTTTTTTTTACAATATGCATCTTCTCCTACAGTTTTGGTTGGATCTTCTTGATATTATACGTGTACAATCTCTAGATGGTCCTCTACCTGAAAATTACTGTTTTACGCGAACAAATAAAGCCGAAATAACGCGACTTTAAAAATTGTCAGAAATTTGTATATTTTGGTATATATTTTTTACATATATCTACAATATCTTTGGGACAGTATTTGAATCTAACATCTCCTTGTCGCCTCTCCTTTCCCCTCCCTTTTCTCCCTCTCCTGACTCCCACCACCACCCCCTCCCATCCCAACACACGGACAGAGTTACTTTTGACCGGATTGAATCTGTAGAAAAAGCCGTGTTGTGTATGCGTGTCGTAATGCAGTCTTAACAGAAGCCTGTGATTTCCCCATGACCTATTTTTAGCATTGTAGTTCCTATGTGTGCAAGCCTTTGGAGTCGATCAATACTTGTGTGTGTTGCAGAAAGGGCCGATTACACAAGAGACGCTGCAAAGAAAAATTCTTTCTCAGTGGCTGACCAGCCTCGGTGGCCTAGTGGTTAGAGTGTCCGCCTCGAGACTGGAAGATCGTGGGTTCAAACCCCGGTCGGGTCATACCTAAGACTTTAAAATTGGGACTTCTCCTTGCCACCCTGTGAGGCATTCCACATATAAGGGTTAAGAAGAGCGCTGGAATGCCCCATTTCAGTATAATGTGGCAGGGGGATCCCGATATGACCATAGCAGTTGAAAGGAATCTGAAGAACAATACAATACAATGCAATACTCAGTGGCTGATCCAGTGGTGGGGGAGGGAAGTTCAAGGATCGCGACCGCGCTAAATTCGAAAAAAAAAAAACTGTTAAGCTTTGGGTTTTCTGAAACTTTAAAACTTAAAACTCAAGGTGTCAGAAGTTGACCCCCCCCCCCCCCCACTCCCCTTCACGAAAGGTTGGATCCGGCCTGATCCTTGAAGTCAGTTGTGTTTGATTGACGAGTCACAATTAAAAGCCTTAAGGAGAGCGAAAGCTATGTCTCCCTTCATTGTTTAGTAAAATTGATGTATAAAAATATGACAGTTGCTTTGGCGGTGTGTTAGCCGTGGTGAATTCCTTTCATTTTGTCTTTGCAATAAAATAGAACGACAGGTGACCATTAACACAAGTATCTTCATTTCAAAAAAAATAATAATAAATAAAATTCCAGCCTAGTGATTATTTTAACTAGGTTTTGACCGATTTTGTTGTCGGGGGATGGGAGGGAGGGTAATATATTCAGACAGGGGTCCATCTTGCCGAAAAATATCTTTGATGCAGTCATATTTTATTTATGCAATAGGTGAATGTATGATTTTGTACGCAACAATGAGATGGCAAATATTGAGTAGCCAGTTTTCATAATGCTTTTTCTCCCACAATTTTGACCGGACTCCTTTACAATTTTGTACGATTTAATTTTGAACAATATGACAGCCACTTTTTGGCGACCATGCAAGATTACTGATTGGTGATTTACCAGATTCTGGCTGGTCACACTGGCTCTGGATATTCTTGTTTTCTAAATGCTATTCTCCCTACACTTGTAGGCTGATTGTTTTCAAATTTGCCTTGAATGCTCCCTAAGTGGTTCTTCATACAGCGTTTTCGTGGTGATTTGACCAAACTGGCCAAAACGATAAAATTTCAAAAAAAAAAAAAAAACAAAACAAAACAAAACAAACAAAAAAACACCAAAAATGCTTCTCTTCCCGCATATCTGATTGTGTTGAAATTTTACAGGAATGTTCTCGTGAAGTTTCTGCCTCAGACTTCTATGTCGTTTGGCGATTTAGCAACATTTGGCCAAATACTGGTCAGAAATGCCGAAACGTCATCAAATGGCAAAATGCTGCTCTCCCCCCCCCCTCTCTCTCTCTCTCTCTCTCTCTCTCTCTCTCTCTCTCTCTCTCTCTCTCTCTTCTTCTCTCTCTCTCTCTCTCTCTCTCTCTCTCTCTCTCTCTCTCTCCTTATAGACCGAGAAAAGTTAAAATCAATATGCGTTTTGTGAAGACGTCTCTGACGTTTAAGGCGTCATATTGAGAATGTGCACAAATAGTACCTTCTGGAAAAAAAACGATAACACTGTCCACAGGTGTTTACAGCTAACGCCCCTTCAGAAGACCGATAAATAGTAACATCTCATTTATGTAATTGTAACAACTGAGCCAGCAGAATATCTCTGAACATATACAGAGAAGCCATAAATAAAAATTACCGCCCATTGATAACATTTGCGTATTGCCAGGGTAAGTAGGCAGAAAATGTTTACATTTTCCCAAATTCCTCTCAACGACCTCTTTTTTACCAACAGCCTGAAGAGCCCAACTGTGGTGGCAGTCGGACTGGGTACTGAGCGAGGCCTTGGTCGATCCGACGGGCCTTTTGAAAGTCCAAACGAGAAAGAGCGTCTGCTGTTGAGTTCTCGAATCACCGGATATTTTTAATCGAAACACTATTGAACGTTGGACACTATTGAATGTGACAAATGTCCGAACTAAACGCATAATGATACTGTCTTTAGATGATTGAGAGTTAATGATACCCATCACAGCTTTGTTATCATTAAATACAGGAGTTGTCTATCGCGAAGTTGTTCTGCCAGTAGGAGTTGGCACAATACTATTGGCCAAAGCTCAAATTTTGTGATATCATAATTTTGCTCGTTAGGTTCGAAAGGTTTTGCACACCATTAGTTCTTAAGAATAACCGCGAAGCCATAATTTTTGGAAGCATCGGAGTAGAGTCTGATTATATCTGAGCTTCCCCAGTTTTGAAGGATTAGCGCATACCATCGAAACGGTCCAAAAATATCTTCTGTGTGGATTAATCGTGTCTTGTTCTTGTGATATTCTAATGAAATGATGCGGTTGTTATCCGCGAGGAATATTGTTGAGGTTTTGCTTTGGCTGCCCGAGAAATGAGTTTCGGTGGGTCTTAAAGGGCGTGTGAAGAGATGGAAGTAATTCCTCGATGTATTGATTTATCAGTGGCTTGTCCCACGGCAGTGGGTTCTTTTCCCGTGCCCTGCGGAAAGGTTCATGGTACGTTTTCACCCAGAGTATGGGTCTTTGCAGGGCTAAGGAATGCCATAGAAATGAGCACGCGGGTTGTTTCGTGCTGAGGTGGATATCTGCATAGATATGAAATTTCAGTCCATTGTTCAATATTGACAGAATACCTCACCTTAGGTTGTTTAAAGTTCAGCATCGTGTTGTTGTCACGATGAGTTGATGGGCGTCGGATGAAATCAGAAACAACAAACGAACGATCGAATTTTTACATCAGTCGACTTAATCGGGCTTGTCATATCACAACAGTAGAGAGACTTCCGTCGACTGTATGTATGTGTGTACATATGTACGCATATGAACTTTATTTAAAATGCTTCTCCTTCAGTTTCGAGTCCTTCGAGTCCTTTGTACGAATGTAATCTAGGTAGGCCTCTCTTAAAAACTTACTTTTTTGTCGCTCTGCAAAAAATTGGCTAACTTGGCGTTAAATTTTTTTTGGTTCCTAATTATGTCTCCCCGACCAAGGGGAGACATATAGTGTTTGTACGTTCTGTGTGTGTGTATGTGTGTACGTGTGTGTATGTGTGTGTGTCTGTGTGTGTGGGTGTGTGTGTGTGTGTGTGTGTGTGTGTCAGTCTGTTGTGAACAAAGTGTTGTGTGCATCTCGAGAAACTTGATCAAATTATTCCTTGGTAAGGTCGGATGGTTCTATCAACTTTTGACGCATGTCACGTGATTAGGGCAAGCGTATGACGTCATTACGTAAAAATCTTGTGTGCGAAATTTCTCAGCCTCTGAACATCGGAGAAAGTTGAAACTTGGTGGGATTGTTGCTTGGTTGGTCCGAAAGACTCTGTAGATTTTTTTCGCGAGTAGAACGAACGAATGCGGCGTATGACGTCATCACGCAGAATATGTATATATTTTGAACAAGATCTTATGTGTAAAATATCTCGATAACGGAAAGTCCTATCGACTTCAAATTTTATATCAATATTCTTTGGGTCAGTCGGCGGGTTCTTTCAATTTTTAGCGCATGTCAGGTGATTAAGGCAGGCGTATGACGTCATTACGTAAAAATCTTATGTGCCAAATTTCTCAGCTGCTGAAGTTGAAACTTGGTGGGATTGTTGCTTGTTAGGTCCGAAATACTCTATAGAATTTTTTCGCGAGTAGAACGAACGAATGCGGCGTATGACGTCATCACGTAAAATATGTTTTATTTTATAAACAAGGTCTTGTGTGCAAAATATCTCGATAACGGAAAGTCCTATCGACTTCAAATTTTATATGAATATTCCTTGGGTCAGTCGGACTGTTCTACCAATTTTTGGCGTGTCACGTGATTAGGGCGGGTGTATGACGTCATTGCGTAAAAATCTTGTGTGCGAAATTTCTCAGCTGCTGGACGCCGGAGAAAGCTGAAACTTTGGATTATTGCTTGGTAGGTCCGAAAGAAACTCTAAATATTTTTCACGAGTAGAACGAACGAAAGCGGCGTATGACGTCATCGCGTAAAATGTGTATATTTTGAACCAGATCTTTTATGCATAATATCTCGATAACTGAAAGTCATATCGACTTAAAATTTTATATGGATATTCCTTGGTTGAGTCAGACGACTGTTTCAACTTTTGACTGGTAAAATGTTTTCTGTTCTTAAGCAAAATATCTGGACATCGGAAAGTCGGATCGACTTTAAATTTGGTGTAGTTATTCCTCGGATAGGTCACACGGTTTTATTAAACATTATTGAACTCGTATAGAAAATCAAGAAACCCCAACCTCCCCAGTTTTGGCTGCTTTGTTATCTATGCATGGGTGTTAACTGCGCTGGGGATTTCGGAAGATTTTCCCGAAGATTCTCTAGTGTTCCTGCCTTCTTTAGAAAGCTTCAAAACAGTAACAGCATTATTGTCGGTCCATTGCTATTTGTTATTGCCTGAAATTGAGCTTTTTGTGCATTTCTCATCTATGGTTGTTACGTAACATGCCACTCAGTCAAGGGTCAGTGTCAGTTGCGGTGCATGATGGAGTCGTTATCTACGAGGTCATGGAATGCTATTGTCGTATTATAGCTCTAAGCAGCTCTAGCTATTGATTTTTTTTCGCCGCATACTTGATTAGGTTGCCAAGATGTGCTATATATAGGAGCCATGCTGTATCGATTAGCATTGTGTGCAGAAGCATTTTTCGCTCTTAAATTGGGTCGTCTGATATCTTGTGATATGAGGAGCAGCTCACCATTTTGCCTACGAAATGCTTCCCCCTTCTCCCGTCGAGGTGCGTCATCTGATGCGCAGTTATGAAGAATGCCTTCCTAGTGCTATTTGGCCGATGGGAATGTGCGAAGACAAGGTAGTCTATCATGGCTATAACTACACTTAGGGTACAGACTGTTACCGTTGCCTTGGGTAAAAGGGTTAGAGTTGTGTTTATAGTTGGACCTACAGTAAATAGCTGGGGGCGGGGGGGGGGGGGCGTGTGGAGGATGATGGTTAGCAAAAAAAAAAAAAAAAAAAAATCCCGACCACCTTCAAGACCCGGATAAAAAGATGTAAGGTAAGAACCGTTTGTCGTGACCCCTTCCACATTCAGGTAAAAAGACGTACGGTAATAAAACCTGCCTGTCTTGACCACCTTCCAGACCCGGATAAAAATGTCACGTACAGTAAAACTGCTATAGTGACCAACTTCAGATCTAGATAAGAGGGGCCTACAGTAAAACCCGTTTTAGGACCACCTTTCAGACTCCGATGAAAAAAGATGCTCATTTATATCTGTTTTAGTGACCACCATCTATTTGGTTTATTTTAAGATTTTTACAATGAATGAAGGTTATGTTTGCAGAAATGAATATTTTGTTTCAGTTTGGGGGGGGGGGGGGGGAGGGCGGGTCATGGGTTTAGTCGGGGAGACATTTGTTTTTGTTCACAAAAACAAGAAACTTAAGTAGGTATCGATTGAAAGTGTGTAATATAAGCCTGCACTCTATGTTTTGTGTGCACTGGCCGCTCTAGTTTCAAAATGCTTTTTCTCCTAAAATGACAGACACCAGATACAGAGTCTAGTGTCTTAAAATTTGGTGTACAGACATCAGTATTCGTGAGCTGGGGCATTGTCTATGGACAATCTTGTCCGATTGGAGTTTACGAAGACAGTGTGATATATCATGGCTACAACTACACTTACAGTACAAACCGTTACTGTAGTCTTGTACTTTCTATGTGTGTGCGTGTGTGTGGAGTACGTAGTGTGTGTGTCTGTTGTAGACATGTTGACACGATAACTTTTGAATTTTCGCCGGTGGGACTTATATTTGACTTATATTGATTAACGCGTGGCGTCATAAGACGTCAAAATGTGACAGCTGCGTAACATGTGACTCCTTTACATGATTTCAACACTAGACTTTGTTAACAGGATGACTCGAACGACATCTCGGATTAACTTCAAACCTGCTCGGATTATGCTCTTGGTGGGTCCACAAGGTCGGATTGTATTTGATTCATATTGAACGACGCATGACAGCCAATGACGCCAAAACGTGACAATTGTGTCATTACTGTAACTGCTTCAAACCAGGCAGGATAATGCCTTGGGTGGGTCGGACTTTTCATATCGTATGACATATACATGACGTTAAAACGTGTTTTCCACACTTGACTTTGTTGACACACCGAGACCAACTTCAAACGGGTAGGGATTATGCTGTTGCTGTTTTAAATAACGTCAAAATGTGATTTCAAACTCGAGCCTCGCCAGCTTCTAAAAATTTTGGGGAAGGGGGGGGTGGGGGGGGGGGGGAGGTCGGTACTTTTGTTGTCCAGTGCACAAGTTATCGTGGCAGGCTGGACCTAGCGTTTTCTGTTGGTGTGGACATTTTTCTGCTATTGTTGTATTTACTCTCGTCTGCAAGGCCAACCCGTCTGCTGCATATTTGCGAAGAATGCCTTTCTCATGATTTTTTGGTCGCTGCGAATGAACGAAAATATATGGTATATATTATAGCTGTAAGTACACTTTGGGTACACACTCGAGGGGGGATGGTTGACGGTAAACAAAAAAATCACAAATGAAAAAAGGAATTGGTGATGCAGCGATCACGTTCCAAATCGTGATAAAAAGACTACAGTAAAACCTGATTGTAGCGAGCACCTTCTATATCTGAATTCAGAATTCATCGTCCATAGTTATATTAAAAGTCGAACAGCAAAAGCTGGCCGTCGCAACCCGGATAACGCTGGGCAAGCGGTGGAAAAGGCTAGGGGTAAGGGGAGTGGGGTGCCGATTGAAGCATTTCCTTTTTGTTAACTTAAAACGGCAGTGTTTGGCTAATAAAATTGTTAGACATGTTCAGGTACACTGATGTTGGTGTGACGTTGAAACTGTTTATTTTTAACCTCTTTCTTTTTTAAGTTCCCCGCGGTCGCGTAGCGCGAAGCAAGGAGCTGTTTAATTCGTGTCCGTCCGTCTGTCAACATTTCGGACATGATGCCTCATGATGATCTCAGAAACTACTCGAGAGATTCAATTTAAACCTTGCATAGATAAAGAATATAGGTTACACTTTGTCGCAAATCCGAATATCTAGGCAGTCAGCATCTGGTAGGATGTTTTGTGTGCAATAGATCTCAAAGGCTACGTTTAGATGTTACGCAGGGATGTTCCCCAGGGGTTCGCCTACCAGGCTTTTATTTTTTTTCGCGGTTCGCCAAAAACCGAAATTGTGGGACTTTGAAGTTTGGCAAAAACTGGAATAAATGGTAGTAAATAACTGAATTGTAAAACCGTTAATTTCTCTCAGTCTTTTTCAAATAGTTATAAAATTATAATCGAAAGTTTCTTAGGTGCTTTTCCACCTGGACTTTGCTTTTTTAGCAAATGGCAAAAAATGCCGAAATGGTGTAATTTAAAAAAATTTGTAAAATTTTGTAAAATACGTGAATCGTCAAAACCCAACCTCTTCAACATCCCTTTTCGGGTAGCTTCCAAATTCGAATTAAATGCATTTTACATAATTCATGAAGTGCTTTTTAACCCAATCTACTTTTTTTCTTGATGTGGTTTTTTTCCATTGAATCTTTTCAGTAGTTCTCGTGAACGTTGGTGGGCTGCTGTCCATGTTCCTGGACGTGCTTGTGTGTGTGTGTGTGTGTTTTTTTTTTTTTTTTTTGCTTTTTAAAATTTTGTTTGTTTTTTGGTTTTTTTTTTAGATTTTACCGGGGAAAACTCGTTTTTGTGTATTAAAATTATGAAAAAGATACGTTCAGAGAGTTCTTCATTTTTTGGCCTAACAGTATTCGTTTAAGAGTTTTTCTCCCGTCGTTGCTTGGTTACTCGGCTGGGAAGTGTCCCTGGACAGCTTTTTTTGCTTGACGTGAGTGGACGTAAGTGTTATTACGTATCATAAAAGTTTCTTTATGTACTATATGCTTGTTCAACTTGAAATGCATTGAAGCCAGTATCTTTGCCTCCATTTACTATTATATCAATTACCAATGAAGACTATGCGAAATAAAATGGTAGGAGGTGATCAAGACCAGTGTATCAGATGCAATTAGTCCATTTTTTTTTTTGGTCCATTCATTATCGGACATGAGAAACTCCAGACGAAAAACACAACTGAATGAATTACAATTGCCTTTGGGCATCAGCTTTACCTGATGCACTTGCAAATTAAAGCTATCAAAAGACAATCTAGTTTTCAACCCGAGTATGAAGTGTAAAATGAACACATGTTTTTCTGTGGTCTCTGTTACCTGCGTTCGGAATTATGTCTCCCCGGCCAAGACACATAGTGTCTGTACGTTCCGTGTGTGTTGATGTGTGTGTGTGAGTCTGTTGTGAACAAAGTGTTGTGTGCAAGATATCTCGGCATCGACTTCAAACTTGATCGATTTATTCCTATTTATTCCTTGGTTAGGTCGGACGGCTCTATCACCTTTTGACGCATGTCACGTGATTAGGGCAGGCGTATGACGTCATTACGTAAAAATCTTGTGTGTGAAATTTCTCAGCTGCTGAACATCGGAGAAAGTTGAAACTTTGTGGGATTGTTGCTTGGTAGGTTCGAAAGAAACTTTAATTTTTATCGGTAGTAGAACGAACAAATGCGGCGTATGACGCCATTGCGTAAAATATGTATATATTTTTAACCGGATCTTGTATGCATAATATTTCCATAACGGAAAGTCATTTAGACTTCAAATTTTATATGGATGTTCCTTGGGTCAGTCAGACGACTGTTTCAACTGTTGACGGGTAAAAAATGTCTGTTGTTAAGCAAAATGTCTTTTAGGCACAAAGGGTCGAAAATATGCTCAAAATCGCTCTATCTCTAACCGTTTTCGAGATAATGGTCAACTTCCGGAATTCGACCTTGAGCATGACGGAAGACGTCAAGGTCGCCGAGGTACTTCTTATATAACATCTTTTAGGCCCAAAGGGTCGAAAATAAGCTCAAAATCGCTCTATCTCTAACCGTTTTCGAGATAATGGTCAACTTCAGGGTTTTGACCTTGACCATGACGGAGGTCAAGGTCACCGAGGTACCTCTTACATAACGTCTTTTAGGCCCAAAGGGTCGAAAATAAGCTCAAAATCGCTCTATCTCTAACCATTTACCAGATAATGGTCAACCTCCGGTTTTTGACCTTGACCATGACGGAGGAGGTCAAGGTCATCGAGGTACCTCTTATATAATGTCTTTTAGGCCCAAAGGGTCGAACCGTTTTCGAGATAATGGACAATTTTTCTCTAACGGATTTCAATATACAAAAGTCACATGACCTTGACCTTGACACTGAATGTCGAGATTCCATCCATGATGTTACTGCCTACTGACACCGTACACGTGTTGAAACAAGGATTTGAGCGCTATTTCCAGCAATTTTGCGTGATTGAATGGGTTTTTGAAAAAATATTTTGACTCAATTGGACCTTGAAGGTTAAGGTCAAGGTCAAAAAAATTCTCATCACCCTCTATGTGCCAAATTTCATCGTCCTACGTCGAATGGCGTAGGAGGAATTTTCTGGAAACCTACGTGACGAAAAAAAAAAGGAAAAAAAAAAAAAAAGGGAAGGAATAAACGGCCAGAATTCTTTGCAAAGCATCCCAATTTGCAAACTATGTTTGCAAGTGAGAAAAATAGAAGTTAGAAAACAAGCATTCTAGGCAAACAGCCTGTTGAACCGATAATGCAACCTAATATCAAGACTAATAAAAACTGAACTTTAAGTTATCAGGGTATCTGATCTCCAATCAACGCAATAGGCGCGAGGTATGCGTTTGTTTTGATATAAGTGAAAATAATATGACCTGGAAATATTTTGTCAACCGTATCTTCTCCTGCAGCCTTTATCCTCCAGCACATTAAGATACTTGAACTTAAACAATGTTTGTTGGGCATTGCATGGTCACATCAAGCCTATAACAAATGCCAACTAAAATGTCTTTTGCGCTTTGACAATAAAATATGTCATGAGTAAATCCAACTGTGTGTTCTTTCATTTTGCTATGTTTAAGTTGTCTGGTGCACTCTCAAATCACAGCCGCCAAGAAATTCCGCATAGATTGGCTATGGTACACTGGCATCACTACATCCGTTAAAATGTGTCCTATTATATACTATGTGTGTAAAATGTGTAGTTCAGTTCCCGAGCATTGCCATAATAAATACCGTCGAGCACGGCTATAGCACGCTAACATCGCTTATGTCACAAAGTCAGTCATGTATTAAATTTTTGTAGTGTAAAGGCTCATCTACTTTATTAACTAGTGTATGAAATTATTATTTTTGCTCTTAAGGACACTCTTCATGAAGTTACATGACTTGTAGTATATTATATTATATATTCAATAAAACTGGAAAATAGTATTGCTGTATTCACGGCTGTGCCACCGAATGTTTTATACATCTGGTGATGCATACGTCGCATATGTGCTTAATTTTAACACCCTATAATTCTATAACAAACATTTCAGATGCTCCAAAAGGGATTGATTTCACGAATGGCAGAAAAAGTGCGTTCCCTGATCACAATAAAAACGTCGAACTGGAAGTCAAGGTAAAGTGCTACCCAAATGTAACTACATTTGAGTGGAGAAAGGACAACAACATTATAGAAGATGTAGCAGTTCAACGTCTGCAGAATGATGCAACAAGATCGACCTTAAGCTTGCAAAATTTGGAAAGGAGCGATTACGGAGAGTATGAGATAGTAGTTTCTAATGGAGTGGATGGATCCAGACTTTTCGTCATTGAATTAAAGCAACAAAGTAAGTTTTTGGGGCGAAGCGGATTTGATCACTAGAGGCTGTGCGATTAGTGGAGCCTCTGTCGTCCGTTCATTCAGTTGCCTGTTAATTCGTCAGTTATTCATTTAAAAAAATGCGTTTAACCACAGCTGTCATTTAATAAGTGAAAAGGGGGTGGTGGTTGGATGGGGGGTTTTAATTTTTAGTCTCCTGGTCAAAGCTCCGATAATGAATATTGATAATCTTCACGTTTCAACAAAAGTTTGTCGCCTAAACTGTTCTGAGTTACATCGAAATCCACAGAAAAGTGTATTTTTATAATTTTAATTGGTTTTTGTATTGTTCATTTTTATCAGTTGCTTTACCTATAGTTAAGCAGTTACAGAAATTTCAGTAAAAGCAGTTCCCAAATATTCTTACACCTCTAGATGTGTCCGTTCTTATGATTTTGAAAAAATGGATTGCAATGTTTGGGAATAAATAACAAATAATATATGTGGTGGGACTGGAGCGCTTCTGAGTTCAGATCTGCGGTAAGATGCGAAAGGTTGTACTGAGGGACCCAGTCTCGTTCGAACTTTGGTACGGAGTTATTTTGCCAATACAACTGTTATAGCCCATGCACCATTAGGATCGTTGGAATATCGACAAGTCGTTTAATATGGTTTAAAAAGGTGTACACAGAATAAGTGTGTGGTATTAGGAAAGTTACAGATTTTGTTGTATATCATTGTTGATTTTGAGAGGTACACTTAATTGTACCATGTTGTGTCTTCGGTTCTAATGCTGTGAGTGTATGTTCTGACGAACCTTTTCATAACCGCTCCCTTGATTACGTATCAGAAAAACAAGAACTACGCACATTTATTACAAGAGTCTGTGAAAGTTAATATACATGTATAAGGATATTGCGAAACATTGTTATTTGATAGCTGTAGTTAATTTGATCAGACGATAATGTGAGATTCTGATTTTAAAATCGACCCATGGCTCAGTGAGTTCATTTACGATTTCGGTCTGTTTGCTTTGCCTTAGAAGACTATAGATGGCGTGATATAAAGTACTTGCCGTTTTCTTTCGATACGAATTATTTTACGATGCTGTTAGCGTTGTTGCTCAGTTTAATATTCTGATTGATTGAAGGATTTAAAACGAGAGTGGTTCATTTAAGCAACTTATGGTTTAAAGCATTGACTAAAAACTGACCTTAAGACTCTTAATATCTAAGAAAAGGGTGCCGTCTGTGAACATCTTATACTTTCCGACATTTATCAATAATTCAGTTAGAATAAACTTTTGAATTTATTTATAATTTGAATTTATTTATAATTAAATTACTCTTTTGAAAGCGATATCCCCAACATTTCTTGTCAGTGTTAAGTACTTATCCTTTAAGTACTAAGATTATAAGCACTTGAAACTTAAGCTATCAAAAGATAATACAGAAAGTACTGTATGAGTATGTCAATACTCTGAAATTTTTAGGCTAAAAAATTCCCCTTTTTTAAAATTTTTTTTCTGGTCGGACTTGATGAAAAAAGATATTGGAAACCGCCATTTTACTTTGCATTAACCGATTTCTTACTAAATTATACCTTCAGCAATAATAATTGACTTTGCAATATGTTCGATGTTTTAGTCCCCCGCCGCCACGTAGCGGGGAGCTGTAGGATTCGGGTCCGTCCGTCTGTGGTAAAACTTTCAATATTCAACACAGTTGACCTATTCAATGGGTGTTTGTCGGCACCGTATCTCCATAAACATAGAAGCGATTCACTTGTTCTCTTGCACATGCAAAGGCTATATAGTGGACCGCAAAGAGGGGTTATTTTGAGATTTTCGCAAAAATTGGGAAAATTCGGAAAAATTGAACACAGTTGACGTATTCAGTGGGTGTTTGTCGGCGCCATATCTCTCTAACCATTGAAGCGATTCAATTGTTCCCGTGTACCTGAAAAGATTATATAGTGAACATATGCAAAGAGCGGTTATTTTGAAAATTTCACTAAAATTGGGAAAATGGAAAAACTTTGAAAATTCAACTCATTTGATCTATTCAATGGGTGTTTGTCGGCGCCATATCTCCGTAACCATTGAAGCGAATCAGTTGTTCTCTTGCACATGCAAAGACTATATAGTGGACCTGTGCAACGAGGGGTTATTTTGAAAATTGGGAAAATTGGGAAAACTTTGAAAACACAGCACAATTGACCTATTCAATGGATGTTTGTCGTATTGAAATCCTGTGATTGCACGCCTGCTTGGGACTTAGTCAGTTTTACTGACCTACTTGTTTGTATAAAAAAACTAAACTGAATTAGTAATTCTTTTTCTATTTTGTCAGAACTAATCGAGGGCGAACTTCACCTAATGCGCACTTAAATAAAACGAAATATACAATTGAGATATAGTTATGATGGTAACATGCAGTTTTTTACGGGTCGATAGCAGCTTTCAAACCAAAGGATGACGAAACCGCATGTCGCCCTCCTAACTATATCACAATTGTTTTGCTGTATTCTTAAGAGCCACAGAACGTTAATGTAAGAATACGTTATCCCGGTGTAAATTAATCAAATATATAGAGGCCAGATAGGTCATCGTATATAGGTCGGATTTACTCAACAAACGCACGCACTGTCCATGTAAAATAAATATTGAAGGTGTTTCTGACAAGTCTTAAAAACTAGTTTCTCACAGAAACAGGGACTATATCAGGCGTTGAAAGTAAGTGGATATGCACGCTTTTAAGTTGAAAAATCGTATTTCCTCCCGGTTTTTTTAGCCTGAATGTCTTGAAATTTTGGTTGGTGATAGTGGATGTAAGTATCATCCTGGCTATTACTTTTGTTGTTTGGTATATGATTTCTTAAAAACATTGGCGGAAATGTTGGCGAAAAAGGAGAAAGTTTAGTAAAGTAAAATCACGCCAGAGAAATAGCCTTGCTGTCTTGAAATTTTCATTACCGATAGCGGCCTTTGGCATTTAGTAGCTGTTACAGTTTTTCGTATTTCGAAGCGAAAAATAATGAAAATATTTGCGATTTCTTACTAAAATCTTAAATTACGTTAGTTATATGATCTTACTGTCTTAAAATATTCAATAAGGGAAGTCGTCTTTGTCCCTATTTGGTTATTATTGTTATTAGTCCCCCGCCGCCGCGTAGCGCGGAGCGGGGGACTATAGTATTCGGGTCCGTCCGTCCGTCTGTCTCTCTGGCGACACTTGGAAGCAAAAATTTGTGCACGCGATATCTCGCCGCTATTCAACCCTGACTTTTGATTTTTGCCACAGTGAAAAGATATATATTGAATTTGTGTGACGTCGCATTATTTTTCGATTCAACCAAAAAGTGACGAAAGGGCGACTTATCGAAAATACACAATTTTTTAGTGTTTCTGTTTCATACAGTGCAACTTTGTGCACGCGATATCTCAGCCGCTATTCAACCCTGGCTTGTTGCTACAGTGAAATTACATGTATTGAAGTTGTGCGACGCCGCATTATTTTTCGATTCGACCAAAAAATGACACCAGGCATATGTAGAAATTTTGATTAAAGATGTGGAGCACTGTTACCAACCCAGCTATAATTTGTTTTAGTTGCCAAACTTGACTGAAGAATCGGCGAAAGGTTTTAACAAAAACTTAAGTGACGCCAGGGACATATTATTGTTTTGGTTAATGGAAGCAAACTTTGCTTTTTAATTTACATTGACCAAGATATCTCCAATGTGTCCGCAAGAAAATTGAGAAAATGCTTCTGTACCACAGGTTTCAAGACGATCATTTCAGTTTCGTGCCTAATTCACTTAAAATTTGCAGAGTGTTGGGACTGTCTAACTTTCAGGTTGGAAATTCCAAGCTGTAAGAATAGTGGGCGAATTATTCTGTCATTATGTCTCCCCGACTAAGGGGAGACATATAGTGTTTGTACGTTCTGTATGTGTATGTGTGTACGTGTGTGTGTCAGTCTGTTGTGAACAAAGTGTTGTGTGGAAGATATCTAGAGAACGAAACGTCGAATCGACTTCAAACTTGATCGATTTATTCCTTGGTGAAAATCTTGTGTGCGAAATTTCTCTGCGCTGAACATCGGAGAAAGTTGAAACTTGGTGGGATTGTTGCTTGGTAGGTGCGAAAGAAACTTTAAATTTTTCGGGATTAGAACGCGAATGCGGCGTGTGACGTCATCGTATAAAATATGTGTATATTTAGAACCAGATCGTGTATGCATAATATCTCTATAAGGGAAAGTCATTTCGACTTAGAATTTTATATGGATATTCTTTGGTTCAGTCAGCCGACTGTTTCAACTTTTGACGGGTAGAAAATTAGCTGTTGTTAAGCATAATTTCTCGACATCGGAAAGTCGGAGCGACTTTAAATTTGGTGTAGTTATTCCTCGGATAAGTCGCACAGTTTTGGTTAAACATTTTTAAACTTGTGTAGAAAATCAAGAAAGGTGCATAACGTCAACCCCCCCCCCCCCCCACCTCAACATTTTTTGCTCCGTTGTTATCTAAGCATAGGTATTAATTGCGCTGGGGATTTCATCGTTTTCCAAAAGATTCTCGCCAAACCGTTTTTGAATTTGTCACAAGTGGATAGGAAATAACAACTTTTGCATCCAAAGTTACGATTTGGACATTGATAAAAATGATCAAACAAGAGTGCGTTGAAGGAAACATTTCTAAACGGTATGAAACTTTTTAGCAAGACTTATTTTTCTTTCACTGATTTTACCATTGTAGTTGTACATATTTTATATGTGAAGGCAAACCAGAAAAGCCCACGAGACTGCAGGTCGAATCTCGCTCATACCGGCAAATCATCATCTCGTTCATGCCTGGTCTAGATGGAGGCTTTATGCAAACGATTTCAACAGAGATAAGGGTTTCGGGTGCGTCGTCATATAATGGACTGGAGGAGAAAATTGTCAATCCAGATCAAGGCGAAACGCAGGAGGTTAAAATTTCAGAGAACCTTGATGCCGCTACCAAATACAGCATACGGTTAGTTGCAGATAATAGCTACAATCAATCCGACGCAGCGGTGTCTGATCCCATCACCGTCGAAACCAGAGGTTTGTTTTATTTTTAATATTTTCAAGGTTCATTTTAGCTCAAGTTTCTAAAGAAGCATGGGCGATGGTTAAAAGCATGTGCGCATGCCAGTGTTGCCACATCATCCTTTTTTAAAAGGATTTTTTTTTTAAAAAACCCGATTTTATCCTTTTTTATCCTTAAATACTTTTTTTATACTTTTTTTTAATTTTTATCCTTTTTTTATACTTTTTTTTCGCTTGTCATCCTTTTTTTTTGTTTTGATGCTTTTTTTTTCCTTTTCTTTTTTCGTTCAAAATATCTCTTTTTCTAAAATTAGTTATATGTTTTTTTTCTGCTATAATTTTTTTTCACCCTAGTCATAACATATGATTAGGCCATAATATTAACCGCTCTTACACTGTATGGGTATGTAATTTCCAACTTTTTTGCAGCGTCTGTTGTTATAATCAATACATCTGTAGAGAAAGGGTATTTTTTCATGGAATTGAAACATATATTCTGTAAACGTATTCAATGTCTTATCACATTGTAAAATATCCAGTATTCTAAATGATGTTGAGAAGTTTTTATTTCTTGAATGATTTTCAATAACTTCATTCTGTAAGTTTGAGTTGCATGTCCCTAGGGACCATCGATAAAGTACGTACGCACCTTTTTTTTAGACCAGCCGACCATGTCGGGCTGGTCTTATTACATCAATAGAGGGGTAACCGTCGCTTGTATGTACGTGTGTAAACTTTTACTTAAATTAAAATGCTTCTTCTCCCTCAGTCTTGATCGGATTCCTGTAAAATTTGTCTCTTTAAAAAAAATTTTTTTTTTGGCGATCCGCCAAAAATTGGCTAAATGGGGGGCATTTAAAATTTTTCGGTTGCCAATTTCAGGCTTGCCGATTCGTACTTTTTTTTAAAGATTTAGTCTTTATTTTGGCATCGTTCTTTTTTTTTTTTTGCCTCAAAACGTACGTTTTTCCACAAGCGTTCTTTATTGTTCTTTTTTTTTAGCCCCGGTTTTTTTCAGAAGCAGGAATATAACAGTTGTTGAAAGTATGTGCGAATAAACGCTTTTAAGTTGAAAAATCGTATATTCTCCCAGGATTTTAGCCTAAATCTCTTGAAATTTTGGTGGAAGGTAGGGCGCATAAGTTTCCACCTGGCTATTGCTTTCTTGTCAATTCGCCGATTAGCTGAAAACCAGATCCTTTCCGTAAAGTTTGAACTACAGACGAAACCGGTTAATCGCATAGAGAATTTGCCAAGCCCTGTTATGCGTTTATCCGATATATGCCTTTATCCGGAGTACTCTTGCCGTTTTCATTTGCGGTAGTTATTAGACGTGCGCCCCGCCCCTCCTCATCCCCGCATTTAAGAAACTTTGTTATCCAGTTCTTTTATTACTAGTATTTTATCCGAGACTTAGGTCTTTTCGTTTTGATTTACTTTCTGCCATTTTGACGAATTAACCATAACCGACACAGTTTCGAACTATAAATGGTAAAATTTCTTCTTGGTTGAGTACTTAAATGATGACTTTGCGCTCACGGTTATCTGAGGCAACGTGGGGATTAAGGGTTTCGGGCCATTATTTAGTGAGAGCTCGGGCAGGGTGGGGATTAGGAGTTGCAGGCCATTATCTAGCGTCAGCTAAGGCAGCGCGGTGATTAAGGATAAAGGTCATTATCTAGTGAGAGCTGAGAGAGAGACTTACTGTTAACAACCACGAATGGGGTTGGTACATGTACACAATGGGTCAAGCAAACAGAAAACAATGCATTGGATAAATAAACGAGGGACAGTTCACTCCTTTAGTTTGCTTTAAGTGTGGCACTGTTTCGATAGTCAACTAGAATTATGCAAGTAACCGGTGTGCTTCCCATTTTAACGTGAAAAGCTATGCGTTTATCCAGTTTATGCGATTAAGCGGTATGCAATTATCCGGTTAAATTTCCAATAGATGGCATTGGAAATGGTTTCGGATTTGCGAATAATATGCAGTTAACCGATTTATGCGTTTAACCGGTATGCGATTAAGTGATTTCATCTGTACTTCTGGGAAATTAATCTTACTGTTTTGAAATTGTAAGTGAAGTTAGCAGGCTTTACTACTACCTAGCTATTACTCTTTTTTTTGGTGATTGGCCAACGGGGTAAAATTTTCAGTAAAATCTTAATCTTGGTGATTGGCCAGCTGGCGAAACTTTTCAGTAAAATCTTAACTAACTGCTGAAAAATAGTCTTGCCGTGTTGGAATATAAAGTGAAGGTAGCAAGAGTTACCACCTACCTGGCTGTAACGTTTTTGGCGATTCGCCAAAAATTGTCGAAACTATTGCTGAAAAACTTTTTTCGTAACGTCTTAGCCATTTCCAGGAAAGCAATCTGTCTTGAAAATTAAAGTGAAGGTACCAGGCGTTACTGCCTACCTGGTTACTACTTTTTTTTGGTGAGTTTTGGCGAACAACCAAAAAAAATCTCAGTAAAATCTTTACGAACTCCGGGAAAATGGCCTCATTGCATTGTAATTTTAAGCAAGAGTAGCATAAACTACTGCCTAACTGGCTATTACTGTCTTCCAATTTTAGATAAAGATAGCCATCATTGGTACTTACCTGGCTATTACTTTTTTTCGTAATGTGGAAAAATTGGCACAAATATTGACGAAAAATGAAACTCATACTACAGAAATGGCCGTGCTGTCAAAGACTAAACTACTAGTATACACATTCTTTGATAATGTCTTGAAATTTTTTAAAGATAGTGGTCATTGGTACTTGCTTGGTTATTGTTTTTGCGTTATTCGAAAAATATGGCGGAAATATTGGTGAAAAACCAATTCTTACTAAAATCGTTACCAGCGCTAGGAACATAATGTTACCTTCGTAAAATTTAGAATTATGGGAGCGGAAATTAGTACCTATGTGGTTTTTTAACCCAGCCGACTTTGTTGAACTGGGTTAGTCGTATCCCCATAGGGGGCTTGAATCTATGGGCGTATGTTAAACTTTTTCTTTAAAATGCTACTCCTACAGTTTTGCTCCAATCGTTTTGATATTATGCAGGAATTTTCACTGGGTGGTCCCCCACCTGGCTATTACTTTTTTTGACGAGTGACGAAAAACTGAGAAAATGGCGGCACTTTTTGTGTCCGTTTTGACCCATTTTTAAAATGCTACTTCTCCTACAGTTTTACTCCAATCGTTTAGATGTTACGAAGGGATGTTCCCCAGGGGTTCGCCTACCAGGCTATTATTTTTTTTCGCGGTTGGCCAAAAACTGCCGAAATGGCGGAACTTTAAAGTTTGGCAAAAACTGGAATGAATGGTAGTAAATAACTGAATAACTAGTAAATAACTTGTCAATTCACCGATTAGCTGAAAACCAGATCCTTTCCGTAAAGTTTGAACTACAGACGAAACCGGTTAATCGCATAGAGAATTTGCCAAGCCCTGTTATGCGTTTATCCGATATATGCCTTTATCCGGAGTACTCTTGCCGTTTTCATTTGCGGTAGTTATTAGACGTGCGCCCCGCCCCTCCTCATCCCCGCATTTAAGAAACTTTGTTATCCAGTTCTTTTATTACTAGTATTTTATCCGAGACTTAGGTCTTTTCGTTTTGATTTACTTTCTGCCATTTTGACGAATTAACCATAACCGACACAGTTTCGAACTATAAATGGTAAAATTTCTTCTTGGTTGAGTACTTAAATGATGACTTTGCGCTCACGGTTATCTGAGGCAACGTGGGGATTAAGGGTTTCGGGCCATTATTTAGTGAGAGCTCGGGCAGGGTGGGGATTAGGAGTTGCAGGCCATTATCTAGCGTCAGCTAAGGCAGCGCGGTGATTAAGGATAAAGGTCATTATCTAGTGAGAGCTGAGAGAGAGACTTACTGTTAACAACCACGAATGGGGTTGGTACATGTACACAATGGGTCAAGCAAACAGAAAACAATGCATTAGATAAATAAACGAGGGACAGTTCACTCCTTTAGTTTGCTTTAAGTGTGGCACTGTTTCGATAGTCAACCAGAATTATGCAAGTAACCGGTGTGCTTCCCATTTTAACGTGAAAAGCTATGCGTTTATCCAGTTTATGCGATTAAGCGGTATGCAATTATCCGGTTAAATTTCCAATAGATGGCATTGGAAATGGTTTCGGATTTGCGAATAATATGCAGTTAACCGATTTATGCGTTTAACCGGTATGCGATTAAGTGATTTCATCTGTACTTCTGGGAAATTAATCTTACTGTTTTGAAATTGTAAGTGAAGTTAGCAGGCTTTACTACTACCTAGCTTTTACTCTTTTTTTTGGTGATTGGCCAACGGGGTAAAATTTTCAGTAAAATCTTAATCTTGGTGATTGGCCAGCTGGCGAAACTTTTCAGTAAAATCTTAACTAACTGCTGAAAAATAGTCTTGCCGTGTTGGAATATAAAGTGAAGGTAGCAAGAGTTACCACCTACCTGGCTGTAACGTTTTTGGCGATTCGCCAAAAATTGTCGAAACTATTGCTGAAAAACTTTTTTCGTAACGTCTTAGCCATTTCCAGGAAAGCAATCTGTCTTGAAAATTAAAGTGAAGGTACCAGGCGTTACTGCCTACCTGGTTACTACTTTTTTTTTGGTGAGTTTTGGCGAACAACCAAAAAAAATCTCAGTAAAATCTTTACGAACTCCGGGAAAATGGCCTCATTGCATTGTAATTTTAAGCAAGAGTAGCATAAACTACTGCCTAACTGGCTATTACTGTCTTCCAATTTTAGATAAAGATAGCCATCATTGGTACTTACCTGGCTATTACTTTTTTTCGTAATGTGGAAAAATTGGCACAAATATTGACGAAAAATGAAACTCATACTACAGAAATGGCCGTGCTGTCAAAGACTAAACTACTAGTATACACATTCTTTGATAATGTCTTGAAATTTTTTAAAGATAGTGGTCATTGGTACTTGCTTGGTTATTGTTTTTGCGTTATTCGAAAAATATGGCGGAAATATTGGTGAAAAACCAATTCTTACTAAAATCGTTACCAGCGCTAGGAACATAATGTTACCTTCGTAAAATTTAGAATTATGGGAGCGGAAATTAGTACCTATGTGGTTTTTTAACCCAGCCGACTTTGTTGAACTGGGTTAGTCGTATCCCCATAGGGGGCTTGAATCTATGGGCGTATGTTAAACTTTTTCTTTAAAATGCTACTCCTACAGTTTTGCTCCAATCGTTTTGATATTATGCAGGAATTTTCACTGGGTGGTCCCCCACCTGGCTATTACTTTTTTTGACGAGTGACGAAAAACTGAGAAAATGGCGGCACTTTTTGTGTCCGTTTTGACCCATTTTTAAAATGCTACTTCTCCTACAGTTTTACTCCAATCGTTTAGATGTTACGAAGGGATGTTCCCCAGGGGTTCGCCTACCAGGCTATTATTTTTTTTCGCGGTTGGCCAAAAACTGCCGAAATGGCGGAACTTTAAAGTTTGGCAAAAACTGGAATGAATGGTAGTAAATAACTGAATTGTCAAACTATTCCAGTTATAAAATGTTAATCAAAAGTTTCTTAGGTGCCTCTCCACCTGGTCTTTGCTTTTTTCGCAAATGACAAAAAAAATGGCGATATGGTGAAATATAAAATTTTTTGTGAAATTGTGTAAATGTCGGTAAATACATGAATCGTCAAAACCCAACCTCTCCAACATCCCTTTTCGATCAGCTTCCTCCCGGGGAAACACGTTTTTGTGTATTAAAATTATGAAAAGGTTATGTTCAGAAACAAAGTTCTTCACAAAGAACTCGGCTGGGTAATGTCCTTGGACATGCTTGTTTTTGGTGATTCGCCAAAAATATTATTGAAAACGCAGTTGACCCTGGGTAGTTGGCCTTGATCTCTTGAAATTCTGATCAAGGGTACCAGGCTTTTGGTACCCACCTGACCATTACGTTTATTCATGATTCGGATAAAATTGGTGGAAATGTTAACCAAATCCTGTTTTTGGTTTCTTCAATTTATTTAAAATCGTAAAATATAAGAATTTAAGATAATTGCTGTACTACGCGCCTGCCACGGTTCCACAATCTCTTAAATTGTAAAGGATAGGAAATAGGTTTTTCATTTATTTCCTTCACGTAAAGTTTAGTTTCAATTACTTTTACAGTATTTAACTATTTTATGCCTTTGTTTACTCTAAAACTTTTAAAATATACTTGTGTTTTTATTTTTTATTGGCTTTTTATACAATTAAACAAAATAAAAATAATTTTTTCTGTTCCTTTTTTTTCGGTCTTTTTTTTCGAGGCGTTCTTTTTTTTAATCTTTTATTTTTTTTAATTGAGTCTTTTTTTCATCCCTTTCTTTTTTTTGTCCACCCGCCGGCAACCCTGCATCCACTTTTGCAACAAATTAAAAATCGGCGGGTTAAGTTGAAACAAGTGTACAGAGTATTTCAGAAAGTGGTAGCCCACTTTAAAACTTTAATGTACAGTGGTTGGGAATAATTTCTCAATCTCACCCGCTTATACACGAATATGCGCCATGCCTGAAGAAGCACATACCACTTTACCAACAAAGTTTGCTTACCTCCCCCCCCCCCCCACCCCCCCCCCCCCACCCCCAGTTGTTAACAGATTTAAATTAACAGTGTTGTTTACGTTCTTGTTTTATTTTGGGCGCCTTTTTACTGAGATGCGAGTCAGCAGAGTTGTTGCTAATTAGAGATGTCTAGGATTCTACGCCGGACCTCACCTCCTAAAAAACTCCGTCGCCTCTTGAAATACGTTCATCTATTATTATTATTGCCGTTGGCACCTGTTCTTGTTTATTCAAGCCAAACGCATACAAACTATTTCTGGGGCTTTTTTGAGGACACTTTTTGTCTTTATATTTTTTATTTTCAACATTTTTGGCGAACTTTTTTTGTTCTTTTTTTCTAAAGCGTTCTTTTTTTGTACTTTTTTAGCAGTTTGCGTTCTTTTTTTTATAAACAACCTCCGGCAAGTCTGCAATTTTCAAAATGGTTCTTCTCCCACAATTTTGATCGGATTCCTATCCAGTTTTGAACATTTATTCTCTAGGTAGGCCTGTCTTGAAAAATTACTTTTTTTTTGGCGATCCGCTAAAAATTTGCTAAATGGGGGCATTTAAAAATACTTAGTACCAATTTTCAAAACTCTTCTTTTGGCACAATTTGACCGGATTCCTTTATAAATTTGTAAATCAAGTATGCAATCAGGTATGCAAATATTTTTTAATCGCTGTGAAAACGAGCATTATAAATTCAGGATTCGCGTTGGCGGGGTTTTTCGTCCACTGAGTCACACTTTCCCTTTTTGACTCATTTTCTTGAGAACTCAGCGCGAACCTTGAAATTACAAAAAAAAATGATACAATATGATTAACATTAATGTTTTGTCGATCTTCAGCAAAATATGAATTATCCTTTTTTCACTTTTTTTCTCAAATTTATCCTTTTTTATCCTTTTTTATCCTTTTTTTCTTGACGACTCCGTGGCAACACTGGTATGCATCTCCTCCTGTCCGAATGTCTTGAGATTTTGGTTTAAGGTGTACACTTTTTTCGTAAAACCTTTTAAGTTAAGAGGCATTACTGTCTACACGGCTAATGCATTTGGGTGATTCGCCAAAAATATGGGAAAATATTGGTGAACATAAACATCGGGGATGCAGAGCTCTCAGCCAATAGCGGTTACATCACTGTGGTCTAGTTACTCTTTTGAAATACCGCCCGGACAAAAACAATATACAAGGTGCAACGGATGGAGCGACAGACGGGTGCTTGCACATCTACACTATATATACTTTCTTCCTGTAAGGTTTGGGTAAGATCCGATGAATAGTTTTTGAGATATCGCCCGGACTAGAGAAAGAGTAAAATGCGACAGGCGGACAGATGAACGGACGTGGGACAAATTGAACCTCTCGTTGCACTATATATACTTCCTTCCTGCAAGGTTTGGTGAAGAGCTAATGAATAGTTTTGTGATATCAACCCTACAAGAAAAAAGTTTAAAGTGTAACGGACAGACGGACGGACACGGGAAAACTAAGCCTCCCGTTGCACATCTACACTATACATACTACCTTTCTGTAAGGTTTGGTGAAGATCCGATGAATAGTTTTTGTTATATCAACCTGACAAGAAAAAGTTTAAAGTGCGACAGGCGGGCAGACGGATGGACGTGAGACAAATTGAACCCCCTATTGAACATCTATCTTATATATACTTTCTTCCTGTAAGGTTTGGTGAAGATCCGGTGAATAGTTTTTGTGATATGGCCCGACCAAGAAAAAAGTTTAGTGTGACGGACGGACAGACAGACGGACACGGAAAAATTGAACCTTCCATTTCACAGCTACACTGTAAATACTTCCTTCCTGTAAGGTTTGGTTAAGATCCGATGAATTTGAATTTTTTACAATGATGATTATGATTATGTTTGCGGAAATGAAGATTTTATTTCAGTAATTAAAAAAAAGGGATTTTTTTTTTTTTGGGGGGGGGGGATTATGGGTTTAGTCGAAAGTGAAAGTGTATAATATAAGCCTGTACTCATGTTTTGTGTGCACTGGCCGCTCTAGTTTTAATATATTCGTAAATTACCCCCCACTTACTGGTAAAGTTTGATGCGTGTAAATAATTTTTATCCGCTATTACTGTGTGTAAAATTTCGTTGTAATAGATTCTAACCGAGAAAAATTTTTTATATCCTCTGATGTGACAAAGATACATTTTTGTCGTTAACAGAATTAGATTCCAGGCTGGCTTATCTACCCGAAAAATAAATCCTTCCTCTGATAAATCACACGTATGCGTGCTGTTTTGATGAACTATATCAAAAATTTCTTTCAGCCACCGTTTTGTAACATTCAACCATTTTTATTGCAACATATTTTATAATTATCGGTTTCTTCTGGCTTCAATTTTAATAAGTTACTACGATAGTTTGTACTACGGATTATTTTTATGGCATTTTAAACGGCGCTGACAACACGTATGTTCTTTAAAAAATTTGTTTTATGCCAAATTTATCTTTAAAATGTTTAAATGATAGCCACTGCCCTTGTTCACCACACAAATCCTGAACATAAACTATACCTTTCTCAAACCAATCTTTATAGAAAATTCTTTGATTTTTATCAAGAATAAGGGGTTGACCCACAGGATGCCGACTGCATTAAAGGAAAATATGATTTCTATTGTAAATTTCGGCATTTTGCATAAAATAACGGCATTGGTGGTAGTTTTGTGACAGCAACGTTGCATCGAGGAAGAAACTGTAAGCTTCCTTATTTATTGAAATACAGTTTTCCAACGTCGCACCAACTTTGCGCTCTGTCCGGTGTTCCTATTATGCTGAACAACCATACCATACGTAGAGCTTTTACCTGTAACTCTACATCAATATTACACAAGCCCATTTGGTCGTAATCTCCAATAAAGGACAAATGTTTTATTTTCGCTGGTTTGTCATTCAAACAAACTTGTTTATTTCTTGCTGTATTTGTTTGGCATGTATTGATGAGGTTGATGAGTAGCAGATAATATTGCATATACTATGACTGTGTGAAACCAAATGTTACCAACAATACTCACATCTCTTTGGTACCAAAACCAAAACAAGGTCTATGTGTTGTTAGTTTACGGTCATAATTATATGTCCCCCCCCTAAAGGGAGACATATATAGCATTTGGTGTGTCCGTCTGTCCGTCCGTCTTGCCGTCCGTCCAGCTGTCCGCAGTGAGTTCTTATGAAATTAATGGGTCGATTTTTCTCAAAACATACATATTGGGGTACATGTCTAGATGATGCCCGTGTTTTTTTTTTTTTTTTTTTTTTTTTTTTCGTTTTTCAAAAAGTCTTTTTTTTTTTGGCAAATTTTTAAACATAGGGAGGTTTTTCGTGCATTTTTCACTTTGGCAGGCTAAATCTCCAAAATATTTCGTTGGATAAGGCTCAGACGTCGCAAGAAGTTCTCTTCATTTTCTGTAAAAATGTATGTTTTCCGATTTTTTTTACATTTTTTGGCTTGCCGATGTTGTACTTTTAAGCAAGGAATATTTTCCACGTGACCGATTGGGGGACGGGGAAGACATCCGTTTTTGTTTTAACAAAAACGCTGGCCAGTCTAGTTTGCTTTAATGTTTCCTTCAGCATTCCGTCCAATGCGCGGCCCTTGTACATCAAATGATCCATTAGCAGCAAACTGTTTTATTTTATGACGTTACACGTAAGCTGGGGTATCCCTATCGTCTGCAGTTAGTTAGTTTTTTTATTTAGTAAGCTTTTGATTCAAAATGTATCTTCTCCAACAATTTTGATCTGATGTCATGTATTTTTGGTGCGAGGCATCGTTAAGGGGTTATGCATACGGCTTATGCTTTTTAGCCGGTTGGGTTGTTTATTAATTTGGGGAGAAATTTCGAAGAAAAATATAAAGTTTATATTCTCCTACATTTTTGATCCGATGTCATTTATATATGGTAAGAGGCACCCCTAAGGGGTTGCTCATACGGCTTGTGCTTTTCTAGTCGTTTGGACAATTTTTGTATTTTTTGGAATTTTTGAAGAAAAAATTTCAACAACAAAAAAAAAAAAAAAAATCAAAATGCGTCTGCTCCTGCATTTTTTACCCGATGTCATGTATTTTTGGTATGAGGTATCCCTAGAGGGTCCAGCATACGGCTTGTGCATTTTTGGTCGATCGGGCAATTTTTGTATTTTGGGGAGTTTTTGAAGAAAACACTTAGAAATGTATTTCCGCTACACTTTTTATCCGATTTCATTTATTTTTTAGACCAGTCGATTATGTCGGGCTGGTCTTATCTCATCAATAGAGGGGTATCCGTCATATGTATTCACGCATGTACGTGTGTAAACTTTTACTAAAAATGCTTATTCTCCTACAGTTTTGATCGGATTCCTCTCAAATTTTGCACGAATGTTCTCTAGGTAAGCCTCTCTTAAAACATTATTTTTTTTTTTCGCGATAGGGGACATTCGTGATTTTCTGGTTGCCAATTTTCAAAATGTTTTTTTTTTCACACAATTTTTATCAGATATTCTTCAAACAGATTCTCTATGTACTCCTCTTTTGAAAAATTACTCATTTTGGCGATCCGCCAAAAATTGGCCATATGAGGGGTATTTTTTAAATTTATTATCGTTTAATTTTGAAAATGCTTCTCCCACAACCTTTTATTGAATTCCTTTCCAATTTTGTACGATTCTTATCCAGTTAGACCCCTCTTGAAAAATTAATTTTTTTGGGCGAAAACTTGTAAGTTAAATAAACATGCGCATTGGTCTGAAATACGGAACGCGCATCGATACAAGTTTCGTAAACATGCGCACTGGTTCGATTTCGAAACTCGCATCGACGCAAGTTAAATAAATGGAAAAGGCGCGTCAATGCAAGTTAAATAAACATGTGCACTGGTCCGAAATACGAACCACTTATAAACGCAAGTTAAATAAACATGCGTAGTGGTCTAAAATAAGAAATGCTGATCAACGCAAGCGAAATAAATATGCGCACTTGTCCGAATTGCGAACCACTGATCTATTGAAGTTGAATATACATGCACATTGGTCCGAAATGCGAAATGCGCAAGTTAAATAAACATGCGCACTGATCTAAAATAAGAATCGCGCATCAGCACAAGCTAAACAAACATGCGCACTGGTCCGAAATGCGAACAGCTTATCAACCTAAGTTGAATAAACATGCTCACTGGTCCGAAATGCGAACCGCGCATCAACACAAGTTAAATAAACATGCACACTGGTCTAAAATAAGAAACGCTGATCAACGCAAGTTACATAAACATGCGCAGTGGTCCGAAATGTGAACAGCGCATCAACGCAAGCTAAATAAATATGCGCACTTGTCCAAATTGCGAATCACTCATCAACAGAAGTTGAATATACATGCGCATTGGTCCGAAATTCGAAATGCGCATCGCCGCAAGTTAAATAAATATGCACACTGGTCTAAAATAAGAACCGCGCATCAATGCAAATTAAATAAACATGCGCTTTGGTCCGAAAAGTCAAACGCGCATCTACACAAGCTAAACAAACATGTTCACTGGTCCGAAATGCGAACAGCTCATCAACGTAAGTTGAATAAACATGCTCACTGGTCGGAAATGCGAGCCGCGTATCAACGCAAGTTAAGTACACATGCGCAGCAATGCGTTTTAAATAAACATGGGCACTGGTTTACTTTGCTAACCGCACATCAACGCAAGCCAAACAAACTAGGCACTGGTCCGAAATGCCATACGAGCATAACGGCAAGTTAAATAAACATGCGCATTTTTCCGAAATGCAAACCGCACATCAACGCAAGTTAAATAAACATGCGCACTTGTCGGAAATGCAAACCCCGCAAAATAACATATACGAAAACATTAAACTACAGGACTGATGTTTTAGACGCGGCGTTTTCTTCTTATCAAAAGGCACATGTGTTAGGTCGTTTCTGCTGCTTGAACTAATTGTGTATGTCCGACAATACATGTCAACAGTACACATGTGTGGATACAATTTCGATACGTTGTTAGAAGTTATTTTTCTGGGAAACAAATCTTTGTATGTAAGCAATGGAAACAAATCTTTGAATGTATTTACCGGTCTATGCTAAAATAATTATATAGCTAGCTCGGTATCATCTCGTCTTTTGAAGCCAATTTTTCAGGGAAATATCCTTTTGTTCATGCACGCTGGATTTGGTCTTATCGCTTTCGTAAGCTGGGTCTTTGTCCTTGGACAAATTTGTACAGTGTGAGTACCACTTTTGGCAACCAGACAAGCTTATTCAGAGATTCACTAGATCTCTGCTGGTCACAATGTCCCTGGAATTCTTGTTTTTTTGTTTGTTTTTTTTTTGTTTGTTTTTTTTTTTGTTTTTTTGTTTGGTGCGATTCATCGCTAAGGGGTCATGCGTAGGGCTTTAGCTTTTCTAGTCGATAGGACAATAGGAAAACACTTCAAAATGCATTTCCCCCTACAGTTTTTAAACCAGCCGACCTCTCACAGCGCATCAACGCAAGTTCAATGCGCTGGTTTCCGAAATGCGAACCGCGTATCAAGGCAAATGAATAAACATGCACACTTTTCCGAAATGCGAACCGCGCATCAACGAAAATTAAAAAAAAACAAAACATGCACACTGGTTCAAAATATGCACCGCGCATCAACGCGCGTTTAACAAACACGCGCACTGGTTCGAGAAAAGATTACGCAAGATGAATAGACATGCGCACTGGTCCGAAATGAGAACCGCGAATCAACGCAACCTAAAGAAGCATGCACAGTGGTTCGAAATGCGAACCGCGCATCGACGCAAATTAAGTAAACATGCGCATTGGTGCAAAATAAGCACCCCGCATCAACGCAACATGCGCAGTGGTTCGAAGTGCGAACCGCACATTAACGCAACTTAAATAAGCATGCGCACAATTCAAAATAAGAACCGCGCGTCAACGTAACCGAACTAAACATGCGCGCTGGTCCAAAATAAGAACCCTGCATCAGCTCAGGTTAAAAAAATATACGCATTGGTCTGAAATAAGAACCGCGCATCGAGGTAAGTTACAAAACATGTGAACTGGTTCGAAATGCAAACCGCGCAGTAACTGTATATGCCCAACCAACAGTACACGTGTGTGGATACAATGTCGATACGTTGTTGGAAGGCATCTCCAACAACCAGTCTATCAGTCAATCAGACTATCCAGTCTACCAGAGATACAGAAGATCCGTTTCCCATTTTTCTGGGATACAAATCTTTGTATGTACTTATCGATCTGTGTTCGGGTCCGTTGCTAAATTAATCATTTAGCTAGCTCTATGCCATCTCGACTTTTAAAACCCAATTTTTTCAGGGAATTTCCCTTGCACATGCATGCTGGAATTGGTCTTATCGCTTTTCGTAAACTTGAAACTTGTCCTTGGACAAACTTGTCATGATAAACCAAACTAGCGAGTGCATTTTCGCATCGAGGAGATAAAGCAACGAATAGAGTACTTGGTGCACATGGGCATCAATTGCTACAATGCATGCGGCTTATTATCCCCCGCCGTCCTAGCCGGGGGCGAGGGATATAGAAACGCCTTGTGTCTGTCCGTCCGCAATCCTATTTGTTCTGACTGTATCTTTGTTACTATTCACCGTAGACCAATGAAACCCTGCAGGTAAAAAGTATATAACGTGTAGTTGTGCATTGTCAGGTTATTTTTTGTGTTTTCTTCAAAAAGTTTAATTTTGGCCATTTTTTTTTAAATTTGGACTATGTCGTTTTTCAGAACAAGTTTGTCCAGGCTGTATCTTTGTACTATTCATGGTAGGCCAATGAAACCGTACATGTAGAAAATATATAAAGTGCAGTTGTGCAACTTCAGGTTATTTTTCGATTTCTTCAAAAGAATGTAATTTTACCGATTTTTCACAGTTTAGACTTTGTTGTGTTTTAGGCAAGTTTTCCCAGGCTGTATCTTTGTTACTGTTCACCGTAGACGAATAAAACCCTACAGGTAGAAAGTGTATAACGTGTAGTTGTGCAACGTTAGGTTATTTTTCGATTTCTTCATAAAATGTCATTTTGGCGCTTTTTCACAATTTAGATTTTACTGTTATATATATAGTGTAGGTGAACGCGGCGGGGGATGTGCAATCTACGATTGTCTTCTTTGTCTTTGGCAATGGCCCATATAACTTCACTTGCCCCATGGCGGAAGGCTGTTCCAATTGGTCTGTCCGTCCGTCCGTCCGTCCGTCCGTCTGTCAGTAAAATTTTTTTGTCCGGGCGATATCTCAAAAACTGTTTATCGGAGTTTCACAAAATCCTACAGAAGAAAGTATATATAGTGTAGATGTGCAACGGGGATTCAACTTATCCCGCGTCAGTCCGTCTGTCCGTCCGTCGCACATCAAACTTTTTTTGTCTCAAAAACTTTTTTCTTGTCCGGGCGATATCTCCAAAAGTATTCATCGGATCATCACCAAACCTTACAGGAAGGAAGAATATATAGTGTAGATGTGCAAGAGGGGTTCAATTTGTCCCGTTTCCGTCCGTCTGTCCGTCCGTCCGCAGCACTTTTTTCTTGTCCGGGCGATATTTCAAAAACTATTCGTTGGATCTTCACCAAACCTTACAGGAAGGAAGTATATGTAGTGAAACCCCGGATATAGACACCCCTTTATTATGGACACCCCTGAATTGTGGACATTTTTCTGTCTGTTTTAAAACGCCATACGTTTTTCTGTCTGTTTTAAAACGCCATACGGAGTTCCTTTATATCTCGACCCCTCTATTGTGGACACCCCTCTATTCAGAATTAGGGACACCCTTTTTATCCCGTAAGTACGGTTACACATTTAAAACAACCCCTCTATTGTGGCCAGTCAAATTGCTGTCCAGATTGCGTGCGTTATCAACTCCTATCAGCTTGTTACTGGGTAGTGTTTGTTTTTTCTGTGTTGTTGTCTGTGGGTTTTGAGTACATTACATTGAACACAGGCATGTAAAGACAATTGGGCTTATTACAAAAGATGTGTTCTTAAGAGAGAAGCTTTATACGACTTTATAAGAGCAAGTAATTCATCGTCTTTATATTCAGTTAATACGTAAAACAAGGTGTTATTTTATAATAAGTGTTAAGTCTGAATATGGGTGGTGTGAAAAGAAAAGCGAACGCAGTTTCGCTATCAGGAGTTATAATAATCAAAGCTAGTGATGGAAAATGTGTGAGAAAAATAGCCAAAGATTTCAGCTGTAGTTGTCAGATAGAACTCAAATTAACAGCACCTCGAAATTAGGGACACCGCGCCATTAGGGACAAAATTATTCAGTCACTTTTTGTCCCTAATAGCGGGGTTTCACTGTATAGTGCAGATGTGCAACGGGGGGTTCAATTTGTCCCGTGTACGTTCATCTGTCCGCCCGTCGCACTTAAAATTATTTCTTGTCCGGGTGATATCTCAAAAACTATTCATCGGATCTTGACCAAACCTTACAGGAAGGAAGTTTATTATATGCCTAGAGGTCCGCGTACAAAGAAATGATAGAAAAAACGAGCATGCAGTTTTCATAGGCCAGATTGAATGGTGCCCACCTATAAGCATATTCTTAATGCGATCATATGTAAACAGTAAACAAACAAAACAACAAACAAAGAAAAAAAAAACAAAAAAAACACGTGTTTTCGGCCTTGAAAGTGAAGTGAAAGTGAGTCACCATCAACTGCAACCGTCCTCAAAATCATCGGACAGCTGTTTCAACTTTTGATGAATGTAATGGAATAAAGAAAGGCCTCATTTCGTAAACGTTTTCTCTGTTGTCGATAGCGGAAAGTAGGATCCACTTCATACTTGGTGTGGTTATTCCTTGGATAAGTGACACGGTTTTTTATTATCCCCCGCCGTCCTACGAAGGCGGGTGATATAGATACGCACTGTGTCCGTCCGCCAGTCGCCAGTTATGTTTGTTTTGTTTGTTGTTTTATCTCCGAAACTAGTAGGCGGATCTAGTTCATATTTGGTATACATAACAAGCAAGATATCCAGATGTGGCTTTTGGGGTTTTGGTCGGATCGAAGCCCATCTGAATCTCTATTTGGACTTAGAATCCCAAAATCCGGATGTCTGTGATAGATCTTTTTGTGCGTTTCTCATCTACACGTGTTATCACGGAACACGACACTCAATCAGGGGTCAGTGTCGGTATATCATGAAGTCGTTATCTTTGAGCATTTTTCTCTTTTAAAGTGGAGCATCTAATATTTTGTGTTGTGACAAGCAGCTCACCATTTTGACACCATTTTGCAGATCGTTACCGTAGTCTATGTTAAATTGTGAGGGTTTAGAATCGTACACACATTAGAAGCCGGGGGGGGGGGGGGTGGGGTAGGGGCTGGGGCATGACAGTTAGAAAAAATATATAAATTAGCAATGACGTAGGGAATTGCTGTAGTGAGCATGTTCCAAGCCAGCATAAAAAAACTGCTGAAAACATATTTGTAACGACCACATTCCAGAGATGGATAAAAAGATGTAAAGTGAAACCTGTTATCTTTGGATGAAAACACGTACGGTAAAACTCTATCCCTGTGGTTATTACATAAACAGCTTATGTTTTTGGCATTTTTGACAACAGACACTACTCAGCACCTATCAAACTATGTGTTATTTAGACAGCCTACCCGAAAGTTGGCTACTGTTTTCATATGCGTTTAACTCTTACTTATTCCTTTTGAGCGGAGCTTGAAAATATTAACTCTAGAGGCATGACATGATAGACAGGAATAACTGGAGCTCTTTCATACCCCGACTGCACACTCTATGACAAAATACGCTTCAGTTTTATGGGAATGGGAATAGAGGAGGTATGGGGTGGATATCCCAGTGAAAAAGACCAATATGAAATGCCCAGATAAATTCTGTCACAGCGCATGCATTTCCGGTTCGGTGTATCTGTCGCTGTTGGGATTAAAATAAACTTTCAAAATAAAAACTGGACGTTTTGACTGCGGAAGTGAGCCGAAAAGGGGCAGTGTGTCGCCAGGTTCTGTACGGCATCAAGAAGACAGCAAGGATATACAAACATATCACTGATACAACCAGAACATAATTTCTGGATTCGAAATTTATGCTTTTGGCACAAAGTAACCATTGTAACCTCCGGAATTCTGAGAACGCCCTTCCGCTTTCATTATTCTTTGGAATAAGCAAATAAAAGACATATTTTGCCTTAAAAATGAATTTGAAAAGAAAGCACAGATGGGATTACCCCTTCAACATAATATAAATTTCAAAAGAGAAGCGGTAGTCAAGAAAAAGAAAACTCGCATCGAAATTTGTGTTCACGTTTGTGTTCTCATCAGGGTATGTCTTTCCTTACTAGGTAAACCGACGTTTAACAACATTGATTTAAAAACCAACTACGAGAGAGAGAAAGCCGTGTTGTCTTGGGGCAAACCGGACGGGGATATCACGGCGATAGAAATACAGCAGTGCCATAAAAGGAGCAACAGCTGCATGGTAATCAATGTGACAGACCAGACCAAGGTGACACTTAATAACACGGACGGCGAGAGGTTCACCTTAGTGATGTATCAGGATCGTGACAGAGTGTTCATGGAACAGTTTCCCATCTCCGAACGAACACTGGATGACGGTGACGGTGGTAATTGTAGATTGTTATTTTTATCAAGAAGTTTCGAATGCATGTAGTTTGCCCTTAATCCAGAACAAGATGTCGTGGAGAAAAACTACAACCCTATAATATGTCGCTATGAACGACAAAATGGTACTGGGGTGTGCAACCGCCCAAAATCAACTGATAACAAGTTGATTAAATGTCATATATTTTATAAAGGGAAATTTTTCCAAATTTGTGCATTTTATTTTTGTTTATGTTTTATGTTTTAAAAATTATTGATTTTCTGTTTCTGCTATTCATGGATTTGATTCAAACCTGGAAGGAATATAATTGAATATATATATTATATATAACAGCTATAATATTAATATGCCATTGCTCCTTGCAAATAGAGAACTTATTTAAATGCGCTCTCTATTACTTAATGTTACCTGGTGTTTTTACAGATGTGCGTGGACTTAAAACTGATAACATGGGTGGTTCTTTGCTTTTGCGAGCAGCCACAGGCGTTCACGCTCACTGAAATACTCTCGTATATTACACACGATACACTGTTTTTTACAGGTACACCTGACGTTACGATTGGGGTCATTGTGGTGGCAATAGTAGTCGTCGTTCTCACTGTGATTCTTGGCGTCCTCATTTACAAGCGACGGGCAGGTTAGTTTTCTAGCTGGGCTCCATTTATTTTGATCTGCAAGCTGTGGGTTCGATAATGACCCGACTTTCTGGTTTCGTGCGTTTCAGTTCAGTTTCAGTTTCTGCAGTTGAATAAATAGATTCTTATTAGGACATTTGTTGCTGTTAAATAATTGTTTCAAGTCAGTATTGAAGATGTTTCTTTTATTTACAAAATGTTTAATCTTGGTTATTTTTGTTATAATATATGTTGCTGAATGATTTATTTGTTTAGACCCAAGAGAAAAAAACCGCCCCACGGATGATGCTGTGAGAGGTGATTTTGTTACTGCCTCTGTATTGTCTTTAGTTACAGGATTTATTTATTTGGGATATTGCTGAATATAAAGGATGTATCACCTTAATAAAATCTTATCTAAATTGCGATTTGTGTTTTTATCGAATTTCTTTTTAGAAGAGTTGAAAAGAAACGTTTAGCAACAATGATCTATCGCTCTGTGAAGCTCTTATTCAGTAAAGTACGCGCGTATTGAATAATAATAACTTTGTGTTTTGCTTTACAGTGGTTGATGACATCACAGATACAGGAAACCCCAACGGAGACACAGCAAACGCGGGTACTCAGTCTTTTCAGCACAAAAGCGCCTAGACCATCCCACTCGGGAGGGAAGGAGGGAGAAAGTTTCCGAAAACTTTTCTCAGCGGACTGACAGTAATATCGAAAAATGACCCATTCAGTCAATTCGCATATACTGCAGTTGTGCATTAAGTTTTACTATGCCTGGCTTGGGAGGGGAATATACCGGTGAACATTTCGTCCGTCCGTTCGGAGTACTTCACAATGCGAATTTCCCATCCACATGTGCAACACAGCAAACTAAGCAAATATTGCCATTGACTAGAAATGCCCAAATAGCAATCAAGTTTACTGACCAGCACTGAAATGCAATGAGAAGTGTAGCGGCATTAAATTCAAAGCGTGGCTATTACAATCAAAAACAATCAGTGGATAAGTCGTCTCCATCAGTGAACAAGTCGTCTCCATCAGTGAACAAGTCGTACCCAACAGAAATATAAACATTTTAGTTATATACTCTCGCGGATAATATTTTAGTGCATTCTTTTCATATTTTCATAAGATCTAGTTAACGATGGAATCATAATCCAGTCACAAACGTGTGAAAATATTGAACTGTTGAACTGCCCTTCCGTTCGCTAGTCACCATATGTATAGAACATGTTTCATTAGAACCTAGTGTTCCAACCCACCCACACCGTACTACCATCTCTGCCACACACACACACACAGAACACAAAAAACTTAACAATGAAGAGAGACGTTTAACCGGGTATGCGAATTTGGGAGAGGGGTATTATGGTGGGAGGGCTTTTTATCCCCCGGGGTCGGGGCACTGGTTACCGTGTGTGGCCATGACTTTAAAACGACCCCCAAATGTGGAGTGCTGAGCTAGAAATAATAGCTCCTTGTTTAACCGAACGCGGAGTACAATTCTGAAAACACCCGCCCTTATGTGGGGTTACGTGGAGTAGTGAATAAAAAGCATCCCCTTTTCCAACAAAAATTGGCATTCCGCGCGGGCCACATCTGACCTCAAAATGTACCCCTTTCCCTACGTTTTTTTTTTTTTTGGACACACATGATAACACATATGGTATCAAGTGACCCCCCCCCCCTGGGTTTTTAGCGGGGGGTCTTTTTAGCTAGAACCAATTGGTTACAACAAATAACATTTCAGGGACTTCGCGCACACTCTGAGTTTCAGGGAATAGACGAATTGTCCCTTGACATACATAATTCCTTGAGGCATGTAATGGTAATATAATAGTGTTAATTCTTTCCGCGCTTTTAGCTCTTAATTATCATTCGCGGATGGCTGTAAAGAGGAGGTTTTCCTGCGGTCGATAATAATCTTTTTATGTATTGTTAGCCCCATTTCTGCAGGAGCATGGGGCTATGTGTGGGTACGTACGGTTAAAGTTGAAAATCGCATTTCCCCCTGTTATTTTTTTTTATTAATTTATTTTTATTTATTTATTTATTTATTTGTTTTGGTGATTCTCCAAAAATTGGCGTAACGTTGGCAAAAAACTAAGATTTTATAAAACGTATCTCCTCCTAGGTTCTAACGAAAAGTCTTTTTACATAAGTTAGGCGGCATTTGTTTCCACCTGGCAATTATTTGGCGATTCGCTGAATATTGGCGGATATATTTGCGAAAACCCTTTTTTCATAAAATCTTAACTGACACCAGGGTAATTATTATGTCTCCCCGACCAAGGGGAGACATATAGTGTTTGTACGTTCTGTGTGTGTGTATGTGTGTACGTGTGTGTGTGTGTCTGTGTGTGTGTGTGTGTGTGTCAGTCTGTTGTGAACAAAGTGTTGTGTGCAAGATATCTCGAGAACGAAACGTCGGATCAACTTCAAACTTCATCGAATTATTCCTTGGTAAGGTCGGGCGGTTCTATCAACTTTTGACGCATGTCACGTGATTAGGGCAAGCGTATGACGTCATTACGTAAAAATCTTGTGTGCAAAATTTCTCAGCCGCTGAACATCGAAGAAAGTTGAAACTTGGTGGGATTGTTGCTTGGTTGGTCCGAAAGACGCTGTAGATTTTTTCGCGAGTAGAACGGACGAATGCGGCGTATGACGTCATCACGTAAAATATGTATATATTTTGAACAAGATCTTGTGTGCAAAATATCTCGATAACGGAAAGTTCTATCGACTTCAAATTTTATACCAGTATTCCTTGGGTCAGTCGGCGGATTCTATCAATTTTTGGCGCATGTCAGTTGATTAAGGGAGGCGTATGACGTCATTACGTAAAAATCTTGTGTGCGAAATTTATCAGCCGCTGAACATCGGAGAAAGTTGAAACTTGGTGGGATTGTTACTTGGTTGGTCCGAAAGACACCATGTATTTTTTTCGCGAGTAGAAGGAACGATTGCGGCGTATGACGTCATCACGTAAAATATGTATATATTATTAACAAGGTCGTGTGTGCAAAATATCTCGATAACGGAAAGTCCTATCGACTTCAAATTTTATATGAATATTCCTTGGGTCAGCCGGACTGTTCTATCAATTTTTGGCGTGTCACGTGATTAGGGCAGGTGTATGACGTCATTGGGTAAAAATCTTGTGTGCGAAATTTCTCAGCTGCTGGACGCCGGAGAAAGCTGAAACTTTGGATTATTGCTTGGTAGGTCTGAAAGAAACTCTAAATATTTTTCACAAGTAGAACGAACGAAAGCGGCGTATGACGTCATCGCGTAAAATGTGTATATTTTGAACCAGATCTTTTATGCATAATATCTCGATAACGGAAAGTCATATCGACTTAAAATTTTATATGGATATTCCTTGGTTCAGTCAGGCGACTGTTTCAACTTTTGACAGGTAGAAAGTTATCTGTTCTTAAGCAAAATATCTCGACATCGGAAAGTCGGATCGACTTTAAATTTGGTGTAGTTATTCATCGGATAGGTCACACGGTTTTATTAAACATTATTGAACTCGTATAGAAAATCAAGAAAGGTGCATAACGTCAACAGCCCCCCCCCCCCCCCCCCCCACCCCATCCTCCCCATTTTGGCTGCTTTGTTATCTGTGCATGGGTGTTAACTGCGCTGGGGATTTCGGAAGATTTTCCCGAACATTCTCTAGTGTTCCTACATTCTTTAGAAAGCTTCAAAACAGTAACAGCATTATTGTCGGTCCATTGCTATTTGTTATTGCCTGAAATTAAGCTTTTTGTGCATTTCTCATCCGTTGTTGTTACGTAACATGCCACTCAGTCAGGGGTCAGTGTCAGTTGCTGTGCATGATGGAGTCGTTATCTACGAGGTCATGGAATGCTATTGTCGTATTATAGCTCTAAGCAGCTCTAGCTATTGATTTTTTTTTTCGCCGCATACTTGATTAGGTTGCCAGGATGTGCTATATATAGGAGCCATGCTGTATCGATTAGCACTGTATGCAGAAGCATTTTTCGCTATTAAATTGGGTCGTCTGATATCTTGTGTTATGAGGAGCAGCTCACCATTTTGCCTACGAAATGCCTCCCCCTTCTCCCACCGAGGTGCGTCATCTCTGATGCGCAGTTATGAAGAATGCCTTCCTAGTGCTATTTGGCCGATGGGAATGTGCGAAGGCAAGGTAGTCTATCATGGCTATAACTACACTTAGGGTACAGACTGTTACCGTTGCCTTGGGTAAAAGGGTTAGAGTTGTGTTTATAGTCGGACCTACAGTAAATAGCTGGGGGGCGGGGGGGGGGGGGGGGGTGGAGGATGATGGTTAGCAAAAAAAAAATCCCGACCACCTTCAAGACCCGGATAAAAAGATGTAAGGTAAGAACCGTTTGTCGTGACCCCTTCCACATTCAGGTAAAAAGACGTATGGTAAAACCTGCCTGTCTTGACCACCTTCCAGACCCGGATAAAAATGTAACGTACAGTAAAACTGCTATAGTAACCAACTTCAGATCTGGATAAGAGGGGCCTACAGTAAAACCCGTTTTAGCGACCACCTTTCAGACTCCGATGAAAAAAGATGCTCATTTATATCTGTTTTAGTGACCACCATTTGTTTGGTTTATTTTAAGATTTTTACAATGAATGAAGGTTATGTTTGCAGAAATGAATATTTTATTTCAGTTTGGGGGGGGGGGGGGGGGGGGTCATGGGTTTCGTCGGGGAGACATTTGTTTTTGTTCACAAAAACAAGGAACTTAAGTAGGTATCGATTGAAAGTGTGTAATATAAGCCTGCACTCTTATGTTTTGTGTGCACTGGCCGCTCTAGTTGCTTACTGTTCTGAAACAGGAATCACTACCTTCCTGGCTGTTACGTTTTTGGCAATTCACCAAAAATTGGCATTAATATTGGCGAAAAAAGACAGTTTTCAGTTAAATCTTAACTAACGCCAGGGAAATAATTTCACTGTCTTGAAATGTTGGTTAAAGGTAGCAGACCTTATTACCTGTCTGGCTTTTACTTTCGTTTGATGATAAAGTTTTGATCGAGTGTATTGGGGGCGTATAAATGCCCCCACCTCTTGTCCTTTTGGCTATTACTTACTGTCTTGAAATTTTGGTTAAAGGCCATACTTCAATGTCATGAATCCTGACATCAGTATTGGTGAGCTGGAGCATTGTCCATGGACAGTCTTGTTTTTATTTTTTATAGCTACACAGTAGGATGTTAATTTGATGAGCATGATATTGATATGCGGCATCTTTTCATTTTAATTTGATGGGCGTGTTAATTACAGCTGCAGCTGACAATCCGGCTGCAATGTATGCCCCCGTGAATTGGGAAGGGAAGAAGAAGAAACCTGCCCAGGAGACCAGCAACAGAGGTGAGGACACAACTTTTTTCACATTGTTTCATATATGCTCAGCAATATCCTCCCCCTTACCCGCACTCCCCCCCCCCCCCCCCCCCCCCGTCATCCTACCACCCGAATGTCTGCTAATGTTTTGATAAAGAGTATTTATTTGGTAATATTGAGATGTGGTTTGATTTCGTTCTGCATAAAACAGTCTGTGGGAGTTGCACAGGATATCATCAGAGAGGGCTTCACTTGAAACAGATTTGGGGCTGATATTGAAATCTAAATAGCGAGACAAGAGTGTATTACATTGTTTTTGGTAAAGCCTGTGTCATATACACACTAACTGTTGGCACTAACTGAAAACAGGCACAGTACACACTGCGGTGATATTGAACTTCCTTGTTTTAGGATTATATCGACTTGTTTTTTTTTTTCGGAAACCCATTTGGCTGTTTTGTTACATGTTTATGTCTTCCGTGTGCTGTGAAAATGGCATTAAATATAAGAGAATAATAAGTGGGTTTAAGGTTCAGTTCCCCCCCCCCCCCCCCCCCCATCTTTGTCAAATAATTTTGTTTGTTGGCATGGGGATTTGCCTAGGTAGTGTTTGAACAATGCACGAGGAAAGAACTTCACTTATACTTCATTTGAAGGGCTTTTGAAATCGCTTCTCAATGTCCATAGTTTCTGCCAGTGTCTGGTATTTATTTACTTTTCGGTGATCAACGCAATTCTTTGCTCATTCACTTTTGAAGAGCCCATGTATTTCCAGACGAAGCCTTCGAACATATAGAGTTGTCGGGGCTGTTGTTGTTAAGTGTGAGACAGACATGAGAGACGGTCTCAGCCTCAGATTTAGCTTATACAGCTGTATATGTAAATGGTTAATTCGCCAACTGATGCAAAATAGATCACAAACGAAACGAAAAACTCGCGTTTCAGTTTTGCCTAGGTTAATAGTCAGCATTTAGAGTTCAAATTCTGGTTCACTATACCCCTCCTCTCCGCCTCACACAGGCCTTTTTACAGGCATAGCAACACTCTTACTTGCCGATACACTAACACTAGCGACCAAAAGCCTTGAATTCTCGGTTTTTTTGTGTGTGTTTTGTTTTAGTTTGCCGGGTGGGTGGGTGGGGGGTTGGGGGTGGAGACGTGCAACGGATGATACAGAAAGCAGAAAGAACACTCAATTCCTTTCACGCTGCCGTATGGACAGTATTTTTTTTATTGTTTTTTTTTTCTTTTTGTAGATTTGACTCCCCCAGCCCAGGCGGACAACATCCAGGATATGTATGCCAAAGTCCAGAAGAGACAGCAAACAAATGGTACGTTCAGCCCGGTCTCTGTCAGCCCCATGTGCTGAAAACAGTAAATCTAAATATAAAAGATTCCGAGTTGTCCTTTTTAAGTTATTGTTGGTTTATTAATGGCTTATCGTCCAGACTTACTGTTCGCAAAATTGATTTCGTCAGATCTTTCGCACATGAAATGTAGAACGCAAAGAAGTGTCTGGAATTATTTTCAAACGGTGTTTGTGTTTATGTAACTAAAGGGGCACCAGCACCAAGCCAAACACCGAACCAGCCACAGAACACGACACCCAAACCGACACCAAAGCAACGCGAGAAGAGGCCCCACGGCCCCCCTCCCACCCAACCCTCGAATGTTGCTTCCCCTCCTAACCAGCCCCCGAGACCCGCTCCGCCAAGGCCAGGCACCAAGCCCAAACCAGGTACAGACTCAAGTCTTTTTTTTTTTTTTTTTGGTTTTATTTTAATAAGAAGCTGCAGTTGAAAGTTACTTTTGCTTGTGTGCTTGTGTGTATGTGTGGAGGAGGGTGGGGGGTGGGGGGGGCAGGGGAGAGGTTTATGTTCAGAGAGACCTTCATTGGCATCGCATTGGTCTGTATTTGTTTGGCATTTTTTACATACTGTTTAGAATGCAGCGTGATTTTCCAGAAGTAATTGAACAACCCAGATTTCACATTTTTGCTTGAGGATCCAGGGGATTAGGAGAATAAAGAGTGTATATTTTTGGGAGGTGGGGAGGGGAGAGGGGAATACCATCAGCTGTAAAATGCCCTATCTACACCCTTCTAAAAAAAAACCCCAAACTTTCACCATGGAGGGACGGGGCCTAGTCAGAAAAAAACTGTACGTTTTAAGAGGAAGATCGAGACGCTTGGGAATGCTGGGATTGGGGTCTTGACATGAACGCTTTGCTACAGGTTTTGGCCTGTAACTTACTGGCAGTTCCCCGTGGCCTTGTAATAAGGTGCCGTTACAATCTGTTCTTACAACAAGCAAACGAACGTACCCCACGCTAATCCAACCATCACCCCTCCCCTCCCCCCCCCCCCCCACAATATTTTCATACAGATCGGTGAGCAAGGAAAGTGCAGCTACTTCGTGTGAAAACGTGATATTTGAAGGCACATAATGTCCTCATTCATGTTTGAAATAGACATGGTGTTACTGAAGCAACAGTGGAGGATAGTGAAAGCGGATGTGTCTGTCTCAAGCAGACACTGTTTGTTTGTGAGTCATGTTGAAAAAAAAAACAGAGCAAACCAATCCCCCTTTTTTTGCGTGGTTTACAAAAGGCAGAGATATTAAGTCCGTAAGTGAAAGTAGGTAGTCTCGGTCTTTTTTTTTTTTTTTTTTTTTTTTTTTTTTGAAAGTTAGTTTTGCATGTGTGTGCGGATGTGTGAGTGTCATTTTCCAGAAGTAAATTAACAACCCAGATTGCACATTTTTGCTGAGGATCTAGGGCATAAAGGGAATAAAGAATGGAGACTTCTGGGGACGGGGGTGGGGGGGGGGGGGGGAGGAAGGGGAAGACTATCAGCCGTAAAAGCGCCCTATCTAAACCCTTCCGAAAAAAATCCAAACTTTCGCCTTGGAAGAGAAGATCTTCGCTGGAAAAATCTGTACACATCAAGGCGAAGAAAGGGACGCTTGGAATGCTGGCAGCAGGGCCTTGACATGAACTTGTAACTTACTGGGAGTTCCAGTTCCCCGTTGCCTTGTAATAAGCTGCCATTACAGTGTGGTGTTAGAGCAAGAAACCAAACATACATCTGATCACCAGTTCACCCCATCTCCCTCACCCCCCCCCCCCCCCCCCGTCCCAAATTTTCAAATAGAAAGCCAAACAAAGGAAGTATAGATCACGTTAGCTTGATATTTGAAGGCACATAATGTTCCCATTCAGGCATGATATCTTATTACTAGCAATGGAGGAGAATGAAAGCGGAAGTTTTTGTCTCAAGCTGACACTTTTTGTTTCTCAGTCATAAAAAAAACAACAACAAAGAAACCATTTTTTGTGGCGTGTGTCATGCGGTTTACAAAAGGCAGAGATTATTATGCATTCAAAAATATCAAAGTGAAATTCGTTTTCCTCCTTGATTCGGCGCTTGTACAGTAATGACTAAACTGGGAGATTCACTTCCTTGGAAAGTATCTGTTACAGTAAGCACTACTTCTAGCTTCGACGAAGGCGTGAATGGAAATTTCGGTACCACTTCTTCTTCGGCTTTCGTCTACTCAGTCTCCTTAATGAGAGCCCGCCCGCCTGCCCGCGCCCCCCCCTCCCCTCCCCGCTCCAAGCGACTTAAGCTCAAAACTTGAAACTTATCTGACGAAATACTGCTCTACCCAAAAAATGAAACGGCGCCGCTTAATTTTACTGGAATTTTGGTGGAATGAATTACCTTCTTATCTTTGAAAGAAAAAATCGTCTGCAGGGTACAGCAAAAAAAAAAAATACTGCGCATTTTTATCTTCCTGACCTAAGATTTTTTTCCAAACAAAGTAATTGGATCACAGCCTTTTATATGTCCCTATAGAGCATATACCGTAGAGTTTTGAGACAAGTTACAAGGAGGAATATTTTGGTGCAAATCAGTCATCCAGCTCTTCAGCATTTATTGCGCAGTTTTACATGTACATATTTTCACTTCCGCGTAAGTGTCAAACAGTTTCCCGCATGTTTCCTATGTTAGGCAGTTTTTGTTGGCAGTTACGTTTCAGTGAACATTTCATAAAGTGCGATTTTTTTCTAACTATTTGTCCAGCCTTTGTACTGTCGGAGAGACCCACTTTGAGTAAGTGCAAACATCCATTGGCTTGCATTGATCCGTCACGCAGCAACATATCTCTGAGAACCTTCCTCGTGTGTACATTCGTGGTCCTTTATGTGCGCGTTTTTTTTTTTTTTTTGTGTGTGTGTCCTTCGTATGTGTGTATTTATGTGTCCTTTGTGCGCGCATTGGCACGCACTTTGATTGGGTCGCTAAGTCGTAAAATCGTATGAAAATATGTAGCTACGGCAGTGTGCAGTGTTAATTATGTGGCTCATGAGGAGTGGCGGTTAGTTCAGTGGCTTAAAGTATGGCAAATACCAGTTTCCGTGATTCAATTCCAGTCGGGGTGTTAAGCAGAAGACTGACTTCCGCAGCGGTTGCCTCATTTAGGCACGAGCCAATGGGTTAGATCTCCTCTCACTGAATTCAAAATTCATTGAGTCATCTAGCCATCCTGTAAGGAATTTGTGTGACCCATTCACCTCACGAGTTGTTTCCTTCGTGTTGTGTTTACGCGATGATGTGCTGTACTTACACAGGAAGTAAGGGCGAGTATTCCAACGTGTTGGCGAATCCGGCGGGCGGGCAGGAGCTCGGAGACAACCCGTACAGCAATACCCAGGAGATCCAGGCAGAACAGGAACAGCTCATGCCGCAAGCTTACGAGGATCAGAATCCCTACGCCAATGTCGGCTACGGCGGGGAGCCGGAAGCGGTAAAGCCATATCTAGCCCCCGCAACCCCCCCCCCCCCCGCCCCCGCCCTACTTAACCCCACTCCCCCCCCCCCCCGCCCTGCGTGAACCGCACTCTTCCCCCCCTCCCGCTCTGTCCCTCCTCACCAACTATGCGCCTAACGCTGTTGCGATTGTTTTGTGGGGCCACGAAATTAAATAATTCTTAACCTTTCGGCAATATAAAATAAGCTTTCAGTCGATTCAGCGGTTTTGGATGCCGATCTATAGATAATAGTGAGTTGTCTTATAATAATTAGTTGATATCGCTTCATCTAATGTATCGTAGTATCCGATGTGGGTTAAAGTGGGGTTAAGTTCATATATCATCACTGTAACTTGTCTGTGCCTGCAGAAGGAAGCAGCAAGCGCCGATAACCCGGGTCTGGTGTACGCCGATCTGTCGTTCGCGGAGAAGAAGTCTGGCGGTGGCGCGACCGCCAAGCCTCCGATCATACACGGCCAGGGCGAGGGGGTCGAGTATGCCACGGTGGATTTCAGCAAGCAGGCCGAGCCGCCGCAGGACAGCGAGTCGGAGGACGAGGAGGATGTCAGGCGCAGGCAGCAGCAGCAGCAGCAGAAGTAGAAGCAGCTGTAAGCAGCGGCTGACACTGCCAAGCCCCACTGTGGCATACACCGACTTGTTTTTTTTTATGAGAACAAACTTAACTACGCTAAAAAGTACATTCAATTTTTTTTATGTCATAACTTTAATTAGAATGATTGGGCAGATGTGCGGATTTCTTCTATAAATGCGTAGGTGTTAGAAATTTTTATTCAACTTCCCCTCTGACATAATAGAATGGAGACGTGAAATCCATTGTTGCATTTAGAATGGCATGGTACATCCCATTCCGGGTAATTGCAATTCAGAAATCCTCACAAATGAGCTGTGATACGTCATTGCAGCCAATCCCATGCCGTCTCACACTTCTCGGGCTCGATTCAGTTGTTTTCTTGGCACAGGCTGGGTCTCCCCCCCCCCCCCCCCGCAAAAAAAAGCTGCAAAAGAAGCTGCCCGTAAGATCCAGTTTTGAAATAGTGACGTGAGAAGCGTGACTTCTCGCGTTGTTTGCACATGATCACGTCATGTCTTTTTTGTAGCCTAGCTTTCAGTTGACAAATTGCACTTGATATCTTTGATTTGGGAGAAAACGGTCAGATTGTCTGTCAACTGTCTCGAGCCCTCCCTGGTTGATAGGCTAACAGGATCACTTCAAAATGACATGCAAGCGAGGTGGGGTCAAATGTAGGAAGTTTTTGTCGGATTCCTGTTTTTAATTGCCCTGGCAATTGGCATTATTAAAAATATATACCATTCCGTGCTGTTGTCAGAGCTGTATTTATCTAGCTGCTTGTGAAATTACAGATTAAAAGGCAGTAGAAGTTTACGTTCGTTTCTTTGTAAGAGGGATAGAGTGCTCTGCACAAAATTCCAAAGGAAATAATGGGTATCCACGAAAGTATTTTAACTACGAACTTTTTTTACCGTTTCAAAAGAAGCCTTTTTAAATTTGTTGTGTATACATTTACATGAGTGCACTGTACAAGTAAACAATGCCATGTTAACAAACACAAACACAGTGGTAGGGGTGTGGCCACATTTTACACATTGTAGGAGTTGATTCACTAATTTTCATTTCTCTGCTGCGAAATTCAAGATCTGTTTGGAAGGAGCAAGTATTAAGCTTGTTTAGTGTACTTGCTTAGATGTTCGAGCGTTACCGCGGCTCTAAAACAAGCGGTGTTCGTCTTCCAGTGAATTTTGATTTTGGGTGGGCGGGATGATCCTGTTTTGGACTGGATATAATCAGATGAATATAGGTCCCTATTGATCAACATAGCGTCGCTGATTATGTGATTCGGGCAAATTTTTCTTCAATTGTGTTTCCATGAATTTCCAAAGGTTTGTTTACAGTAATTGCTCATGCACTTTTGGTATGTAATCAGTATAGAAAATATTTTTTTAGCTTGGAAGCAAAATTCGGGTTTGCCCTGAATAACGTGCTGCTGATAACCATCAGTGATGGCATTGTCTCAATTTGCGATTACAGTGTATTTATCCAAGAGCATAGAATTTGTTTTCATCGCGTTGTATTGTATATATTTCTTGTTTAAGATTTGCGCTTTTTTAAGAAGTCTGGCTTCATATTTTGATGTAACTTTTGGAAAATATTAATACTTTTGTATGAGTAGTATAATATATATTTTTGATACTATTTTGTATACAGTGTATATCCAAGAAGACTATGATACACAAAATTATGGAAAGGTACTTATTGTATGTAGATATCTTCATGTAGTCATAAAATCATATATATTTTGAGTGACAGCGTGCCCAGAATTCATTTGAAATATCCCAACCCCTCCCCTCCCCCCCCACCAAAAAAAAAACCTGAAAAAAAAAAAAAAGAATTCAGTTGTCGTTTTTTCCCTTACATGTATTCTGGGTACGCGTCATGTATACCTGACAAAGTATTGTTAAAGTACTTATTCATACGTACTTGACTTGAGTATAGATTAATTTTTCAAGCAAAGTAGAAAAAATACTCACTTTGTGATGATCTGGCATGTTTAAAATGACTGACTTTAAAATGAATGTGATAGCAACGTGTGTCAGTGTGATACCAGCATGTGTCAGTGTGATACCAGCGTGTATCACTATGATACCAGCATGTATCAGTGTGATACTAGCGTGTATCACTGTGATATCAGCATGTATCAGTGTGATACCATCGTGTATCAGTGTGCTACCAGCGTGAATCACTCTACTACCAGTGTGTATCACTCTGCTACCAGCGTGTATCACTGTGCTACCAGCGTGTATCACTGTGCTACCAGCGTGTATCAGTGTTATACCAACGTGTACCAGTGTGATACCAGCGTGTATCAGTGTGATACCAACGTGTATCAGTGTGATACCAGCGTGTATCAGTGTGATACCAGCGTGTATCAGTGTGATACCGATCTACTTGGAGTACTGACGTTCTTCATATTCACGTGTTTATGTCACCGTTATTTTTAAAGGATGTGTATTTGCTGCAAGTCTTAATGACAACTTCAACTTGGCAAGCTCGTTAACAACAAGAACAGTCCACAACAAGCAGCTAAGCGCGCAATACACGTGCTCAATTCACGCGTGAATCTGGGGTGCGGGATTTTTGGGGAGAGTGTTTTTCTTTTTTTTTGGGGGGGGGGGCGGCAGGGTTACAGTCTATTTTGGAGGATACGGTTGCTATGTTGCTATAAACACCAAGCAAACGTAATATTCTGTCCGGTCAGGAATAGGTATGTCTGTGGGCATTGTGTGAGATCATATGTCGGTATCAGGCGGACCTCTGTGAACGCGCTGTTGAATTGTGCCGGGCGGACGTGTGAGGACGGCTGTCGAGTTGTAGGTGAGTGCCAGGCGGACGTGTGAGGGCGCGCTGTCTAGTTGTAGGTGAGTGCCAGGCGGAATGTGTGAGGACGGCTGTCTGGTTGTAGGTGGGTGCCAGGCGGACGTGTGAGGGCGCGTTGTCTAGTTGTAGGTGGGTGCCAGGCGGACGTGTGAGGACACGCTGTATAGTTGTAGGTGAGTGCCGGGCGGACGTGTGAGGACGCGCAGTCTAGTTGTAGGTGAGTGCCAGGCGGACGTGTGAGGACGCGCTGTCTAGTTGTAGGTGAGTGCCAGGCGGACTGTGCGAGGACGCGCTGTATAGTTGTAGGTGAGTGCCAGGCGGACGTGTGAGGGCGCGCTGTGGAGTTGTAGATGGGTGCCAGGCGGACGTGTGAGGACGCGCTGTCTAGTTGTAGGTGAGTGCCAGGCGGACTGTGCGAGGACGCGCTGTATAGTTGTAGGTGAGTGCCAGGCGGACTGTGTGAGGACGCGCTGTATAGTTGTAGGTGGGTGCCAGGCGGACGTGTGAGGACGTATTGTTCCATCATTCCCGAATCTCCGAGTCAGGTCATCAAGCGCCAGTTGAAATGTGTCATAAACTCATTTTGAAATGGATTTAATCATCATTGGTTATTTGTCATGCTTTTTCTTGTCTCAGTTTCTATTTCTAAGTATTTGCTCCTTGTAGTGTAATGTACTGTAGTTATGAGTACTTTTATACTTATAGTATAGGCTGCTCAACACACTGCGCCACTCCACGCCAACTCTGCTTATACCGGTGATGTTTTATTTCGAGAACGGTACTGTTCTTGTGCTGCGGTGGACTTTCTTTAACTTTACAGCAAATGCGGTTGTATTCTCAAAAAAAAAAATCCCTGTGCGCGTTAACTCCCAGCGGTAACAACCTGTGAGAGTAACTGGCTGTGATATTGCACGTCAAGCGCTTACCGTAGACGCTGTCTGTCACGTCATATTTTATGCCAAGTGTTCCGTGATTAAGGATTGTGATTCCACCATATTGAACATCCAACGGTTTAGTAAAAGTTTATATTCCTCAAATTTCAGGATGTCCCAAGCTGTGACTGACGAACTCGAATTATAATAACTGTACATTTTTTTTTTTTTTTTTTTTGGGGGGGGGGGGGAGTGAGGTTAAAGAGGTAGCAAGTTGTAGCGGGAGGGCGTGCACTCGTACCAGTTGTTTACCAAACTTGCCTATAACTTCTGAAAACCTTACGAAAGAACCTCTCGTTTTCTCGAAAATACAAAGCACTAAGTCAAAATCCCCCCCCCCCCCCTCTCACCTTTTAACGAAATTCGGATCTGATCGCAGGCCGTGCCTTGCCCCCAAATCACCTCCTTTCCACTTCATTCCTTTTTTTGTGGACAGACATTTGCGGGAAACTTGCCCCCTTTTCCCTGTGTGAGATTTTCCGGTGCAAAAATAAAAAGACACAAATTGAACTATAAAAACTTTCTGTGCATTTTGCAAACATGTAAATAACATTAAAGAAAAAAGTGTGATTGTTGTTAAGGCATTGAGAATTTATAAACCGATTATGGTTGTGTCCAGGCAGTTACGGTACGGCAGACTTTTTTTTCCGTTTTCACATATGTGTTTGAGGGCAAATTTAAGCAAACCAACTGTACTAGTTCAAACATTCTTCAGCAGTGTATTGATTGAGGTTTTCGCTGGGGCCCATAGATGTCGCCACGAGCCGGTGTTGATAAATGTTTTCAATGCTGGGTTGTTCCTTTAACGATTTTTAATGGCGAAAACTTGCTGTTTCAACGAGAATTGTTTGGAATATTTTACACATTTTGATACTTTTATACATACATATAAATGATATCAAAAACATAAGCGTGTTACTTGTGATCTTGGCTGGCGATTAGATATTTTATGAGTAAGTATTATTTTTTGAGTGATATGTATACTTCTGTTAAATTTTGAGCTTTGCATTTATACTGGTCTTCCATGCCAGGGTTCAAGCGCAAAATGCTAGCATAACTAGACAGGTTGTGCGATAAGTCGCGTCTCAACTGGTACTGAATAAAAGATACTGGAATTGCGCTTAAGTGGAAACACGAATAATGTTATACCATTTAAACGCGAGGCTTAACAAAACGTATCTGCACAGAAATTCCCCTATCGGAAGGTATCAAAATCAAAGTGCGATATTTCAGCCCTTCTGCAATTTTTTCATAGACTTCCAATACATTATAGATAAATAAAAAAATAAACGTTGCAAAAAAAAAGTCATCGCTAAATTGCGAAGATTTCTCTGTATCGCGTGATACCGTCTACGGTGCTCAGTTTCGCTATCACAAACATTTATTGAATTATGCGTGATTGCAATAAAATTGTTGGAAACGAGCCCAGTTTAAAATAATAAGCGTTCCGTGACTGGATCCTGCTCCTTTTTTCTGCGTTGCCGTTGAAATGGTTTCAATTCAGTATTTATCGTCTCCAATTCCAGCAATTCACTTTTTTCCCTCAGAAATCAAACCAGTTGTATTCTGTTTGATAAGGCAAAGTTATTTTGAACAAACTTAACTGTGTTTCAATAAAATGCGGTTTGTGTTTTCACGTTGGTATCAATAATCTGGTAAAAGAATTTAAGAGATAACATCAGCCATGTGTTGAATGAGATTTTGCAGTTATAATTCCACTATACACACCGGTTTGTATTGTATATTCTGTATGTTTCTGCTTCATTGTTGCTACGTATAGTGTTGACTCTGCCGCCTTTTATTCGCAGTGTTATGTTTATAATTGGAACACATCTTTTTACTGCTTAATAAACGTTACACTTTCACTTTCTCGGGTCTTCTTTAGCCTTCATCTGAGACTGTAGGCTTGGGTGTTGTCCGTCCGTTCGTCACACCTTGAAAATCCAAGTCAAAGTTAAGATCACGTTAAAGTTAAGTTGACCCGAATATAGGTAATCTGCCCCCGGTAATCTGCCCTACCGTTAATCTGCAGTACTAGGTAATCTGCTCCCCCCTTCCCACCCCTGCTCATGCCTTGATTATGCGTATGTGTGCTTTTCTTTTTTAGTTTTTAAACCCCAACCGGGCGAGCCCGGGGGGGGGGGGGTTGTCTGTAGGATTGCCCTCTGTCTGTCCGTCCGTGTGTCACACTTTGGATGCTGTTTTGTTTCCACGCAAGTTCCCCGAAACTTTACCCTAGGCATATGCAACCTCGCGCAGTGAAAATATATATATTGAAGCTGTGCAACGTCATGTTATTTTTCAAATTGAAATTTCAACAGTAAGTGAATAACAGTATCATTTATCATCTTGACACTTGAAAGCGATTCATGTGTAATCGGAATCAACTTGGCACTTTATTTCAGCAGGTGGCGTTCGTCATTAACCGCTATTATAGCGTGTTCAGTCCTCTATTATGGGTGGATTAGAGGCCTACATGGCTTCTTCGTTTACTTATATTCATTAATTCATCCATGTATAATATATAATATGATGATCTAAAAATGACAAAAACAGTAAAACACACACATACACACACACACACACACATATATATATATATATATATATATATATATATATATATATATATATATATATATATATATATATATATATATATGTTACAGGGAGTCTGTGAAATTAGGATTTCATGAAATCCCTAGTGGATTCGTGTAATAACTTGCTCAATCAATTTTGATGTTTTTATTGAGAATTTTCATGTTTACAATGTAGTATTTTACCGAAATTAATAGTAGATTTTGAAATAATATACTCAAAGCACTTGACTGCCAAACTATCATCCATGAGATACTTCAGTACCTGAATTGGTGATAGTTTTTATCCTCTGTAACTTGTGTCACATTTCGCGCCAAATTCTGTTATTTTGGATGGTAATGTTATAAATTCTAATTCCTTCCGATGTGAAAAGAGATGCACAGTTTTGAAGAACCACTAAACAGCCTTCCTGAATGGATAAGTTTTCAAAATAGTTTTATAATCAATCTGAGCTTATTCATTACACGATTTCCCTAGGGATTTTATGAAATCCCTAATTACACAGATTTCCAGTAACATATATATATATATATATATATATATATATATATATATATATATATATATATATATATATATATATATATATATATATATATATAAAGTAATGTCTGAGGAGGAGGGGCAGATTACCTAGTATTGCAAATTTGAAGGTGGGGAGGGGGGAGGCAGAGTACCGAGTGGAGGGGTGGGGGCAGTTAACTGTTTACCAGTTGCCCTTATATAACACTTTGTCTTGGCTGAGTCCGAAAATGAGATCAAAATCGCTCTAAGTATCTTTTACCAAACCTTACAGGAAGAAAGTATATGTAGTGTTGATGTGCAACGGGAGTTTCAGTTTGTCAAATGTCCGTCTGTCTGTCCGTCCGTCACACTTCAAACTTTTTTGTCCGGGCGATTTCTCAAACACTATTCATTGGATCTTCACCAAACCTTACAGGAAGAAAGTATATATAGTGTTGATTTGCACTGGGTGGTTCAATCTGTCAAATGTGCGTACGACTGTCCGTCCGTCGTATTTTAACCTTTTTTACTGTCTGGGCGATCCCAAAAACTATATATCGGAAATTCACCAAACCTGACAGGAAGAAAGTATATATAGTACAGATGTGCGGCAGGGGGGGGGGGGGGTTCAATTTGTCACTTGTCCGTCCGTCTGTCCGTCGTACTTCAAACTTTTTGTTGTCTGGGCGATGTCTCAAAACTATTTATTGGATCTTCAAATCTTACAGGAATAAACTATGTATAGTGTAGATCCGCGGGGAGGCGGAATTTTAAAACCTTGTTATTGTGATGTTCAAAATTATAATACTGGGAGAGCGATGTCTGTACATAAAGCGGTTTTGTGCTTGCTAAACAGACTATAGATTATAATCGGACGGAATTAATACAAACACCTGGTGTTTTGGCGGGTCGTTGAAACTTGTGTCTGGATGTTCTTATAAGGTTAACTCTCTAGCAGGCTATCACTCATTCGGCGAACTGACTTAAAAAGTGAACTTTTAAGTATTTCTTCCTAACAGTAGTATATCATAGTCGCTTTCCAATTTGATGCACGTCTTTCGTAAGTAGTTATCGGGTAAGCTCCTAATCCCCTCCCTCCTGTTTTTTTTTTTTTTTTTTTTGGGGGGGGGGGGGGAGATTAAGCAAAAATTAACCGAATAGCGAATATGACAATTGTCTCTCAGGATATTTAGAACGCCAAGAGCCCTTTGGTCGGTATTTAAATGTGTCTTTCCTCGACTTCATCCTTGTTTATTGTGTAATGGTGTAGTGGAGCACTGTTTCTCCCATTTTTACTTTAAAAACGCACGGTACGAATCTAACGACTAATTGTCAGTACTGTACTCGCAAAAGTTAACTGTACAGTTAACTGTAGACCGCACAAGGGAATTCAGCTGATGTAGTTTAATCGCGCAAATAATTTTTATATGAAAATGTTTTGATATAAAAAGTTAGCCGAATTTGTTAACTGTACAGTTAACTTTTGTGAATACAGCCAGTGCGGTTAAAAAAACTGCTTACCACTGAAAACAGTGTCGCTGTTTTTCAAATTGCAGTCTTATTTAAAGTACACTTTAAACCCCAGGACAATTTCTCTAAGGGTAATCCCATATGTTTTCGCCTTGATTTCCCTGGTGATGGTTGAGGTTTGCACAAGTACAAACTGTTTGCTATCCACTCAAAGAAGACGCTGGGTGTAAGGCTATTTCTGTGGTGTGAGTTAAGATTTCACGATTTGTTTGGTTTTTCGCCAATAACTCGACCAACTTTTGGCCAATCACCGAAAAAATATGGGCAGGTACGCAGAAATACCTGCTACCTATGCTTAAAGTTTCAAGGAGATAGCTAAATAATTAATTTAGCAACGGACCCCAAAATAGTCCGATAAATACATACAAAGATAGGTTTCCCAGAAAAATGGGAAACAGACCGTGTGTATCTTTGGTAGACTCTGTATTCTACCAGATATATCTTCGAACAACGTATCGAAATTGTATCAACACACGTGAACTGTTGACATGTACTGTCGGACATACACAATTATTTCAAGGAGCAGAAACGACCATTTGCCTTTTGAAAAGAAGAAAACGTCACGCCTAAAACATTATTACTTAAGTGTTAATGTTTTGATATGTGTTATTTTGCGGGGTTTGCAATTCGGACCAATGCGCATGTTTATTTAACTTGCCGTTATGCTCTGTTCGCATTTCAAACCAGTGCGCATGTTTATTTAATATGCATTGCTGTGCATGTTTACTTACGTTGATACGCGGCTCGCATTTTAGAGCAGTGCGCATGTTTATTCAACTTCCGTTGATGGACCGTTTTATTTTGGACCAATGCACATGTTTATTTAACTTGCGTTGATGCGCGGCTGGCAATTCAGACCAGTGTGCATGTTTATTCAACTTCCGTTGATTAGCTGTTCGCATTTAGAACCAGTGCATATGTTTGTTTAGGTTGTGTTGATGTGCGTTTGACTTTTCGGACTAGTGTGCATGTTTATTTAATTTGCGTTGATGCGCTATTCTTATTTTAGACCAGTGCGCATGTTTATTTAACTTGCGTCGATGTGCGTTTCGCATTTCAGACCAATGCGCATGTTTATTCAACTTCCGTTGATGAGCGGTTCGAATTCGGACCAGTGGGCATATTAATTTAGCTTGCGTTAATGCGCTGTTCACATTTCGGACCACTGCACGTATTTATTTAAATTGCGTTGATGTGCAGTTATTATTTCGGACCATTGTGCATGTCTATTTAACTTGTAAGTTTTGGCTGATCGCCAACAAAGTAATTTTCAAGATGGCCTAATTAGAGACGAATCGTACACAATTGGAAAAGCATTCATTCAAAATTGTACGAGAAAAAGCATTTTCTAAATTAAACGCTAATAAATTAAAAAATACCTCCTATTTAGCCAATTTTTGGCAAACAAAAAAACTATAAAAGCCGCCATTTGGCCTCTTTCTGGCGCATCATGCAAAAAGAATAAGAGGCCTACATACAGAAAAATTATACAAAATTGGAAATTTGGCCAATTTTTGGCGGATCGCCACACAAATATTTTTTCAAGAGAGGCGTATCTAGGGAACAAATGTTCAACATTGCAAAGGAATCAGACCAAAAGTATGGAAGAAGAACCATTTTGAAAATTAGACACCATAAAATTAAAAAAAATGCCCCCTATTTAGCCAATTTTTTTTTACGGATCGCCAAATACGTAATTTTTCAAGAGAGACCTTCCTATAGAACAACTGTGCAAAATCGGAAAGGAATCCGATCAAAAATGTGGGAGAAGAAGCATTTTGAAAATTAGAACCTAAAAATTAAAGTATCACCATTTAGCCAACTTTTTCCGGATCGCCAAAAAAGTAATGTTTATAGAGAGGCCTACCTAGAGAACAACTGTTTAAAATTGGAAAGGAATCCTATGAAAATTGTGGGAGAAGAAGCATTTTGAAAATTGGCAACCGAAAAATTTCATATGCCTCACATTTAGCCAAGTTTTTGCAGATCGCCAAAAAAAGTTAAAGAGAGGCCTACCTAGAGGAATGCGATCAAAACTGAAGGAGAAGAAGCATTTTAAGTAAAACTTTACACACGCACATACGTATATACAAACGACGGATGTCCTTCAATTGATAGTCGAATGGCCAAAAAAGTCATAGCCAGGTGAAGACTTATGTGCATTTTTTATTAAAACCACAGGAGGATGCACGTTTTAAAGAAAACTGCGTTTTGCCTAATTTTTGCCAAAAAGTAACACCCGGGTATGTAGCAAAGTGTGACACTATCACATATAATTACAAGGGAATGAAATTATTTTCATGGCGTTAATTGAGATTGTTCGGAAAACAATTGCTTTTTGCCAATATATCGGCCAAATTTTGGCGAATCATAAGAGAAAGGGACAGAGAAACAATAGCAAAGTAGGTTCAAATATCCGCTTCCCCTATTCTCAATTTTAAGATGGTAAGATCATGTAACTGGCGTTACTTAGGATTTCATTGAGAAATTGTTTTTTTTTTCGCCCGTATTTCCCCCGTTTTTCAAATTGTGAAAAACAGGTAGCAGGATAGCCAGGTAAATTACCAATGATGTATATCTTTGTCTAAAATTTGAAGGCAGTAAAGGTGTTTCTCAGATTTGAGTTAAGATTTTACTGATTTTTAAAGTTTTTATTTGATAATAGTTTTGGCCAGTCACGAAATCAAGTAATGTCCGCATGAGTAGTGATGATTGCTAACTATATTTAAAAGACAATGAACCTACGTTTGTCCGTCAAGATTTCATTGATTTTTTGGGGGGTAGGGGTTGCTAAAATTTTCGCCAATATTTTGCGAATGGCTAACACAAGTAACATCCAAGTGAACACTTATGCGCCCTACCTTCCACCAAAATCTTAGAACGTGTCCATGAAAACCTTAGGAAATACTTTTTCGAGAAAGTTGTTTCTGACAAATATTTCCCTCAATTGGTGCCAAAAAAAGACAAAATAAAAAGAAAAAATGACCAGTTAGATTATATCTTCCACTACTGTTGCTTAAAATTACAAGGTAATTAGGAGCTATTTGCCTTAAAATTTTGCAATTTTTTTGTTTTTTCGCCAAAATTCTACCATTTTTTGGGTAATGTACAAAAAGTGTAATAGTCAGTGAGGTAATATTGCCTGCTGATTTTTTTATTTTTTGGTTAAATTTTTTGTCAGTTTTCGCCAATGACCAAAAATTATAATAAACAGACAGATAGTAAGACCTACTACCTTTCCTTAAAAATTCAAGACAGTAAAACCATTTTCCAGCAGATACGTTTTACAGAAAAATAGTTTTTAGCCAATATTTCCGTCAGTCTTTCGCGAATTTCCGAAAAATAATAGCCAGATTGGTATTATTTTCTGCTACCCTTACATAATATTTTAAGATAGTAAAACTATGATTCTGGATCTAGTTAAGATTTTATGAATTTTTTAAATTTTGACAAAATTTTTGGCCAATACCCAAATATTATAACAACCAGATAGGTAGTAAAGCCTGCTACCTTTTCTTAAAAGTTCAAGGCAGTAAGGCTATTTACCTGGAGTTACTCAAGATTTTGCTGAAAATTTTCTGGCTTTTTTTCACCAAAATTTCGCCATTTTTTGTCAATGACCAAAAAGAAGTAACAGTCAAATAGGTAATAATGCATGCAGTCTTTACTTAAAATTTCAAGACAGTAAGACTATTTTCCTGCAGTTTTTTAAGATTTTACTGGAAATTATTTGGTTTTTCTCAAAAATTTTCTCCAATTTTTGGTCAATGACGAAAAAATAACTGACAGGTAGCTATTAATTCCTGAAAACTTTACTAAAAATTTGGAGTCAGTAAGACCTCGAGGTCAATTTCCAACTCAAAACCGGAAGTTAGCCTTTAAATTTTTTTACCTAATTTTCGACCTCAACTCCCTGTACGCCAAAGCGGAAGGTATAACTTCCCGTGACCTTGCCCTCCGGTCCCTTTCTCTTCACCTTCGAACTCAAAGCAGGAAGTTTGCTTTTATCTCGATAACGGTTGGAGATAGAGCAAACTTGACCTCATTTTCGACCTTACTACCCTATGAGACAATACGTGAGTTATAACTTCCGGTGACCTTGACCTCTAGGTCACTTTCGAACTCAAAACCGGAAGTTGGCTTTTATCTCGAAAACGGTTAGAGATAGAGAAAATTCTACCTCATTTTAGACCTCAATACCCTATACCGCTATACGACCGCCAGGTCACTTTCGATCTCAGAAGTTGGCCTTTACCTCGAAAACGGTTAGAGATAGAGTAATTTTGACCTCATTTTCGACCGTAAACACCTATACGACAATATGCAAGATATAACTTCCATTGCCCTTGACCTCCAGCCACTTTCCGGTCACTTTCGAGCTGAAAGCCGGAAGTTGGCCTTCATCTCGAAAACGGTAAAAAAAATAGAACAATTTTGACCTCATTTTCCACCTAAACCCTCCCCCCATACGATAATACGTAAGGTATAACTTCCGGTGACCTTGACCTCCGGCCCCATTGCCTTGTAGTAGCCCACATCACTACCTAACTGGTCCCTCTGTGGGATGAGAGGGAATCTTAAGAATACACCCACTGCGTTCTGCTCTGAGCATGGCGTAAGAGGCGTCTAATCGAATTTCTTTCTTTCCATCTCTCCTTTTACTATTTCTTCCTTCTTTTTTCCTACTTGTTTCTTTAGCAAGTGCGTCTTAGTATACCCATCCTAGTTGGTGGATGGGACGTCAAACACCAAACAAACAAAACTACTTAACTAGGTATTTCTCTTTTTTTTTATTTATTTATTTGCCAAAAATTGGCCAAAATTGGCAAAAATACTGGCCAAAAACAATTTCCCGGAAAAAGTATCATCTAGGCTTTTCATTGAAACAGTTATACTAAAATTTTGGTGGAAGATAGGGTGCATAAGTCCCGCATGGCTGTTACTTGTTTCTTGTCCATTCGCCAAAAATTGGTGGATATGTCGGCAAAAAGCAAATTCCTTGAAAAAGTACCTCCGAGGATTTCCATGGATATGTCCTAAAGGTTTGGTGGAAGGTAGGGTGCATAAGTGTCTACGTGCTGTTACTTGTTTTGGGCAATCGCCAAAAATTAGCGGAAATTTTAGCGAAACCCCAAATCCACCCCAGCACTCCTTCCCCTCCCCAAAAAAGAAATCAATAATATCTTAATGGGCTCTAGGAAAGTAGCTTCCTTGTTTTAAACTTTTAAGTATAGGTAGCTATCATTACTACTCATCCGGACATCAATAAAACTCTAATCTGAAATGTTAGAAATGTCATTACTGTCTTCATATTTTAGATAAAAATAGCGATGATTGGTACTTGTCTAACTATTACTCTTTCTCACAATTCGGAAAAATTGGCGGAAATACAGGCGAAAAAATCTCACTGAAATCTTAACTAACGCCAGTTATATAAAAACCCCATCTTAAAATTTTGAATTAGGGAAGCGGATATTCGAACCTTCTTTGCTACTGTTCCTCTCTCTTTCCTTTGTGATTCGCCAAAACTTGACCGAAATACTGGGGAAAAAGCAGTTGTTTACCGAAAAGCATTAATTAATGCTGGGAAAATAATCTGACTGCCTTGTAATTTTTATGTAATAGTGGCACACATTACTACCAACCTGGCTATAACTTTTTTGGCATTTCGCGAAAAATATTGGTAAAATCGCAATTTTCTTTAAAACATATATTGTTCATTGATTTTAATGAAAAAAATGCACATAATTCGGCACCTGTCTATTATTTTTTTTGGCCATTCCACAAAATATTGGCGATTAAACTTTTTATGTAAAATCTTAACCAACTTCGGTGAAAATTCTTACTGTCTTGAAACTTTAAGCGTACGTAGCAGGTATTACTGCGTACCTGGCCATTACTTTTCTGGTGATTGGCAAAAATTGGCGGAATTATTTGCAAAAAAATAAATAAATAAATAAAAATAAGTAAATTCTTAACTCACACCACAGAGATATCCTTACTGCTTTGAAATTTTAGTTAAAGAAAAAAAATGGCGGAAATATTGCGAAAAAACAGTTCTTACTAAAATCGTTACTAACGCTAGGGATATGATATTATCTTCTTAAACTTTTGCATTACTGAGGTAATGAGTACCTATCTGGCTGCAACTTTTTTGATGATTCGCCAAAAGCATTATTGAAAAATCAACTGGCTCTATGACTGGCCTTAGTGACTTAATATTCTGAATAAAGGTTGCAGACTTTGGTATCCACCTGGCTGTTGCGTTTTTTCGTGATTGGCCGAAATATGGTTACACTATTAGCCGAAAACAGTTTTCAGGAAAACCCCTTTTTTTCAAAATAGTTCTTTTGAAAGTAATTTTAGTCAGTCATAAAAAAACCTTTGGTAAACCTATTTATAACTGCCACCTTTAAAAAGATAAAAAGATATAACTGCCACCGGATAAAAAGATATAATAAAAACTGTTTGTAGTGACCAACTTCCAATTGACCGCTTTTTAGACCCAGATAAAACACCCAAGCCTTAACTTCTATCAAAAGAGGATTAAAATACCCACAATTCAAGTTACGTATCCCCGCTTCCTCTTCAAAGATTGGATGAAGGTGATACATAACCCAACTACTGGGCACATCGGATACATTTCTATAAGATAAAAGGTCTTATTATTTTGAAAATAGTACAAACTTGTTCAAATAAAACTTTGTGAAAGAGCTGTCGGGTGGATAAAAAGAAAAATGGAAAATAGTTTTTGGTGAATTGTGGGTTAAGTCGAGGAAACATTTGGTTTTGTTTACAAAAACAAAGAAGTTAATAGGTGTCGATTGGAAGTGTGTGATATAAGCCTGTAATCTGATGTTTTGTGTGTACTGTTTGCTCTAGTTATGTCTACACGACCAAGGGGAGACATTTTGTGTCTGTATGTTCTGTGTGTGTATGTGTGTGTGTGTGTGGGTGATTGTATATCGGGGATAGGCGCGGGCGATAATGGTTTGCAGGCCGAGCTTGTGTTCCTGACCATCATTCTCCCGCGCTGCAACGCATGTGTGTGTGTGCGTGCGTATGTGTGTGTATGCGTGTGTGTGTGTGATTGTATATCGGGGATAGGCGCGGGTGATAATGGTTTGCAGGCCGAGGTTATGTTCCTGACCATCATTCTCCCGCGCTGCAGCGCATGTGTGTGTGCGTGCGTGTATGCGTGTGTGTGTGTGTGTGTCAGTCTGTTGTGAACACCGTGTTATGTGCAAGATATCTCGAGGACGAAACGTCAGATCGACTTTAAACTTGATCGATTCATTCCTTGATTAGGTCGAACGGTTCTGTCAACTTTTAACGCATGTCACGTGATCAGGGCAGGTGTATGACGTCATTACGTAAAAATCTTGTGTGCAAAATTTCTCAGCCCCTGAACATCGGAGAACATTGAAACTTTTGGAATTGCTGCTTGGTAGGTCCTAAAGATACTTAATTTTTTTCGCGAGTACAACGAACGGATGCAGTGTATGACGTCATCGCGAAAAATATGAATATATTTCGAACAAAATCTTTTGTGCAAAATATCTCGATAAGGAAAAGTCCTATCGACTTCAAATTTTGTAAGGGTATTCCTTGGTTCAGTCAGACGGCTATGTCACTTTTTGACGCGTGTGTCGAAATTAAGAATAACAAAGTTATGGTTTAAAAACATCTTACGAGCTTTTGAGTCACTAATCAGTAATCACACTGGAGATAAAGGGGTTTCGTTTATTTCATACTCATCAGGTACATATGACTTGGAAAACACTATGGTCTAAATCAGTATGATTTCAAAAATCCCGGAGTGCATCTCGCGTAATTTAAAAACGGAACCAGTCAAGAAACCAAAGAGTAGTAATGTGATCTACATCAATTATAAAACGAGACAAAAAGATGTACTACTCTTAGGTGTCTAAAAGTTAAAAGGGGATTTCACAGACCAAAATTCTCAGAGGTCTACTTGTTCGTGCCAAAAGCGAGGGAGTAGCACACACAAAAAGATAATGGACTGTTTTAATGCTAGAGCGTAGTTATTGCCCTAAAATTATCTCTACAGGGGTAGTTTTGAGTTCTTTATCAAAGAGAGAATATAAGACGAAAACAAAAGTTAACTGTCGAAGAACAATCTAATTTGTCTTGTAACATGTGCTTTACAGGAAACAATATGTGGGCTAAACAGCAAGTTATTGGTAGATTTCAGGGACATTTTAGTAGTATCTCTAGAAACGATAACTCTAACTTATTGGTGAATCATTTCAACCAATCAGATCACCACGGGTTATCTTCATTAGTGTGTTAGTCGTTTTAAGCACAAACCCATCTGGCTAAATATAGAATCATCGTGGATACAGGGGCTCCAACGGCCTCCCCTGGAGAGCTTAATCATTTGGATTAAGTGCAAGCTTTTCGATACCTGAGTGTAGCACATGGTTTAGCTTCGTTTTCTACCTCAACGAACTGGAAAATATCTATGTTGTGGTTATAGCTGAGGCTTTCTTTGCCGTAATTCTCACATAGTATAAAAGATACCATATGAGGTTGAAATGCTTAGAATTCTTCACCTATTTTTTTTTTGTTTTTTGTTTGCTGGGCGTAAAAAAGTTGAAACTCGGCACAAGAACGAAGACCTTGGTGAACTGGCTGTGCGTCGATTTTCAGTGACATTAAGCATAGTCTTCAAGGTCAAATCCAAGGTCAAAGGTCAATTTCGACCAAATTCTTGTTCGCGCTTCTCGGGCGAAACGGCTGGGCGGAAAAAGTTGAAATTTGGTACACATACGCAGACTGGCGTGAACTGGATCTGTGCTGAATTTTAGCGACCTGGAGCATTGTTTTCAAGCTCAAATTCAAGGTCAAAGTTAAAATTTTCGACTCAAAGGCCCAAAGGGCATAACACAATGTATAGAAAGTTATCTCGGCGAGCGCGATCCGATAGGGTTTCGATCGATGTCGAAACGAGAAGTTGGCCAGTATCTCGAAAACGGTTAGAGATAGAGCCATTGTGAGCGAATTTTCGACCCGAAGGCCATAACACACTGCTTAAAAATGATATCTCGGTGAGCGCCAATCGGCCTGATGACGATCGCCGTCGAAAGCGGAAGTTGGCCAATATCTCGAAAACGTTAGAGAAAGAGCGATTCTGAGCGAATTTTGTGGTCAAAGGACATAACAACCTGCATAAAAAGGTATCTGGGCAAGCGCGACCCGGTCGGGTGACGATCAATGTCGAAACCGGAAGTTGACCAATATCTCGAAAACGGTTAAAGAAAGAGCGGTTCTGAGCGAATTTTCGACCCTTCGGATTTAAAACACTTCTATAAAAGGGGTACTACGGCGAGCGCGACCCGTTCGGGTAATGATCGACGTCGAAATCGGAAGTTGGGCAAAATCTCGAAAAGGGTTAGATCGATTCTAAGCGAAGTTTCGACCCTTCTTTTGAAACACTTCTAGCTGTGTTTTTGTTCAAAACAAAATTTGTCTGAATGTGAAGAGTGCTTTCAAATTCTTTATTTTAAATAAGCTTTTAATAACACAGTTAATGTAAGCTGCATGATTCTGCATTTTGTCTTAAGTGTCGCTGAGATGTGACCTTGCTGTTTTCTTTAATATGTTGAGTGTACTACGACTTTATGTAGGTCCTCCTGTAATTCAACGTTTGTGATTAAAAATGGGTGACTGCAATTCAAACTGAGATATACCTCAGTGCAAAGTAGTGTCTGTATTGAAAGAACGAAAAGGCACCATTGTAATGTTTGAAAGAGAAGAACTGAATGTTCGAATTTTTAATAAATAATATATGTAACAGTATTAAAGAAAAGGAATAGTAATGCTTTTAGTTGGCCCTGCAATATACCTAAAAATACTGTAACGACAGAAGTTAGCCATTTTTAAACATGTCTCTTGTTAACATGATGCAATAAAACAATAAACGAATGAACAAGCATGCATACAGATTACTTCATAGAAAAAATTTTTGCTTAGTAATTGCTGAAAGGGCTGGCCAGTTTGGGGATCTTTTTCTTTCTTTTTTTTTTTAGTTCTTCACATTTTATCCTTATTTCTCCTTTTTGTTTTGAGGAAAACTGGCAAAACAAAGAAAGTGTGGTAGGTAGATGTCAAAATACGAAAAATAAATAAATAAATAAATAAAAATAAAAAGAAGGTAAAAAGGATGAAACAAGCAGAAGCGCCGAAAGCGCCGTAAGTAAGAAAAAAAAACAGTTTCTTTGGTAAACTTTTCTTGTGATGAAAGTAAAGGCATGGAGCCGGTTTCAAACAGTGCGAAGATATGTGAAAGTTGTGCGGAGACAGGTAAGTCGACGAATGTTCCAAGTTTCCATGAAGATCAAAGCTAAGTTTCACAATTAAGTTGGAAAAGATGTCATGATGATGCACGCAGGGACACTGCCAACAGTGAAGTTGTAAAGTCAACAAAGAAAATTTGGCCTGTTTGACGAAATAACGATAGATTGCCAAAAGAAGCCAGGGAGGATCATAATGTTTTGGGACAGACGGGGTTCATACAGATAAAACACAAAATTCGAGCCAACGACGCGTTCTGGAGGCAGTGACAGCTCCTGAGATCTGAGTGGAAAAGAAAGAGCCAAGAAACCACGTAAAACAAAACTGCACTGCTTTGTTACATTTCTTATGCAGACATATTCAGTTACAGCATGGCAAGAAACAAGAAGTTGTCAACGTTTGTGGATTGGATAGAAGTTCACCGAAGTCATGAATGGATCGCAATCGTAGGTGAAGGGTTTTTTGTTCACAGAGGTGATTTTATACATAATATAAATGTGGCGAAAAAAATTAAATAAAAAAATAAACAATTAAAAAATATAAAGCAGCCGTCATGAAGGTGCGAAGAAGGAAGTTGTTCCCCACATGTACTGATTAGCCATTTACACCAAAGAGTACATTTGGAATCACTGGCATGATTCTCCAGTTAAAGGATTGGAAAAGAGTCAGGATGGTTTTGCAAAAAGACGGACATCAGTGAAGTCGGAGCGAAGGGTGATACTGATCACTAAATCAGACAGTAACGCCGTTAGGAAGTTCATTGCGAAAATAAAGCATGGCGTGCTTTTGACCATAATGAAAAGCTACGTCCTCTTATTGAAATATTGAGATGGGCAATTTGACTTGGATAACATGATCTCATCCAGACTAGACATGTTGTCGAAGGTTTAGAAAAAAATAACGGTGACATCGAAGAATATAAAGATCTACTGAATCCCGCTTTTTGTGTTTTTTAAATATTTTGACTGTCACTCCTGTGAATTATTTTTTATTTTCTTTGAATTTTCATTTTGAATTATGTCTCCCCGACCAAGGGGAAACACATAGTGTCCGTACCTTCTGTGTGCGTATGTATGTATGTATGTATGTGTGTGTTAGCCTGCTTATGAACAAAATGTGTATAAGACATCTCGAGAAAGAAAAGTTTTTCAAGCTTGTTCTGTTTATTCTTTGGGTATGTCGGACGGCTGTATAAACTTTTGATGCATGTAACTTTATTAGGGGAGGCGTATGATGTCATTACGTAAAAATCTTGTGTAGGAAATTTATCAGCCGCTGAACATCGAAGACAGTTCAAATTTGGTGGGATTATTGCTTGGTAGGTTCGAAAGATTCTGTCTTCTTGTTATATATTTTGAACACAATCTTGTATGCAAAATATCTCGACAATGGAAAATCGTATCGACTTCAAATTTTATGTAGATATTCCTTGAGTCAGTCGGACGGTTTTTTCAACTTTTGAATAATGTAGCAAAATTTAAAAAGGAGTAGCGCGTCAGTACATCAAAATCAGTGTATGTAAGATTTCTGAACTGCTTAACATTGAAGGAAGTTGAAACTTGGTGGGAGTTTTGCTTGGTAGGTCCGAAAGATTCTTTAAAATTTTGTGGCAAGTAGAACGAACGAGTGCGGAGTAAAACATGTAAAACATGTATCTATTTTTAACAAGATCTTTTATGCAAAATATTTTGGTAATTGAAAGTCGTATCGACTTCAAATTTATCTGGATATTCCTCGAGTCAGTCGAATGGTACTTTCAACTTTTGACAAATGTAGGGAAATTAAGAAATTTTCATCATTACATAAAACTTTATCTGTTGTTAAGTAATATTTCTAGATAGCGTGAAGTCGGATCGACTTCAGACTTGGTGTAGTTATTCCTTGGATAAGTTGCACGATTTTTGGTTAAACCTTAAACTCGTATAGAAAATTAAACATCATCGCACCCCCCGGTCTCCCAATTTGGTCACCTGCTATTCGTGAAAAATTGACAAAATGAAAATTGTGAAAAATTGCCGGAAATTACGCTGAACTGCTGTGCAATGTTTTATGCGCAGTTATGTTATGTTTTGACCACACCACTTCGCATATACCCATTTGGCGCAGTGAAATCAAGGACAAAACGTCAAGGCCATTAGGCCCAAAATGAATTAGGGCCAAAACGTCCCGAAAGCAAAACAAAAAAGGGAAAAAAACGTAGGATAACCTATATAAACCCTTTATTAAGCTTTACACCTGCCATGAGGTCCCCATCAAGTACACAGCCATAAGGTCCCCGACAATAAGGTCCTGAAATGAATTTAGGGCCAAGACGTCATATAGCAAAATTTGTCGCAGTGGAATGCAGGACAAAGCATCCCCAGCCATAAGATCCCCAAATGAATTTAAGGCCAAATCGTCTCCAACCCTAAAAAAAGTCTGATAACACAAATGAACGTTTTAAGCCTTACCGCGACCACAAGGGACGGGGCCATAAAGTACGTGGCCATATTGTATCCGGTCATCAGGTCTCCAAATTAATTTAGGGCTAAAACGCCCTCAAACCAAATTTTGTCGTAATGGGATCCAGAACAATACGTCCTCGGCCATAATGTCTCCAGCCATACGATCCCCAAATGAATTTATTGCCAAAACGTCTCCAGTAAAAAGGTATATCCCAAATTAACGCTTTATCAAGCTTTACATCGGAAATAATGCTATGTTGCCACATTATCCTTTTTAAAAAGGATTATCCTTTTTTTTAAATTTATCCTTTTTTATCCTTAAATACCTTTTTCATACTTTAAAAAATTCATTCTTTTTTATGCTTTTTTGCTTTTCATCTTTTTTGTATTTTGATAGTTTTTTTTTATTTGTCTAATAAATTGGAAAAAAAATTAGGAAATACAAAGAAGCCGTTTCCCAAAGATTCATAAAAAACCAGACCGAATTTTGCTACATGTAGCGAAATGGTACCACTTGCAATGGGTCCTAGTATCAAAAATACTTTGACCCGTATTTGACCTTTACCTTATCAAGATCAAAATTTTTTGCAGATTTCACGACATCTCAGCACTCTCTATCCTTGTGCCACATTTTATCGTCCTACGACAAATAGCGAAGGTGTTTTTTTGGAAACCTCCGAGACGGAAAAAAGAAACAAAAACTAAAAAAAGGGAAATCAACAGCCAGAATTCTTAGCAAAGCATACGCATTTGCAAACTGTGAAAAGCAAGACAGCCCTTTTGGTAATAATCAGGACAATTTATAAATATATTCAGGTATGCGAATATTTTTAATCGCTGAAAGCGAGCATTTTAATAAGTAACTAGAACCGCATTTCGCTAGCGAAATGTTAAACACTTAACAAAATTTAAAACGCAAAAATATTTCCTTCGATGGGTTATTTCTTGAATAATATAAAATATTTTATATGCATACAGTGTTTTACAGAACTATGTACAGACCTCATAGCACAGCATGTATGCTGCTTATAATATTTTAAAAAATCGACCACTGTCAAGAAAAAACTCCATAGGTTGATAACTTAATACCAGCTAAATATATTAGCAAACAACACAGCTTGAATACGTCTTATAAGCCGAGTAGTGTTTGGTGTTTTGTTGACTTAAGGTTTGATTGACTGATCAGGCAAACGCTGTGTTATCTGTTTACGCAGTGAGAGCTCGCACAAAGCTGGGCAAGTGTGTGATATTCTGTGTTGTAAGTTAAATGCTCAGCATTTGCTTGCAAAAAATACACTCTTTTCACATGGAATTATGACAAAGAAAACGACATGGAAGACGAAAATAAAAAGTGACATGTACACGTTCAGATCAAGCTCTTCCGAAGTTTCATGGTCGTAGGGCCCATAGTGTCAGAGAAGACGAAGACACCAAAAGTGTCAAAACTGTCAAGTGTTAAAAATTACAAAAATGATATAATATGATTCACACTAAACACCGTATTATTTAAAATAAGAATTCTGAAGCCAATAAGAAACCAAATATTTTCTGGAAAGCTATTCCAGAACAGACTACCGATAATTCGAATGTCACAAAAAATCAATAATGCTTCATTTTTCGTGCACCAAAGTGTGTAAATAAGATGAACAATTTAAAATTCTTATCTTTTGGCAAAACTTTATTTCATGAATTCATCAATCTTTTTCCTCATAAATAGAAAAATATAAAAAATGAAATTACAGATGCAGTTTTTTTAATTTCAATACGTGTTTCAATACTATACTACTGACATTTTAATAAACAGTGAAATTAAATTTAGTTTTTCAATATTTTTATTTTAGTTTCGCCAAAAGATAAGAATTTACATAGTTTATCTTATTTCACATTTTGGTGTAAGAAAAATGAAGTATTTTTGATTTCTGTGACATTCGAATTAACGGTAGTCTATTCCAGAATAGCCTACCAAAAGATGTCTGGTTTCTTGTTTGCTTCAGAATTCTTATTCCCACAAGGTATTGAAAATATCAAATGGGAATGGATTGCCTCGAATTCTTCACCTATTTTTTTCATCCTTTTTAAAATTTTTTTTTTTGCTTCTTCGGTTTCTAGACATCGCCTCCGAGACCGCTGAAGCTAGACAACCAAACTTAGCACATGTATGGAGAGTCATCTGAAGTGGTGCACCTGATAAAAATTTTTGACCTTGACCTTACTGGTCCAGGGCAAATTGCGAAAAAGGTCAATCGGTTTTCAGACATCTACAGCAAGACCGTTGAAGCTAGAAAAGCCAAACTTGGCACATGTATAAAGGACCATGTGATCTGAGGCACCCGTTAAAAATTTTTGACCTGGACCTTGATGGTCAAGGTCAAATCGCGAAAAAAAATTATTTAACAAAAACAATGATTTATCTCGTAAGAGCAATTTTGACCTCATTTTCGACCTCCACCCCCTATACGACGATACGTAAGGTATAACTACCGGTGTCCTTGACCTCCAGGTCACTTTCGAGCCTCAAACCGGAAGTTGGCCTTTATCTCGAAAACGGTGAGAGAGCAATTTTGACCTCATTTTCGACCTCCACCCCCCATACGACGATACGTAATGTATAACTACCGGTGTCCTTGACCTCCAGGTCACTTTCGAGCCCCAAACCGGAAGTTGGACTTTTTCTAGAAAACACTAATAGATAGAGTAATCGGTTTCCAGACATCTCCTCCAAGACCGCTGAAGCTAGACCAACCAAAATTGGAACATGAATAGAGGGTCATCTGAAGTGGTGCACCTCATAAAAATTTTTTACCCTGACCTCACCGGTATAGTTGGTAGTATTTAGGAGGATATTCTACATTCAGACATGTGAAAATTGTTAACAAATAGCAATATCATCTACCTTCCGTTTTAAGTTGTCATTCCAAGTGGGGTCTAATTCGCTGTGCGAATTTCAGTCTAGTTTTAAATAATACTATGTTAGTAATGTTTTCTCGATTTTCAGCAAAATATGAATTATCCTTTTTACATACTTTTTCCCCAAATTTATCCTTTTCTTTATTTTTTCTTGATGACTCCGAGGCAACACTGACAATGTCCCCTACCATAAGATCTCCAAATGAATTTAGGGCAAACGCGTACCCAAACCAAAAAAAAAAAAAGAACAAAAAACACGTATGATAACCTATGTTAATGCTTTATTAAGTTTTACACCAGATATGAGGACACCGACATTAAGTCCTTAGCCATAAGGTGTTGCAATAAATACTTGGCCAAAACGTCCTCGAAGCCAAATTTGTCGTTGGATCTATGACAAAACGTCCCCGGCCATAAGGTCCTCCAATGAATTTAGGACTAAAGTGTCTCCAAGGCTAAAACGCATGATAACTTAAATTAACGCTTTATTAAGCTTTACCCTGGCCATAAGTTCCACAAATGAATTCAGTGCCAAAACGTCTCCAAAGCCAAATATGACATGGAATCCAATAAAAATGTCCGGGGCCTTAAGGTCCTGAAATGAAAACGATCCCATACCAAAAAAGTATGATACCCTATATTAACGCCTTATTAAGCTTTACACTGCTCATGATGGGCCCGGCTGTAAGGTCCCATAATGTCCCCAAAGCAAAATTTGTAGTAGAATCCAGAACAAAAACTTTCCGGCCGTAATTTTCCTGGCCATAAAGTATCTCGCCATAATATACCCGGCCATAAGGTTCCCAAATGAATATAGGGCCGAAACGTCCCCAAAGCAAACAAAAGTGATGATAACCCAAATTAACTTTACTTTATTAAGCTTTACCCGGCTTTTATGTCCTATTCCATGAGGTCCAGAAACGAATTTAGGGCTAAGCCCTCCCAAAAGCAAAAAAACGTAAATTAGAGATTTATAAAGCTTTATCCCGGCCATAAGCTACACGGACATAAGGTCCTCAAATAAATTTAGGACCAAAACGTCCCCAAAGCAAAATTTGTAGTGGAATCCAGGACACAATGTGCTCGGCGATAAGATCCCTGGTCATAAAGTATCCGGCCATAGGGTTCCCAAATTTAGGGTCAAAACGTCCACAAAGCAAAAAAAAAAGAAGCATCAACAACGTATGATTACCTAAATTAACGCTTTGTTAAGCTTTACAATGTTTTACATGCCTTAAAGGCAAAATTCAACAAGAAAATAACAAATGTCAAAAATTCCCCAAAATTACGTTGGACTTAGCAATTGCCTCCCATCGAGGTGGATCATGTGTGGCACAGTTATGAAGAATGTCTTTCTTGTGCTTTTTGGTCAGTAGGGATGTACGAAGACAAGGTATACATTATGGCCATAACTACAGGCAAAATGCAACTAGTAAATGCGAAAATGTCAAAAACTGCCATTACATTGGATCAATTGTGCGGTGTTTTGTCGACACTTCTTCGCATTAGAGGTGTTACGGTTCGTAGCGTAACCGAAAACCGACCGCGGTTCTTCGATTCGGTTCGGTTAAAAAACAGTTTAATTTTTTCCACTCATAGCAGAAGGTATAAAATAAAGTACTGCTTCGCGCTTTTTAAAGCAATATATGTTAATTTTGAGAACTTATCACTCGACATTTTAATGTGAACTGTTCCCTCAGCGACATGTTCCCTAAATATGATTCAAGATTTAAAGTTTCTTATAATATGTGTAAAGGCGTTTTGTTTATGGCTCTATAATTAAGAAACTCTGTAAACGTTAAGTTAGAACAAAACTGACTGACTGCTATGTGATATACTGAAATTTAAATTTGGACAAAACTGTAATGATTGTTATAAGCTATACTTTAAACACCGTATTATTTAAAATGGTTCCTGGACATTCAGTACCTTTTCCTTCCCGCATCCTGCCTTTCCGCACCCTATTTAAGCCGTTCTGTGCCCTTTTCTGGGCGTTCCACACCCTACCAAAAGATGTTCCGCACCCTATTTGGCCGAACCGCACCCTGTCTTATTTTCAGCTTTTTCTTCGAGTTTACTGTAATCACGGAGATGCCTCGCATGTCATCCCCTTACTAAAGCCTGTCTTGGGACATGTAAGGCCTACCTTTGGCGAGTAAATCCTGTCTTTTGACGAGTAAGCATACAAATCTCTTCATGAGAACAGCTTTGATTGCATGAAATCTTTATCCACTGTAATCTCTGTGATCAAAGTACGGTAAATTGCAATTTTCACAAGCCTTATGAAATTCATTGTACTGTTGATAGCATTGTCTCAGGGATGATTTATTGTAATATCAAATTCTTGGTAAATTGCAATCAGTGTTGGAGAATAAAAAAAACATATAACAGGCTGAAAATAAGAAAGGGTGCGGTTCGGCCAAATAGGGTGCGCAACGTCTTTTGTAAGGGCGCGAAACGTCCAAAAAAGATGCGGGAAAGGCAGGGTACGGAAGGGAAAAGGTACGGAATGTCCAGGTCCCTTTAAAATAAGAATTCTGAAGCAAATAAGAAACCAGATATATTCTGGTAGGCTATTCCGGAATGGACTACTGACAATTCGACTGTCACAGAAATCCATTTTTTTCATTATTTCATCATTCAATGTTACAGACTATATAAACAACTTATTTTCTTTCCTAGCAAAGAAAACATCAAAAAAATCTAAATACAATAAATGTTTGAAATTTTTAAATTGAAATAGATTATTTAATATTGAACTACCAATATTTTGATAAACAGCCGATGTTAATTTCATTTTTCAATATTTTTATTTTTCTTTCACTAAAGATAAGAATTGACATAAGTAAAGTGAAGCATTATTGTTTTCTTTGACATTCGAGTTATCGGTAGTCCATTTCGGAATTGCCTGCCTAAAAATAGCTGGTTTCTTACTTGTTTCAAAATTCTTATTTTAAATAATACGGTGTTTTTAACTTAACTGTAAGTTCGGCGACGTGAAGTGATATGTATAATGATTGTTATTTGAGATATTTATGCTTTGTGTTTATAGTTCCTCTGTCACTTTTTAAATATTTATTGATTATTCAGGGACTTTTTTTGTTAAAAAAGTGAACCTCTTGTTAAACAAGCAAAACAAATTCATGATTAATAAAATCATTAGGTCTCCTCCTTTGGGGAGACCCGTTTGAGGTGCTTCGTCCTCGAGTAAATATTAAGGGAGTGGTGCTTTCTTTTGAAAAAAAAGTTGCCAGACTGAGCGCTATAAATTTTATAAACTGGCGTTTTTGTTTCATAGGCAAATAGTATTAGTAATTTTTGCAAAATCGTACTGAAAAAAACCCGAACCGAACTGAACTAAATGCTCATTCCGCTAGCGAAATGTTAAACACTTGACAAAAATTAAAACGCAAAAATACTTCCTTCAATGGGTTATTTCTTGAATAATATATTGCAAACAACACAGCTTGAATACGTCTTATAAGCCGAGTAGTGTTTGGTTGTTGGTGACTCAAAGTTTTATTGATTGATCAGGCATACGCCTTGTTATCTATTTACGCAGTGAGAGCTCGCACAAAGCTCACTGAGCAAATGTGTATTCTTTACTGTCGTTAAATGCTACGCATTTATTTGCAAAACATACACTCTTTTCACGTGGCGTTTTAACAAAGAAAACGAAATCAAAGACGAAAATAAAAAAAGACATGCACATGTTCAGATCAAGCTCTTCATAAGTGCCAAGTTTCATGGTCGTAGGGCCCATAGTGTCAGAGAATAAGAAGATACACAAAATCGGAAAAACTGTCAAGAAGAAAAAAAGGACGAATTTTGCTCGCACAAATTCATATAACCCTTGCAAGCCAAAGGCTTGTCAAGTGTTAATAATTGAAATGTACCGAACCGAACCAAACCGTTGCAGGGCGTATTGTCACTCCCCTACTTCGCATATAACCATTTGCTGCAGGGACCTGAAATCGTGCACAGTGAAAATATATATACTATAAATGTGCGTTGTCTTTGAAATCTTTGAAAACGGTGAAAAAGTGATTGGGGGAATTTGGGACCGAGATAACTCGTTTATTATAGAAGGTGTTAAATATGTGTTGAAATGCTGAATAATGGAAATTTTACTGTATATAATTTACCTTACACGGGGGATCCTGCCCTACTGAGACTCAAGTTTCCGGTCATTTAAAAAATTTTCGTAACCAATTTTCCAAAGTTTTTTTTTCCAAATTTTTTATCGGATTACCTTCTAAGTCCACGTAACTGTTCACCAGACTTTCTTCTCTTGAAAACAGCCTACTTTTTTGGCGATCAAAAAGGGGTTAAATGAGGGTATTTACAAAAAAATTGGAAGTCAATTTTCAAAATACATTTACTCCCGCGATGGCATTCCTTTCAAACTTTGTACGAATGCTAACTTAGTTGGCCTCTCGTAAAATTTTTTGGCGATCTACCAAAATTGTCCAAATAGGGGTATTTTAAAATTTCTTTTTTAGCCAATTTTCTAAAGGTTTCTTCCACACAATTTGGATCGGATTGTCTTCAAATTTTTATAGATATTCAATAGGCGGTCCACTTTTGATAAGCTACTGTTTTGGCATACCGCGAAAAAGTGGCTAAAATGTTTAGGTAGCCACTTTTTTTTCTTTGGCAATTTTGATCGGATAACCTTCAAATTTTGCATAAATGCTCGCTAGTCTGCCGACTGTTTAAAACTTGAAAAATTACTTTTGTGGCGATCAACCGAAATTGGCCAAATTGGGGAGGGTCATTTTCGGCCAGCAATTTCAAAAAGCTTCTTAGACAGTTTTGATCGTATCACCTTAAATTTCTCATAGATCTTCACCAGGCGATCCTTCGAAAAGTTAATTTTCTCACGATCTGCAGAAAATCAGTCAAATGTTGCGCGTTTGTACTTTTTATAGCCAATTTTTCAAATGTTTCAATATTAATCGGATATCTTTCTAATTTTGGATGGTTCTGTCTTGGAAATTTCCTTTTTGTCAATCCACCAAAAATGGGCGAAATAGAGGGCATTTAAAAAAATTTTCATAACCAATTTTCCAAAAGTTTGTTTTTTTTTCCAAAATTTTAATCTGAATGCGTGCAAATTTTGCATAAATGTTCATCAGCCTGAGATCTCTTGAAAAATTATTTTTCTGGCGATCCACCAAAAATTTGCCAAATGGGTGGAGGGATGAGGGTACTTTTCGGTAGCCAACTTTCAAAGCCCTTCTTCTTTTACTATTTAAAAAGATTCTATTCAATGTTTTAAAAAAAGATTAAAAAAATTTTTATTCAATGTTACTTGGGCGGTCCTCTTCTAGCGGTTTGCCAAAATTGGCTAAATGGGAACATTTAAAATATTTAGTATCCAATGTATTTTCTCCCACAATTTTGACCGGACCGGAATTTTTACGAATTTTCTACAACCGGGTTTAAAAATATAACAACCTTTTTTCCGACCATAAAGTTTATTGGTACGTGATTTACTTGATCTCGGTTGGCACAATATCCCTGGACATTTTTGTTTTAGCCATTCTTCAGTTAATAATCTAGTGTTATGAAGTACATGTATCTAAATGAAAGTACCACTTTGATTTTGTGTTTTTTATCAATGAGGGCGTACCAATATTGTATGTATCCTGATGGTTTCCACAAGTTTGTCAGTCCAGCAGATATATTAAGCGTGGGTGCATCCTGAGCTACAGCAGGTATAAGCAGCCCAGCCTCCTCAACACTGTAGGGAGGAGCTATTTTACCGTTACAACTATTATAGCGCATATACCTTTAGAATACATAGAGGGCGGTAGGGAAAAACTTAATAATATACACATTCCCTTCTGTTCTGTGCACGTCGTAAGATTGGACTAATCGAAATTTCTTTCTTTCTACTTCTTCTTTACCCATGCTTTTATTCCCCCTGTGTGGTGGGAGGATTCTTAAGAATACATCCACTGCGTTCTGTTCCGTGCATGGCGTAAGAGGCGGCTAATCGAAATTTCTTTCTTTTCAACTCTTCTTTTACTATTTCTTCATTCTGCCTTCTTTTTTCCTACTTGTTTCTTTAGCAAGTGCGTCCTAATATACCCATCTTGTTGGTGAACGGGACATTTAACACCAAACAAACAAACAAACCTATGCTTTTATTCTTTTTTCATATTTGTTCCTTTCGCAAGTGCGTCCTAATACAGTCATCCTATTTACTGAACGTGACTTTAAACACCAAAGAAACAAACAAACATAGTTGGAATACATACACGTTTAGGATACGTAATTGCCGTGTGTTTGAAATATTATTTACACAAAATATATGTATGATGTTAGAAAAGTCAGTTATAGATATACTTTGTAAAGTATATTTATTTGCACTATGCTGTGTCAGGTTTTGATTTTTGACGCATGTTAAAATTGAGGAGGGCGCATGATGTCATTCCGTAAAAATCTTGTATGAAAACTTCAGTCGTTGAACGTCGCAGAAAGTTGAAACATGGTGCGATAGTTTCTGTGTAAGTCCAAAAGATACACATAAATTTTATTGCGAGTAGAATAAACGAGTGCGGCATAGTACGTAAAATATATAATTATCTGGGAGACAGATATAGTTTTCACTCTGTTCGTCTATCTGTCCGTCTTTCTGTCCGTCTGTCTGTGTACTTTCAGTCTCAAATTTTATCCAGGGGTGGTTCCAACCCTTGTGCAGTGCAGTGACCAGGAATTTTTGAAATACGACAGAAATCGAACAGCGTATGACGTCATTACGTAAAAATATAGCGTTATATATGTTTCTTTCTATGACCATCCAACCTTCCTCTTTGTAGACGCTTTTGATAACTACGCATCGTGAATAAACTTGTTTTGCTAGTTAATACACTTGAGCTTACAGTGTCCAGATGATATTGATCATACAGCGTTCTTGAGGAATATCATTTCAAAACAATGATAGCACGAAGGAACAATGGCTCAGTACTTTAAGTCTCGCATCGTCTTTCCTTTTTCTTTCCTCTTGTACGGCCCACTGAACTTATTACGCAGTGAATCGCTCTGCCACGGGTCATTATGACTCCCATACCAAGGGGATAACGTGATCAACTGCAAATTTGGTGTAGCTATTCCTTTGATAAGTCGCACGGTTTTTGTTGATTAAGAAAATTAAGACAGACTGCAATGGCGTGAACAGTATTATGTGATATATTTTGCAGTCGCTGAGTCTAATGCTCCCCCTCCACCCCCACCCGATTGCCCCATTTTGTCAGCTCTTTTGTTAACTATTATAGTTATTAACTACTTTTGGGATTTCAGCATTTTCCGGAAGATTCTTCAATGTTCCTGCACTCTTTGACATTACTTCAAATATTAGCTGTACAATTATCGATCATTTCTTAGATTTCCTGTGATTGGCCTTTTTGTGCGTTACAGCTATTAACTGTTAACACCTACAGCTATTAGCGTGTTTTCATTTGGCTGCCAAGCTCTTACCATATATGGGAGTAATTACGTCGCAATGTTTATGCAGTACCTGGAACAAGCTTTCACTTTAAAGTGGGTCATCTAATACATTGTGTTATGACAAGCAGTGCACTATTTTTACACTGAAATGCCTTCTCCCACTCTCTCACCGAGGCGGATCATGTATGGCACAGTTATGAATGTCTGTGTAGTGCTTTTGAGCTGATGGGAATGTGCGAAGACAAGGTAAACCTTATGGCTTTGGCTACATTTAGTGTACAAACCCTTACCGTAAAGTTGGTTAAAATAGTTAGGGTTGCCTTTAGAGTTGTGCCTAAATTAGATAGCTGGGGCAAGGGGGTTGGTTTAGGCTAGCAAAAAAACTTTCGGTAAACATATTTGTAACTGCCACATTCAAGATCTAGACAAAAAGACGTAAAGTGAAACATGTTTGTAGTGAGCACATGGGATTCATTTATATAAGATAAAATTTCTTGTTATTCTGAAAATAGTGCACACTTGTTCAAAAAGAACTTGGTGAAAGGGCTGTCAGGGAAAATGGAAAATGGTTACTGGTCAATTATGGGTTAAGTCTGGAAGACATTATTTTTTGTTAAAAAAATAATAGGTATCGATTGAAAGTGTGTGATATAAGATTGTACTCTTATGTTTTGTTTACACTGGCCGCTGTAGTGTTTTTTCTTTTAACTCTTTTTAAATTTTTTCTTCATTCTTCCTCCTTTTTCCACTTGTTTCTTTAGCAAATGAGTCCTAATATAGTCTTCCTGGTTGCTGAATGAGATGTTAAACACCAAACAAACAAATAAAAGACCAAATATAAATGTTGTCAAAATTAGGACGTTTCTCATTCACTTTTGCAATTTCTTCCCTTTCACGACTGGGCACACTGCCCACGGATTTCTTGTGTTACTGATTCGCCATAAATGGTTAACGGTAGCGGACATCAGTTTTTTTGATTCACCAAAAATTGACGAAAATATTGGCAAAACAGCAATTTATTGTTAAAAGCTTAACTTATGCCAGGTACATGATTTCGTTTTGAAATTTTAATCAATGATAGCATGTAGAAGTAGCTACATGGGCATTACATTTCTTGTTGATTCGCCAAAACTTGAATATTGACAAACAAGGCAAAAAACTTGTTCATAAAACTTAACTGGGGCCAGTTAGCTGTCTTGAAATTTTGTTAATAGTGGATAGTGGTTATTAGTACTCTCGTGTCTATAACGTTTCTTGTTTGCCTCGCCAAATATAAGTGGCAAATAGCCTTACTGCCATAAAATTTCGGTAAAAATAACTGATTAGTACTTACGTCGCTTTAATTTTTCTATGAAAATTGGGGAAAATATTTCTTATTAAAATTTGAAATAACTCTGGTGATACAATTATGTACGGAAGCGAGCATTAGTATCTACCCGAGTATTACTTTTTGGGTGTTGCAACAACTGACAACAGCATGTTACCACAAAACCGACTTTGTCGAAAACATCCGTTTTCCTTGGATCTTAATGAAATTTTGATCAAATGTTAGGTTGTATGTGTCCCCCGTCTGTCTGACTATTACTTCTCTGGCGATTCGTCTCAAATTGGCGGATATATTCTCGAAAAATGTTTTATTTTTATAAAAATGGTGACTGATGCCTGTGATATTGTCTTACTGTCTTAAAAGTTTAGTAAAGGGTAACGGAAGCAGTACTAAACTGGTATTACTGGCAATTCACAAAAAATGCGGATACGTTGACTGAAAACCATTTTTAAAACGTGTCTCGTTCTAGGAATGTATTGAAAATGTCAAAAAAATTGGTTGAAAGTAGGGAGTATAAGTGTTCAACTGGCTATTACTTTTAAATCCACTCCCTCTCCCCCGGATTTTTATTGAAGGGTTTAAATGACGCCATATATATGGCTTTACTGAATCGCTAAAAACTTGCTCAAATATTGACCAAATTTTCTTAAAACCTGTAGGATTCTAGTAGAAATGTGTTCAAATTTTGACAGAAGGCAGGAGGCAGAACGGTTCAACTGGCTATTACAATTTTTGGCGACTATGTCCTGGCGATATTACAAACTTTATTAATGATGTGATTATGTCGAATGTTTTGCCTGTAGAAAACTAACACCCAGAAAATAATTCTGCACTTATAATTATGTGTTATAAGTGCAGTTATGTTGCATTTTCAATGGACATCTTGTTTACTTTGTAGAATTGTAATGCACAGCGTTCACCGGTCTCAATGGTGTCTGTAAAATTTATGACAGAACAAGCACGGTGTTTGTTCAGTACAAAATCGACATTTAACTGGAAGTTTCTACCTCTAGTTAAAACATAATTTGAACATTTTTGTGCTGCTATTCGCATATGCTTTTTAATGCAAATTATGTTTCAGACAGACGATGTAGAAGTTATCACGGTCTTGATAAAAGGAGAATGGCCAAGTCTTTATACTTTTTCGGTAAGGGAGTTTTGATTGTGATGTTTTGTAATATACAGTGGAACCTTGATAATGCGAAGTTTTCGGGATCTAACAAAAGTGTTCGTATTAGCCGATATTCGTATTTACAGTTTTTGAAGACTTTCGTGGTTATCTGGCAACGTAAAACGTTAATCGTTTAAATCTGAATCAACAGCAACATGAACTGCTTTCGGTCTACAAAATTGTTAACTACATGTTAACTACTAAATGCAAACTATTAAATGCTAACTGGCTAGTACTTTTCGATTGATTTTGCTGAAACGGTTCAGTTATTTCTCTGTTTCCCTGGCAACTTGCTAAAAATCAACGATTCTTTGTTGCATAGTTTGACTAACACGACTTTCACTGAGAACGTTGAAGACGTCATTATGTCTCATAGTGTTTGTGCGTTCTGTGTGTATATGGACGTGTGTGTGTATGTGTGTGCATGTGTGCGTTAGTATGCTGTGAACAATATGTGTGCAAGATATTGAGAACGAAAAGTCCGATCGAATTCAAACTTGATCGATTTATTCTTTGGTTAGGTCGGACGGTTCTGTCAGCTTTTGACGTATGTCACATGATTAGGGCAGGCGTATGACATCATTACGAAAAATCTTTTGTGCGAAATTTCTCAGCCGCTAATATCAGATCAAACTTGGTAGGTTATTGCTTGGTAGACCTAAAGGATTCTGTAAAATTTCATCGCGATAAATTTTATATTGTTATTCCTTGGGTCCGTCTGACGGTTCTATCAACTTTTGACGCATGCCACTTGATTAGGGCAGGTGTATGACGTCATTACGTAAAACTGTTGTGTGCGAAATTTCTCAGCTGTTGAACAGCGAGGGAGGAAAGTTGAAACTTTGTGTTATTGTTACTTGGTAGGTTCGAAAGCTTCTTTCAAATTTTGTCGCGAGTACATCGAACTACTGCGGCACATAGCGTCATCACGTGAAATAAATATATATTTTGAACAAGATCTTGTGTGCAAAATATCTCGATATTTGAAAGTTATATCGACTTCAAATTTTATATGGATATTCCTTGAGTCATTCGGACGATTCTTTCAACTTTTGAAATAAAGAAAGGCGTATGAAGTAATTGCGTTAAAAAGTTGCATGCAAGATTTCGGAGGCCTTGAACTACAGAGAAACTTGATGTGTTTTTGCTTACTATTTCCTTAACATTCTCTCAAATTTCGTCGCGAGTAGACTGAACGAGTGCGGTGCATGACTTCATCACGTAGAAAATGCATATAATTTGGACAAAATCTTGTGTGCAAAATATCTCAATTTGGAAAGGAAAGTCGTATCGACTTACAGTTTTATATGGGCATCATTACGTAAAAAATTATATGCTGTTAGGCAAATATCTCGATAGTCGGATCGACTTCAGACTCGATTAGTTAGTCCTCGGATAAGTTACACGGTTTTGGTTTTGGTTAAACATTAAACTCGTATAGAAAATTAAGAAAGGTGTATAACGTCACCACCCTCCTCCCCCTCCCCTCCTCTCCATTTTGTCTTCTCCTTTGTTAACTAAGCATAGCTGTTAAGTACGCTGGGGATTTCAGCGTTTTCCAGAAGAATTTCGAGTGTTCCTTTACAACAGCAACAGCATTACTGTCGGGTCAGGGATTAGTGTCAGTTGTGGTGCATGATGTGGTTATCTATGGAATTTGAATGCTTTTGCCGCATTATTTGTGTCAGCAGATGTAGCTATTGTTTTTCTGCCGCATATTTGATTCAGTTTCCAAGCTGTTATGGGAACCATTTTATATATCTCCCCCTAAGGCGAGGCTTATATAGCTTTTGGTGTGTCCGTCCGTCCGTCCGTCTGTGCCCACAGTGATTATATTATGTGGTAGATTTTCGGTACATCCGCACTTACGTGCTTTTTGTTCCTTATGTGATGGATCCTATGAGGTAGCCAAATAAGCACCCATTGAGCACAAAAGGAAGTCCGTCAAAGTCCTTTAATGAACTGTCTTTAATCAACTTTAACACTATCTGTTGGCAAATTATGCAACTATAAAGCTAATTTCTAAAGCAAATAAGAGTAGCATCTGTTTAAATCCCCCTGTGGGGAGAGGCAAATCTTAAGAAAACACCCGCCGTGCATGTTCCATGCATTTCTTCATTCTTCCTTCTTTTTCCCCCACTTGTTTCTTTAGCAAGTGCGTCCTAATATACCCATCCTAGTTGGTGAACGAGGCGTTAAACAAACAAACAATTTGTTTAAAACTAGACAAAATTTGCTACATAGCGGAATTGACCCACTTGCAAAAACCACTAAAGAAAATACTTGTATTAAATTATGGCCAAAAACATGAAAGTCAAGCGGTACCCATTCCTTATCATTCCTTATGGTCCAACGGGCTCAAAATGAACGCAAAATCCCTCTAACCCTTTTCTTTTCGAGGTCAAGGACACCGAGATACTTCCTATGTCATATTGTTTAGGCCCAAAGGGTCGAAAATGAGCTCAAAATTACTCTATATGTAACCGTTTTCGATATAATAGTTAAGTTCCGGTTTTTTACCTTGACCGTGACTCATAAGGTAAAAGTCAAAGTGGTTCCTCTCATATAGTGTTGTTAAGGCCCAAAGGGTCGAAAATGAGCTCAAAATCTCTAACCGTTTTCAAGATAAGTTTACCTATCGTTAATGGTACACGAGGGTCACGTAGCCTTTGACCTTTACGCTCAAGGTCAAGATTCAGGATGGAGCGTTACCCCTGTGGAGTACGTTTTATATATCAAACTGGGATATGAGCACTTTTGATGGGCACTTTACGTGATTAATACTTGTTTTAAAAAATATTTTGACCTCAATTTGACCTTGACCTTTGAGGTTTCACCGAGACCTGATGATTGTCTATAAGTGTGCTAAATATAAAGTCCCTCTGACTCAATCCCTAGGAAGAGTTTTATTGAAATCATTTTGTGGAAAAAATTGACCTCAGTTTGACCTTGATCGCTGAGGTAAAAAATCGGGATTCACCATGACCTAATTACCCCCTACACGTGTTCAAAATTTTACCCCCTCTGTCCAAAACTAGGAGTTTTCTGGAAACCATCCAGTCAAAATAAAAACGAAAAAAAAATCTTATGCAAAGTTTCAAACTAAGTTTTGCAAGTGGGAATTATACAAAACAGTTCTGAAAAGTAAGTTGTGCAATATCTTTATGAAGTAAACTACCACATATAGAATTCCGTTGATTTAGAAATGACACGCACAAAGCGTAATTCCCCTGTGGGGTGAGGGGAATCTTAAGAATACATCCACTGCGTTCTGTTCCGTGTATGGCGTGAGAGACGGCTAATCGGAATTTCTTTCTTTCCAACACTCATTTCACTATTTCTTCATTCTTTCTTCTTTTTTAAGGGGGCGGGTAGCTCAGTTGGTACAGCACTCGCCTTCAGATCTAAGGTGTATAGCCGGTGCGGATTCGAATCCTGCTCGTGCCTATTAGCTGTGCACTCAAATATGATCCCCTTGGGATTCAAACTCAAATGGCCCATTTCAGTATAATGTGGCAGGGTAGTCCTGATATAGCGCTAAGATCACTGAAAGGGACTTAAAATACTATTAAACCACACCAAACCTTCTTGTTTTTGCACTTGTTTTTTTAGCAAGTGCATCTCAATGTACCCATCCTAGTTGGTGAATGGGACTTTAAACACAAACAACACAAACAAACAAACAAAGCGTAAAGCATTGAAATGACGCCTGCTGGGAATCACACAATGGCACGGGAAAATATAACCCACAACGTAAGTATGTTTTTATTCTCAAATAATTTTGTCCATGACATACCAGTTAAGCTAATTTCAGGCATATCAAATGCTACCACATAATGCAGCCACCACATAAGATACCTCTCGTTCATATGTCCGTCCGTCTGTTAACAGCGAGTTTTCAGAAACTAACGAGCCGATTGTCTCAAAACTTGCATGCATTTTGGGGGCACATGTTCAGATGACGCACATGTTAATTTTGTATGTCGTTACTCCAGAAATCCAATTCATGGCGAATTTTTAAACTTTGTATGGTTTTCGTGCACTTTTTTACTTTGTGCAGGGGATATATCATGATTCTTTTTTTAAAGGATTCTCTTTTTTAGAAAAAGCCCAATATTATCCTTTTTATGCTCAAATACTTTTTTATATTTTAAAATTTTTCATCCTTTTTTATATTTTTTTAGGTTGATACTTTTTTATGTTTGTCTAGCAAATTGAACAAAAAAATTACGCAGCACAACGCAGCTTTTTTCCAAGGGTTCATTCACAAAACAAGACCACATTTTGCCAAACGCACTTTCAATGGGTCAAAGTATCAAAAATACTTTGACCTCATTTGGACCTTGACCTTGAAGGTCAAGGTAAAAAAATTGCGGTTTTAACATCTCGTCACTCTTTGTGCCAAATTTCATCGTCCTATGTCAAAAAACGTAAAAGGAGTTTTCTGGAAACCTCCGAGACGAAGAAAAGGAAACAAAAAAGAAATAAACAGCCAGAATGAACCGCCAAAAATAAACAAAGAAAAATAAATGAAGAAAAGCAAACAAAAAAGAATAAACAGCCAGAATAAACAGCCAAAAAGACCCCTCTTTTCGTAGTCTTTATGATAATTTATAAGTATAATCAGGTATGCAAATATTTTTAATCGCTGTGAAAGCGCGCCTTTCAAGAAGTGAAAATTACAAAAAAATGATATAATAATTTTCAGCAAAATATGAATTACCCTTTTTCATACTTCTTTCCCCAAATTTATACTTTTTGATCCTTTTTTATCTTATTTTCTTGATGACTCCGTGACACCACTGGAATCAGCTTGTTCAGGCAAAAGATCTATGAGAGAAATGTGGCATGAGTAGCTTCTCCCCTGTGGGTTTGGGGAATCTTAAGAATACGTCCACTGCTTTCTGTTCCGCGCATAGTGTAGCAGGCAACTAAGCGGAATTTCTTTTTTCTAATTCTTCTTTTACTATTTCTTCGTTCTTCCTTCTTTTTCCCACTTGTTCTCTTAGCAAGTGCGTCCTAATATACCCAACCTAGTTGGGTAGCTCAATGCAAACAATATCAATTGCAATTCACGTTGAGTGATGGGTATTTGTTGTAGGGGTGGGTGGGTGATAACTCTATTTACCTTATCAGCGCGGTGACTAATCCCTAAGGATTAGGGAAGTAAGACTTGTCAATAGAATACCACAGCATGCAGTGTAACAAGACTTTCCCGCTTTTAAGCTGAAAATAAACTGGCCAAAATTTGTTCGATTGTCAGTGAATAAGAATTTTTTTTATTCTAACTCTATAGGGAAAACTTGGGATAATCGATTTTCTTCTTATTAACCAATACTTCGTATTAACCGATTTTGTGTTAAATGGGGCCCTCTGTACCTATTTCTTAAATCATATAAGGTTTCATTATATGGTATCGTACATTTGTTCGCCCTGATGGTTGGGGGGAACTTAATAGACCTCTGCATGTTTTAGGAGGCATGTTGCACTGTTTTTACCACCGTTTAGTCCATTTGGCTTTTCAGCCAAAAAACCAACATCCACTTTAACCGTCTGTCCGCCTCGCGACGGTTAAAGTGGAATATTTTTTCAATTTTTTATCCGATTCTTACCAAATTTTAAACGTGAGTTCATAACCCTCTACTGCATTAGACATTTTTTAATTTTTTTTTATTTAAACCATTTTGGATTTTGTGACCAATTTGAGCAAAATACGCAAAAACCTATTTATTCCCTCGTTTTTCATCGGAAGATTCCGAAAATTTTTATGAAGAAGCTAAACTAAGGGGCCTAAAAATTACTGTTTCGATTTTTGAATTTCGACTTATTTTGAATCTACTGAGCTTCAAAGTTTTCAACTTAACAAAATGTAAATTTAGAATTTTTTCTCAAAAGAGCAAAGTTTCACTTTGCACAGAGGCACAATACTTTACATACAGGTACTCCTAGTTGAGCTTGAATGATTTCAGTAATTTTGTTGTCAGTTGGTCAATTTGTGTTTCCACTGGAGGCAATTTTTTTTTGAAATTTCAGAAATTTCAAGCTAATTTTCTAAAAAGTTTTGCTTTTAAAGTTGTGATTTTCAAAGTGCAGGAATCAAGTCTGTGATGCTAAAATGTGATAAATATGATATGTTTCGACTGGGCGATATTAGGGAATAGTGGGCGATAATAGGGAACATAGTGCAAAACATTTTTTGTTGATGGAACGTTTTAAATATTTTTATGGGTGTCTCCGATCATTTTTAGGTTGGCAATAATGCAAGAAACATACATTTTTTACTTTAAAAGTGCAGAAAGCCATTCTATGACAGTAAAACATGATCAATAAGATATTTTTCGGATGGGCTGTAATATAAAACGAGGGATATTTTTTCGGGTGGGTGGTAATACGGAACAATGGGCGATAATAGGGAATAGAATGCAAAACATTTCTTTTGTTAATTTAACTGTTTTAAATATTAGTTGGATGGATGTCTTTGGTAATTTTGAAGTGGGCGATAATGCAAGAAAATTGTCTTTTCTGCTTATAAAACACAGGAATCAGTTCTGTGGCCCGAGAAAATAGGATAGCTATGATATTTTCCGGGTGGGCGATAATAGGAAAAATTGGTCGATAACAGGGAACATAGTGCAAAACATTTCTTTTGTTACTGCAACCGTTTAAAATGTTATTAGTCGGTGTCTCCAATCATTCTTAAGTTGGCTGTTATGGAAGAAAGTTGCAATTTTAGCTGTAAAAGTGCAGGAATCAATTCTATGACCCGGAAATACGAAAAATATGATATTTCTCGGGTGGGCGATAATATGGAACATAGCGCAATACATTTTTTGCTAATGTAACCATTTCAAATATTATTGCTGTGTGTCACTGAATAAGTAGGGGATTATACATAAAAGTTGTGATATGAGCTTTAAAAGTGCATGAATCAATTTTTTGACGCTAAATTATGAGAAATATGATATTTTCGGGTTGGCTGTAATAAGAAATATTGGGCGATAATGGGGAACATAGTGCAAAACCTTTCTTTTGTAAATGTTACGGTTTTAAATGTTAGTTAAGGATGTCTCCGATCATTTTCAACTAGGCGATAATGCAAGAAAATAGTAATTTTCGCTTCAAAAATGCAGGAATCAATTCTATGACCCAGAAAAATGATATTTTTCGGTTGGGCGGTAATAGGGAATGATAGGCGATAATAGGGAACATAATGCAAAACATTTCTTTTGCTAATGCAAAGTATTATTTATAGATGTTTCCGATCAATTCTAAGTTGGTGATAATGCAAGAAAGATGCAATTTTGGCTTTAAAAGTGCAGGAATCAATTCTATGGCGATAAAATATTATAAATATGACGTTTCTCGGGTGAGCGATAATGGGGAACAATAGGGATAATAAGGAATATAGTGCAAAACATTTCTTCGGCAAATGTTACCGTTTTACATATTACTTATGGGTGTCCTCGATCATTTTTAAGTTGGCAATAAAGAAAGTTGTAATTTGCGCTTTAAAATTGCATGAATCAATTCTGTTTCTATGACGTTAAAATATGAGAAATGTGGTTTTTTATGGGCGCTAATAGGGAACCTAGAGCAAAATATTTCTTTTATTAATTTAGCCGTTTTAAATATTTTGGCAACAAAAACGTTTTTCCGTAAAATAACCTCATTGATATGTAGTTTGCAATAGTGGAACATAGTGCTACCTACCTCTTTATAGACCAGCCGACTATGTCGGGCTGGTCTTATCCCATCAATAGAGGGGTATCTGTCGTCTGTATGTGCGTATGTACTATGTACCTGTGTAAACTTCTACTTAAAATGCTTCCTTCTTCAATTTTGATCAGATTCCTCTAAAATTTTATACTAATATTTTCTAGGTAGGCCTCTATTTAAAAATCTTTTTTTTTCTGGCGAACCGCTAAAAATTGGCTAAATGGAGATTTGAAATTCTTCGGTTGCCAATTTTCAAAGTGCTTCCTCTCCCACAATATTCATCAGATTTTCTTCAAATTTTGTACGAATATTTTCTCTTCAGAAAAATTACTCATTTTGACGACTCTCCAAAAACTGGTCAAATGGGGGCATTTTAAAATTTTTTGGTGTCTAATTTTCAAAATGCTTCTTCTCTCACAATTTTTATCGGATTCATTTCCAATTTTGATCGGATTGCTTTCCAGTTTTTTTTCTAGGTAGGCCTCTCTTGAAATGTAACTTGTTTTATATTATAAATATGCCAACTGGTCCGAATTGCAAACCACTCATCAACGGAAGTTGAATATACATGCCCATTGGTCCGAAATGCGAACTGCGCATCGACCCAAGTTAAATAAATATGCGCACTGTCTAAAATAAGAATCGCGCATCAATGCAAATTAAATAAAGATGCGCACTGGTCCGAAAAGTCAAACGCGCATTAACACAAGCTAAACAAACATACGCACTGGTCCGAAATGCGAACGGCTTATCAACATAAGATAAATAAACATGCTCACTGGTCTGAAATGCGAGCCGCGCATAGAACGCAAATTAAGTAAACATGCTCAGCAATGCATATTAAGTAAACATGCGCACTGGTTCGCTTTAGGAACCGCACATCAACGCAAGCTAAATTAACATGCGCACTGGTCCGAAATGCGAAAGGAGTATAACGACAAGTTAAATAAACATGCACTTTTTCCGACATATAAACCGCACATCAACGCATCAACGCAAACCCCGCAAAATAATACATACCAAAACATTAAAACTTAAGTAATGATGTTTTAGACGCGGCTTTTTTTTCTTTTCGATATGTTGTTTGAAGGTATTTCTGGTAGACTACCCGGTCTACCAGAGATACACACGATCTGTTTCCCATTTTTCTGGCAAACAAGTCTTTGTATGTATTTATCGGTCTTTGATCAGGTCCGTTGCTAAATAAATTATTTAGCTAGCTCTTTGCCATCTCGGCTGTTCAAGCACGCTGGATTTGGTCTTATCGCCTTTCGTAAGCTGAGACTTTGTCCTTGGACAAAGTTGTGACTGCCACTTTTGGCAACCAGACAAGCTTATTCATAGATTCCCTAGATCTCGACTGGTCACAATGTCCCTGGACATATTTGTTTTTTTTGGCAAATCACTAAAAATTGGCGGAAATATTGGTCAAAACCCAATTAAAACGTATATCCTCCTATGGTTTCAATGAAAGCGTGCACATAAGTGTCCACCTGGCTATTATTTGCTTTGGGCATTCGCAGAAAGTCGAAATATTGGCGATATATTCTTAACGAACTCCAGGAAAGTAGCCTTTTTGTCTTAAACTTTACGTCTAGATATCAGGCATTACAACGTAGCTGTCTGTCACTTTTTTGTTGATTGGCGAACAATTATCAGAAATATTGGTAAAAACCCTAAACATTTCAGTAAAATCTTAACTATACTACAGAAAAGACCTTACTGTCTTGAAAAGAAGAAAGGAAAGATAAGGAGATGAACTCTCCTCCCGAAGGTGAAGAGTAGATAGTCGAGCCGTCATTGCCAGACAAGTTGAGAAATAGATATAGATGACCTCTGGGTCCAAAGGAGAAGGAAAAACAGTATTGGATCCAGTATTGTGAAAAACACATTGCCTATCACAGAGAATTACCTACCCTCCTAGTTGCTCTGAAAATTAGATGCACAAATCGACACACCCTCTTCACCAAAACAAAGATTGGAACGTATAGTCCAGGTTGAAATTCCTTTGGTAGAATCTACTAATCAATCACAGAGTGGCTTCAGTCCAGACATTGTTTGTGCTATGCCGGTTCCAGAAAATGATCATTTCCTATCTACCGGAAAAAATGAATCACAGGAGCCATAAAGTTTATCATAATGCAGTGCCGATACCGAAGGCCGCACGATGTTCTGTTTCAACACGTAAACTCCTACAGTAGAGAATCTGAAATTCACCACAGGAAAATAGAATAATGAAAAAATAGCACTCTATTCACTGATAGCAACCAAGGAAGTACATACATCCCCTTCCTACTTCGTTGCCGTGCGCTTTGCGGATTATGCATTTCCCCCTTCCAATCAAGATTACACTTAATTTCCAGACACCCCAACGTTAACTTTGAACATGAATCCCACGACACTTTCCTTTAACACTTCAAGCAAGTACCTAAACTGAGACGGAACTTTGAGAAAATGACATCTACGTCGAACAGGCTTAACTAGTTATATACCTGTTCTTTTTCACCCTAATGTTTATCTACTTGTCTATCTATCTATTATTATTGTCATCATCATTATTATTAGGACTATTACCTTTAATCAGTTTTAATAACAAACCCCAGCAGTCCTTCCTCGATGTGAATTTTTCCAACGCGCCTCCCTCTTCTTTTTGATTTAGTTGACACGAGAACACTCGAACGAAATTTCCGAGAAGCTTCAAACTTGGTGGAACTATGCCTCAGATTAGTCTGTCTATTGTGATTATATTTGACATATATAGGTCAATGCGTGGTGTCATAGAACGCTTCAAATTTGGTAGGATTCAAAAACGTGAAAAATCACTTATTGCAAAACGAAACGTAGGATGAGCTTCAAGCTTGGTTGGATAATGCTTTGGCTGATCCGAGTTTCATATTGCATTTCACATAAGTGCATTGTGTTTCACATAATTAGCTTTCAGGATCGTATCTCCATTAGATGGCACGGGGGAGGTTGGAGGTTGTGACGGTAAGCGAAAAAATACCCTCATTATGAAGAAGGGAATTGGTGATGTAGCGGCCACCTTCCAGACTTTTAAATAAAAAGACGCATAAAAATCTGCCTGGAGAGACCACCCACAGGTTTCGAATAGAAAGAAATACAGTAAAGCCTGTTTGTAGTTCCCACCTTCTATAAACGGATGAAATGTCTACATTAAAATTTGTATCAACCCTGTTTTTCGTCGTCATCTTCCAGAATCGGATGTATTTCGTACGCTAAAGTGTTTTACTTAGTGCCTTCCAGAACTATATAAAAAGGCGTACAATAAAACCTGCCTCTTGTGACCACCTCGAAAACATGGTAAAAAACTTACATTAAACCTCTATTGTTACCACCTTACAAACCCGCATAAAAAGACAGTGAACACATTCCACATTGCTACACCTGTACCTGAAGGTGTATTTAAAATATACGTCCTAAACCATTCATCCAAATTTTCCAAATTTTATGCATGAAATGCTCAGTCGGTTCGGAATAAAACACAACTCCTTCACGATTACATTCTTACCGATAATATAGATATTTGAGCCGTGGCCGAAACTTTTTTAACACATAATGGTACGCAGCTGTGCAACGATCTTGTTCCGGACTCATACGAAAGTTTCCATATACCCAGAGAAGACGTCTGTGGTGGTGGTGTTGGAATAGTTTGCAAAAATTTGTACAAATCTAGATTGTGCACTGGTGAGAAGTTTACCTCATTTGAATACATTTCAGTAACAATGCAATTCGATATCAAACCGGTGCAGTTTACAGTTCTACAGAGACCACCCAATGCTTCCTTCCAAAATTCCTCGGAGATTTGAGTGTTTTGCTGGAAAATTCTACTGTGAACTTTGGTAGTATACTCATATGTAAAGACTTTAATATACATGTAAACAAACAGGATGGTCGCTCCCGCGGCGCTGTTTCATGGCTTGTTGGATACGTTTGGACTCAAACAACATGTGCAATGTTCCACCCATAGGCTAGATATCACATTGGATTTAATTTTGTCTCCCCGACCAAGGGGAGACAAATAGTGTTTGTCTCTGTGTGTGTGTATGTGTGTACCTGTGTGTGTCTGTGTGTGTGTCAGTCTGTTGTGAACAAAATGTTGTGTGCAAGATATCTCGAGAACGAAACGTCGGATCGACTTCAAACTTGATCGATTTATTCCTTGGTTAAGTCGAACGGATTTTTCAACTTTTGACACATGTCACATGATTAGGGCAGGAGCATGACGTCAGGACGTAAAAATCTTGTGTGCGAAATTTCTCAGCCCCTGAGCATCGGAGAAAGTTTAAACTTGTTGGAATTGTTGCTTAGTAGGTCTGAAAGAATCTTATAAATAATTTCGCGAGTAGAACGAACCAATGCGGCGTAGGACGTCATTATGTAAAATATGAATAAATTTTGAAAGGTCTTGTGTGCAAAATATCTCGAAAACGGAAAGTCCTATCGACTTCAAATTTTATATGGATATTTCTGGATGAATGAGACAGTTCTGTCAACTTTTCACGAATGTCACATGATTGAGGCAGGTGTATGACACCATTACGTAAAAATATTATGTGGCAAATTTCTAAGCTGCTGAACATCGAAGAAAGTTGAAATTTTTCGCGAGTAGAACGAACGAATGCGGAGTATTACATCATCGCGTAAAATACATATAAGGAGATAGGAAAAGGAGACTTCTATTGTAAATGACGTCATTCTAACGTCATAAACAGGGGGTACCCCCCGGGGCTATCCCACCCACCCCCCACACTACACCCACCCCACCCACCCCACCCATCTACCCCACCCACGCCTCTCCAAGAGAGCTATGAAAGGTGTATATAAGGGGCAGCAATTCTAGCAGGTAGACATACCAGTTTCTCGTTGAACAAGAAGCAACTAACGGATAAATTAAAACGGAAACTTCGGATAAAACATACATCAGCAACAATTGCAAAAAAATAAGAATTGGATAAACTACGTAATTCAAACGCTGTAAAAGGAAAGAAATGTAAGAAATGTAATAAAACATTATTTATATATCTAAAGGTACAATGAGTTTAACAAACTTAGCAGAGGCAGACAGCCATTTCATTACACTAGCAAAAAAGACATTGATCGAAAATACATGCTTACTACTTTAGCATTTGTAAAAATGTTAGCAAAACATTTATCACATACACTGTTGGAGCATAGTAGCTTAGATATAATGTATTGTGAACTATTAAGACAATGTCTGGAATCACCTAAATTAAAAGGGCTGTGTTTTATTTCGTAGTGTTGAATATGATAACAATAGACAAAAAGCTTACAACTCTGTACCCCGATTTCCAGGAAGAGCTGGATGATGCCAGATGTGCTATGTGCTACATGGGTATAAATGAAGGTGGCTCAGTATTTGTGGGCGCAAGATGTTGCTATACACTTTTTTGTTTGAATTGCATCATCCATGTACGTAAAGAATTTCAAGCAAATGAGAAACATAAATGTCCAAGCTGTAGAGGATTGCTAAGCACAATAGGATAAAAACATTATATCTTTATACATGGTATGCTATCACAATTTCAGAAATGAGTGATGAAATATTAAATGCACGCTACGAGAATATGAAACACAACAATGATAAAGACACAATGCCTGAAATTCATAAACAAAGCAAAGCGGAAAGCAACTCGTCAAAGGACTCAAGCAAACGTTGGTGCAAAAAATCGGAATCCACAAGCTCAACGGAAACCGAGTCAGACGAAGAAGGTAATACTAAACAAACGTGTAACTGGTGTGGTCAATATCAAGAAATGAGTTATGGGAAAGAATTTTGTGTGAGATGTGGAGAACAAGGTAAAGAGTGCTCGCATTCCCACAGACCAATGCCCAATCGATTTTATCTTCTGAGTGATCGTTCTTGTAATGCATGCTTCAAAAAATATGCTAAACAAAGAGAAAAATACATCAAAGGAAGGGTAAAGTGATGTAAAACAAATATAAAGAACATAATATGTAATGTTGTCATAGACGAGTGGATGTCATATCACTATCCATGCGACGGAGCTGAATTGGATGAAACGGGACCGAACGCGATGGTATACGAAACCCCGAAATTAATACTACACATAACCGACTATAAAAAAGGAGTGTATCTTTACTCAAACAAATGTTTTGGGAACTTTGGCGGCAAAGGGATATTATCAACATAGAGTTTAACAAGATTATGAAGAGGGAAGAAGATGTTTCCTATAAACTTCACTTAGGATCAAACTTTTATGTAAACATGAAGTCACCCTATTGGATTATACATATATCGCAATGGAAGAAAAAAATAGATGGATCGCGAGAACGTGGACAGAGTGTTAGCCTTAAACACCAGGAATGGCAAGCATTACACAAAGCACTCGGAAAGTTGACACTACCAAAACTAACTAAATTCATACTATGATACTTACAGGATGACCACCAAAACCAAGCAGATATGATGGAATGTAGTGTCTGCAACACAGACGATAAGAGTATGTAATAACAGTATCCATGTCAAGAAAAATTGCATAACGAGACTCTGTGAGGTAACCTAATTGAAACAATGCGATGTTGAACAGTTCAGGTATTGGTATTTGGTATGACATCGTTACATGGATATAAGGTTTCTGATTTGTTGCATTTCAGGAAATGAGAAATTTTGTGTGAGATGTGGAGAACAAGGTAAAGAGTGCTCGCATTCCCACAGACCAATGCCCAATCGATTTTATCTTCTGAGTGATCGTTCTTGTAATGCATGCTTCAAAAAATATGCTAAACAAAGAGAAAAAATACGTCAAAGAAAGGGTAAAGTGATGTAAAAGAAATGTAAAGAACATAATATGTAATGTTGTCATAGACGAGTGGATGTCATATGACTATCCATGCGACGGAGCTGAATTGGATGAAACGGGACCGAACGCGATGGTATACGAAACCCCGAAATTAATACTACACATAACAGACTATAAAAAGGAGTGTATCTTTACTCAAACAAATGTTTTGGGAACTTTGGCGGCAAAGGGATATTATCAACATAGAGTTTAACAAGATTATGAAGAGGGAAGAAGATGTTTCCTATAAACTTCACTTAGGATCAAACTTTTATGTAAACATGAAGTCACCCTATTGGATTATACATATATCGCAATGGAAGAAAAAAATAGATGGATCGCGAGAACGTGGACAGAGTGTTAGCCTTAAACACCAGGAATGGCAAGCATTACACAAAGCACTCGGAAAGTTGACACTACCAAAACTAACTAAATTCATACTATGATACTTACAGGATGACCACCAAAACCAAGCAGATATGATGGAATGTAGTGTCTGCAACACAGACGATAAGAGTATGTAATAACAGTATCCATGTCAAGAAAAATTGCATAACGAGACTCTGTGAGGTAACATAATTGAAACAATGCGATGTTGAACAGTTCAGGTATTGGTATTTGGTATGACATCGTTACATGGATATAAGGTTTCTGATTTGTTGCATTTCAGGAAATGAGAAATTTTGTGTGAGATGTGGAGAACAAGGTAAAGAGTGCTCGCATTCCCACAGACCAATGCCCAATCAATTTTATCTTCTGAGTGATCGTTCTTGTAATGCATGCTTCAAAAAATATGCTAAACAAAGAGAAAAAATACGTCAAAGGAAGGGTAAAGTGATGTAAAAGAAATGTAAAGAACATAATATGTAATGTTGTCATAGACGAGTGGATGTCATATCACTATCCATGCGACGGAGCTGAATTGGATGAAACGGGACCGAACGCGATGGTATACGAAACCCCGAAATTAATACTACACATAACAGACTATAAAAAGGAGTGTATCTTTACTCAAACAAATGTTTTGGGAACTTTGGCGGCAAAGGGATATTATCAACATAGAGTTTAACAAGATTATGAAGAGGGAAGAAGATGTTTCCTATAAACTTCACTTAGGATCAAACTTTTATGTAAACATGAAGTCACCCTATTGGATTATACATATATCGCAATGGAAGAAAAAAATAGATGGATCGCGAGAACGTGGACAGAGTGTTAGCCTTAAACACCAGGAATGGCAAGCATTACACAAAGCACTCGGAAAGTTGACACTACCAAAACTAACTAAATTCATACCATGATACTTACAGGATGACCACCAAGACCCAGCAGGTTACGTGGATACAAGGTTTCTGATCTGTTGCATTTCAGGAAATGAAAAATCTAAAGAAGTCGAAAATCTCGTGATATTTCAAGGACATAAAGACATTTTATCGAATATGTATGAGTGCAAACTATATAAAAGTGGTAGGATATTTGACTCGAGTGAAGCGTTATACCAGTATGAAAAAGCAATTTATCACAATGAATATATCATTGCTGAAGCAGTTATCAATTCAAAAAATGGCTATGAAGCTAAACGCATGGGTAAAAATGTAAATGTTTGTAGTACATGGCATAAAGTAAAAACGTATAAAATATAATGTATAAAGCGTGACCAGTGTAAAGAGTTTAGAAATAAGTTAAGAGAATGTAAAAATAAACTGTTGGTGGAGGGTACATATGACACATTCTGGGGAGCTGAAACAAAGTGTAAGGATATAATAACCTTCAAGGGTTATAACGTGATGGGAAAGTTGTTAAAGTTGCTATGAGGTCAGAAGATTACAAGTGCTTTGGTTGAAATAGCTGGGAAATATGTAACCCATAAACAAATTAAAGGTGTAGGCAAAGTCAATGTGTTTCATTTCCTATTTAACCGTCAAAAAGAATGGACTGGGAAAAATATTTAGAGGGTATATACTTTAACCCACAAAGAGAAGGGACATTTACAGGTCCTAAGAAAGTTCAACAGATATTAAAGAAACAAGGATATAACGTAAGCTACTTTAATGTAAGAAAATGGTTGCAGAATCAAGACTCGTACAGTTTGCATCAGCCCGTAAAATACAAACTAAAGAGGGACAAAGTAATAGCTGAAGGTATTGATGACATTTGGTACATGGATCTAGTTGATGTAACAAACCTTTCGAAATACAATAATGGCATATAATATTTACTGATTGTTATAGATATATTTTCAAAACACCTGTGGGTTGAACCCTTAAGAGATAAAACACACGATTCCGTAGTAAAAGGGCTCACCTACATATTAAATAAACACAACGGAAACCTAAACGTTTAAGATCTGACGGTGGATCTGAATTTAAAAATAGATGGGCAAAGATCCTCTTGACAAAGAAAAATATTGATCACTATAAAACAAAAAATGAAACAAAAGCAAACTTTGCCGAACGTGTTATACGCACATTAAAAGCAATGTTGTATAGATATTTTTCACATTTTGAAACGTACAAGTATGCAGACACTTGATAAGCTTGTATCTAATTACAATGCAAGTCCTCACACAGCTTTAAAATATGTTTCACTGAATGAAATCACAACTGAAAACGAAGCTAACGTATGGAAACGCAAATACACTGACACAGGAAAACCAAAGCAGAAAGCATCAGTAAAGCCGAAACGTGCGGTTAAGCCAAAACCATTCAAGTACAATTTAGAAGACATGGTTCGCATTTCTCACTTAAAATATCCATTCCAAAGTGACTTTCAACAAAAGTGGACGGAGGAAGTATTTAAAATTAGAAATAGATTCAGACGTAGAGGCACTCCCATCTATCAGTTAAAAGATTACGAGACTGATGTCATTAATGGGAACTTTTATGAGGGTGAACTACAAAAAGTTGTGAAAAATCCGGATAGTTTATTTAAAATCGAAAAAGTGGCGAAAAGAGGCGAAAACGAAATGGTTAAAATGAGCTTTATGTCAAATGGAGAGGATGGCCTATAAGTTTAATAGCTGGGTTAAGGAATCAAGCGTTAAAAGCATATACATATGCAACCTCCATCTCGGTAGCAATCAGTTGGCATCTCGAGGTTAAAGGATGAAGTACTCGTGTCCTATTTGCAGCAAAACGTATGTGTGGCTGCATGACGTAGGAATACACATGAGAAATAAACATAAAAATGTTTCTGCGGACAGTGATTATAATAGTGTTAGGGGTAAAAATATGCCAGAGTGTGAAAAAGCATACAAATTATCACAAACGATGATAATGATGGATCAAATATTGAGAATGGTAGTGATTATAGCTATCCGAACACATGCATTGGCAAAAAAGAACAAGCAAATCAACAGCAGCAGCAGCATCAAGCCCAGCAGCAGCAGCAGCAAGTCCAGCAGCAGCAAGCCCAGCAGCAGCAGCAATTTCAGTTCAAGCACCCCTTTACTATGACTATAGCTGGTCCAACGTCATGTGGGAAAACAACCTGGATTAAAACTTTACTTGAAAATTCAAATAATAATATTACGCCTGCACCATATAAGATACTATGGTTTTATAAGAGATGGCAGCCTATGTACAGAGAAATGCAAGAAACAATACCGATCGTGCAAGGTATTCCTGCAGACTTGAATAGTGATGACTACTTTGATACTAGATATCCGACGATATGTATATTTGACGATTTAATGAAAGATGCTACAAATAGCGCTGATGTGGCAGAACTGTTCAATGAGGGCTCTCACCATAGAAACACGAGTGTTGTATGTTTACTCCAAAATCTGTATTATCAATCAAAGCAAAATCGAACCATGACTTTAAATAATCAATGTATGCTTCTGTTCAAAAACCCTAGAGATCAACTTCAAATGAAACTGCTTGCCAGACAAAGGTATCCGGAAAATACGCATTACTTTTTGCAAAAATTAAACGATGCCACACAAAAGCCATACGGCTACTTACTTGTGGATTTAAAACAGGACACACCAGAAAAGAGCGGTCAAAAAGTAATATTTTAGTATGCACATCATTAAAGGGACATCCGTGCTGCAATATTTGCGGGGCTACGTATGCTTCGCCACTGGATATGAAAGCTCACAGGAAACATGGTTGCACCACAAAACGAAGTTTATTAGAAACAAACAAGAACCCAACGTTTCAGACATGGCTGCGACAGGTGAAGGCTGAAAATGATGATAAATGGTACCAACGAATACAAAGGTACTTACAGGATAATCTTTGTCAGACAGAGGCTGAAGACAAAGCAGAAGAGGGTCTAGATGATCAACAGGTATTTATGATGAAGTACAGAGGATTTTTGAGTCAATTTTTATCGCTAGAAAAAAGTGCCCTTCATCATGCAGTAGTTAGTGATATTGAAAGTAGTATAGACACTAACGTTCCTTTAGAAAAGGCTATATAAAACGCAACTGAAAAGAACAAAGAGAAATTTGATATCATGTTTGTATAAATACCACCAACGTACGGGTTGAATCATCACTTTCAATGGAGCCACTGGAAAATCAACACTACTTGTTTCTGTCATCAAAGGACTCACTGAAATATTATCCGAGCAACTCTGCTAGAAAAATACTACTGCTATTGACTTGACAGTAGAGTTATCGGAAACGTTACAACTACCAGGTGTCTGGGAATGTATCTTGGCTAGCATATTCTTTGAGAGAAGAATTCAAGGCACTGTAATAATATTGTGTGATTTATGCGCTATTTCCTTTATCAGTGATACTGAATTACCAGTACTGAGATATTTATAAAGCGGCTATTTTAAACAAAGCAACTCATTTGAACAACTGCTCGGTATACCTATCACACGAAAGTTCAACGCATTCGTGTATATATAAGGACACCGGAGGGTGAAAGACCGTCATTTGAAGATCAGACAGTGACGTGCACACTTAAATTAAACAGAATTTTATAATGGGGTTTTCACCAAATACTATGGATATTGAAAAGTGGAAGTCTCACTTTGTCAACATGTCTGAACAAAATACTAAACCAAAACAATTTTATGCTGTAAAGTCTAAAAATGCAGTGATGGTTTCTCCAGTGCAACAAGATGTTGCTAGAGCAAAGGCCGACATGGGATATAAAAGGGCTGCAAACGATGATATTAGGCAGTTTACAACAAGAGATCGAACGGGTAACATCTCAAAAAAAAGGACAAAATACGATGACGCATAAGCCTGCCTTTTCACTTAAAGGCCACGCCAGTAGCCTTGCATTATTTCAACCTACCTATGTAGATACAGCTATTGAAAGTGTTGAATGGATAGATTATAGACCGGTTAGTCAAATAACAAAAGGTTCTGCGATTGAATTTAACGTTTCTGGTAGTGGACTGAATTACATTGACTTGAAACAAACCAAGCTGCATATCAAAGTCCGTATTCTGAAAAATTATGGTTCCCCTGTTGGACCAGCTGACAAAGTTGGATTTGTCAATGCACCACTCTCATCGCTATGTCGACAATGCGACGTCAGCCTACAGCAAACCACCATATCACCGGGAATTTCCACTAATTATGGCTATAAGGGGCTTCTTGATTTACTATTAAAGTACTCAGAAGATGCGAAGGAAAGTCAATTACACAGTTTATTGTATTACAAGGATACTGCTGGATTTATAGATGCTGTAGATCCATCAGAAGGCGGAAATTTTGGCCTGGTTGAACGGTATGCATGGACTATCAATGGAAATGCAGTCACCCTGGAGGGTCCAATATTTTCAGACATTTTTCAACAAGATCGTTTTCTACTCAATGGGATCCCATTGACTGTTAAATTTTTTCCATCGTCTGATAGTTTTAGATTAATGTTAGATCCAGCTAAAGGATACAAGGTGGATATTATAGATGCAAAACTAAAAGTGTGTACGATCACAGTGAATTCAACTGTAATCGTAGGTCATAATGAAGCACTAAAAAGAGGTCCCGCTTTGTAACCGTTCACACGATCGGATTTAAAAGCATTCAGCATTCCATTAGGTCTTCGAGATTGGTCGACAGATCAAGTTTATCTTGGGGAGGTACCTCAAAAGGTAATTGTAGCACTGACGTCTTCTACTGCATATAATGGATCGCCAGAGAAAAATCCATTCAATTTTAATCATATGAATGTCAATTTTATGGGACTTTATGTGGATGGTAATAGTCAGCCAGCACTTCCATTTACTCCAGACTATCAAAATAGAGATTATGTTACTCCACACCTTAGTCTTTTTTTCAAGGTAGTGGAAAATATGATTATGCCAGAGGCTATTGCATATATATATTTGACTTAACATCTAACCACGATGAAGATGTGGATAGTTTAACGAGAAAAGGTCATACACGCTTAAGCATGCAGTTCAGTGAGCCATTACCAGAAACAACAACTGTAATTGTTTATGCTCATTTTTCAGCAATGTTTCTCGTTGATCAAGCTAGAAATGTAGTAGTTAAATGAACTAATACCCTTATATAAGAGATATTTCTAAAATGAGTCAATAAGTAAAAAAATAAAAAATAAAAAATAACAATAAAATACATATATAGAGATAGCTTATATGTATATTTGTGTGTTTTGTGTATGTTTTTGTGGTGGTGGTGACGTTTAAAATTTAAAATTTGCTGTATTATGTGAAGGGTGGGGGGGGGGGGAATTAGTAAGCATATAAACAGTTTGGTCTCTCAAGGGTCACTGGCGCAGTGTTAGGTCACTCGCAAACCCGCAACATCATAATCAACATTATAGTCCCTGGTGTTATCCGTAAACTAAAATAGAGAAAGAGACTATTGTCACTGGCGAGGTATTAAGTTACCCGTAAACATAAAGACTGTTTAGATTTGTTCGTTATTGTCAGGTCTCTTGGGGGGGGGGGTAGGGGTGGTGCTCTATAAGAGTCAACGTCCACGTTGTGAGCACTGGGCATTTCAATTATTTCGAAATGGCTGATAAACTCTTGTGAAAAGAAAAATGTTAAGTATTTGTATTCTTTTGCATTTTATTACAACATTGCCTTTAACAAAGTAATACAATAATAAGAAAGATACCCATATTAACACAATGCAAAAATGGTGTTTTTTTAAAAAATACCTTTGTTTTATTCTTCCATATACAATAAAAATTGATGATAACGTAAAACAACAATGTACAGCTTTACATTACACATATGCCCCCCCTCCATCATCATGTAATACAATACTTAACAGCAATTACTGGTGTGACTTTTGTATATTAGAGACATCTAACAAATAACGAGCAGCACTATTAAACATTATTATCTATTCCATGTAACTGGCATGACAATGCGTTTTGAAATGTCAATGGGCGCGGGTACTAAGACCATTATTTAGCACAAACCTTTTGTCATCATATGGAGACAATGCTACCTTGTTTATATGTACAGTATATAATTCATGGTTAAAACTACGTATCTGACACATGCTAGCGTATGTAATTTCCTTCTGGAATAAAGCCCTTTTGTGCAATTCATGTTTTAATTGCTTGCGAATAGCTACTCTACCTACACCTTTGGCACTCTTTTTCTCTGTCTCAGTATAAGTACATTTTCGGTCGAAGAACTACAAACTCTTTTATAGGTGTACCTGCTGTCTCATCCTTCATTTTACCGATGACTTTTTTATTTATATCTGAATACAAGTAATGCTCCTTTGGATAGTCACTAGTGTCAAATATGTGTAAGCTTTTCTGCCAGTCTTTGTAAATGTTGTCTGTCTGTATATCATAGCATAAACTGTCCGTGTCTGTAAAACGCAGTCTGGCTTTGTCTCCATGTTGATTTGATGTAATCATAGTGAAATTAATACATGAGTATTTTGCTAAGTTCTATTCTTTAACTAAAGAAGTCCTTTTCGAATGTATTTTTTCTTGCCTTGCGTTTTTCTGTATTGTGATGAATATATGTTTGAAGCCGTGCCGACTGAGCAAATTCTAGTCCTCTATGAATCTTTACTAATTTCATACCTAATCTTAGATATATCTTTAAATTTCTGCAATGTATGATGTACTTGCTCTTTCTATGCAAATTTGGGATGAGCTTCTCTGCTGGTTTGCCTTTTAAGTTCAAGTTCATTTTCAGATTTGCTGTATATGGTGATATCTGGTCTTCACTAATTGTTTTTTGTTCTGGGGCTAATGGATAGTCGCTATGGTCGTGGTGGATATCAGCTGGATATTCCAAGTCCACTTCGAAGATGTACCCAGTGTCTTAATTGTCATCGATTTTAGTCACATCTATTTCAGTCAGCTGTTTTTCTGTCATCTATTCAAATCCCCCAGTAGGTACACATTGTGACATTGCCCAGCCGTATAAATTGTTAGCGTCAAGATAAGTGATATAGCTGTTTGGTGTCTTTGGGTTGTAGCCTTCTATGAATGGATTATTTGCTTTCGCATATTTTGTGGTAATCATTGATATTCCACCTCATAACCCCCTTTCAATCATAAGATATTGATCAACATCATCGATCAACTCTAGTCGTACGCCAGTCATTTTTAGCATGCTGTCCTATGATAGCCCCGGAGCTGTGTAATAATGTGCGGGATCAAGACCATATGACGACATGCACACATTCCTAAAATTTTCAAAAACGTCAGCCAGCAATAGTACATCTGATTTCAAATATATGTCATAATAGTCGCCTAGTCTCTGGCAATTAAATGTATTCCATACGTTTTGTGCGTGCGTGTAATCCGCATCCGAGATCTCATCTAAAAGCACGTTGAAAAAAGCCTCTTTCATTGGTAAACTACTTTCTTGTAATCGATCTGGTTTATCAATGTAATCATAACAATACACCCCCTTTCGTAGCATAAGATCTCGTTTTTCTGATTCGACTATATGCTTACACAACTGAGTAAATTTGTCTTTACCTTCTTGACTTAGGTTGCTGACTAACTTTTCCAAAGACGTACTCATAAATTGAAAAGAATCAATAAATCGAATATTTCCAATCGAAAATGAAATGTACTTTTCGATATTGTTTGGGATGCACCTCAGTCGCTTTTGTTTGGGTTTGAGCTGAATTACACTCATTGTGTGCTGCACCTCTAAATAGACCTGTCAAGTGGTCATGGTCACTAACCTTATCAGCTCCAAGAGGTGTGTTAGAAATATGACAATCAAGTGCTAGTTAAACGTTGTGCTTGTCTGTGTCTGTCAAAAATATGGGTTCGGGAGTAGCTAATCTCTCGACTACATATCTTTCTTCATCAAGAATGGCTTCAAAGAATTTACCTACTGCATTATCACCTCTATATACAACAGGTGGCTTTGAGAACCTGTCTGCTACACATGCTACAATATAAGCGAAACCACTTGGAGTATGTTTTTGGTATTTTGTTGTAGATGAATTATTGGTGTTGGCGTAGCATATATCCATTTTTTCGGTAAATGCTTCAAAATCAGCATAAATGACAAAGGGGACACGCAACTGTTTTGCATAATTTTTGAAGTGAATAAACCTATCATCCCCTTTTGGAAATTGCAACCTTTGAGATTTTTGATTTGTACATAGCGGTTCATGTTTATCTAACCCCTCCTGCGACTTAAATCCATGTAAGCAATTATAACATAAAATTGTTTGCCGTGGTGTTTTGTTCTCGCACCCATCAGTCTATTAAAGTTACGGATTAAACAGTAGTGCGCTTTGTGCCCTTGTTTTATTAGTAGGAGATTTACATGTTTTTTTTCATTTTCGTTGCAGTAATCCGTAATAGATAAACACCTTCTTTTTTTATCTAAACACACATTAACGGACAGCTGATTCACTAGTTCAAATCGTTTTATTTGTTTCAGTGGTGTGGGAAAGTCTAATCACGATACATTTAAAACGTTTTCATATTTTTTGTAGGAAGACACACGTGTTGGATTGTATTTATTTGGAAATATATGCGCTAATATAGACCACATAAAGCACTTTTCATCCTCATTTTGTACATTTAGCACTGCTCGTTTTACTACCAGATCTTTTGGTAAGGGGATATATGGACTACCCGTCAGTGGTTTTATGGTGCTATGCGTAATTCAATGTTTTGTTTTTCATCTAGGTTCCACCCCGACCCCTCCCTTTAAAATTCTTGTGATTGATTACTTATATCCTAAAGAGCTTTAGAGATTTGATCGTCTATTTCTGAACTGTCATTAATTCTTACGAACCCATTATTAAAAACTGGCTCAGCTGCTTGTACTTCCCCATCATTGTTTACTTTTGCATATCTCATTTTGCTACTTAGCTGACACTTAATACCTTTGTGTTCATCTATATTTTCTTCTATTTTCTTATTAGTTTACTTTCAAGTTCGTTGAAAGCTTTCAACAAGTCCCATTTATTGTTTCGGAATAAAACTTTCTGTGTTTACAGTTCCTGGAAGACTTTCTTCACTACTTTTTCTGTTGACTTCATTTTTACCTGCTTTATATTTCTTCAATTGGCTCTTGCCCTACAACATCACTATAACACATATATTCTTTAACATGAAATGTTTGCTTAAACTAAACGTTTTGTTTCAAGAGATACTGGTGAATTGTTTAAACTGTAATGTGATTTTATAGCTTATGTTTTACTTATTTGATTATTATTTTATTATATTATTAGTTGATGTATTTCTGACTTTTATTTACGTCTTTATTTATATACTTTTTTATTTTGAGTACCATAACTCTAGCATTTGACGTGCTTGGCTGTGGACTGGAAGGTCGTTTTGAACTTGTGGTTTTATGCATGTTTATTTACGGTCTAAAGTTTTTTACATTAATTCTTCTGACTTCTTTCTTTTGCTGTGCTATGCATACGCAGTGATCTTCTGACAATAATTGCTGGTCTAACTTGTTGCTACACTGGTTTCTGCTTTGTTCACTGTATACTGTTGTACTATGACATCGATCACATGCATTATTTTTTCGCTGGCGCTGGCGCCTTTGAATATATGTTGACAGTTTTTACAGCACCACACGTTGAGAAATAAATGCTTTGTGTCGTAAGTTGTTAGAGTTTTCAGGCCGTAGCAGTCTTCACAATTCTTTGTTAGTTTTGTATTTGTTTTTATTAACCTAATGTTCTGCATGTGGGGCTTTCTGTAAAAGAAAATATAATACATACGTTTTTTACAACGTTTATTGAATGTTCGTACACCGTAATTTGTTTATGTGGGAGATGTGAATAACCTATGTATCACGCCTAATGGCATTACACATCTATGTGCATGTTATTGACCGATGGTTTGTATATAGAGTAAGGTGGGGCAAGAGGCCCCCTTTAAGCGCGATTTGCTATAAAATTTTATTGAGTTGAGATATGTTCCTTATCTTTTGGTTGGTATTCAACCTCAAATCCCTCTGCCTGCGCAGTAGTGAATCAGTTATTAAAATTTTTTACTTTTCATGAAAAACTGAACAAAAAATTTTTGCCCTTAGTGGGCCTTTTGCCCCATACCTGGGGCAAAAGGCCCAAGGGTGCCCCACGAAGGGTACAAAGTGAATATCATCTCAAAAAATTACTATCGCCTATCATCGGTTACACTCTGTTATGTTTTTAGAAACAGCAAGGCCACTTATTTATTTCATGATATTACCCTAAAATCTGTAACCTATAAAAACTTCTTTGGCTTCCCAAAAAATTCTGATTCTTATGAAATTGACCCCCTAAATTTAAATAATGTCTTTACTTGCAACATTGAGCCACTGTTGTGGTTTTACTTAGATTACATGTGCTTTCGTCATGTGACGCATCGATCAGTTTTGATTTTGAGTGAAAAAAGTAACACATTTCAAAATAACGTTGAGTGGGCCTTGAACCCCGCATGGGCGTCTTGCCCCACCTTACTCTACCCTTGTGTATACTTCAAATTCTACAAAGAATATTGTACATGTCATCTTAATGATATCTCAAAGGCCAACCTTATTAACGCAGTCTGCGACTCCAGCAGGATTTATTTTCCACAATAAGCTCTTTCCTTCGTCACATTTAAATCTTTTAATCTTAACATTTTCCAAACCTCCACATTATTACTTTAAAAATGTACTTAAAGCAGGTTCATATTTGTTTTTCGTCTTTGACCTTTCTTTAAAATTACACCGTTTTATTTGTTTTGTGTCTATTACCATTTCACTTCTTACACTCGTAGTTTAAGCATTGGATTTAAAATACATTTCGAACAATAAATGTTTGCATCACTTTACTTCATTGTTGTTTTATTTTTGTTTTCATAACTGTAAACGCAACGAAATATACTTACATAAATCTTGATTTGTACTGCATATGCATAGTCTACTTCCGGTACCATTGATCTACACAGTGGACACTGCATATTTTCCTTATCCATGTATCTCTGTACTATCCATTTTGTTATACATGATATACAAAGCGTCTTAAAAATGTTCCGTAATTAGTTAACTTATCTATACATATTGAACATGTGTCTTTACATGAATCTCTAACAAAATTTCTCCATTCCTCGTATTTTGTTCCCAACAGTATTTTACATAGTTTTCTATATACGGCGTTATCTGTTACGTTCAATCCCTTTATTATATTTCCAATATATCTATATCGAAACGCTTTACGCAGATTTTGTGTCTTTAATGCAGGTATCCCCTGTTTATGACGTTAGAATGACGTCATTTACAATAGAAGTCTCCTTTTCCTATCAACTCATATACATTTTAAACCAGATCTTATATGCCTAATATCTCGATAACGGAAAGCCATATCGACTGAAAATTTTATGTGGATATTTCTTGGTTCGGTCAGAGGACTGTTTCGACTTTTGAGGGGTAAAACTTGTTAAGCAAAATATCTCGACATCGGGAAGTCGGATCGACTTTATATTTGGTATAGTTATTCCTCGGATAAGTCGCACGGTTTTGATTAAACATTATTAAATTTGTGTAGAAAATCAAGAAAGGTGCAAAACGTCAACACCCCCATTTTTTTGGCTCCTTTGTTAACTAAGCATAGGTGTTAACTACGCTGGGGATTTCAGCGTTTTTCGGAAGATTCTCGAGTGTTCCTGCATTTTTTAGAAAGCTTCAAAACAGTAACAGCATTAATGTCGGCCCATTGCCTGAATTTGAGCTTTTTGTACGTTTCTCATCTACGGCTGTTACGTAACATGCCACTCAGTCAGGGGTCAGTGTCAGTTGTGATGCATGACTAAGTCGTTATCTATGGGGTCATGGAATGCTACTTTCGTATTTATAGGTCTAAGCAGTTCCAGCTATTGATTTTTGCCGCATACTTGATTCGGTTGCCAAGGTGTTCTATATATAGGAGCTATTTTGTATCGATTAGCATCGTTTACAGAAGTATGTCATCTGATATCTTGTGTTATGAGAAGCAGCTCACCATTTTGGCACCGAAATGCCTCCCTCCTCCCACCGAGGTGCGTCATCCGATTCGCAGTTATGAAGATGCCTTTCTAGTGCTTTTTGGCCGATGGAAATGCACGAAGACAAGGTGCTATATCATGGCAAACTACACTTAGGAGACAGACCGTTACCGTTGCCTTGTCTAAAAGGTTAGAGTTGCGTGTATAGTCAGTGGGGCGTGTGGAGAATGATGGTTTGCCAAAAAGTCCAGACCACCTTCAAGACTTGGTTAAAAAAATGTCGTTTATCGTGACCCCTTCCAGATTCGGGTAAAAAAGACATACGGTACAACCTGCCTGTCTTGACCAACTTCCAGACCCGAATAAAAATGTAACGTACAGTAAAACTACTGTAGTGACGAACTTCAGATCTGGATAAGAAGGCACTACAGTAAAACCCGTTTTAGCGACCACCTTCCAGACTCGGATGAAAAAAGACGTCCATTTATATCTGTTTTAGTGACCACCATCTGTTTTGTTTATTTCGAATTTTTTGCAATGAATTATGGTTATGTTTGCAGAAATGAATATTTTATTTCAGTAATTAAAAAATGAAATTTTTGGAAGGGGGTTTAGTCGGGAAGACATTTGTTTTTGTTTACAAAAGCAAGAAACTAAATATATATTGATAGAAAGTATATAATATAAGCCTGTACTCTTATGTTTTGTGTGCAGTCGCTCTAGTTATGACCAGACACGATGATTTTGTGTCTGCTACACCATCTGTTTCGGACGCTGTCTTTTCTGACCATTTTGCTCTTGTATGCCAGTTACCGGTGCCCGTTCAAACTTCTCAACAGAAACTGATATTATTTCGTCGATTGAAGATTTAGAACAATTACCAGTTATTAAAGTTATAAAATATACATCGGACAATGTAACAGACTTACTATACAATTATAGCCTCCAAACACGGGAACTTTTAGAAAAACACGCACCGAAATCTATAACCTGCCGCTCAGATAGTAAATGGTTTGATGAACAGCAACTGCAATTGACATCAAAATGCCTTCGAGCCGAACGCAAGTTTATTAAGACACACCATCCCTCGAATGAATCAAAGTTAAAAGCACTTCAAAACTGCTACAGCATTCTTTTGCGAAGTAAAAACTCTGTTGTTCATCTTATTAAATATTGGAGACAAGAAAGCTTTTTTAGCCCAGTTTCATCTTTTTTTGAAGAAGGGCTTTATCCATCACGTCGGTGGGATGTGTATGTGTATGTTAGACAATGTGTTCTCAAAAACTACCAGGGGAGTTATTTTTATATTACACACGATTGTTCCTTAATTAAGTCCCTCCACAGCCATAAACCAATTTTTGGCATTTGATCAAGATTGATCAAATTGGCCAAAAAATAAATTGTTGCAATTTTGAAATTCAAAATTCTAAGGCTCAGAGGGTTTTCATCCAATCCTTTCAAAACTGCACAGGAATGTTCCCCTGATAACCCTCTTCTGGAAAATTACTTTTTAGACCAGCCGACCGCATCGGATGGTCTTGTGCAGAAATCGGATGGTCTTGTGCAAATGTTTGCAGAAATGAATATTTTATTTCAGTAATGTTCCCGGCGACCCCCTCCACCCACTAAATTCGAAAAAAAATATGTCCAGCTTTTGGTTCTCTGAACGTTTAAACTCAAGGTGTCAGAAGTTTAAACCTTACTCCTCCTTCCCTTCAAGAAGAGTTGGATCCAGCCTGATACTTGAAGTCAGTTGTGTTTCAGTGAAGGTCACAATTAAAAGCCATAAGGAGAGAGAAAGCTATGTCTGCTTTCATTGCTTAGTAAATTTGACCTATAAAAATATGACAGTTGCTATGATAGTGCGTTAGTCGTGGTGAATTCCTGTCATTTTGTCTTTGCAATAAAATAGAACGGCAAGTGATCAGTAACACAAGTACAGGGGCCCGTCGTTAACTCGTACTCTTCAGGACCAAGGAAAAAAGTACGAATTAACCGGGGGTACCAATTAAGTGGGGGGGGGTCGAATTCTAAATCCTCATGTTTCGCAAACCGTGCGCGCTTTCGAGCAGGCTCAAATTTGCTGGTTTCAACACCATTGCTTATTTTATCTAATTTTTTTGTCCCTGATGCAAGAGTATTTTTTGATATCCCACACTCCGTCATGATCTGAGCTCTGGTTTTTTGCTCACTCTTTATTTACTTCAACACTGTGAACTTACAGTCCATAGTGTAGTCATGGTGTTTTCGTTTTGTTGCCATTTTGCAAGTTGAATTGTTGAATTGACCAGTGCTCACAATTTATATGCTCGCTTCGGAGCGCGTAGTGTCTAAACTGTCTGTAGTAAACAAAAGGCAGCTTAAGCTGCAGTACAGTACCCGAAGAAATAATGTTGCGGAGTGGTGATGCCAAGAAAAGACTGTGCACACTAAGACAGGTAGATCACGGAGTTGAACGTGTCAGTCATAACACCCGAGCATTTATGCCCCAACAATGGGTGTTTAATAACCTTGCAACGCATGACGCCTGCGCTGCGTTTTGTTTAAACTAAGTGAAAAGTACCATTTGTCTTACTCTACATTGTTAACAGGCCTGAATAATGGGTGTCACGTTTGGGAGGAATTATTCGAGGTGTCATTAATTTGTACTTTCACATAAGGGCGAATGGATCCGAAAGTCGGGACCAACGAAATTGGTACGAATTAGCCGGGGGACCGAATTAACCGCGGGACCTTGTATCTCCATTCCAAAAAAATAATAATAAATAAATGAAATAAATAGATAAACAAGTAAATAAAATTCCAGCCTAGTGATTAAATTAACTAGTTTTTGACCGATTTTGTTGTTGGGGGATGAGAGGAAGGGTAACATATTCAGACAGAGGTTCATCTTACCGAAAAATATCTTTGGTGCAGTCATATTTTATTTATGAAACAGCTGAATGTTGTAAGCAACAATGAGATGTAAAGTATTTTACTCTCCTTGCTTAGGGCTCTTCTAGTTGCAATGTATTTGGACTTCTTGTTTTGACGATGCGCCAACAATGACCAAAATAACAAAACTTTTTCAATCTTTGGTTTTCATTTAGATTCTTATTCTGTTGCCCACATTTCAAAATGCTAAGGCTCCTAGGGTTTTGCTTGAAACTTTCTAATACAATGCACGAATGTTCCCTAGGTAACTTCCTACCAGAAAGTTATTTTTTATGGCGATTGGCCAAAAATTACCAATCTTCTAAAAATTGTGCAATGTTCTTAAAACTTTACTATGCGTTACGTGTGCGAACAAATGGTTGGGCATGGATTAAACTATGGCACAAATTTGTATTTTTTAAAGCAGGGATCCCAGGAGTTTTGGTATTGAGCAGGAATTTTTTGCTCTGCATCCTGTGTCCTAGCCGTATCGATTTTCTCAGCAACGTATTGCTTTTGCACGTCTGCGTCCGCTGGTTCATTTTATCGGGAACTGCGTCATAATTTTTGTTGTCGTGGGAAAAACATGTTAAAATTATAGCGCTACTTTTCTAAAATAAGTAGTAAAATAAAGTCATACTTTGAAAAATTGGCACATTTATCGCAGTCGTTTTCATTTATAGAATGAGCACTGTGCATTTCTTCTTTGTGTACCGTAAATTTAAAAAAAGTAGTGCATACAGATTGATGCGTCGGGCGCACTGACTTTACCAGAGACACATTTTCTACCATTGTGTCCGCGGAGTGAACATAGGTTAATGCATCGGACGCACTGACGTTACCAGTGACGCATTTTTTAACACTGCGTCCGCGAAGTGCATACAAATTAATGCGACGGACGCATTGCTTGCGTCCTGGAGGCATGATTTTACCGGGACGCATTTTTTGTAACACAGCGTCGCGTAAACGAGTGAAAAAATCCCTGGTTGAGTGAACCCATCTTTGTAGAAAAACATAACCAAACTTGACATGGAAAAAAACAAACAAAAGAAAAAATAAACAATAGAGGAGTTGACAAGTTTATTTACAATACGTATAGAATAGTATGTTTTATAACAATTAACGTGGTGAATTATTACAAAATTAATGTGAGGTACATTCAAAATTGCCCAGGCTAGACATTCTTGTTAGAATTGTGAACTCATTGACAAAGAAGTCAACTGTTTCACCATTTCTGATAACGATCTGGCAAATGAATTTGCATTATTTTTCAAGTCTAAAATGAACAAAATTGTGAACTCTTTCCCTGTGTAGACTGAAAATAGTACTCATAGTAAAAGTTCCTTCAAATTTTGTAGCCTTAGTGAATCTTTGACCCTCCATGCTCAGCTCACGAGTAACCAGTACATTCTGGATCCATTGCAAACGTTTCTTGTGGAGCAATCGATTGACATTTCTCCTGTGTTTTGTGAAATATCAAATGGGCGCTATCTGTAAACTTCATAATTTGGACGAACAAATGCAGTCCGGTTACAGGAAACAACACAATACAAAATCAGCCTTGATAAAAGTTCCTAACGACATATTAATGGCAACCGATCGACAACAGGTAACGTTATCAGCACTTTTAGACTTGTCGGTAACACTTGTAATCACGAAATACAGTAAAACCTCTTCAATTGAACACCCCCATTTGATGAATCCCCCGATAATGAACATTATTTCTAGGTCCCAAAGTTCCCCATTGGCTTAACTATTGGAAAATTTAGCCCTATTCTAATGACTGAACACCTCGATATTGTGAATAATGAACACATCCTCCTGTCCTCGAGGTTTCTCTGTGTCTAAGCACCCCTGATAACTGAACACGAGCAGGCATGTTTGCCAATCGGGTAATTGCACTGCTGAAGTCACCTAACCAAGGGATTAATTGCTGATGCGCAGCCAGAGTTCTTTTTGTGATGCATCCCTAACAATGGGGGTATTTAAACCATATGCAAAGATAAGCATGTCTCTTGCACATAACATAACAACGACACATGCCGGCACCTGAGATAGGGTGGTCATACACACTAACAATGGACTGTGTTTTGTGAGACGGTCTGGTCATATTTCTATAAATACCTAAGTGTTTTCTTAAAGTAGTTAACAATTAAAACACGTTCATTGTTTTTTACTGGTCAGAAATTTAATGAATCGGACAAATTGACTTCCAAAAAAGAGAAAAATCTTGACTATTAACTTTATTTTAAGGACAGAAATTATTTGGTTTCAATTAGCAGCTGAATGAAAGTGTGAATTAAAAGCTATATTAGTTATCAGTTGTGATTTTAACCTTTGTTTTGAAAAATTTCCGCGTAAGTGCGATCCTAAAAACAAAATCTCTATTTACTGAACACCCCCTTATAATGAACATTTTTTCGGTCCCAAAAGTTTTCACTAAACAGAGGTTTTACTGTATATCTCAAACGCCTTCAATCTGAATTCAACATCTCTGGTACAGTTTTGGAGTGGTATTTGACGGATAGAACGCAAAGTGTACAGATTGGTGACTTTACGTCAGATCCAGTGCCTCTATTAACGGGTTTTCCTCAGGAATCTGGGTTAGGCCCCCGCATGTATAAACATTAGGTTTAGGTTTAGCCCATTATAAAAGCAGGATATTACCATCTCCGGTAGTTAAAAGTGCTCAGTCCTTATCTCACCATTGAAGCTACAAAGACTTTGGTCCATGCATTAATATTTTCTCGCTTAGACTACTTTACGGAATACCGGAAAGGTTACTTAATGCGCTTCAACGACTTCAGAACAGCTCGGCTAGACTAATTACGTTCCAAAGACGCAGTGAACACATTATCAACACGTTAAAGAGTCTCAATTGGCTCCCAGTACGCGCCCGCATTAGATACAAAATTATTTTGTGGACATAAGACTCTGGTTAACAGGGCCCCGCGCTATCTTCAAGAATTATTATCGGTAAGGATTGTGTCAGGACCCGGCCTACGATCATCGAACAATGGCATATTGCTAAAATTCCTAAATCGTCATTAAAATACGGTGGTGTTCGATCTTTCAGTGTAGCCGTTCCTAAATTATGGAACTGTTTGCCCAAAAATATGCTTAGCACCAACGACTCAATAAATGTGTACAAGAAGAGACTAAAACTCATCTTTTCAATCAGTATTACCAACTATCAGTATTTTTATTTTCAGTATTATATGTTAATTTTAATTAGTTCTTACTTATTTTAGCATTTGTAAAGCTATGGAAATTTGGTAATTGATATACGTGCTATATAAAAACATTGATGTAATGTAATGTCCTAGGAACTTGCAAAAAATGAGAAACAGGGATTAAGATACCCATATCTCAGGTTACGTACACCCTTCCCCGCCCCCGCCCCTTAAAAATTGAGAATAGTCGTTACGTAACCCGATTTCCGGGTACATGAGATATTTTTATGTGAAGTATAAAGTCTTATGATAAAACCGAAAGAGTTGGGCGGTGGAAAGGAGGGGGAGGCTGAGAGGGGCTGTCTGTGGAAACATCTGTTTTCTGTGGAAACATTTGTTTTTGTTCACATAAACAACACGGTAATGGCTGTCTAATAAAAGTTTGACAGGTTCGGGTACATATATATGCTCGTTAAAGCGCACGCTATCCATCGTTGTATGTCATTGTGTATCATTGTGTATTTATCACGTGATCCAGCTGTATGACTGTTTCATCCTCAGTTTCTTCTTCGGTATCAGCCAAGGCATCGGTGTTCACAAAATCCTGGTTCTCGCAGTATTCTGCCTCTATTAAATATTTTCCTGTATAGTCATCTTTCAATTTTACACTTTTGTCTTTTCTTGTATTCGTTTGTCTCCTTGTCCTTGTGCTAAAACAGGATACTACAACATCTCTCTCTATATTTTTGTATTTGTATTATTAGAAATTAGGTGCTTATCAAAGGGGATATGTCTATTGAAATATATGTATTAACACTTGACAAGCTATTAGCTTACAAGGGCTATATGAATTTGTGCGAGCAGCCATTCGTCCTTTTTTCTTCTTGACAGTTTTTCGATTCGTTTGTGTCTTCTTCTTCTCTGACACGATGGGCCCTAGGACCATGAAACTTGGGACTTATGAAGAGCTTGATCTGAACGTGTGCATGTCACTTTTTATTTTCGTCTTCGATTTCGTTTTCTTTCGAAAAACGCCACGTGAAAAAGGTGTATTTTTTGCAAGTAAATGCGGTGCATTAAACTACAGCATAGAACACCACACAGTTGCTCAGCTTTGTCCGAGCTCTCACTGCGTAAACAGATAACACAGTGTATGCCTGATCAGTGAGTCACACCTTAAGTCAACAAAAACCAAACAGTACTCGGCTTATAAGACGTATTCAAGGTGTGATGTGTGCTAATATATTTAGTTGGCATTAAGTTATCAACCTGTGGAGTTTTTTCTTGGCAGTGGTCTGATTTTTTGGAATAATAAAAGCCGCATGCATGCTTAGCCATAAGCTCTGTACATAATTGTATAACACGCTATGTGCAGGTTGTAAAATACTTTATATTATTCAAGAAATAACCCATTGAAGGGAGTATTTTTGCGTTTTAATTTTTGTGAAGTGTTTAACATTTCGCTAGCGAAATACGGTTTTAGTTTTTTTCCTGATATTGATCGGATTTCCTGTGTCATCTCATCCACTGGCACTACGGGCCCTAGGGCCACGAAACTTGGGACTTGGGTAGAACTTGATATGAACGTGTGATTGATACTTTTATTTTCCCCTTCGATTTCGTTTTCTTGTTTAGAACGCCATGTGAAAAAAATAGGAGCCTTTTGTTGACATAGATATTTCTATTATTCGTCCTTTTAGCCAAGCAGGAGTCGTATAGCTTTCTTTTACAGTAGTCCTCTTTTTGGAAGTAAAAATATAAACACACACACACACACACACAAGAAATAATTTTTTACCATGAAGTAAAGTTAAGATCTCAAAAGCTTGTAACTTGTACTCTTTGTTAGTTTTTAAAACAAAGATAATGAAAACTACATATTACAGTGTCAATTTTATTATGACCCGCCCGAGGGTCATATAGTTTTTGCCTTGTCCTCCCGTCCCTCCGCCAGTCCGCCTTTTCATTCATCCGTCCGTCCGTCCGTCCATCCCTCCGTCCTTCCGTCTGTCCTTGCGTGGCGCTTTGGATACTCCAGTTGGTGTAATGAACTCGTCCTAGGGTTTTAGGCCTGGCAACATGAAACCTATATGGAGTGAATATATAAAGCATGAAGGTGTGTACCTCCTATTTTGACCGACGTTTATTCGTCCGTCTGCCCGTGAGGTGGTTCGGAACTTAGCGTATTTTTAGTACATGGATTTGTAGCTTCGAAGTTTTGTGTAATGAACTCGTCCAAGGGTTTTTTGACATAGCCACCTGAAACCTATGCGAAATGAATATATATGGTATGAAGGTTTGCACTTCCCTATTTGACCAACGTTCGTCCGTTCGTCTGTCCGTGAGGTGGTTCAGCATACCGTAGCATACAGTAACTGTAAATAAATTACTTCAGTAACTGTGTTTTTTTCTGTAGTGTTTCCCCTTTAAGTAGCAATGTTTTGTCTGAAACCCTTTCTCAAAATGTCAACTTGATAAATGATTCCAAAATATTCAGCCAAGAATAAACATTATATACTTCAGTAGACCTTCCTTAGTTTGAAATTCCTCAGCTTCTGAAGATCGAAGAAAGTTGAAACGAGGTGGGATTGTTGCTTGGTAGAGCCGAAAGATTCTTTCATATTTTGCCCCGAGTAGAACGAATGCAACGCGTGACGGCACCACGTAAATATTTATTTTGAACAAGATCTTGTGTGTAAAACGGAAAGACTTATCGACTTCAAATTTTATATGGGTATTTCTTTAGTCGGTCTGACGGTTCTTTCAATTTTCGACACAAGTCACGTGATTAGGGCAGGCGTACGACGTCTTTGTGTTAAAATGTTGCACGCGAGAGTTCTCAGTCGCTGCAAATCGGAGAAAATTGAAACTTGGTGTTTTTGCTTCCGATTTCTGGAAGATTGTCAAATTTTGCCCCGAGCGAACTTTTGCCCCTAGAACGAACGAGTGTGGCGCATGACGTCGCCACTTAAAAATGCATATAATATGGACAAGATCTTGTGTGCAAAATATCTCGATAATGGATAAGGCAAAGTCGTATCGACAAGTTTTTGGGTGTCATTACGTAAAAAATTATCTGTTATTAAGCAAAATATCTCGCAGCGGAAAGTCGGATCACCTTCAAACTTGATGTAGTTATTCCTCGTTCTTAGTTTAACATTAAATTCATATAGAAAATCATGAAAGGTATAGAATAACGTCAACACCCCCCTATCCCCCTTCCCGCTTATCATTTTGTCGGCTGCTTTCTTAACTAAGCATAGTCGTTAACTACACCGAGCATTTTGTGCTTTTCTAATATAAGGCTCTTACGTAACATGCTACTTTGTCAGAGGTCAGTGTCAGTTTTGGTGCATGATAAAGTCGTTATCTACGAGGTCATGGAATACTTTTGTCGTATTTATAGGTATCAGGTCTAGCTAATGTTATTTTTTGGGGCGCATACTTGATTCAGTTGCGAATCTATTCCATGTATGGGTTCCGTATTTTGTATCGGTTGTTTGTAGTACCTGGAAGCATTATTCGCTTTTAAAGTGGGTCACCTGATATCTTGTGTTATGAGAAGTAGCTCACCACTTTGGCACCGAAGTGACTCCCCCCCCCCCTCCGTTCTCCCATCTAGGCGAGTTATTTGAGGCGCTATTAGGAAGAATACCTTCTAGTGCTTTTTGGTCGATCGGAATATCCGAAGGCAAGGTGGTATATCATGGCTATAACTACACTTAGGGCACAGACCGTTAGGTTTGCGTTTACAGTTGGACCTAAATAGGATGGCTTCGGGGATGACGGTTAACAAAAAAATGCAGACCGCCTTCAAGACCTGGATAAAATGATGTAATGTAAGAAATGTTTCTTGTCACCCCTTCCAGATAAAAAGACATGCAGTAACATCTGTTTTTGTGAACACCACCTGTTGTGTTTATTTTTAATTTTTTGACAATGAATTGTCATTATGTTTGGAGAAATGACTATTTTATTTCAGTAATAAGAGGAAGGAAAGTAGTTTTGGCGGAATTATAGGTTTAGTTGGGGGGACATCTGTTTTTGTTTACAAAAACAAGAAACTAAATACGTGTAGATTGAAATGTGTGTAGCAAAAAGCTGTACTCTTGTGTTTTGTGTGCACTGGGTGCTCTAGTTATTATTATTATTATTATTATTATTATTATTATTATTATTATTATTATTATTGTTTTAGTTAGCCAAAGCTTTTCAGAACAGCAAAACATGTCCAGATTCATAAAAACACTAAAATATTGCTCGTTATAGTTGAATTTTAGCAGGAATGATTCCAGGTAGATCTTCAATGGGAATTTAGTAGCTTTGTTATCAGTTCAGCAAAAATTCAGTCAGATATTGGCAAAATCTTATAACTTTAAGAAAAACAATGTTGTTCTTCCCAGAGAGGCCTGATTGAGGTTTACTACATGTACATTTTGTCAAAATTTGCAGCTTTCTTCTTTCGATTCGCTAATATCTTCGCTTTCCCGGCTGATCACAATGTCCACGACCAATATACCTATGCTGATATCATACCATGTCCCTTAACTACGAAATCAAAGCGTTTTTTCCCTTCTATTGGGCTTAGTGGTAGTATCAATATCCATTTTTGCACATGAAAATTATAATGAATTTCTGAAAAACAAATGAACTGGACATGCTACATTATGTGTCTGCCAAATTGTGTCATCCTAGCCTTAGCGGTCCGGAGGATTTCGCTTGACATGGTTTTCGCATTTCAGTGTCCGTTCTAACACGCAAAATGTTAATGATGTTTTTTTAAAAATTAATCTGGTCGAACAACACATGCTGCATCATGTCTCTGCCAAATTTGGTCGTGGAAGCCCTAGCCGTCTCAACCTCGCGTGACAAGGTTTTTGCGAAAAAATGGAATCATACGGAAACACTTCGCACGAAGGCAATAAACTAGGGGATTGAAAATTCCCAATGTCTATATTATTGTTTGCGTTCATGAAATATTGGCAAAACAGTATTTGAAAATTTTGTAAAATTTAGTGTTTATACAATTTTGTCCGCGTAATGGATCTTGTGTCTAGGCTATATTTCCGAATGTATGGGTCAGATGATTTTGAATTTCACACACGAATAGAGGATATATTGAAGGTCTACCACGTCTTATTGTTGTTCGGATTCATTAAAAATTGTCCAGATGATAGTGTTTTTTATTATGAGAACTTTTTTTCAATGTCGTGTCCAAGCTAGATCTCTAAAACTTATTAATGGGATTGTTGTGAATTTTCGCATTCAGGGAGAACACAGTTAAGTGTGTAATATCGAATTTTTCTTCGTGTTCATGGTAAATTATCAAAATAACTATATTTGAAAATTTTGTAAAACATGTCAAGATGATATTATTTTTTAGTATTGCATTTTAGACGTATTTGTGTTGCGTGAAAAATGGTCAAAATGCCAGTACGGTGGAACCGGATTATAACGAAGTTCGTGGGATCCGGCAAAAGTGTTCGTTATAACCGATATTCGTTGTAACCTAAATTGTCCAAATTTCCTGATTATGCGGTCATTTTTTCAATGTACCCATGTAGGACTTAAACTTTAGGAGTACTTTGTGATTATTTGTTTAAAATACAGCAAATTATTTGTTTACAATACAGTACCTTGTTGAAACGAATCATTAAAACAAAAACAAAATAAACAAATCACGATAATTTATTAATATTTAGCATTTTCTTCAGTAAATGCTGAACAAATAATAACATGAAGTGCTTTCTGTCTTGCACTCAACAGCGACTTGTGCAAAGGACTTTCGACATCCTCAAAATTAGCTTGTCTGAAAGGTTTACGTTCTGGTTCGAAATTGCGTTTTAAAAGATTGGAATAAATTGATCTTTTATGCTCAACCAGAGAGTACTTGGAAAAATTTGAAACTTGCTTGCAATTTTTGTCTTTGATTTTACAAATTATTTGATTACACCGGATTTCTTTCGCCGGAAGTTTTGTATGAGTATTTACTAAGAAATTATCTTGAGAAATTACTTTTCTTGATAATCCGCCAAAATGGCATGCATTTGTAAGTTTTGGTTGTTTATTTTCAAATTCTTTCTCCCTCAAGTTTAATCGGATTGCATTTAAGTTTTGCAGAAATATTTAGTAGACTTCCCTCTCTTGAAAAAAGGCTGAATGGAGGAGGGGCATTTTAAAATTGTCTGGTGGTCAATTAAGGTGCTTCTACTCCCACAGTTTGGATAGGATTCCTTTATAATTTTGTGCGAATGTTTAGTAAATTGGCATCTTTTAAATTTTTTTTGGCGATCCGCCAAAATATGGCCTAATGGGAGAAGAGGGCATTTATCTTTTTTTATCATTTTTTGGTTGTAAGTTTCTAGATAATTCTTCCACAGTTTTAATCGGATTGTTCAATAGAAAGGCCTCTCATGAAGGTAACTTCTTTTTTTATTATCCACAAAAAGTTTACCAGATAGCTGGGGGGTGCATATTTTAATTGTTTGGTAGTCATTTTTCAACATGCTTTGTCTACACAATTTTTATCGGATTGCCTTGAAATGTTGCATGCATATTTTCTTGATCGAGTGGAAAGCTTTTACCTGAAAAATTATCTTCTTTTTTTTTTTGCTGCCTCGCCAATAATTTTCAAAGTGGCGCCATTTTTACTTTTATATAAGCCGATTTTTAGAATTCTTCTTCTCTCATAGTTTTGATCGTATTACTTTAAAATTTTATTCCTTTGTTCCCTAGATGGTCCTCTTTCGAAAAAATTTTCAATTTTCTAAAAATGGCAAATAGTTCTCTTGCAAGTAATTATGTCTGCCCGTCCAAGGGGAGACATAGTGTTTGTACGTTCTTTTTATGTATCTATGTAGGTGTGAATGTGTGTGTGCCAGTCTTGTGAACGAAATGTTGTGTGCATGATATCTGTAGAGCAAAGGAGTATTCAAACTTGACCTGTTTATTCCTTGGTTAGGTCGGACGGTTCTGTCAACTTTGGACGCATGTTCCTAAAATCTTGTGCATAGCATTTCTCAGCCGTTGAAGATCGGAGAAAGCTGAAACTCGGTGGGATTGGTGCGTGGTAGGTTCGAAAGATTGTTTCAAATTTTGTGCCAAGTAGAACGAAAGATTGCGGCGTATGACGTCTTAGCGTCAAATATTTGGATACTGTGAACAAGAAATTGTGTGCCAATATATCGAAAACAGCAAGTCGTATCGACTTTACATATTCCATGTGTATTCCTTGAGGCAGCCTAACGGTTCTTTTAACTTTTTGACGGGTGTATTGTAAACAAGAAAGGTGGATGACCTCATTAGGTTTAAATCTTGTATGTAACATTTTTAAGCCGTTGGCCTTCGGAGAAAGTTGAAACTTGGTGGGAAGGCTCGAAATAACCAAATAAAAAGCACTATAGTAAAACTGCTGTAATGACCAACTTTGAAACCGGGATAAAAACGTACAATAAAACCTGTAGCGAGCATTATCCAGAACCGGAGAATAGACGTATAGTAAAATCTGTTGAAGTGACCACGTTTTAGACCCAGAACCTGGACTTGTAAAAAGAAGAGATTGGGATACCCACAAGTCAAGTGACGTACCTCCCCCTTCAAATAGTAGATAAAGGTAATACGATCTCAATTTTTGCCATATGGGATACTTCTGTATATGGTAAAAGGGTTTATTATTCTGAAAATAGTACAAACTTGTTCAAAGAAAACTTTGGGAAAGGGCTATTGAGGGAAACATTGTTTTTGTTAACAAAAAAACAGCCACTAATGATTAATAAAAATGGTTTCCAGAAAACTCCCCCTAAACTTTATCACGGAGGAAGACAAAATTTGGCACTCTTGTAGAAGGTGACAAGGTCTCGTTGATCCGCAATTGTTTTTTTTACCACAAAGATCAAGATCGAATTGAGATCAAAGTTAGTTTATCCATAAAGTGGTTTTCAGAAAACTAAGTGTTGAGTCAGCGGAGCTTCATATTTGGTATACGTATATACAATCATCAGATATCGGTGAAACCGCAAACATTTTTGATTTGGACCTCAAGGTGAACGTCAAAGTGAGGTCAAAATATTTTTTTCAAAACGCCTATTAATCAGGAAAATCGACCATAAAAAGCGCCCAGATTCAAGTTTGAATATATACAGCGTACTCAGGAGAGGGTTACCTTGCATCCAGAATCTTGACTTCCAGGGTCAAGGTCAAAGGTCTTCTGACCTCGTGTCCCGTTAACAATATGAAGACTTATCTCGAAAAAGGTTAGAGATTTTGAGCTCATTTTTTTACCCTTTCGGCCTAAACACTACTTCAGAGGTACCTGGGCGAAAAAGCAAAGTTGATCATTATCTCGAAAACGGTTAGAGATAGAGTAGTTATTAGCATATTCTCAACCCTTCGGCCTAAACAGCGTTACTTAAGAGGTACCCGCAAGCATTTAGATACTTGATTAACTACATCTCGGCTGGTCAGGATGTCATTGGACATTCTTGTCAAATGAAATGATATAGCATAATAAATGTCATTACGCCATTCACTAAACCATCATTGTCATGCATCATTATTAACTTTTTAGAGTATTGTATTTTAACAGTGCTGAAGGCTTGCTACAGTTATAGGAAAATCGGTGACCTGAATATAGTTTGTGATGACCAAATCTAAGATCAGATTAACGGTTTTAACAGCACTTTTATTAAAAATTCACAATCGCCGCAATTGTGGATTTTCTCGGAATTTCTTGTTAACACGACAACACAAAAACTTAATTTAGACATGTCCATTCATAATTTAGGCACGGCTGAACCATTTAATGATCTCCTGTTTATTTATTTCAGGCATAGCGGCTCTTTTACATGCGCAGTTCTTCAATGGCTGTATTTGCGTGGATTACTATTCTAGTGTAGGGGCTCAGATTGACAGTAACATAGAGTTGCAATGTAACAATGACACACAAGTCAGACCTTTATTTTTGAAGTTATATAAAGAAGGGACACTCGTTTTTGGGACTGTGCAGGAACGAAATAATGCTAAATATCGGAATTCCACCAGTACCATAACCGTCATGCATGTTGATGTCAGTGATGGTGGAGAATATCGTTGTGAGAGTTTCAGCAGTGATGGGATAACACGTAACTTCTATACAACAGTGAACGTCTTTGGTAAGTATGTATGTTTATATCAAGAGGATGTGGAGGCTTTAGCAAATTGGCTTTTCTTAGTGTTTGCTATATTGCACAATGTTGTGGCATATGAACCCCTTAAAACTCTTGTATAGCTTTGTTGCTGCAGTAGCAGTTTATTACAACGAGCTTTTGTCCAACCAAAATCAGCTGAGGATACACTAATCGTCTGTAAGAGGGAGGGGTTTTCCACATCTTTCACAGTATTTGATTGATCAAAACCAAATTTGACAAAAAAGAAATTAGACGTCGGTTACTAAAACCCTTAGTTTTTTATGAAGGAAAGAATTTGCGAATTTTGTATAAAATTTTATCAATTTATACATGTTTTGAATACCATATTTTTATTCGGTTCGTCGAATACGACTTTAAACCGCTAGCTTTTAGCATACTCTGTCCTTTGCAACAAACACATGAAATGTAAAAACTTTCCATAGTTTTTTTTTAAAAACAACAAGGGGAAGGGGTGAGGTGGCGGGAAAGGGAAACGTTGAAGGTTTAACGCAATCAAGCCTGCAATGTTTGATGAAATTTCTTGATTAACTGTTGAAATATTTAAAATACAGGTGGTGTGGGATCTAGCACAATAGGCATTGCAAGTTCAGTTGGCCTAAGAATAGTAGTTCGGTGGAGCTTGAATACTTGAATGAAAACTTCACTTCCAGAATTTTAAGTCAAAATTTACACAGTCCTTGCACAGTTCAAAGAATTTCTTAACTCACTGAAGCCCACATTTCATGATCGATTGTTTTGATATTTTTATTATAGGTGGTGTGGGAACTGGAAGGGATCGATATTGTAAATGAGCCAAGTCGGCCCAAAGGCCCAGTTGGACTTCGATACTTGAATGAAAACTTTACTTTCAGAATTTGTTTGTCAAAACCTTATATTGTTTAATTGAAATGTGGATATTGTCACAGCATGCCATGTCTATTTCTGAATTCTGGTATGCGTGCAACTTTTATCTGGCTGTTTAAAATCACATGTAGGATACGTTTATAACACCGTATTATATGAAATAAGAATTCTGAAGCAAATAAGAAACCAGATATTTTCTGGTTGACTATTCCGGAATATATCCAATTCACAGAAATTGAATTTTTCAATTATTTCATCATTTCGTGTTACAGACTATATAAAACTTATTTTCTTGCCCAACAAAAAGAAAAACAAGAAGAATATCAAAATACAAATAAATCTTTAAAAATTTTAAATTTCAATTGGTTTTTCAATAGTGAATTACCGACATAACGTCGCCATCATCACCTCATTAAGACGTCACTTCCGGTCCAGACAGTATGACGTCACTTCCGGTCCATGACGTCACTCCCGGTCCAGACGGTATGACGTCACTTCCGGCCCAGACAGTATGACGTCACTTCCTGACGCAGAACTCTTATTTCCACCCTACTGTCTCTTTCTCTCTCTCTGTCTCTCTCTCTGTCTGTATCTCTCTGTCTGTCTGTCTCTCTCTCTCTCTCTCTCTCTCTCTCTCTCTCTCTCTCTCTCTCTCTCTCTCTCTCTCTCTCTCTCTCTCTCTTCTGACTAGGCATAATTTTCGAAAAAGCAATTTTTGCCGAAAAATCGTTGCTAATGCTGGGAAGTAACATCATTACTTGTAATTTTATGTAATAGTGGCACATATTGCTACCTACCTGGCTATTACTATTTTGGCATTTATATTTTTGGCAGAGATGTTGGTCAAAACGCCGTTAAACCGTGTATCCACCAGTGGTTTCAATGAAAACGTGCACATAAGTGTCCGTCTGGCTATTACTGTTTTGGCCATTCGCCAAAAATTGGTCGGAATATTGGCACATTGCTACCTACCTGGCTATTACTATTTTGGCATTTACATTTTTGGCAGAGATGTTGGTCAAAACGCCGTTAAACCGTGTATCCACCAGTGGTTTCAATGAAAACGTGCACATAAGTGTCCGTCTGGCTATTACTGTTTTGGCCATTCGCCAAAAATTGGTCGGAATATTGGCAATAAAACGTTTTTTTTTTTGGTAAAATCTTAAGTAACTTAGGTACATAGCCTTATAGTCTCCAAAGTCTGGGTGGAAGAAATTGCTGCGTACCTGTCCTTGAATTTCTTGATGATTGGCCAAAAAGTGGCAGAAATATTGGCAAAAAACCAAAAAATTCAGTAAAAACTAAACTCACTTCACTGAAATGGGCTTACTGTCTTGAAATCTTGGTTAAAGATAATGGTCATTGGTACGTACCTGGTTATTGCTTTTTTTTTTGCAATTAAAAAAATGGAAATTTTGAGGAAAAACTAAATGTTACTAAAATCGTCACTAACGCCAGAGATATAATGTTACCTTCTTAAAACTTGGAATTATCGAAGCGGAAATTAGTACCTATCTGCCAACAGCTTTTTTGGTGTTTCGTCTAAAACATTACTGAAAACGCAACTGGCTCTAAGTATTGGGTCCTAATCCGTTTTTCCCTGATTCGCCTAAAATTGGTCGAAATATTAGCCAAAAATAGTTTCATGAAAACACATCTCCTCTTAGGATTAAACGGAAACGTCCTAAAATTTTGATTGAGGGTAGCACTATATATGTCCACTTGGCTATTATTTTTTTTTCTTTTGGCGATTGGAGAAAAATTGGCACTTATCTATTACTGTTTTTGGCGATTCGCCAAAAATTGGCGGATATATTTCCGACAAACCATTTTTTGCATGAAATCTTGACTAACATAGCCTTCCTTTCTTGAAATTTGGGTTACAGGTTACTTTTTAGATGTCATAAATCTTGACATCAGCATTCATGAGCTGGAGCATTGTCCATGGACAATCTTCTTAAGATTTTGAGATTGGGCGCACTATGCTTGGTCTCCTTCTTTAAAAAAGCATTGCCAAATTTTGCATAAATGCATTATTTGTGTCTCTTAAAAATTTTGGTTGATGATAGCGGACATAAGTACCTTCCTGGCTATTACTCTTTTTATCGTGTCGCCAAAAAGTGGCAGAAATATTGGCCAAAAACCATAATTTCTTCAAAATGTATCTCCTCCCAGATTTTTCGTGGAAACGTTCTAAAATTGTGATTAAAGGTAGTGTACATAAGTGTTCATCTCGCTTTTATTTTTTTCACGATTCACAAAAATTGGGGAAATATTGGCGAATTTTTTTTTGCAAAATCTTACCGATCGCCAGTCTTACTGTCATTAAATTTGATTTGAGAGTAGGAAGCTTTACAACCTATCTGGCTTTTAGTTTTTTGGGTAATTGGTCAAATATTTGCGAAAATTTTGGCGGAAAAGTAAAAATCTTAACTAACTGCTGGAAAATAATCTTACTATCTTGATATTTCATATAACGGTAGCAGACATTACTACCTACCTGGTTATTACTTTTTTGGTGATTATCTATTTTTTCAGTAATTAATCGAACATTTGAGGAAGTTTAGGTAAAAAACTTGGCCGATTTGGCCCAAAAACATTTTCTGTAAAACGTAACTGCTAGGGTTTTTGGAAACATTCTACAATTTTGGTGGAAGGTAGAGTGCCTAGGTTTCCATCTGTCTGGTACTAATTGGCGGAAACATTGCCAAAAAACTGATTTTTTGCTAAATCTTAATTAAATCTAGGAAACTAGTCTTAGATAGTTTTAGATGAAGGTAGCAAGCACTACTGTCTTCGTGGCTGTTACAACTTTAGGTGATTGGCAAAAAAATTGACGAAAATTTTGACGAAAAGTTAAAACGGTTTCAGTAAAATAGGAACTCCTGAATGAAAATCGCACTCTCTTGGAATTTTAAGGGAAGGTAATAGGCAATATAACCTTACTGGCTATTACTTGGTGATTGGCTAAAATATTGGCGAAAATTTTGGCGAATAACCAATAAAAATTTCAGTAAATTTTTGACGAACTTCAATTGGTAATTTTAAGTAACAGTAGTAGACACTGCTATCTAACTGGTTATTGCTGTCTTCCAATTTCAGATATAGAGAACCATCTTGGGTACTAATCTGGTTGTTGCTTTTTCCATAAATTTGCGGAAATATTGGCAAAAAACATTTTTTACTAAGGCCAGTTATAAAATCTTGTCTTCTTGAAATTTTGATTTAAGGAAGCGGGTATCCGAACCTACTTTACTATTGTTTCTCTCTCTCCTATCTCTCTTCTTCTTCTTCTTCTTCTTCTTCTTCTTTTTGTTCTTTGTGAATCGCCAAAATTGGTCAAAATATTGGAGCAAATGCATTTTGGCCAAAAAATGTTAACTAACCTCAGGAAAATGTCATCATTGTCTTGTAATTTTATGTAATAGTGGTACATATTAGTGCCTTTTGGCGATTACTTTTCTGGTAATCAGCGAAAAATTGAAACTTAGCCAAAGAGAGGTTGTGTTGGGGGGGGGGGGGGGTGGCGTTTTTTCTAGTTTTGGGCTTCCAATCTTCAAAATGCTTCTCCCAGTATTTTGAATGGATTCCTTTCCAATTTTGAACGATTGTTCCCTAGATAGGCCTCTCTTGAAAAATTACTTTTTTGGCGATTCGCCAAAAATTATTTCGTTGCTAATTTTCAAAATGCTTCTCCCACAATTTTAATCATATCTTCTTCGAATTTTAAATATTTTTTTTACTTATGGCAGTCTTTCTGTCTTGAAATTTGGGTTACAAGTTATACTTATAAGTCATAAATCTTGACATCAGCATTCCTGAGCTGGGGCATTGTCTATGGACAATCTAGCTTAATTTTTTTATTGTAGCAAATTTTTCAAAGGATTTTTCCATAATTTTGATCAGATGGCCTTTCAAGTATGCGTAAATGTTTTCGGCCAATTTTCAAAATGGTTTTACTCACACAATTTGGATCGGATTCCTTTTCATTTTCATGTGAATATTCTCTGGACGGTTCTGTCTTGAAAAAATTACTTTAATTATCGATGCACAAAAAACTGGCGAAACAAGGGGCATTTATTAATTTTTGTGTAGCTATTTTTTTTAATATTTTCACCTACAATTTTGATCAGATTGGCTTCAAATTTTGCATAAATTTTCACTAACCGGTCGCCTTTTAAAAAGTTACTTTTTTGCGATCTACCGTAAATTGTTCAAACGGGGGTCATTTAAAATATCCGTTAGCCAATTTCCGAAAGGATTTACTGTAACAATATGGAACTGAAAGAGAACATAAAGGGAAGTAAGGAGAGTAATTGGAAAAAGGAAAAAAATGAGAAAAAGTCAGGGAAAATTCTTTCAAATGTCAAGAATAAAGGCCTGAAAATTTTATCAGGAGAAAAGGTCTAAGAAGTCAGGAAAACTCTTGGGCACACCCTTAACAAAATTGCTAAAACGTGCTGTTGACAAAGTTAAGAAATACCTAAAAATATTTCAAACCAGCCTCTTTTTAGCAATTCCGCAACATTAAATCCATTATAAACAACAAATGGAATGGCTGTGGGATTTAGACAGCTCAGTCAGTTATATTACATGCTCCTTTTTGTGTGTTATGTGTAAATTTTCGAGAACAATTTCACATCGGGCCTACTGTGAACACAATGTGGACTGGCTAAGGCGCGTTGACATCAATAATTAAGACTTAATTCAGTTATGCGTTCCTCTGGAGTTTTTAGTGTGCCTTTCTACAATATACAGTATGAAAAGTGCGCCTTCATTCAACATAAACAAAAGGAAAGTGACCAAGTCTCCTTTACGTCTTATTCATCTATGATATCGTTGCCGCAAGAAACACAGCGTAAAATTTACAGCTTAGAACTAAATTAATATTGAGCATACAAAAACAAGTAAGAATAGAATAAGATTTTCGCAATCTAACTGCCGTATCTATGTCTCCCGACCACGGGGAAACATATAGTGTTTGTACGTTTTGCATGAGTGTACATGTGTGTGTGTGTCAATCTGTTGTGAACAAAATGATATGCGCAAGATATCTCGAGAACGAAAGGTCGGATCGACTTTAAACTTGATCTATTTATTCCTTGGTAAGATCAGACGATTCTTTCAACATTTGACGCATGTCATGTGATTAGGGCAGGTGTATGACGCCATTACATAAAAATCTTGTGTGCAAAATTTCTCAGCCGTTAAACATGGGAGAAAGTTGAAATTTGGTGGGATTGTTGCTTGATAGATCCGAAAGAGTCTGTAAATATTTTTAGGAGTAGAACGAACGAATGCGGCGTGTGGCGTCATCGCGTAAAATATGGATATATTTTGAACAAGATCTTGTGTGCAAAATATCTCGATAACGAAAAGTCATGTCGACTTACATTTTTATATGGATATTCCGTGGTTCAGACAACTGTCCAATCAATTTCATATTTTATATGGGTATTCCTCAGGTCAGTCGGACGGTTTTTATAACTTTTGACGCATGTAACTTGATTCGGGCAGGTGTATGACGTCATTATGTAAAATTTTGTGTGCGAAATTTCTCAGCCGCTAAACATCGGAGAAAGTTGAAACTTGGCGGGATTGTTGCTTGGTAGGTTCGAAAGAGTCTATAAATTTTTTAACGAGTAGAACGAACGAATGCGACGTATGACCTCATCACGTAAAGTATGTATGTAAAGTTTTAAACTAGATTTTGTATGCGCAATATCTTGATTGCTTAAAGTCATGTCGACTTACAATTTTATATGGATTTTCCATGGTTCAGACAACTGTCATCACCTTTGACGCGTGTGGTGAAATTAAGAAAAGCAACATTACGTAAATAATAATCTGTTGTAAAGCAAAATATCCCGATGGCGAAAGTCGGATCGACTTTAAACTTAGTGTATTTATTCCTCGGATTAGTCGCACGGTTTTGGTTAAACATTATTAAACAGGATTTTGTTTAAACATTATTAAACTCGTATAGAAAATCAAGAAACACGAGATAGCTGGGGGAGGGGGGTGGAGCAAAATGGTTAGCAAAAAAATACAGATGTAAATTAAGACTCGTTTTTCGTGACCCCTTCCAGATTCGGGTAAAAAGACGTACTCCAAAACCTGCATGTTAGACCAACTTCCAGACCCGGATAAAAATGTAACGTACAGTAAAATTACTGTAGTGACCAACTTCAGACCTGGATAAGAAGGGCCTACAGTAAATCCCGTTTTAGCGACCACCTTCCAGACTCGAATAAAAAAGACGTGCAGTACTTTCTGTTTAGTGACCATCATCTGTTATGTTTATTTAATTTTTTTTCAATGAATTATGATTATGTTTGCAGAAATGAATATTTTATTTCAATAATTAAAACAATACAAAAACAAGAAACTAAGTAGCCATCGATTTGAAAGTATGTAATATATGCCTGTATTCATGTTTTTGTGCACTGGCTGCTCTAATATTAATATCTTATAACGGCTTTGAACAATTTTCACGGACATTCTTGTGTTTATTGCGAAACATTTACCACAAGGGGCTTGACCACAGTTAACATTAATGACATGTTATTTTAACTGTGATTTACAATTCGTTTTTATCACTATCTACTGTCTTAGGTTAAGTCGTTGACATTTTTCCAAAGCTTCCTTCTGGCTCCGTTCAGCTTTTTTGTTCTATTTATGTTATGAGGCATGATTTGAAAAGCACATATAATTTTTTGTAGATATTTTGTAATTTAGTAACTACTGAAAGATGTGTTTATTATAACAAAAAAATTCTCGGCCCCAGGCATTCCAATATAAAGAAGTTACGCAATATTAACTTATAGAACCAAGAAATCATTTGTCGTGATATTTTATTTCTTTAGTTTAAATGTTGTTATAGAGAATTTAAATTATTTTGCGACCAATGTAATTTTTAAATATATAAAAACTACCAAATGCCACCCTAAGGCGTGGACTGTTATTTTATGATAAAGAGATGCTCGGAATGATTCAAAGTTAATGTAAGATAATGTTGCTTATATTCAGTGCTCATTCAGGATTTTAAAATTCGGTGCGAAGTTGAGATCTTTCGAGGTTACTTTAAGACAGTAATACGAGAGATTAAAGCGTATTGGACTTAAACTTAGTCTTGAGTAAAAAACACAAGACCGTCAAATGACGGTGCCCAGGTGTCGTGACAAGAGTTATGACCCGGGACTGCACTTTTCCCTGGTTGGCGAAATTTTCCTATTATTATTCCTATTATTGTGTTTCGTGTCCTCGGCAATAATTTCGTTTTGGGCTCTAACATCTATATTGACATTCGATTTATCGGTAGTCCATTCCCGAATAGCCTACCAAAAACCCTATCAAAATTGTGATTTAAAAAATCATATTTTTAACTTTTTCATAATTTGATATTTCTAAGGCAATAAAATAAGTTGTTTAGTCTGCAACCTAAGTGATGAAATTATGATATATTTTTATTTTTTGTGGCATTGAATTTATCTCTAGTCCATTCTGGAATAGGCTATCAAAAATATCTGTTTTCTTATTTGCTTCAGAGTGGGAGCTTGTCGTAAATTGCACTTAATAATGAAGTGTCCGTAGGTTTCTCCAATGTACTTGTTTTTAGACCTCCAACGGGCGAGCCGGGGTCTATAGGATTGCCCTCTGTCCGTCTGCCTGTCCGTCCGTCCGTCTGCGCGATGTGTCACTTTTGTATGCTGCTTTGTTTCCATGCAAGTTCTGCGAAACTATTTACCCTGGGCATATGCATCCTTGCACACCGAGTATATATATATATATATATATATATATATATATATATATATATATATATATATATATATATATATATATATATATATATATATATATATATATATATATATATATATATTGAAGTTGTGCAACGTCGTGTTATTTTTCAAATCGGTAAAATGGCGACTTGTCAAACCTTGCCAATTTTTAGATAACTGTAATGTAACACTTAGGTGGTTTCCACGCGAGTTCTCCGAAACTTTTCCCCTGGGCATATGCAACCTTGCACAGTTAAAATATATACATTGAAGTTGTTCAACGTTGTGTTATTCTTCAAATCGGCCAAAAATTGCCGAAATGGCGACTTGTCAAAAATTGTAATATTTAGAGTTAACTGCAATGTAAGACTTGGGTGCTATTCACGAAACTATTTAGCCCTGGCATATGCTACCTTGCATAGAGAAAATATATATATTGATGCTGTGCAACGTCGTATTATTTTTCAAATGGGCTAAAAATTGCTAAAATTGCAACTTGTCAAAAATTGTGATTTTTGAGATAACTGCAATGTAAGACTTGGGTGCTTTGTGCACGAGTTCTCTGAAACTATTTATCCCAGACATATGCTACTTTGCATAGTGAAAATGTATATATTTAAGTTGCGCAACGTTGTATTATTTTTCAAATTGGTCAAAAATTGCTAATATGGCGACTTGTCAAAAATTGTGATTTTTGAAATAACTGTAATGTAGGACTTGTATATGTTGAGTTTCCTTTGTGGGACCAATAGATATCCCAGTACTCTTCTGTATCAGTTCAAGTATTGTTATTTCCTTCCAATCATTGCTAATCATTGCTGATTCCTATATTCCAGTGATTGTTATCGTTCAGTCAATCACAGTGTTCGGTTGGGGTCTGCGCCCTCGACGATGGCTTGTTTTTTCGAAACGAACATCACATTATATCACCTTATTTTCCCCTGAGCAGCCGTTATAAATCCATTGGGGACAGAATTTCTTAATTTTAGTTAGAGTGTCCGCTTCGAGCTTGGAATATCATGGGTTCAAAGCCCGGTCGGGTCATACTTAAGACTTCAAAATTGGGACTCCTCCTTGCTGCCCTGTGAGGCACTCCACATGTAAGGGTTAGAAGGAGGGCTGTTAACAACCCTTTGGCCCAGCTGGAGGCGTAATACAGTTGGCCCCATTTAAGCCGAGATGGTTAAACTGAATGATCGGTTAAACCGAAGGGATTTTGTTCCTTTGTAAAAATTCGACTTAACTGGTAATTGGTTAAACCGAGGTGATTTTGCACCCAAAAAAATTGTAGCTTTATTTTTTTTCGCAAATTCATGCTTCTTGTCAGTTAAATAACACATAAAACAACAAGCGCATGCAATGCCATTTACTCCCGACATGAAAATTACTGACATGTACTCACTCTTGTCACTCACGAGTACCATTTGCCATATGCGAATTGCAATTACAACATCAACGAGATTTGTTTCTCACTCCTGAGTATTATCTGCCATATTTGAATTAAAATTAACACATCAAGCCACATGCAATGCAATTACCCACTGTTTCACAATAACACCAATATTATTTGTTTTGTTTCGATGGTGTGGATTCCCTGTCATCGTTACATTTTATATCCAAGGGAACTCCATAAAAAGGCGGGTAAAATCAGTAAAAACCATAAATTACAATATGGCAACAAAGAGACAACAACAGGGAGGGTCAAGAGTCAACAATGTAAACAAACGTGTTTTTAGGAGAGAGTTGTTATTTGTCAAAAATGTAGGATTTATGTGCAGAATGAGTTACTTTTAAAGGTGGCAAAACAATGCTAATGTGCATAGGAATACATTGAGAGTATATCAAGTAAAATATGGGAGAATTATGGCCATAAACGAGCAGAATAATTGTGAGAGTTAGGATATTTTGGGCAGAAGCCATAATGGCGGAATCAACCGAACACAAGGGACTATCTAAAAAAAATAAGGTAAAAGTTATGAGCTCAATTAAAGCAAAAAGTCCAAGGAAAATAAGTCTAAGTAAATTAAAAAAAGGAAAAAATTGGACAGTAGTGAACATTCGCCAACCAAGTGTGATATAGAAGATGAGTGGGAAGACTGTGACCCCGCATCTGAATTCGAGAAAAAATTCCAGTCGAAAATAGACGATGTAATCGAACGCTTGACATCAAAAATCGAGCATAAACTTGAAATGAAACTAGCTACCCTATCAGAAAAAATTGAAAACAGGCTTATAGGCAAAATAGAAGAGGTAGTGGACAAAAAAACTAGCAATTAAAATGGCTAGTATGGATGGCAGAATTGACGTTGTATCTAGCACTCTGGATAGCTACCAAACGGCGTTGACTGATGTCTGTGTCTGTGTCTGGTAGAGCAATTGTCGAGTATAGACCCTGCTAACACTGCGCAAAGACTTGAATCCCTTCAAGCGAGGGTGTCCGAGGACAGTGGCGTTTCTAACCTTAGGATGCAGTTACACGGATTACAACTCCAGATGAAAAACATGTTGCGTCATTGTGACCAGCAAATAGAAAAACTGGAAAATGCACGGACAAAGGATAAATCTGATTTTCGAAGGAGTTCCAGAACAGGAGGGCGAGAACTGCGCACATGTGGTGGAGAGCATAATCAGGAGGGAAATGCACATCTTAAAAGGCAGTAGTGTTTTTGTACGACAAGATTTTCCCTTAGGATACTCCCAAAGAAGGGAATTTCTCGCCAAATCTCTTTCGAATGCCAAAGCCACGGACTCACAAGCGAAATTAGTGAGGGATACACTCAAGTACAAGATACACTGTGGAGGACATCCAGAGTGCAGGCCTGGATGACCAAAATCACACACTTACCACTGACCATCAAGTACGCTTTTATGGCTATTTGTCTCCGTATAGTAACTTCTACAAGACTCAGTTCCAATTCGAAGGCCAAATATTTAACTGTGTGAAGCAGTGGTACCAGTATTATCGCGCAAAAGAAGCTGGATGCATTGATTTGGCCCAACAAATCCTTATGGAGGAAAACCTAGCTGCTATGAAGGGGATGTGGAAACGGGTAAAGCTTTACCAAAACAAGTGTGAAGAATGGAGGATCCCACAGATGAGGCAGGCTGTCCTTTGCAAGTTCCTGTCGAATCCCGACATAAGACACAAACTTTTAGCAACGTCTCCCAAAAGAATCTTAGAATGGAGCCCAAACGACAGATTCTTCTCAACGGGTGTAGGAATAAAAGACAAGTGCTTGGACAAAATGGAATTTCCAGGTCAAAACCATCTTGGAAAGATTCTGGAGGAGGGAAGAAAAGAACTTCAGGGCAAAATATCATTGTAAGAACTTGTAATGTGAGTTTGGCATTGTTTCTAACTATCAGAGGATTTGTCAGTCAAAAGGAGATGCTGAGTTAGTCCCTTAAAAAGAACTGCGTGTACCTGGTTTGTTATGGAATATATTGAACTTGATCTCGTTATAATATTGCTCTACAAAAAGGTATGAAATCATGGGATGTCCATGGAAAGACTATGGTGGGAATAACGTGGGTAATGGCCTAATAATTGCTTGAAATTGGAAAAATAATAGTTGGTAATTAATTATCCAATTTAATTCCACTGTCTCAAGTTAATATGAAAAGGACATAGCGTATATAACTGGACAATTGAGCCCTTTTTAAAGCACTATAGCAATTGTAAAAAAACCGTGAGATTTCCATGGTCATCTTTATGTGCATTCTCCAAATATTGAGTGGACAGCTGAAATTTTGCCGGCAGCGCAGGCCTGCGAAAACAGTATTGCAGCCACGGGGGAGGGGGGGGGGAGTATGAAAACTAAAGTACCGAAGTTGATTGAAGTCAAAACAATATTGTATGTATGTTTTTGTATGAAGATAAATACATGATAGTACGTAAATCAATATAGTGACCCCCCTCCTAAAAGTGGTTCTGGAACAAAATCTAAGTTGAATTCCGTAACTACATTTGGTGTCCCTACTTAAAAACTCATATAAGGGGATGAGCGAGAATTTAGTTTTTTAATTCAAGGGACTGGTGCATATGGTTACCGTGGCACAAAATGTGTGAAAGCGGTGTGTACGGGAGATCACGCAGATTTTTTGGGCTAACTGTGGTCTGTGTGCTGTGAAGGTCGATTGACATGCTTTAAAGGTTGTTTTGAATGTCTGGAATTTTAACACTCTCTGTTCGAACTACCATAGCCCTCCTAGGCCGGTAGTTTGTATTTATATTTCAATACGTTCGGTATGTTTAATATGCCGCATGATGTATACAGGCGGTGAGGCCAGCCGAAATGCAACGGTTGGTCAGGTTTAGTCACCATAAAATTGCCACCAGCAAACTAGAAGCGAGCTGGGTTACGCATGATGTAACAGTATCTTCAGTATAAGCCTTAAGTTTAATATTTCCCGTGGTGTAAAGGGCATGTCGGGTCAAGCGAAGTATAACGATTGAAACTATGCTTGGCCTTGTCTTGAATATATGATTCAATGTGTTGGCAGCCGTTAAGGCCAAGCCAAATGTAAATGTACCATGAGTAATCTGCATGAAGGCCAGGCAAATTAAAATATTGTTTCTATTGTATAAAGGTAAGAAATTGACCAAAGGTTGCATAGAAGGCCAATTCTTTACTCACTCTATAAGTAAGTACGAAATAGTTTCTCGCTCCCTCTCTTATATCAACTTATATATGACCGGCCTTGTTAATTTTAAATTGACTTCTATACATGCAAATATTAATGTTATAATGTTTTTGTGTTTTACCTCAGTTTTCATCTTCTCCGCTGTGAATACCTCAAATCAAGGGGTGGTTTTATATACTTAATCGCTAGAGTCTATGAAGGATTCGTATAACTGTGTGAAAAGTACGAATGGCCCTTAAAATAATATCAAACAATGTTAGGGGAATAAGGAAAAAGAAAAAAACGCCTTGCTATATTCCATCATTTTAAAACTATACCTTGTGATTTAATCTGTCTGCAAGAGACACATTCTGACAAAAAGTGGAGAAAAGATTGGCAAAATAGGATTATATTTAGCCACGGAACCACACGTAGTGCTGGTGTAGCAATACTCATTAAGTCAAACTTGCAAGTCCTAGACCATAAAGCTGAAGAGGATGGGAGGTTTACAGCAGTGAGACTTAAAATGGGCTCTCGAACTGTAGCCATCGCGAATGTCTACGCTCCAAACGATGACCTAAATCAAATTACATTTTTTCAAAAAATTACTTATCAGAAATTACATTTGATGATATTATCTTATGTGGGGATTTTAATGTGTGCATTAATTACAAGCTTGACAAAATTGGAGGGCTTATACCCCAGAAAAAGAGCTTGAGGTACTTAACAGGGTTACTTGAAGAACTTGACTTGATCGATATCTGGCGTCACAGAAACCCTACCATGAAAGAATATACCTGGTTGCAAAAAACTCCTCGAGTGATGTGCAGACTTGATTACTTCTTCATAAATAGGCATTTAAATAGTACAGTTAAAAACCTTGATATCTCCTTCTCACCACATACAGATCACAAATATATTTCGATGTCGTGTGATCTTACTCGTGAGGGACGAGGGCCATCCTTCTGGAAATTTAATAATAGCCTGTTGGAAGATCACATTTATATAAAGGGGGCAAAAAAAAAGTGATTGAAACGACATGGCAAGATCAAGACATACAAGAATCCAAATAAAGTATGATTATCTCAAATTTCAGATACAAAATTTTACAATGAAATACTCGAAAGATTTGGCAAGAAAAAGAAGGGGATTAAGAAAAAAATTGTGAAGAAAGGCTACTAGAACTTGACAAGAAGCTTATTGGCCAATCTATTTCAAATACAGAAAATACAGAGTTTGAACGCTGCAAAAACATACTGGAAGATCTAAATGCGTTTAAACTAAGGGGTCTTAGAATTAGGTCAAGGGTGGAACAGACTGAAATGAACGAAAAGAGCACATCTTATTTGTACAATATGGCTAAACAAATACATGATAAGAAAGCAATAACTTCACTCAAATTAGATAATGGGGAAATAACCTTTGACAAAGACAAAATACTTATTGAAATTCGCTCCTTTTTCGTAACACTGTACCAGTCTAAATTGGACGATGGCGTCAATTTCACAAATTTAATGGATGATCCCGATCTTAATGGTTTACCTAAACTGACAGCAGAAGAGCAAAGTCTCCTCTACGAGGATATCAGTATCGAGGAACTACATAAATCATTAGCTACTTGGAGCAATAGTAAGAGTCCTGGTTGGGATGGATTAACGTTTGAATTCTACAAGACCTTCTGGTCTGAACTAGGCCCGAAACTTTTGGACGTGCTAAAATAATCTAAGTGAGTAGGGGTTCTCCCTCTTTCACAACGCAGGGCAGTTATTACTCTTTTACATAAGAAAGGTAAAGATCCCATGCTGATAAAAAGTTACAGACCCGTCTCATTACTTAACTGCGACTACAAAATAATGACAAAAGCACTAAGTCTCAGGATAGCCCCGGTTTTACCTAAACTTATAAACGAAGACCAGGTGGGCTTCATAAAGAGGAGATATATTGGAGCGAATATCCGTTTTCTTCAAGATTTACTTGAATATACTGATTTAAAAAAAGATGCCAGGGATACTTCTCGAGTTAGATTTTGCCATGGCTTTCGACAGTGTTGAGTGGCCTTTCTTATTCAGTGTACTTCATAAATTTAATTTCGGTGATAGTATAATCGCATGGATCAAATTATGTTATAGAAATATATTAAGTACTGTGCAAAACAATGGCTTCAGCACGGACTGGTTCAATCTACTGCGAGGAGTAAGACAAGGCTGTCCACTTTCATGTGTTCTTTTTGTCCTATGCGCCGAAATTTTGGCAGAATTAATTAGAAGGAACAGAAATATCAAGGGTATAGTTTTAAACAGAGTGCAAAGAAAATTGTCTCAATTTGCAGACGATACAACATGCATTGTAACTGATATAAATTCAGTTAAGGAAATATTTCAAGTAGCAGAGCGTTTTGAATTTTTCTCGGGCTAAAACTCAATAAAGATAAAACGCTTTTAATTTGGTTGGGGCCTTGGAAGAATAAGAAGCATTCTGTTTTGGGTCTCGAACAGTGTAAAGGAAGTTTTCATATGTTGGGTATTGAACTTGGATATGAAAAAGATCAATGTTGAAAAACTAATTTCGAGGATAAACTAAGTAAACTAGCGACGCAGTTTCAAATATGGCAAGGTAGGCAACTGTCCCTAATTGGCAAAATTCTTATTGCTAAAAGCCAGGGCATGACGAATCTCATATATTCCCTCAGCAATCTAACGAGTGACTACGAAACAATAAGCAAAGCTAAAAAAATCTTAACAGATTTCATTTGGTCCTCAAGGCCTCCGAAAATTAAGCATGATACCTTAATAGCCCCTATGAAATTCGGCGGACTAAATTCACCGGATATAAAATGCTATGACAAAGCTCTCAAATTAGCTTGGATTGGTAGGCTCTGGTCTGGCTCAAATAAAAAAACTATATTAGATTATTATTTACTTAAATACGGAAGCCTTAAGTTGCTACTACACTCAAATATTATTATTATAATTATTATAATTATTATACGTAATACTTTTATAGCGCAGATATCAAGTGTTCATGGCGCTTTACAATACTGTCAGTAAAAGAAATATAGCGTTCTAAAATACTATAGCGATCTAATAATACTGTTCGATAATACTGATGATGTTAAAATTTATCCGTAAACTTCAATAAAAAGGTGTGTCTTCAGATGCTTCTTGAAAGTTACCAAGCAGTTTATACAACGAAGTGACTTAGGTAAACTGTTCCACAACCGAGGAGCTACCACACTAAAAGAGCGATCTCCAGCAAACTTAAGATTTGATTTGGGCTGTGCTAACATAGGTCCATTTTCATTAAAGCGAGTCGATCTACGGGTTTATGCAACTGAATGAGTTCCTGTATATAAACTGGAGCCATGTTATGCCCGGCTTTGAAAGTCCACAACAGGATTTTATACTTAATCCTTGAGCGCACGGGCAACCAATGTAGCGATTTCAGCGTATCCGTGATATTTTCAGTTCTTTTCAATCCAGTAATAAGCCTCGCTGCGCTGTTTTGTAGACGTTGGAGCTTGTCCAAACTTGTCTCTGGTATACCATACAAAAGTGCATTTGCATAATCCATACGCGAGAAAATCGTGGCATGTTCAAGTGTTTTTGTTGCGTCTGTTAAATATCATCGCAGTCTGTACAACTGGCGGAGATGAAAATAGCCAGATTTTACTACTTCATTTACATACGAATGCATTTTAAGTTCTGCATCGAATTTGGCACCTAAATTGCGAACTTGACTTTTTGCTGGAATCACATCATCTCCAACTAGTAATGAGTTCACATTCACCTTCTAAATTTGTTGTTTTGTTCCAAAAATGATGAACTCAGTCTTTGACTAATTCAATTTTAACTTATTTGAAGTCATCCAGTCAGATACGCGTGCGATGGTGGCCTCTATATGCGCCACTGCATGCTTTTGCGAGTTGATGCTGTTCGGATTTGCAGCTTTATAGAGCTGCGAATCATCAGCAAACAGGTGAAACAGAACCCCATGCAGCCGCAGTAGGTCACCAAGTTCACAGGTGTAATATGTATACATGCGAGGTCCCATACCAGATCCTTGTGGAAATTCGGTTTCTAGTGGCACTGGATCAGAGACTGCATCATCAATTTTTACTTGCTGATTTCGTTCAGAAAGGTACGAACGAAACCAGCCCAGAGCTTTTCCAGTTATGTGAAAATAATATGTCATGATTACAAGTGTCGAATGCGGCACTTAAATCCAGAAGGGCAAGTAACACAACTTTCTGGTCATCCATTGCCGTAAGAATGTCATTCTGTACCTTAATTAACGCGGATTCGGTGCAGTGATTTTGCTGGAGAGGTTCTTAAAGATTTTCGGATTTTGTATGTGTGTTCATTTGTTCAGCTACTGCTTTTTCAATTACCTTAGACACTAAAGGCAAGTTTGAGACTGGTCGGTAGTTACTAAGTTGCGCAGGGTCGGAATTTGGTTTTTTGATCAAAGGTGTGACCAAGGCATTTTTGTAAAGGCGCGGCATCTGTCCCAGTTCCAGTGACTTGTTTACTATTTTACCTATAACTGGCGATAGAACCTCTATTATCGATTTAAGAAGCGACGTGGGTATCGGATCCAACGAGCACTGTTTATTAGGTGATTTCCTCACCAACGTAATGACCTGCTGTTTGGTCAATTGTTTGAAGAAACTGAAATACGCAGGATTTTGTTTGACATTCCCGACTGTGGAATCGCAAGTGTTTCTTGATCCTTGAAAGCCCTCGTTGATTTTCTCAATTTTTGTTTTGAGATAATCGGCAAATTGGTTGGCTAGGTCCGAGTGTGGAATGTCCTGTGGATATGGCTGGGCATTGTTTTTTCGAGCCAATTCACTAACAATGCTAAACAGTGATTTTTGGTCATGTTCATTATCTTGCACTTGAGAACTGTAATAGGCAGTTTTCTTAGCAGTGATTAATTTTACGTAGTCATCTTTGGCACACTTGAGTGCAGTAGCATCTGTTGTATTTTTTTTCTTGAGCCATTTACGTTCTGCCCTACGACGCCTTACTTTCGCCTCAAGCACCTCGTTGTCAAACCACTCATTACGAGGTCTTATTTTGACAGTCTTTGTTGTAGAAGGGGCGTGACTTTCCAAAATGTTACTTAGCTGCAAGTTGTACTGATTAACTAACTCATCTAAGTCATCCGGGGGAGTTTGCACTAATTTTGATTTCCGAATATCCTCGCGAACTGCATCTAAGTCTATTTCATTTATGTTTCGGCATACTATTTTTTTCACGCCGTATGGAAATTTTCTTAAGGGTAGTAAGCACAGTACTGAGAAGTGATCCGAAATCAGGTAATGCGAGGAAGGAGTGGTTAAAGGTAAGGTATCACCCGAGCATGTTATTATTAGATATAGGACGTGCCCTGACGTATGGGTGGGTGAACGCACATGCTGTGTGAGATCAAAAATGTCCAATAGTTCCATGAATTTCTGGGCTTGCCCATCTGGCGTTTCGGACATGTGTAAATTAAAGTCACCTGAAATGACAATACTGTTGGGTTCTATTAAGCTATCCTCAAGCACCTGATAGAATTCGTCAAGGAAACCCGAAACTGGTGTATCCGGAGGTCGGTATATAACTATAAATAATGCAGATCGTGATTGGGAGTTAACCGATACAGCCATGTGTTCAAATGATTCGTATTTTGTATGACTATAAAGTTTTTGTTTGAGTGGGGATTCGCATATCAAAGCAATACCCCCTCCTCTCTTCCCAACGCGGGGAATGTGTACGAGTTCATATCCGGTAGGTGTAAGTCCTATCCCGGACCTGGGTGGTCAAGATCCCAAACTTCTAGGCAGAAAAGCTCAAAATCCCAAACTTCTACAAGGAAATTATCAAATCCTTCCAATCTAATTTTTTGGCTCTGCCTCCTATGAAGTAATGATTTGGAACAATGATCTTATTCGCATAAATAATGAAACAATATTTTGGAATGATTGTTATGAATGTGGAATTGTATGCATAAATGATATATTAGAGGATGATCAAACCTTTATAAGTAAGGAACAGTTGGAAACAAAATTTAACATTAAGTGCAGCTTTCTTAAATTTCTGAGTCTTAAGTCAGCGGTAAAAAATGCCACACAGTTGTTGCAAGCAAGAGATATTACAGTAAACAGAAAAATAACAAAGGAAATGATTGTCGACCAAAACTTTAAATCCATAAGTGGAAAAATTATAAATATACAAAAAGCTAAATGTAGGGTCTATTACACAGAACTTATCTCTACTCAAGTTAAGCCCCCAACCATCCTTTCAAAATGGTCCAGCACCGGCTTGGTATCAGAGGATCTGTTTTTCAATAGCGTTCATAATGCGAAAAAATCTTGCCTAGACACGAGACTGGTTGCTTTCCAGTTTAAAGTAATTAATGATTTGATAGCACATAATAAAAATTTACAAAAATGGGGCATAAAAGATTCCAGTAAATGCAACGAGTGCGACACAGAGGACAGTATTTGGCATATGTTCTGTAACTGTCCAAAAACAATAAACATAATGCGACTGATCTTAAATTTGATTAAAATACCAATTGTTAATTGTGCTGAATTTATTTTTGGGACAAAGGACGGTGCACTAAATGTGATCTTTATTCTGTCCAAGTGGCATATATACCAATCTAGGTTTTATAGCAAGAGGTTCTCCCTTGAAAATTTTACAAGGGAATTGCAGGTACTTATTCAGGCGGATGCAAACCATTCAGAAAGCAGTGTTTTCGAACCAAAATGGAGTAAATTTCTCTTCCTTCTAGAGCTTTAAATGTTGGCTAAGGATTCACAGCGGAAGAATTATTTTTTTACATTTTTCCTCTCTCTTATGTATGTGTTCTTTTTCAGTGTCTATGTTCTCATTGTAAAAAATAATAATAATAATAAAAATTGTTCTTGACCACCGCTAAAAAGCGTGAGCCCGTAGCTCCGGTTGACGACACGCTATTTGTGTGAGAGCGATGGGACGCGTGACAAACTTAGTAAATCAACAAATCAATATTCCTACCCAGGAGAAATCCATGGTCGCTAGATCAGCTGTCTCTAGATCCGCTGTCGCTAGATCAGCTGTCACAGTAAGATCACTTTGTTGCTAGATCACTTGTCTTACACTTATAGGTGGAATTCGTAACTATGAAAATGAATAAAAATAAATACTCGAAAGAACGAAAAAACAAAGAGACAACACGCAGGTTATAGTCTAGATCTAAAAAAGCGATTCTAGAAGTCGAAAAGGGTGTGAAATAAAAATGAAAAATTGCTAATGACTTTTAAATTCTGGTAAACACAGTCAGTATTTGGCAAAGCCAGAAAGACAAACTTTAATCTAGCTTTCAGCAGAACAATTTTGAACGTGAACGAAAACGTCTTAGAGTTGCTAAATACGAAGAAAATACACTTTATAAGTGTTGCTGGGGGTCCGGGCTCAGAGTTTACCAATTAGTGCTCCAGTTTTTGCCACCAAAGCCCAAGATTTGGCATGGTAGGTTGCAACGGTTCCAAAATCGAGACAAAGTTGTGTTTAAGAAAGTTATTGGGGAGTCAAAATCAGTAAAGATGGATCGCGTTCACGAGTGGTACAACACAAGGTTTACCAAAATTTTCGACAAATATTCCGCGAATGATGTGTGCAATGCAGATGAAACCGGAAGTTTCTACAAGCTATTTCCAGATAAAATATTCACATTTTAGGGTGATACTGGCCATGGCAAAAAGCTGTCAAAAGAACGTTAAACTGCTTTGGTGTGTGCAAACATGAGTGGTACTGATAAGCTTCCTCTGATGGTGATCAGAAAAGTGCGAAATCACAGTGGTTTAAAAATCAAAAGTCCACCTCTGTAGAGTATTACTCTAATAAAAGTGCATGGATGACCACATCATTGATTTAAACACATAGAATATGAAACAAGAAACATACCACTCACACACTGACTCACAATTTCTAGAACACTGACCAAAATGCAAAAGATGGGATGAACCGAAGATCGGTTAGAACGAAGTGTTTTAACGGTCCCGTCCACTTCGGCTTAAACGAGTTCTACTGTAATACCAAACCGAACCCTTATAGTCGACCAGACGAGAATAGGTCAGCCGCATTGGTTAAAAATGTTTGGATAGAGTATCGTACAATTTCATAAAACTGTTTATCTGAGTGTTAAAAATCTGATTTATTATTGCATAATAATTTGATGGAAAGATGGAAATCGATTTAACGATAATACTGGTCTGTTAATTTTCAAGCTAAAAAATCAACTTATCATTTAATAACCTGACTGCTTTCAAGGAATTGATTATCAGCCTATTGTTCTAAGCTATCTGTGGAAAGCCTGATCATTTCTAGGCTCATTAAAAAGCTTTCAAAAGCCCTAGCCTTCTAGTTTCTGAGAACTTCGCTGGAAAATCCCCAACTTTACCCCCCCCCCCCCCCGTCCTTTCGAGTCTCGATGCAAAATGTGTATTTTTTCTGAATTTGGGACAATTTTTACCCAATTTCCAAAATAGTGTTACTTTGCACATCTGAAATATGCATACTTGTTGTATTGGCAATTAGATTATTATTTTAATGAACTCGATTTCGCCGCCATCGTTGCCATGTCCAATAAACGTGTCGTTGGTGTAGTACACGTTTAGTGCTTGTGCACTGGTGATTGTTGACGTAGTATTTGACAAGTTCATGTTCTTTGTTGTAGGCCAAACTTTGACAGCAATGAACATTGGTAATTATGCCAAACAAATTTCATTCACCATATTGGTTGAAATAAGGATTTCGCGGTATCTTTGCTGGCTACTGTTTTATAAGCCGCCGTGGGTCTGATTTTTATTCAGTTTTTGACCAAGTGGTCGGGAGTGACAAAGGCCCCAAAAATTACAGTAAAAAATTTGTTGAAGTTGAATTTAAGTATGGAAATTCTCGTGGTGGTTGAGAAGAAAAAGGAATTCTTTTGGTGTGTGAGATAAAGAAAAAGGAAATTCTTTTTGTGTGTGAGATAAAAGAAATGGCATTCTTTTCGTGTGTGAGATAATGAAATGGAATTGTAGCGTTGAATTAAACGAAATGGAATTTACTCTCTGGGTGAGTTAATGTTCTTAACAAATAATGGTATTTAGCATGATTTATTATTATGTAAGCTAGACGGAATCAGTGACGTCCGCGAAATAGAATTTGTTTCGAATGTTGAGATGTATAATTAAAGAAAGACGTGTAAATAAAATAAATAAATAAACAAATAAATAAATAAATAAATGGATAAAGAAATTAAGTATAATTTAGAAGGCTAGAGACTTATGAGTGCGTATTGTTTTAACAGTTTCTTCGTGGATTTCCTGTTGATGAGATGTACGCGCTACTTAATCGTGCTGTGTTCCGTGCTTGTGTCACGCGATCGTGCTGTATTCTGTGCTCGTTACCGTGATCATGCTGTGTTCTGCGCAAGTGTTACGAGATCGTGCTGCGTTCCGCGCTAGTGTTACTGTTATCGTGCTGTGTTTCGCCAGTGGCAATGTGGTCGTGCTCAGTTCTGCGCCAGCGTCACTGATCGTACTGTGTTCAGCGGTAGTGATCATACCGTCTTACTCGCCAGGGTTATCAATGCCGCATCTGCATTAGGCGTTTCTCCAACTCATGATCAGGTGTTTCCGCGCTGGTGTCTTCCGTACTAGCTGTGATTAGCCGTGACTATGTGCCCCCGTATGTGCTGTCATTTTGTGACTTGTGTGCCGTGACTTCGTATCTGTTTCGCCATCAGAAAGTGCACCAATTAGGTTACGGTGTCGTTTGTAATGGATATCGTAACATAAAGGTAAAATTTCTGCTATTGTGAAATCGGTTATGACCTGATAATTTGATTAGATTTTTGTAAATAATTTGTGAATAAATTTAAGAAAATAAATAAGTGGTAATTATATATAAGTGATAATTATTTACCACGCCGTTTCACAACAATACTGTTACTGTGTAAACTTCTAAAACGCTGGTCCTTCTAGCTTCTCAGAACTTCGAAAACAGCATGATGTTGCACTTCTCCTGTATACATAAATTCCCTACGTAAAGTTTTAAGAGGCTGGGGCTTACCGGATGTGTGCGAACTTGTCTGAACAAAACTGTCTCATAATTTTTGAAACCTTTCTCGAACAAAGCCCAGTCTTGTTAAAAAGTGTACAACTTCACATCCACTTACAAGACATGTGTCCAGTTTCAGCCGAATTAAAAAGTTATTACGACGTTAAACATCTGCATTGAGGATATCTTAGCTCTTTAAAATGTCCAAAGGCTTAGCTTTATAAGTTCTGAGAACTTTTCTGGACAAAACTGCAAGATCTGGATACAAAATGCCCAAATTTATATTATCCAAGGACAAAGTGCTACTGCGTCGTTTTTCGCCAATTTAAAAAAAATAATATGACTTTGCACATCATGAAAACGTACTGGAGGCTTTCACTTATGATCTTTCGATTATTTAAATGGTGTGATAAAAATATTTACAAGATGTGTCATAGAAACAGACAAAATAATTTTTGAGAAAATCAATTATAAAAGAGGTCATGAAGAGGTCAGCGAGTCGCAATGAACCTGGATATTCCTATGCAGCGATTACACAAAATTTGTTTGTCTTTTTTGTCTAATCTTATCCACACTAAGGCCGTTTTCCTATCCGCACCTCTTTGCCCACCCTACCAACATGCGTTTTCTGTTGACGGCCAAAAAAGGACAAAGCTCATACATTTGTTCCAAATGCGTACTGCGTCAACAAGCTGTACATACATTTTGATGGGGGCACGCCTTTGCTGTGATAAATATCCTTATCTGACCCTATATTAAGCTATGTTGTTTATACAAGACCGCAACAAAATCGAATCTGTGAAAGCTATTTTCTGGAACTTGAATTTATACTGTTATTTTGTTATTTACTTGCAGCGATCCCTACAACACCTTTGATAAGTAAAGATGAAGATGGGGCCGTTGTTGAAGGAGACACTGTGACAATCAAATGTGAAGTGGCAGTTGTTTATCCTAGTGATACTCTTACATTTCGTTTCTTATTCGGTAATACACGAATTCAGGGATCAATTCCAGTTTATGAAAAAAATGACGACGGCACCTACAAAGCAGTACTCTCCACAGGAATTGCATTTCATAGAAACTACACTCAGAACAAGCTTCGTTGTCAAGTAGATTATCGTGGACCAGAAAACACTACTACTACGTCCGATGAGTTAGAAGTAACAGTTTCTTGTAAGTAGAATTATAAGATTACGATACAAGTTCAGTTATACGTACCTTTGCCCATCTGAAGAAACACTAAATCTATTCCTTAAGTATGTCTGTACACTTCTTCATTGAGCTATCAACTGACCTGTAAGCGTGACTGAGACTGTCTGACATATTGTGTGTAAAGTTATGTGTATTCATGTAAACAAGTGAAATTTTTTCTACAGCTTTAATCAGGATATTTCAAATCGTTTTTAATGGTACGAGTGGTTCAAAGATGCGATGTGACCCGATTGGTTTAATAGTACACATTTAACCATATTGGTTTAATAGTATATAATTAACCAATTGCCTGATATCGGAAGCACGCCAACAAAGGGTATCAAAACGTACTTTGTCCATCTGTCCGTGCGAATAGTGAGTTCTTAGCTGAAATTCTTTTTTATTAGCCACAGATGGGGAACACATGCGATCGACCGTGTGTCGGTCTGTCATCGACAGCTTGTTAACACGATAACTTAAATGAAATTTTAATGAAATTTGGTATGTAGCTTCTATGGAAACAAACACAGAGCTGTATTGTAAAAGAGCCATGTTCGTCCAAGGAAAATGCACAAACTGGATTTTGAAAATTTGTGCTATATCTAAGATTTACATTGATCACCGTGTTTAACTGACGGGAGGTGGGGATGTGGGGAATATTTGGGATATGCACACTGCTCTAGTGCTTTTTGGTTATTGGCAAAACAATGGGCTGACATTTAGGGAAAAATAGAAGCAAATTCAGAAAAACCCGAACTAACTTGCTGTCTTGAAAATCTAAGGTAGCAGACATTTATTACCTACCTGGCTATTGCTCATTTTCTTGTGATTAGCCAAAATAATTGGCGGAAATTTTATTGAAAAAGCAAAAAGAAAAGTGAAATCTTAATGAACTCCAGGAATACAGTCTCACTGTTTTGAAATTTTAAGGGTAGGTAGCAGGCATTATTAGGTGCCTAGCCAATACTTTCTTTATCGAAATTTTGATTTAACTCCTTTCCAGTTTCGTAGCAATGTTTCCTAGGTAAACCTCTCTTGAAAATCTACTTTTTCTGGCGATCCGCCAAAAATTGGTTAAATGGGGGCATTTATCTCTTTGGTTACCAATTTCCAAAATAATTATTATTCTTCTACAATTTGGTCAAATTTTCTTTACGTTTTCACGAATGTTCTCTAGGTAGGGCTGTCTTGAAAAACGTACATTTTTTGGCGATGCGATGGGGGGAAATTTAAAAGTTTTTGGCTGCCAATTTTCAGAATTTTGTCGGATCGCCTTCGCATTTTGCAGAAATGTTTACTAGAAACACCTTTGGTGAACAGTTTCTTTTTCTGGTGCTCCACCAAATATTGGTCAAATCGGGGGGCATTTATAATTTTTTGGTAGCTAAATTTTCAAAATGCTTCTTCTTCCACAGTTTTAATAAGATTTCCTTTAATTTGTACGAATCTTCTCTAGGTAGACCTCTCTTGAAAAATTACCTTTTTTGGTGATCGGCCAGAAATTGGTTAATTAGGGCCATTTATAATTTTTTGGGTAGGCAATTTTCAAAATGCTTCTTCTTCCTCAATTTTGATTAGATTTTCTTTAAATTTTATACGAATGTTTTCTATACGGAGCTCGCTGGAAAAAATACTTTTTTGTGGAGATCCGCCAAAAATTGAAAGTTGAATAAACATGCACATTGGTTAGAAATACGAACCGGGCATCAACGCAAGTTAAATAAATATGCGCACTGGTCATAAATACAAACCGTGCATCAATGCAAGTTAAATACACTTGTGTAATGGTCCGAAATAGTAATCGACCATCAGCGCAAATTAAATAAACAAGCGCACTGGTCCTAAATGCCTGCCGCGTATCAAAGCAAGTTAAATAAACATTCGCACTGCTCCGAAATTCGAATCAGGTATCAACTCAAGTTAAATAAACTTGCGTTGGTCCGAATTAATAATCAACGCAACTTAAATGAACATGCGCACTGGTCCGAAATGCCAACCGCACATGGGCGCAAGTAAAAAAATCATGCGCACTGGTCTAACATAAGAACTGCGCATCATCACAAGTTAAATAAGCATGCGCAGTGGTCCAAAAACTGAAACGCGCATCAACACAAACTAAACAAACATGGTCCAAAATGCGAAGCGCGCATTGACGCAAGTTAAGTAAGCTGGCGCAAATAAACCGTGCATCAAGCAAGTTAAATAAACATGTGCACTGGTCCGAAATTCGAACCGCGCAACAACAGATGTAAAATAAACATGCGCACTGGTTCGAATTGCGAACTGCACATCAACGCAAGATAAGTAAACATGGGCACTGTTCTGAAATGCGAACAGAGCATAAAGGCAATTTAAATAAACATGCGCACTGGACCGAAATGCAAACCTACCTAAATAATGCATACCAAAACATTGAAACTTAAGTAATACTGTTTTTCTGCGCGGCGTTTTCTTCTTGTCAAAACGCAAGCGCAAACGTAATCACATGTGTTTGGTCATATCACCATTCACTGATCGTTTCTGTTCCTTGACATAATTCTGTATGTCCGACCAACAGTACACTTGTGTGGAGACGATTTCGATGCGTTGTTCGAAGGTATCTCTGATAGACTACCCATTATACCAGAGATACACAAGATCCGTTTCGCATTTTATTTGGAAAGCAAATCTTTGTGTGTATTTATCAGGATATGTTCGGGTCCGTTGCTAAATAAATTACTATGCTAGCCCTTTGCCATCTTTTGAAAAACCAATTTTTCAGGGAAATTCCCTTGCTGATGCACGCTGAAATTGGTCTTATCAATTTTTGAAATGTAGGAATTTGTCCTTGGACAAACCTGTACAACCATACAAACTTATTCATACGTGATTCACTAGATTTTGGGTGGTCACAATGTTTCTGGACATTCTTGTTTTGGTGATTGGCAAAAAAAAAGAAAGTGGCGAAAATTTGGCAAAAACAAAAAAATCAATGAAATCTTCATGTTTGTCCAATAAAATACTTCAGGAAAACTCTCATTGCTTTGTATTGTTGGGGTATATGGTATATATTACTACCTAAGTGACTATTAATTTTTTGTTTTTGGAAATTCACCAAAAACTGGCGGAAATATTGGCTAAAAACCAGTTTGCTGTAAGATATATCCTACAGTATTCATAGAAGCATTCTCAAATTTTGATGAAAGGTAGGGTGCATAAGCGCCCACCTGGCTGCTTCGATTCACCAAAATGTTGCGCAAATAGCGGAAAAAAACAATTTGTTTTTGCTTTTTGTGTGTAAAACTAACTGCAGAAAATTGCCTTCAAATGCTTTCTCCTATGGTTCCATTGAGACATTCAAAAACTGTGGTTTGAGGTAGAGTGCATAAGCCTCCACCTGGACGTGACAAACAAAAAATAAGTAAAATCTTAACGAATTCCAGGAAAAAAGCTTCGTTATCTTGACTTTTTAAGTAGTAGCAATCATTACTACTCGCCCGGACATTACTTGTTTTTCGAAGTTGGCCTAAATTTGGCGGAAATATGGACAAAAAATAAGCAAAACTTGAACTCACACTAGAGAAATTTACTTACTGTCTTCAAACTTTAAATAAAGAGAGCCATCGTTGGTACTTACTTGGCTGCTACTGCTTTTCGCAATTCGTTGAAAATGGCGAGAATATTAGAGAAGACAAATTTCGTACTAAACTCCACATTTTTATCAGAAACCTCTTAACTAACGCTAGGAATATAAACACATTGCCTTGTAATTTTATGTAGCAGTGGCACACAGTACTACCCTCCAGGCTATTACTTTTTTGGTTTTTGCCAAAAATTGGCGAAAATATTGGTCGAAACTCAATTTTCTTTGAAACGTTTATGCTGCTATGGTTTTAATGGAAAGGTGACTATTACTTGTTTTGGCGATGGCCAAACATTAACGGATATTTTGGCGATAAACCATTTTCGTATTAAAATCTTGACTGAAGTTTATAGCCATACTGTCTTGAAATTTTGATTACAGGTGATACTTATATGTCATAAATCTTGACATGGGTATTTGTGAGCTGAGGTATTGTCCACGGACGATTTAATGAACTTTAATGAAGTTAATTTCTGTTTTCACTCACCACAGGAAATTTTGCATCAAGGTAGTTTGGGTTGGAGGTCAAAAAGATACCAGACCTCCATTTTTATTTTCGCCAATTTTTTTAATTGGCGAAATTTCAAAGTTCGCCAAATTTTGGGGAAACGTTTTCTCTCGAATTTTTGTATTATTTATGAAATTTATCAACACTGTTGCCTCCATTGCGCCTTGAGTCGAATTGTATCATTTTTCCGAAATTCGCCAAATTTTCTCGCTTTAATATCCAAATTTTGGTGCTTTGGATTTGAGAGGTATGGATTGAGTTAAAAGATGCACGTGGATATATGCAAATTAGATTGTAATAGGGCTAACCATTGGCTTAAAACAGTAACGTGACACATGAGTGCCAGAAGTAGACAATGTAGATATCAAGATGGCCTCGCCGAAATAGGTGAAAATGCATTCGCATGCCAGGTATTGCGAATGACAGAAGTGTGCTTATTATATACTCATGTGCTTTAAAAAGTATACGTACTTTTTTGGAGTATTTCCTTATATAATAAAGCTTCTTTTATGAAATTCCAGATGCTAGTTTAGATGTTTATTTTACACCTTTATTCCAGTTCACACCTTATTATGGCCATTAAAACTTTAGTAGTGATCAATAGCGGGGATTGAGCAACATTGTTTCAGTGCACAATATACAGATAGTAAATCACGAAATTTCTTGTGGTACGAAAAAGTGAAGACGAATGCATTAAGGTTTCTCATTGAATATTTATGTGTGGAACTTAAAGACACAATGTCACAGTTTTCTGAAAGCGAGAGGTACCGGGTTTTAGGCATGCTTTAGTGGACTTTCTGTACGGGACATGTCACATCGCCAACAGATTTGGGTGCACCTGAGCAACGGTTTATCGGCTGCACAAGAGGCACAGAGCAACGGGGAATATCTATGATCGACCTCAACCCGGATGACTCCGTGTAACGACGCCTCAACAGGATCGCCACATCCAGTCAGTGCACTTATGCAACAGGTTCCAGAATGCTACGCAAACCGCGACAGTTACACCAGCCAAATGGATGAACCGGCTAAGCTAACGGGAGTGGGCGCATAACCACAGTGACGCTCAGTGGCCTTCTCCGACGGCGACGAGTGAACTTCTCCGGCGAGTCCAAGTTTTCATTGTACAGAAACGACGGTAGAGCACGTGTTTATCGGCGAAATGGAGAGCGCTACGCCAGGCCTTGTGTTGCTCAAGTTGACCGATTTGGAGGTGGATCGGTTATGGTCTGGGGAGCGATTAAATTTGCATGGAAGTCTCAGCTACTCGTTATCGACGTTATCGACGGAAACTTAACCGCAGCACGCTACAACTTGATCCGCCTCCGAGATACCGCCTCCGGGAAATCATGGTGAACTGCGATAAGCATTGATCCATGAATGGCATCGCTACCCTAAATGGAGAATTAACGGTCTCATCTGCTCGATGCCAAGAAGGATTGATGCTCTGCTTCACGATGGAAGTAGTCACACACGTTGTTGAAGTGCTTGGTTTTTGGCTGAAACTGTGAACGCTGAAAATTGGACTTACTCTTGTTTCAAATTAAGCTCTCTCAAAACGTTGTCTCTTTTTAATTAATTATCCAAGAGAAGCGAAAATTTTGGCGACCTTGATTGGCCATTCTAGGTCACCGTGAAACTTTGACATTGAATATTACTTCGAGTTAAATATTACATTCGACAATAATAATAATAATAATAATAATAATAATAATAATGCTTGATAATGAGTCAATTGGCAATGCGCACAACTAGAACTGAATTTAGCATTACTAATTTAAATGAATCCGTGACCGTGAATGACCTCTCAAGGTCACCATATGTATATATATATATATATATATATATATATATATATATATATATATATATATATATATATATATATATATATATATATATATATATATAAAGTCCGCATAAAGGAGACCATTCCTGAAAATTTTAGTTTCTAAGTAGACCCATAAATAATGGTGACCAAAAATAGGTCTCCCTAAAAGAGTATTAAAAAGGCGATTAAAATAAAATCGTAGTCTAATACCATAACGTATAGTCCATATCTATTTATTAACGGTAAAATTTATTTTGTAATTATTGGGGATTAATCTATTCGAAATATTGGGGATTAAAAGGTAAAATCTTAATCAACTCCAGGAAAATAGCCTTACTGTCTTGAAATTTTTAATAAAGGTAACAGGCATTACTACCTACCTGGCTTTTTTGGTCATTGACGGAAATTTCGGAAAGAAATAAAAACAATGTCCAGGAACATTGTGACCAGCGGAGATCTAGTGAATCTATGAATAAGCTTGTCTGGTTGCCAAAAGTGGTAGTCACATTATACAAGTTTGCCCAAGGACAAAGTCCCAGCCTACGAAAAGCCATAAGATCAAATCCAGCGTACATGAACAAGGGAATATCCCTGAAAAATTTGGCTTCAAAAGACGAGATGGAAAAGAGCTAGCTAAATAATTAATTTAGCAACCGAACGGAACATCGACTGATGAATACACACAAAGATTTGTTTCCCAGAAAAATGGAAACAGATCGGGTGTCTCTCTGTTAGACTGGGTAGTCTACAGGAAATACCTTCGAACAACGTATCGAAATTGTATTCACACACGTGTACTTTGACATGTATTGTCGGACATGCACAATTATTTCAAGCAGCAGAAACGACCATAAACGACCAAACACATGTGCCTTTTAAACGAAGAAAACGCCGCGTCTAAAACATCATTACTAAAGTTTAATGTTTTGGTATGTATTATTTTACGGGGTTTGCATTTCCGACCAGTGTACATGTTTATTTAACTTGCGTTGATGTGCGCTTTGCATTTCGGAAAACTGCGCATGTTTATTTAACTTGCCGTTATGCTCTGTTTGCATTTCGGACAAGTGCGCATGTTTATTTAGCTTGCTTTGATATACGGTTCGCAAAGCAAACAAGTGTGCATGTTTATTAACACTTGACAAGACGAAGTCTTGCAAAGAGTTAAATGCTCTGGTATTTGAGCACCCGTGAGATTTTCATCGTTTTTGTTTTACAGCCGGCCGTCATTTTGTCATCACAAGTACTGGTCCTATTGACACCAAACTTTCGCAGTATTTAGAAGTTGACGTAAAGTAGTTCTATCAATATTTTTATTTATTATTAAGGTTGTATTCAATGTCAAATCAATATGCAAGGACAGGATAATCTTACCTTTCTTTTGCACTGAGCAAAAGGCTGATGCTCGCTGTGCCTATTTTGCTATTACCTCACAGCTGAGGCCTGTTGTAAACACAGTGGAGGTTTTGGCGCATTGCTAGAAATTGCTACATGTGGGTGCATGCAATATAGCTCGAGATCAGTTGAACTTTGCATCACTTTCGTCAAATTGTGTTCCTCATTTCATATGCATTGCTGCGCATGTTTACTTAACTTGCGTTGATGCGCGGCTCGCATTTCGGACCAATGAGCATGTTTATTCAACTTACGTTCATAAGCCGTTCGCATTTCGGACCAGTGTGCATGTTTGTTTAGCTTGTGTTGATGCGTTTAACTTTTCGGACCAGTGCGCATGTTTATTTAATTTGCATTAATGGGCAGTTCTTATTTTAAACCAATGCTCATGTTTATTTAACTTGCGTCAAAGCGCGGAAGATGTTTTGCATGTAAAATTGAACCAGTGTGTACTGTTTCGCAAAAATTTAGAAGAATGTAAAGGTAAGACTTTAGTTGAAGCAACTTATGATCACTGGTGGGGAGCTGGTGTCATCTTCATCATATCCTGGTCAGAATGTCATGGGAAAGTTGTTAGAAATGTTGTGTGAGGCCGTATAAAAAGTGGTGTTAAATACTTCTGCAACAAGTGTGTGACTAAAGACTGTCAAGACATGTGGACATGCAAAGCAAGGATTGATGCTGATGTTTCAAGAACAAGTATGTGGACTACATGATAAGTGAACTGGCACGTTTTGGGGCTGTTGAACGACAACTGGAACATATCAACATCTATTGGAAACTTGTTCATTCCACGCTGAACTTGTCAAAGTTGCGTGAGGATTTGTGTGTGTTTTCAGACATTGCCGAAGCTGGGGAGTTTGATGCTGAAGCAGCATATATCTTTGTTCGACTTGATCCAAGGCTGTTTGATGAAGGGAGATAGTGGTTAATCTATATTGCAGTATAATGGCAGACATTACATTGAGACAATATATTGTACAAAAAACTTATTGCGAGGAAATGTTATTAGCTGTAAAACAATTTGCATGTTTACTTTGTCCTGCTTGTCAACCTGAAGAGTGTCAAGAACATACTTGTCATGCTACTTGTATCTATACATATTGGAATGAAGCTAAATATTATATTCATTTAGATAAAGTGTTAGATAATGCAAATAAACGTTGTGAGAAATAATATGTAGATGCTATCACATTTGATGAATTAAGTAGTTTGTTAGTGTTCACTTTAGTGATGACATTTGGGATATTGATTTGGCTGATATGGGAAACATAGCTCCCTATAATGATGACACTCGCTTTTTACTCATTGTCATTGATGTATTTTCTAAATATTTGTGGGTGCAGCCAATATCTAATAACTCACATAACAGCGCATCATACAAGCCTTTCAGAAGATTTTTCATGAAACACAATGAACACAACGAAGACCACAAACTCTAAGATCAGATAAGGGAACTGAATTTAAAAATAGATGGGCAAAAGCATTTTTGAAGGAGGGCATTCATGCTTATACCACAAACAGAGTCATTCGTACTCTATAGGGAATGATGTATCGGTATTTTCTACATAATCAAACTTACCGTTATTTAGACATTCTTCCAGACTTGGTGTACAATTACAACCACAGACCTCATTGTTCTCTTAAGTATGCTCCTGTAGATATTCGTAAAGACAACGAATCTTAAGTGTGGAAGTATATGTATGTAGACAAATTGAAATTAAAACCGAAGAAGAAGAAAAAACCTACAAATTTCAAATTGGTGACCATGTTCTCATTTCCCACATAAAATATGTGTTTCAACGGGATTATCACATAAAATGGACGCCAGAAGTCCTCATTGTCACACATCGTTGTAAGAAGCAAGGAATACATTTGTATCGTGTGAAAGACTTTTTGGATGAATATATTGATCGACATTTCTATGAGGAAGAACTGCAGAAAGTGACCAAAGATATTGAATCTATCTAGAGAATTGTAGTTAGGTTGGCAAAACAACTTTAACAGTTGGGTGAAAGAAACAGACATTCAAAAATGAAGCATCCATTTACATGTTTGGTCTCTGGACCTTCAGGTTGTGGTAAAACGACTCTGGTGAAGGAAATTCTAGAACAAAAGTTAAGCAAACCCTCTCCGAAAAGCATTTTATGGCTCTATGCAGCAGATCTGCCTTTCTCCAAGGGAATGAAAGGTGTGGAATTTTACCAAAGCATTCCAGATGATATTGAAGAGCGCTTAAACCGAAAAAAAACAAACATTGATGACTTAATCACTAAATGTCATAGTGATGAGCATATGACACGTCTGTTTGGTGTTGGCAGCATCATGGTAAAGAAATGCGAAATATTAGTTTGAATACACATTATATCATTCTGTTTACAAATCAGTCAACAAATAACCACATTAGCGCGGCAAATGTATCCTGGAAGATCTCAATTTCTCATAGAAGCCTATCAAGATGCTACTAGCAAACCACATGGTTATTTATTCATTGATTTAAAACCAAAGACAAATGATCAACCACGTATTCGTACAGGCATTTTACCAAAAGATATACAAGAACCAACTCATTTAACCATTCGCAGTCAAGATGTCTAAACGTATTCGAGCGAACCAATCTTCACTTGCTTGCACGTAGTGGGCCTAAACGACGTAAATCCTTCCTACAGCAAGCTGCTAAGAAGGAATTAACTAGCTTGTTTGAAATTTGTTTGAATATATTGCGAGGACGTTTACCCTTAAGCTCAAAAAGGTTTAAAGAATTCAAGCGTGAGCGTCATACCCTACGCACTCTAGCAAATAAGAAGATATCACTTCGAAGAAAAAAGAAGTTGATTAATCAGAAAGGAGGATTCATTGCAGCTATTGCTAAATTTACATTACCTTTGTGAGCCCAACTGCTGTTAAAATTAAGCATACTTTTAAAATGGTCCTCATTCCTGAATATGAATGTAAAATGCTATTAGAAAAGAAAGATAGTGGAATTAAAACAAAAGTAAATGAGCTATTACGTGGGAAACGAACTCGTGAAAAGGTAATGGAAACGTCTCAACTACTTGGTCGTCATTTACGAATAAGCCAATCTCTACAACAACAAAAGTCTGTTCCATCATCATCTGAAAAACTAGAAAAGTAATTTCTAAGCCATTTTCAACCTATCTATCATGGAAAAGTGATACAAGTTTTAGCAGAACTGAAGAAACATGGTACAAAATGGACAGAAAAATGAAATTGTGTTGAAAACGGGCAATGTCATCACAAATTCTAACATTGTTGATTTGATGAAAGAAGTATTAGTTGCTACAAGAAGAAAAGAACAAGGAGCACCACCATATGGTTGACATCAGTTTATCCAAGAAATTATAGATGCTAATATTCCAAAAACTATCTTTATTAGAAAGACCACTCGCAAAAGAAATGAAACAGCATCAACAAAGACAGTTTCCTGAAGAATGGGAAAATTGTTAACATGACTGAAAGAGTTATGTTGTTGTCAAGAAAATGAAACGAAAACGACAAATCATATTCCTCCAAGAATAAGGTGTGCAAGTGCCTGTTGTGAAGGAGAAGTAATAGACAGCAACACTGTAGACGGTGTGAAACATGATGTGAATGACGAGTGTTATGCATATAGGCATCCATTCCATCAACGTGCATATACAATTTAGTCATCATGAAGTCAAAAAGTTTTTACATTACTTTACCCAGTAATGCTAGTGTGAACTATTATCCCAAGAACAAGGCTTCGAATTATCAAATTCGTATGCCTCGAACCATCTATCTGAAAGGAAAATATGAAGTGGCCTTAGCTGAAATTCAATACCCACATACATGGTCTACAATGAGGCCTAACGTAGACTATTATGTGAAATACATATCGGATTATACATCTGATGGTGTCTTTAAAACAGTGTATATTGCTCATTGCTATTATAAAACCCCTGGTAAGGTCATTCAAGTCTCCACTGAGATTAAACTATGGTAAAATTACAAGGAAAGTCTCTCTAATGTTAAAAGATAATTATGCCTTATCATTTTCCATAGGATTAGGAGAATTGTTAGGACTTACACCATATTTGGTTTATGTTAATCAAAGTGAGGCGCCGCATATGCTTGATATTAAACATGGATTTTATACACTCTATGTGTACTGCAGTATTTGTGAACCACAGGTTGTTGGAGATTATTATGTTCCTTTGCTACGTTCTGTTCCCATTAAAGGCGTTGATGGTGAAATTATCATGAAAACTTATGAAGTACTTCATTATGTTCCTGTAAACACATCCAAATTTGACATGACAGAAATGAATATTAAGGATGACATAGGTCAAAATGTTACTGAAAGGTGATCTGTAAACTTCATCTTCGACCAAAAGCCTTATGAAAGCCTACACACACGATCCGTCTGCATATCGCAGTCATTTCCTTCGTCAAGTGGGTGGGGAATCACCAGGATTCAAAGGAGCGCGAATCCAATATGGCGATGGTATTGGTTCAATACTGGGATCATTGGCTCGCAAAGCTATTCCACTGCTTAAGGCAGGATCTAAGATCGTTGCGCCACACTTTAAAAAGGCTGCAAAAATGTCGCGAAAGATGTTTCGGGCTGAGTTGCACAGCATGTGATTGGTGATGTGTTAGGGGAGTCTAGGCCGAAACCCCCCCTTCGACCAAAACCCCCCCGGCCCTAACCCCCCGGTCAAAACCCCCCGACTAAAACCCCCCGGCGGCCTGATCCCCCGATCCAACCCCCCCCCCCCCGTTCTCGAAGAAAATGTGTAATGATAATTTGTTCTGGCGCCTCTTTCCGCACTCGTACGAAACAGAGCCATTTGCTAGATTTTTTTTTTGCTTTACGTACAAATGCCCTTGGTACAATATCTTTGGATTCCCTTTAGCAGATGTGATGTATTCCATAATAGTAGCATTTTTCACAGCAATCTGGGTCACTAAATTACCCATTCAAGTGAATCACAATGGATATAAGTCACATCTACCCCAAGAGAAATTGTAATTTGTAAACTCGACTGATCTCGCAACCGGCATATGAATTGCAATTTTTAATGTGTACACACTCATCAATCGTAAGAGCAATTGCATTTTCAAAAACTGAGTGCATTCATCAATGGATGTATGAAGTTTCTTTTATAGTGATGACCAATTCCTTCAGTGGTTCGGAAATTGCAATTTTAAACGCCGTGTGATCTCTTCAGTGGGCATTTGAAGTGTAATTAACAACGTGGATGTATCGCAATTACAAAATATAAAATAGACCTGATAACCGGGGGGTTTTTGGTCGGGGGGGGGGGGGGTTAAGGCCGCCGGGGGTTTTAGTCGGGGGGGGGTTTGATGGGGGGTTAGGGCCGGGGGGGTTTCGGTCGGAGGGGTTTGGGCCTGTTCCCGTGTTAGGGGGACAAAAGAGAGTGCAACCGACGAAAAGTGCCAGAAGACGAAAATCAGCCAGACGGATAACATCAACAAAACATAAAAAAGATATCTTTTGAAACTGTCTTTAATTCATAATCATTCTTGTGAATGCAGTCATTCTCCTTTGGAATGGTTTCACGTACCACCAACGCAAACTGCTGTAGAGAAAAGTTAAAATGTAGATTATAAACCACTTACTACCATTAGAGAGGGCGCTCCAATAGAATTCTACATTCCTGCGAGTACAGAAGAATTTCTAGATTTAAAGAACAGTAAGCTTCATATTGTATGCCGCATTGTAAAGGGTGATGGTACAGCGTGTGGTGTAGATGATAATGTATCATGCATCAATGATTTGTTTAATGGGTTATGGTCTAATATTGAATTATTTCTAAATGATCGATTGGTATCCCATAGTAACAATACCCATGGTTATACCAGCATTATTTCTCACCTCATTCATGACTCTAAAGAAAGTCTCCATTCTGAGCGCTCGATGCGTCTCATGTATAAGGATACTGCCGGATCAATGAATAGTCATTAGGTGAAAAGACCTAATCATGAAAGATATGTAACAGGGTTTCATGTAAATGTTGAGGGTGGTGATATATCCGACGCAGGAAATAATTGTTTACATAATCGTTATTTGCATACGCGTCTCAGCCGTGAGTTTATGCTTACAGGTGGTTTAAGGGTAGATTTGTTTGAGCAAGATCGCCACCTTCCTAATGGCATTAATATGAAATTGCGTCTACATAGACACAAAGACGAATATGTATTAATGGCTGCAAATAATACCTATAAGGTAGAAATGAAAGAGGCGTTTTTAATCATTGGCAAAGTTTGGGTTAGTGCAGGTATTCAGTTAGGACATACAGATGCATTGATAAAAAGTCCTGCTAAGTTTCTTATTACTGGAAAAGAATGTAACATTTTAGCCATTCCAGCAGGATTTCAATCTTTTGTGAAAGATAACATCTTTTTAGGTCAATTATCAAAACGCATTGTCATTGGACTGGTTCATAATGAATCCTTTGGTGGAACAGCATTGAGAAATCCATACAATTTCGAACATTTTGATCTGGACTATATGCAAACGCATACAGATGGTGAACCAGTCCAGTCGAAACCTCTCAAGCTTGACACTGCGCAGAACAAATATCTTTATGCTTTTGAATCTCTTTACAAATCTTTTGATAAATTAAATGGTGAGAAAAGTTCCATCACAAAACGGGAAGATTTGCCTAGAGGTTATGCTTTATTTTCTTTTAACTTAACACCTGCCAGAGCCTTGCAAAATACAGTCAATGTTACAGTCCATGCTAAATTTGAGAACATTATTGAAGTGCCACAACCAGTCATGAACACGAAGCGGATCAAGGCCATATTGACCCATGATGTCATGACAAAAGACTTGTTTCAAGGTGTGTTTTCCATGGACCAGCTATCATCTTTACAACGCGCTGCCTATGTCACCAACACAGGCGATCATGATGAACCAGGAGAGCATTGGGTGGCAGTGTATTTTGACAAAGTTGTGGAATATTTTGACTCTTATGGACTTTTACCTCTGGATAATCGTTTAGAAAAGGTTTAAGTTCCATACCATTACAAACTTCGAAATCATCTACATGTGGTTTTTATTGTGTGTATTAAATATTGCATAGAGTCCAAGATCAGAGTATGTTTGATATTGTAAATATATTAAAAAGAAGTGATGGTGATTTTATTGTAAAGGATTTTGTATATAGATATTATAAACCATTGTTTTATTAATGTTGTATTACTTGTATATAGAGTTATATTAGTTAAGTTGTATTAGTTAAGCTGTTGGTAATTGTTAATTTAATTTATGATAAATTAAAAACAAGTTTTATACAACTTTCTTTTTGTTGTGTTATACATTATTTACATGTTAAACAATTATCTTATAAACTTTATTTACAGACTTTATTTACAAACTTTAATACATTGATAAATGAATGCTATTCATTACAATCTAAATTGACATATGTATCATAGACATTACACCTACATTTGTAAATGCTATGAAAACTCACATAACTCACATTACCAAAATTTATAACTTAATCAGTTTCATGTTCAGACAGTTTCAGTTCATATCTATCTTCATTTATGTCTATGTTCACCACCCTCATAGGATGTGTCAGCTCAATGGACTTGGTTCTCCGCACGAGTTGTACTCGTTCCTCTTTGAATTCAAGCGTTAGGCTCTTCCCAATCCAATGCTTGTAACAGCGCGTTCCATTCCACTGTGCTGAGGGTGATGAAGTCGTGGTGTTCTGTAAACTCGTCATGCTGGCGAAATTGTACAAACACGTCTAGACAGTTCTTAGTCACACGCACTTCTAAATAATTTTAGAGTACAAGGAGAAAGCCAGGTATCCTCAACTTCTCTAGATGTTCCTTCAACACAGATTGTTCTTCAGGCGATAGTATGATATACTTTCCAAAATGTCTTAGCACAATGTCATCACATGCGTTTCTCATATATGACGTAATGAATTCATAATCTGATAAAAAGTCCTCCATCTCATTCAACAGTGAGATCAACAATTCTTCACATCAAAGTCTATTAATGTTTGAGTATCTGGCACAACTCCATTATAACCCTCTGGATAATCCTCTGAATAATCCTCTGGATAATCCTGTAAAAGATTTTTCCAGAATCTAACACGTATATCAGAATCATGTCCAACCACTAACACTTCAACTTTATTTTCAGTTTAATTTTAAACCCCACAACGGTATGTTTTTAAAGTCTTTCCACAGGTTTAAACCGATAAGCAGAATTTATCATCACTTCATTCATGTCTTTTACAGCGATCCATCGTTAAACATGAATGCATTCATTATGACAATACCTTTTTATGAAGCGTCTTCTTGTCTTCGAGGCCTTTTATCCACCTTTCACCTGCTTCTTCAACATTTTCCATTCAGGTATTGTCAGCAAAATTCCCTTTTTCGTAGGACGGTTTCTTCCAGACCCCTCAGCTCTGAGGTATTTGCGAATGTTCACAACTCCTTCATTACTTTGTTTGATAATTTTGATATACTTTCCATTTCCTAGAGAAGGCATTCCCTCCCACGACTGTGGTGTTGGTGCCATCTCCGCTTTCAATTTCTTGGTGGTGGCCGTGGTAGGATTTTTAACTTTTAAGTCTTTGGCTGTATCAGCAAGAGTGTCCATATCAGTTGTAGATCTCTTGCGATTATGATCCATGTTAATGCTTCAGTGTTCACACCTTAAATAACTGTAAAGTTGGAGAGTCTCCCCCTTTTATAATGTTGCCTTGTCATGTCCATGCGCCAATGTGGAATAGCCATCATTCAGCACGTATCGCTTGTCATCATATAGGGAGAGAGCTACTTTCCTCAACTTTTCCGAGAAAAGTTGGTGGTCATGCCTTCGAATGATGTGTCTTGTAGCGATCGTTTGAGTTTGGTTGAACAAGCTGTCTCTATATTGCTTATGTTTCATACGTCTTTGACAAGCTCGAGTGATGCCTTTAGCCGTATATTTTTCTTTCCCACCATACATTAAACTATACATTTTCGATCTGAGTCCAACAAACGCTTCAATGTGGATACCTGCCGTCTCATCGTTCATTTTCCCAAGCACTTTTTTGTTTGTGTTGGAATGTAGGAAATGATCTGGCGGATAGTCACTTGTGTCAAACAGGTCAGCATCTTGCTGCATATCCTTGTAGATATCTTCCGTTTCTATGTCATGACATATACTGTCGGTGTCGCTGAACAACAACTTGGCGCTGAGCTACTTGGCCATGATGTAATTGTAATGAAAGTGAAACATAAACACTTTGCTGAGGTCGAGAATGGTGAAGCCGACTTGAATGGGTTTATCCAGAAGCAAATCCACTTTGCGTAAATGTATAGCGGTTAAATCTTTGTTGAAAATTTTAAATTTGTGGAACGAAGGCTTTGCCACAAGTTTCTTGAACCGCTTTTCTTTGTGGACGAGTTCAACAGTGATTCGCTTTCTCACATTTTCCATGGTTTTGCCAAACACAGAGGTGTTCATCAGTTTGAAGAAGTCTTTCTTAAACGGGTTCTTAGCCAATTTTCTCTTTTCCGTGTTCAAGGTGATCTATTTCTCCAACCATTTGCTCTGTGCAAACATGATGGCGCGGTGCACCTTAGTGACTTTTAACCCTAGTGAGACATACATACATATTCCTATAATGAAGCACATATTTCTTCTTGCCACACAAGTTGGGAATGAGCTTTTCACTAGGTGTGCCTTTTATGTTCAGATCTTTCCGCAGCTTCTGACTGTGCTCTGACAATTCTCCAACTTTGATACTTTTCCGTTCTGGAGCCACTAGGTAGTGATTATGACGATCATGGATTGTATGTGGGTAGTCTAAATCGAATTCTAAAATGCATCCAATGTCGTCATCTTCATCCACATTCATGAAGTCGAGGCATTCTGGCTCACTCACCCGCATAAATTCACTTTCTGGCATGCTTTGTGACATGGCCCAGCCATATAGGTTGTTTGCATCTAGGTACATCAAGTAGTTGTTTGGCATGTTAGAATTGTAATCTGCTATATAGGGTTATTTGCTTTCGCATACTTGTGCGTGATCACTCCCTTTCTCAGCAGCAAATCTTGCTGGCCACTATCGTGAATGTGGGAAGTCATGTTGTAGAAGTTTTCTTTCCCTTCTGCCGCCAGGTTGGATACCAACTCCTGCAGAGAGGTACTCATAACTGAAAGCTGTCTGTAAATTTTCAGATTGCTCATGGTGAATACAATATATTTCATTGGTATTGGCAATGACTGTAATCGTTTCATCTTTAAATTTTCCAATTTCCTCCATGATTAGATGACTGTCATAGCCTCGCAAATTGTGGAAAAACACAGGGATGATAAAAGAATCTTTATCCCCCTGCTTATTTTTTCGAAGTCGAAATTGCAAGTTGCATTCATTATGTGCAGCTCCGCGGTATTTGCCATTGATATGATCATGATCTCTCACACGATCCGCTCCTAGAGGCTCATTACAAATGTAGCAATCGACAGCGTTCTTGAAATTCTCTTCATCTTCACGAGTCATCACCATATTCTTTGGCTGTTGTAAACCACGCACAATACGATCACGCTCATTCACCATATGGTCTAAAAAGACTTTCACAGCATTGTTGACTCGATACACGACTGGTGCACGTGTGTCGTACTGGCTAACAACCACCTGGGCGATGATGTTGATACTTGTCTCCTTCTTCATGCTTTTGCGTGAAACATTCAAAGTCGGCATAAATCACAAAAGGTGCTCGCTGTTGTTTAGCCACATTCTTAAACTTGATAAAAGGTTCCTTGGGGAATGATAAACGTTGCGCTCCATGCTTGCCACGTACTTCACGATGCTTGTCTAAAGGTTCTTGTCGCATAAACCCGTGAAGACAATTGAAACAATAATATGCTACATGCTGATGGTTTGATCGATGGGCCATAAGTCTGCTAAAATTCTTGATGAGGCAGTAATGTCTTTTCTTGTCATTGCTAATCAGATGTAAGTTGATTTCTGTAGCACTGGTGTTTCGACTGAGTTGAATGGGAACAACTACATCTTGTTCATATCCAAACACGTTGATGGACATATCGTTCTCCTTTTCAACTTTTGGAATGTCGGTAATCGTTGTGAGAAATGTCATGCCCTCCACCTTTAATTCCTTCTCAAATGGTTTATAATGATTCACACGATTTGGGTTGCTCTCATGAGGGTGAAGGTGAGCCAATACTGACCATAAGAAACACTTGTTGTCATCATTCTTAATTTTTATCACACCCTCTGTTTTCTTCACTTTCTTCGGTAGTGGGATAAAACTACTTGCTTCCAGAGGTATTAACGTTGCTGTATGTACTTCAATGTACAGTATGTTATCCAGCAACCAGCCAGAGCCTTGTCGCTCATGTTCGTCAAACTTGGTAAACAATTCTTTATAGGCTTCTTGAAAGTCCTGTTCAATATCCGCTGGATTGTATGCTGTATATGTTGGACTGCTGATAAATGCATTATCCACTTGTTCTGTCATAACTACTTGTCCCGTCTTTTGTCTCTTTGCAGCTTGTTCTTCATGAACCACGTCTTCCATCTTAGGTGGTTTGCATGTATGTTCTTCATACAATTCTAGAGATGGAAATATTTTAATACATCTATTGCAGAGGACTGGATCAGGTCGGTCAATACCATCTTGTTCCGTCTTTCGTCTCTTCGCTTCAATCTCTCGAACAAGCTCTTCACGAGCACGTCTCATCTCAGCTGGTATACATCTATGTGTTACAAACAATTCCAGAAATGGAAATGTCACACTGCAATCATGACAGAAGACTGATGTGTCTAAATTCGTTGCCATTGTTGTTGTTGTTACATCAATCGCTGGAACTGATATGATGAAATGTGTTTTCAAACGCCCCTTTTTATACACCTGCCCAGACTGATTAGCATCATTTCGTAAGAGAATGTTGTCCTCAAAAGGACTGAAAGTTTAAGTAGCTAACTCTTCACCAACACGTGGGATTTCCACAGCGGGCATTGGTGCTTGTAGTACTCTTGCATCGTAAACGGTCTTCCCGCGCACTTGAATGGGTGGAAATTATAATGTGTGATCTTTCTCAGTGTCGCACCACACCACCAGTACATACTGGTCCCAGCCCAGGCAACCTTGACGCAAACTTATGCCATAGCAGACCGCAGCAGGTCTTGCAACAGAATCGACGCGGTGCGTTGTGGTGTACGGGGCAGTTGGGCGGCTTTCCTGCATATTCTAGCCACACCCAGCACTTATATCACTCTGTTGTCAGCGTCACAACACGGCCGTTCCTGATCACTGTCTTGCTAGTTGAAGTCATGATGTTCTGACGATGTCATTGCTGGTCCCGAGACCAAACGGCACTTATATATGATTTTTTGTGCTGATTTGGTTAAGTTTTGGCTGTCTAAGCCAAGGAGGGTCGGTACATAGTATGTCCTAGGGGTGGTCGGTATATAGAATCTCCTCGGGGGGGGGGGGTCGGTACATAGTATGTCCTGGGGGTTGGAGAAGCTGCCTCTCCCCGTGACCTCATTTCTCAAGCTATATAAGTGTTCTCTTCGCATATTCTCTCCATACTTGTCAGAATGGAGCTCACCTTCGATCTCACTCACCCGCTGAGAGTACGTGAAGTTAAGGAAATGGACATCCCTGTCCATGTTCAAACCGGCACTCCATACAGGAAATACTTCTTCCAGATGCTTCCAGATCCTGCTTATGCAGCCGTACTCTGCATACCAGTCTTCATAAATTGCCTGGTCACTGCAGCCAACAGGATTCACAACGTGGAGCAAGGACAGTTCAGGGAAGCATATCTACGCATGAACATGTTGGAGGAAGATGTGCCGTCCAGTCAAGAGGATTATGAGTACCCAATATGGTCTACATAGATGACCTGAACATATGTGTTGGCTGTGGGTGTTTGGTTGGAGAAGACAAAGTGATTGCTCCTGTCTGCGGTCATCAAGTCTGCCTACACTGCTCATGCATACATGCCTATCACGGGGCCCTGTGCCGTGACTATGACTGGGCATGTATGACTTGCGGCGTCAAGACCACTCACTTTGTCTTCAATGGGCAGCAAATGAGTCAACCACTAATCCAAGACCTGTTCACCTTTTACTGAACTGACGGGAGCAGCAACAGTTGGGAGCTTCATCTCCTGGCTTCCCTTCTTGGGGCAGCCGCCACTTATTGTGTGCGTGGTTGGGGGAGAAAATAAAAAAACCTACCTCAAACATCACTCATAATGCACTTTTGTACGTTTTAAACTCATGTGCCTTTTTTCATTAAAAAATCTCATAAGCCCCCTGTCTCAATAAATATTTTCTCCCTTTCAAAATGTTTCCCTTTTTTGGCAGTTGAGCGGAAGTAACTTATTTCATTTACACTCTGCTGTAAATGACGTTTCATTTATACACTCTCCTGTAAATGTTGTCACAGTAATAACTCTGCTGTAAATGTCGTCACAGTAATAACTCAGTGATCTCCTCTGCCAATATCACTATATTAAAAAAATCCTCATGGGGTTCCCTATCACATCACTTCCTGTTTTTCAAATCCTCATGGGGTTTCTACCTTTCAAGTCATCTTGACGTCACTTCCTGTTTTCGAACCGGCGCCGGTCCAGAAACACGCTATGACGTCATTATGACGCCACTTCCTGTTTTCGGACCGGCGTTTCCCTACTACTCATGCGTATAACGTCATAGCGTAAAATTTTGTGTGCGAAATTTTTCAGCCACTGAGCATCGAAGAAAGTTGAAACTTGGTGGGATTGATGCGTGGTAGGTCCAAAAGATTCTGTTTTTCTCGAGTAGAACGAACAAGTGTGGCGTATGACGCCATCGCGTAAGATATGTATATCCACTAGGCTCCATTTAACCCGATAGCGGTTAACCGATTGACCGCTTAACCTGAAGTAAAATGCCTGGTCTGGAGTTGTTTCTCAATTGGAAGCTGTACAAAGCTTCGGGTTAAGCGGGGATCGCTTCGCCCGAAGTGATTTTGTATAGAAAAGAAATTGTAACGTTGTTTTTGATGAAATGTACGCTTTCAAAGATAAACATAAAAGAAAATGTTCAATTGTGCAGATAAATAGATTAATGTTCCATCGTGTATTTGTGCTTAAATCTTTTCAATGGTTAAAATTAGTGTCCACTCCTCAAGTTGACACTCACTCCAGAGTACGAAGTGTCATTGAAATAAAAACAGTAAACTTAATCTCCAATTCTAATTGCATTCTACCTAGATTACTACACCGAGTACTTCTGTAAGATTCGTGATCCTAATCTTTTATTGCATTTTAAGTCAAATGATCAGACGCGATGCAATTACTGTCGGATTTAAACACGGTTTTCTTTATGTACGTTTGAAGTCACTTTGAACAAAGACATCACAAATGAATTTATCGAACCGTATTATTCAATTCGTATTCAACTTACTTAATTTATTTCGGTGTGTTTCGGATTTAGAGCTCATCCATAGTGTATAAAAGGTAAGTAAAATTAACAAAATTCAGATCAATAGCAATTTAACAAAATGGCTACTAAACGAATGCCATCAGGATACAGTCTAGGTGTAAAATACAAAGTAATTCAAGAAGCTGAAAATTGTGTCAAATCTGAAGCGAAAATTGCTAGTGACTTTCAAATTTCTCAAAATACACTTGGCTAAATCATTGCATTGCATTGTATATTATGTAATGTTATGTAGTATGTGTCATATTGGATGTGTGACCATTATAAACATATAGATTATTGTAATATTTGTTAATTTTTTTATTTTTACTTTAATTTTATTTTACTATGAGCAAAACATAGGTTGAAACTGATCTAGAAGGACCTGGAATTACAATTAAACCACAAGTCACATACAAAATAGTTGGGGGTGAACACTTTATCATAAGACACATACATAAAAGATCGGATAACCCGATGATCGGTTAACTCGTAGTAATTTGCTTGGTCCCAATGACTTCGGGTTAAGTGAGATCCACTGTATTTTGAACTAGACCTTGTATGCACAATATCTCTACAAAAGGAAAGTAATATCGACTTAAAATTTTCTATTGATATTCCTTGGTTCAGTCAGACGACTGTTTCAACTTTTGACGCTTGTGATGAAATTAAGAAAAGCATCATTACGTAAAAACATTATCTATTGTTAGGCAAAATATCTCGATAACGAAAAGTCGGATCGAAATTTAAACTTGGTGTGGATATTCCCCAGATAAGTTGTACGGTTTTGATTGACCATTATTAAACTGGAATAGAAATTCAAGAAAGGTACACAACGTCAACACCCCTCCCCCTCCCCGTCTCCAATTTTTTAGTTCCTTTGTTGACTAATCATAGTCGATTTTTTTCGCTGGAGACTTGATTCGGTTGCCAAGGTGTTCCATATATGGGAGCTATTTTGTATTGGTTAGCATTGTTTGCAGTACCTGGAAGCATTTTCCGCTATTAAAGTGGGTCATCTGATATCTTGTGTTATGAGAAGCAGCTCACTATTTTGGCACCGAATTGCCCTCTCCCTGCTCCCACTGAGGTGCATCATCTGATGTGCAGTTAGGAAGAATACCTTTCTAGTGCGCTTTGGCGGATGGGAATGTACGAAGACAAGGCAATATATCATGGCTATAACTTCACTTAGGGTACAGATCGTTACCGTTACCTTCGGTAGAAGGATTAGAGTTTCGTTTACAGTCGTACCTACATTAGATAGCTTGGGGATGGAGGTGATGGTTAGCAAAAATAAAAATATAAATAAATCCAGATCACCTTCAAGACCTGAATAAAAAGCTGTAACGTAAGACTCGTTTATCGTGACCTCTTTCAGATTCGGATAAAAAAGAGGTGTGGTAAAACCTGCCTGTCTTGACGAACTCCAAACCCGGATAAAAATGTAACGTGCAGTAAAACAACTGTAGTGACCAGCTTCAGACCTGTATAAGAAAGGCCTACTGTAAAACCCATTTTAGCGACTACCTCCAGACTCGGATGAAAAAGACGTGCAGTGATATCGGTTTTAGTGACCAACATCTGTTTTGTTTATTTTGAATTTTTTTACAATAACGATTGTGTTTGCAGAATATTTTATTTCGATTGAATGTGAGATGAACAAGTGTTCACCCGGTTATTATTATTATTATTATTATTATTATTATTATTATCATTATTATTATTATAATTATTATTATAATTATTATTATCATTATTATTATTATTATTATTATTATTATTATTACGTATTTCTTATAGAGCGCAAATACACATCAATCTATGCGCTGTACATACTAAATAGAACAACAAAATAAAATAAAAAATTTAAAAAAATGAAATAAGAACATGCACGGTACAATTAATGACTAGTGGCTAATACTGTATGCTTGTTTAAAAAGATGAAATTTTAGTTTGATTTAAAAACAGCTAACGTTGGGGCTTCTTGTATATGGCATGGAAGATTGCTCCAGATTTTTGGTGGTGCTGCATGAAATGAAGTGCCCGCGTCTCACTCGAGGTTGATCTTTCCAAGACAGATATTCCGGCGCCATCTTGTGGAGGCATTTGTATGTCAACACAGCTATCTTGAACGATATGCGTTGTCGTACTGGAAGCCAATGGAGATCGACGAGCACGGGAATAACATAATCACAGTGACCAACATGGCATATGAGGCGAGCTGTCATGTTTTGAACACGCTTGAACTTATCGATCAAGTACTCTGGTATGTCGAAATATAACGAGTTCGCGTAGTCGAGGCGAGAGATTACAAAGGCTTGAACAAGGATATGAAGTGCCGATCTGGTAACATATTTCCGTGACTTTTTTAGCATGTGAATGTTTTTGTAACAGGTTCTTACAACACTATTGACTTGTGTTTTCATCTTCAGATTTGAATCAATAAACACAGCAAATTTTTTCACTGTTAACTTTGTTGTTACCTCAATGCTATCCACGGTCAGTGCACTAATTGTCCCTTTCTTTAACAGATGCAGAGTCCCAATCAAAGTCACCCCTATTTTGTCAATGTTAAATCTGAGTTTGTTGCGTTCATCTACTTTGAGAATTTGGTTATGCAGTTTTCAATAGCTTGCTTCGCTTGTAGTTGCTGTTCGAGGGAAGATACATCCATAGATTTTTTAATTTGTTTTCACCTGCAAAAAGATGGTACAAAAATCGACATCATCAATACGATAAATTCTAGTTCTCGTGTGTATGAAGTAGGCCCATGGACCTAATCCTGACCCTTGTGGAACGCTGATTAAAAGCGTTCGCGCCTTTGAAAGGGATTGATCAATTTTGCACGTTGACGTCCATTTGCTAGGTAAGATGTAAACCATGTAAGTGCAGTCACTTCTATCCTGAAGAATGAGTGCAATCTATCCAGCAGTATATTATGATTCACTGTGTCAAGTGCTGCACTGAGATCTAATAATGTTAAAAATTGATACTTTTTGACTATCCACACTCGTGAGCAAGTCGTCAAATATTTTCAGTAGTGCAGTCCCTGTAGAATGTCCCTTTCCGTATGCCGATTGATATGGGTCTATTAAGTTGTTGTTCAAGCAATGGTCATTGAGTTGCTTTTATACGACCTATTCTAGCGCTTTGCTCAAAAATGTAAGATTTGACACTGGACGGTAATTTGACAATGATGTTCCATTAGTGGTGTGATTATTGCCTCTTTGAATGATGAAGGAACAATTCCCTCACTGAGTGATCGATTAAATATTGCGGTAATAACTGGTACAACCTCATCAAGGTACACCTTCAATAACCACGTCGAAATAGAGTCTACGAGACAGGTCTTATCAAGTGAGTTATTTATAACTGCGAGGGGCATATCATTGGTGATTTTTTTAAATTCGAAAGGAGCAATCAAGAATATAGGCTTGTTGACTTCGTACTTGTCCGGTGCGAATTCCATATTAATTTTTGATATCTTGTCTTCAAAGAATGTTGCAAAATCATCGGCAAGCATTGAAAATATTGCGCCTTCTTGCTGTCCAGTAGGGAACTGCTCGCCGTTCAAAAAAGTTCGCAAGATCACTTTGTTTCTTAGAACGCTCCCAGCGCCGGTCTAAATATCTTTTTATATGTTCATTTCGTGTTTTTCTGCGTCATACCATGGATAAATACGATTTCTTTTCGGGTAGGCGTCAGTAGGGAACATTGAGCGATAATGCAAGAAAATTGTAATTTTCACTACAAAGTGCAGGAATCAATTCTATGACCCGAAAATATAACAAATATGATACTTGTAGGGTCGGCGATAATAGAGTACATTTGGCGAAAATGCAAGACAGTTGCAATTTTTGCTTTGGAAACTGCAGGAATTAATTCTATGTCCCGAAAATATGATAACTGTGATATTTTTCGGGTGGGCGATAATAGGAAACATTGGGCGATAATGCAAAACAGTTGTAATTTTCGCTTTAAAATTGCAGGAATCAATTTCGATGACAAGAAAATATGGGCGATAAGAAACATAGTGCAAAACATTTCTGTTTTAAAAACAACCGTTTTATATATTAGCTATAGATATCTCCGATCATTTTAAGTGTTTGATAATGGAAGAAAGTTATAATTTTCCATTTAACAGTGCAGAAACCAATTCTATGACTCGAAAATATGATAAATATGATATTTTTCGCTGAGCGATAATAGGGAACATTAGGCGATAATAAATGCAAAATTGTAATTTTTGCTTTAAAATAGCAGGAATCAATTCTATGAAACGAAAATATGATAAATGTGATATTTTTCGGGTGGGCGATAATAGGGAACATTGGGCAATAATGCAAGACAATTGTAATTTTTGCTTTAGAAAACGCAAGAATCAATTCAATGTCCCGAACATATGATAAGTGTGATATTTTTCGGGTGGGCGATAATATGGAGCATTGGACGCTAATGCAAGAAAGTTGTAAATTTCGCTTTTAAAGTGCATTAATCAATTCTATGACAAGAAAATATGATAAATTTGATATTTTTCGGGTGGGCGATAATAGAGAAGATTAGGCGATAATGCAAGAAAGCGGTAAATTTGAAAATTGTGATAAGTATGACATTTTCGGGTGGGCAATAACATGGAACATAGTGCAAAACATTTCCTTTGTTAATTTAATCGTTTCAAGTAGCAGTTATGGATATCTTTGATGATTTGTAAGTGTTCGATAATGCAAGAAAGTTGTAATTTCGGCTGTAAAACTACAGGAATCAATTCTGTGACCCGCAGATTTGAGAATTATGATATTTTTCTTGTGGACGATAATAGAAAACACAGTAAAAAGCATTCCTTTCGGTAATGTAACCGCTTTTAATATTAGTTATGGGTATCTCCGATCATTTTTTAGTGTTCGATAATGCAAGAAAATTGCAATTTGTACAGAAGTGCAGAAAACAATTATCTAAATATGATATTTTTCGGGTGGGCGATAAGATGGTATCATTAATAGATGCTGAATACTGGCCACCACAGAATTCTAAAGGTCAAGGAAACACTGCCAATGTCAAAGATCAAAACCTCTCAAACTCTTAACGTTGCACATGTTTGTGTCATAGTTACTGTACCAAATGTTGTGCTGCTACTGTAAATAATGGTGAGATCTATCTCGGACAAAACTTCAAAGGAACAAATGACTGAGACACAATCCCGTCAATAGCCTCTTTTTCATTTTTCCCATGCCAATTAGAATTAATTAGGGTCCACATGTTTTTGACGAAACCCCGGTTGAAGTTTTCCAGGGCATTTTAGTACGCCTCAGCGTAGACTATCCAGGGTCTGAATATTCCTCACCCGATCATTTATTGATTTTTAATTAAGAGATGACCTAGTACCACCCTGAAACGTTTAAATGATCGTTTGCAACTATAGGCTCGAAAGAAGTGTATAAGAAAGGACGTTATTTTATTTTTTTCCACCTGGGAACAAAACAAATGGGAGAAAAATTTCTGTTTTACATGTATATTTTTATTTGACAAATATTATACCGTGTTCGATAGGGTGTTCCAATATTGTATCCACTTTTTAATACTCACTTGAAACAAGGCCCAAGATAAGCAATAAAAGAAAGGACTTTATTTTAATTTTTACATTTGACTTCTGTTTATATTTAATAACAACCTGGAGTAAAATTCCTGTCTGCATTTTTCCATTTATTACAAATATTCAGATATTTTCATAATTTCAGCATAATTTATTATTAAAAAATTCAACCAGATCAGACTGTTTTGCCATTTTTCAAGAGACACAAGACTGAATCCTAAACTGGGCCACTGTCACTTGACAGTCTTGTATTATGTTTCACTTTGGAAACAGGAAATTTTGCCGGGCCTTGAAAATCTGGAAAAAAGAAACTAGCAAGCTGCTAAGTTAAAATTTTAACCTTCTCAGGACAAATTAATCGTAGCATATTTGCGTTTGGCACCCAGGCGAACGCCTTTGTGAGTAGAAGTTTAAAGCTGCTAAAATTTGGCCAGGTATGTGCATGATATAAAATAATTACTTTTTATAGAAGTGGTAATTATGTTAATTTATGCTTTGCTGGAAACAGAAGAAGCAAAAATATATAAGCCTTTACCCGGTTATAACAAAATATTTGCTTTCTGTATGAGAAATAACACTGTTTCTTCATTGTCTGAAGTTAGAGATGATTTTCGAAGGAAATTTCCTGTGGGAAAAGGTTAAACATTAGGTTTTTAATCCTTCGGATTCCTTTGTTTGGCCAGTTATGTCTTATGCAGTTAACCATGGTGCACATCATGTTCAATATGCTTAGGCTCAATACTTTGTTACTTCATGCTAGCCAGACAGTAACCGTGCTATTTGACTTATGTTACACAACAAATATTGAACTCTTTAAATTATAAATTATAAATGAACAAAAGATATAATCCATGTTCATGTTCATTCATGTTCATGTGGCACCTTAAATTTATATTAATGAAAAGTCATGTATATTCAATATATAAATTGCTCTTCACATAGATCTTGTAGACACTTATAAACCGGATAATTCTCTAACGAAACGTTGAAAGGATTATGCCATGATTGGGTCCGACGATTAGAGTTGTGTTTGACGTATATTTGACAACGAAAGAGAAAGAGAGAGAGGGAGAGAGATACTTACTTTTAGCCCCTGCCAAAATTTGACTGAGGGCTATTAATGTCGATCGTTCTGTCTGTCGTCTGTAAACAAAGTCTGCGCTCAGCTTTGTCCGCAACATTTTTGTGTGAAACCTTGGTACCTAAATTTCGGAACTTCATGCAGTGAAAGAATATATATTGCATATGTGCAACGTCCTAGTTTGATCCGGATCAACTGAAAATTGTCGAAATCGCAACACTTTGAAAATAGGTGAAAACCCTGCATATTGATTAAGATATTAAGACGTTTATCCACCACATTTTTTGTGAAGAAAGAAAGATATAGGCTTTAGACATATAAATACTTGACTAATTGATATTTGATAAACCCAACAAGCGAATATACCATTGTATCCTTTGTAATTTTGGTTGATTGTAACCATGGTGGGCTAAAATAGAAAATATTTAGGTTTAAGTCAACCGTAGGTGCGAGGTTCAAATGATAACGCTCTTAAAGCGAAATCAGAATGACCCGTTCAAAGAAATCAGCAGATACAGCTCAACGAGAACATTTATTGGAAAATAAAGTTTTTAAAATGTAAATAAAAACACTGGAGCTTTGCATACGGAAGATTCGCTAGTTTTATTAGCCCAGTTTACGTAACACGTAAGCTGGGGTATACCTATCGGTCTGCAGACGGCGTCCGTTAGTTAGTTGTTTATTTACTAAGCTTTTGTTTCAAAGTTCATCTCCCCCTACAAGTTTGATCGGATGTCACTTATTATTGGCAGAGGCAACCCTACCGGGGGGGGGGGGGGTATCGTGCATACCGCTTGTGCGTTTTTAGTCGATCGGGTGATTTTTGGATTTGGGGAGAATTTTTGAAGAAAAAGATTAAAATGTATCTCCTCCTACATTTTTGATTCGATGTCATTTATTTTTGGTATGAGGGGTCGTGTACGTCTTATGCTTTTTTAGTCGATCGAACATTCTTTGTATTTTTGAGGAATTTTTGGAAAAAAAATCAAAATTCATTTCCCCCTACAGTTTTTATCAGATGTGATTCACTTTTGCTATGGCGTATCTCTAACGAGTCATGCATACGAGTTATGCTTATTTAGTCGATCGAACAATTTTTGTATTTGTGGTAATGTTTTATTAAAAAGCTTCAAAATGCATTTCCTCTAAGTTTTTAACCCAGCGAATGGGTTAGTCGTATCACTATAGGGGGCTTGAATGTATGTACGTATGTGCGTATGTTAAACTTCTTCTTTAAAACATAATGCTACTCCTCCTACAGTTTTGCTTCAATCGTTTGCTATTACGCAGAAATGGTCCTTGGGTGATCCCCCACCTTGCTACTTTTTTGAAGAACTGACAAAATGGCGGTACTTTTTGTGCCCGTTTTGACCCATTTTTAAAATGCTACTCCTCCTACAGTTTTACTCCAATCGTTTAGATATTATGCAGAGATGTTTCCCAGAGGTTCACCTACGAGGCTATTAGTTTTAGCTGTTCGCAAAACTGCTGAAATGGCGGAACTTTGAAGTTTGGCAAAAGCTGGAAAAAATGGTAGTAAATAACTTAAATGTCAAACCATTCATTTCTCTCAGTCTTTTTGAAATAGTTAAAAAACTTAATCGAAAGTTTCTTAGGTGCTTATCCATCTAGACTTCGCTTTTTTCGCAAATGACAAAAAATGCGGAAATGGTGGAATTTAATTTTTTTTTGTAAAATTGCGTAAATGTCGGTAAATACGTGAATCGTCAAAACCCATCCTGTCCAACATCCCTTTTCGGGTAACTTCCACCCAGGAAAACTCGTTTTTGTGTATTAAAATTATGAAAAAGTTATGTTCAGAAACTGTTTCTCTCTTTCCTTGTTTGGTAGCTCGACTGGGTCATGTTCTTGGACATGCTTGTTATCCGATTTCATTTTTTTTTGGTATGAGGCATTCCTATGTGGGTCGCGCATACGTATTTTGCGTTTTGACTCGATTTGGTAAATTTTAATTTTCTGTTGGAATTTTTGAAGAAAATACCTCAAAATGCATCTTCTACTACAGTTTTGGTCTGATATCATTTATTTTTGCTAGGAGGTATGCTTAGGGGTTTGTGACTACGGCTTGTACTTTTTGAGTCGATTAGGGAATTTTTATCGGGGAATTTTTATCAGCTGTCATTTATTTTTGGTATGAACCGTCTCTCTTGCATACGGCTTGTGCTTTTACGTGAACTGGAAAATTATTCAATCTCTTTGAATTTGAAAACAAAAAAATTAAAATGAGTCTCCTCCTACAACGCATCAACGCAAGTTAAATGAACTTGCGCACTAATTCGAAATAACAACCGCGCATCGATGCAAGTTACATAAGCATGCGCAGTGACCCGAAATGCGAACCGCATATCAACGCAAGTTAAATAAACATGCGCACTGGTCTAAAGTAAGAACCGCTCATGAATGCAAATTAAATAAACATGCGCACTGGTCCGAAAAGTGAACCGTACCTCAACTCAAGCTAAACAAACATGCGTACTGGTCCGAAACGCATCAACACAAATTAAATAAACATTCGCAATGGTAAAAAAAAACCACACATCAAGGCAAGTTAAATAAACATGAGCACTGATCCCAAATACGAATCGCGCAGCGATACAAGTTAAATAAACATGCACATTGGTCCGTCGCCACAGGTTAAGAAAACATGCGCAGTAGTTCGAAATGCAAATCCTGCAAAATAATACATGTCAAAACATTAAAAGTGAAGTTATGCTGTTTTAGACGCGGCGTTTTCTTTTTGTCAAAAGGCAAACGTAAACGTAACCACATGTGTTTGGTCATATCACCATTCGCTCGTCGTTTCTGCTCCTTGAAATAGTTGTGTATGTCCGACCAGCAGTACACGTTTGTGGATACAATGTCGATACGTTCGAAGGTATCTCTGGTAGAATACCAAGTCTACCAGAGATACACACCATCTGTTCTGATTTTTCTTGGAAACAAATCTGTGTATGTATTTATCTGTCAATGTTTACGTCCGTTACAAAATTAATTATTTAGTTAGCTATTTGATATCTCATCGTTGGAAGCCTAATTTTTCAGGGACATTCCCCCGCTCATGCACGCTGGAATTGGTCTTATCGCCTTTTGTAACCTGGAGCTTTGCCCTTGGCCAAACTTGCACAATGTGACTACCATTTTTTGGCAACCATACAACCTTATTCATAGATTCAGTAGATCTCGGTTGGTCACAATGGCTCCTGACATTCTTGTTATCGGAATGCCTTCAAATTTTGCAAGCGTTATCAGCGTGCCATCTCTTGCAAATTACTTTTCTGGCGATCCACCAAAAACTATCCCCCTGTGGAGTGGGGGGAATCTTAAGAATACACCCACTGCGTTGGCGAACGGCTAGTTAAACACCAAAGAAATAAACAAACAAGGCCAAAAAATGACCAAATGGGGCGCGGAGAATCTTAAACGATTTTGATCGGATTGTCTTCAGTTTTTTTATAAATGTTCATTAGGTGGTCTTCTTTTGAAAAGGCACTTCTCTTGCAATTCTCCGAAAATTGGCTGAATGAGGTGCATGTAAGAATATTTAGTAGCCAATGTTCAAAATGCTTCTTCTCAAACAGTTTTATCCGCATTCCTGTAGAAATTTGCAGATATTTTTCCGAGTTTAACAATACAAAAACCATTTTTCGTGACCATACAAGCCTATTGACACGTGATTTAGTAGATCTCGGCTGGTTACTGGACGTTCTGGTTGATAAACCCAAGGAGGAGGCCTACTGTCATAAAAATGCAGTCATGTTGGTGTTCCTTTTTGCAATTTAGCAATGAATATTGACTAAAATCCCATTTTTGCTAAAGGTGTATCTCCTGGGAATTGAGTGAAAACTTTTAAAACTCAAGGCAGGTAGTATAAATGTACAGCTGGCTATATGTATGTCTCCCCGACGAAGGGGAGACATGTAATGTTTGTACGTTCTGTATGTGTGTGTAAGTCTCTTGTGAACAGAATGTTGTGTGCAAGATATCTCGAGAACGAAAGTCGGATCGACTTTAAACTTAATCTTTTCATTCCTTGTGTAGGTCGGACGGTTCTTTCAACTTTTGACGCAGTTACATTATAATGAAAGGTGTTTAACGTCATTACGGAAAAATCTTCTGTGCGAAATTTTTCAGCCGCTGAGTATCAGAGAAAGTTGAAACTTGGTAGGTTTGTTACATGGTAGGTCCAAAAGTTTTTTGCGGCTTATGACTTCATGTAAAATATGTAAAAATCTTGAACAAGATCTTATGTGTAAAATATCTCGGTAATAAAAAGTCGTATTTTATGTAGATATTGTCTCAGTCGAACGGTTCAATCAATTTTGACGCATGTTACATTTTTAGGAAGGCGTATGACGTCATTACGTAAAAATCTTTTATGCAAGATGTTTAAGCCGCTGAACATCAGAGAAAGTTGAAACTTGGTGCGCTTTTGACTTGGTAAGTGCGAAAAAATTCTGTCAAGTTTTGTCGCGAGTACAACGAACGATATGAAAATAATTTGAACAAGATCTTGTGAACACAATATCTCAATAATCGAAAGTCGTACCGAATTCAAAGTTTGTATGGGTATTCTTTGGATAAGTCGAACGATTCTGTCCACTTTTGACGGGTGTAGCAAAATTAAGAGAGACGTGTGACATAATTACGTTAAATTCTTATATGTGAACATTTCTCAATTGCTGAACATCGGAGAAAGTTGAAGCTTGGTGGGAATGTTGTTTTGTAGGTCCGAAGGATGCTGGACGCAATTGGGCAAAAGTATTTCGATAGCAAAAAATCTTATCGACTTTCCGCTCCACTCCCTCACCCTGCCCCCTCCCGCACCCAATCCCCCACTCCCCCGTTTTGTCGGCTCTTTTGTTATCCATGGAGAGTTATTAACTACGCTTGGGATTTCAGCGTTTTCTAGATGATTCCCCAATGTTCCTGCATTCTTTAGATATACTTGAAAACATAGCTGAAGAAATATCGATCATTTCTAGCATTTCGTGTGATGGATCTTTCTGACCGTTACTCACCTGCAGCCTTCCCCAGTGGGGTGGGGAAATCTTAAGAATACACCCACTGTGTTCTGTTCTGTGCATGGCGTAAGAGGCGACTAATCGGAATATCTTTCTTTCCAATTTTCCTTTTTTCCATTTCTTCACTCTTCCTTCTTTCCCACTTGTTTCTTTAGCAAGTGCGTCCTAATATGCCCATCCTAGTTGGTGAAAGGAACTTTAAACACCAAACAAACAAACAAAAAGCTATTGGCTCGTTTTCATGGGAGTAATTACGTAACGGCTCGCAATGTTTGTGCAGTACCTGGAACTAGCTTTCACTTTTATCTGATACATTGTGTTATGAGAAGGAGCGCACCATTTTGACACCAAAATGCCTCCCCCACTCTCCAACCGAGGTGGGTGATGAGTGGTACACCTTTGAAGAATGTCTTTATAGTACTTTTTGGCCGATGGGAATGTAGAACAAGGTATACATTATGGCTATAAGTACACTTAGTGCACACACCTTCACGGTTGCTGTAATGACCAACTTCAAAATCGAGATAAAAAGAATGCACAGCAAGAAACTTCTTTAGTGACCACCTTCTAGACTTTAAACAAACACCTAAATCTAAACTTGTATAAAAGAGAGGATTGAAATACCCACAATTCAAGTTGCGTACTCCACCCCCTCAACCTTCAAACATGGGATAAATGTGATACACAACCAAAGTACTGGGAACATGGGATTCGTTTATATAAGGTAAAGTTTCTTACTATTCTAAAAATAGTACATAGTTCTTAAAATAAAACATTGTGACAGCCCTGTCGGGAGAAACAGAAAAATGGAAAATGGTTACTAGTGGAATGTGGGTTTAGTCGGGGGAGACATTTGTTTTTGTTTACAAAAACAAAAAAAATTAATAACTGTCGATTGAAAGTGTGTGATATAAGCCTATACTCTTATTTTTTGTGTGCACTGGCTGCTCTAGTTTTTTATATTGAATCGCCAAATATTAGCGAAAATATTGCCCGAAAACCAACTTTCTTAAAAACATAAAAACGGGCTCATAGGATTTAGTGAAAAGTTCATAAAAATTGTTTTTTTTTATTGAATGTAGGGGGAACGAATGTCCATCTGGCTATTCTTATGTTTTTTTTTGGCATTTTGCCAAGAAATAATGGAAATATTGATGAAAAGCCACTTTCTTATTAAGATCTTAACTGAAACATAATATGGTTGTATTTCCGTTACATTGCGTAGGCAGCAGAGCTTAGTATCTACTGTTTATTACTTTAGTTTCAATCATACATTTCGTAATTAATACATCTGAAAGATTTTATGCTTATTTCAGGATATCACCGAGTTCCAGCGCATTTATATTCTCTTTATCTTACTGGGTTAGTCGTATCAATAGGGGGCTTGAATGTATGTGCGTATGTTGAACTTTTTCTTTAAAATGCTCCTCCTCCTACAGTTTTGTTCCAATCGTTTTGATATTACGCAGGAATGTTCCCTGGATAGTTCCCCACTTGGCTATTACATTTTTGACGATTGACGAAAAACTGACAAAATGGCTGCACTCTTTGTGGCCGTTATGATCCATTTTTAAAAGATGCTCCTCCTACACTTTAGATGTTACGCAGGGATGTTCCCCAGGGGTTCGCCTACCAGACTATTATTTTTCTCGCTACGACATGGGAAAACTCGTTTTGTGTATTAAAATTATGAAAAAATTATATTCAGAAACAAAGTTCTTCATTTTTGGCCTAACAGTATTCATTTAAGAGTTTTTCTCTCTTTCCTTGTTTGGTAACTCGGCTGGGTCATGTCCTTGGACATGCTTGTATAAGGAAAACACAAGTATAATCTCATGCATTTCAACAAATAACGAAATTCTTTGCACTGCGATTTCCGTCTTTATTTCGCGGTTTTACCCAAAAAATTTTGTGATTATCAATTCTTCATATAAATCATCCTTATTCATTGTGATCCTATTTAAAAAAGGGAGAACGCTTCATCATAACCCTCCCGTTAAGTTTATTCATACCTTGAAATTTGAACAATTTTAAGACTTAATACTACAGTAATACTAAGTGAATGCGGTATGCCGTACGTAGGAGGGAGCACTGCTTTGTTTTTGTGAACACTGACTTCGGCTGCAAATAAAATAAATTTTTGCTGGTTTGATGGTTTGTCCACACTCGCTCAGCTGTGACAATAAGCAAGAAAGTAGCATCCCGTCAAGGTAAACATTAATATTAAGAGATACAACATCGGTATTCCATTTCACAAGGGGTAGGATAGATGTTCAAATAAATAGGATCAGATTAGGCGTTCATTCATAAGCCGTTCACTTCTATTGAACTGTCTTTTTGGGACCGTAGAAAGTGTTCACAGTTCGGAGATGTTCACTAACTAGAATTTCTGTTCAAAAGCCAATAGTAAAGTAAATGGGAAATTTGTGGCCGAGAAAAGTTGTTCATTGTAGGAGATTTTCACTATTAAAAGGTTTTACTGCATTTGGATACCTTATAATTTGTGTACTTTCTGATGTGTACACAACGTTGTGACATTTATCGGTCAACACAACTTTCTTTTTCTCATAATATATTTTGTTCTTAAACTCACTGAAATTCAACAATGTTATACGTAAAGCTTCACTATTATACGCTTAGCCGTATCATAGGAGATATGTTGAAACGATGAGGAAGCGATAAAGCGTTTCGAGCCCTCTAAAGACAGACTGTCTGTAGATGCGTAGATGTTCACCAGCAGTTAAGCCTTTAAAGGTTCACTAGCTGCAACGAGTACAGTGATGGGAGCCTTTCTGTATCCACCAATCACGAGCAAGCATTGCTTATTTATGCATACTTTCACAACACTGTAAAAAGCTGTTCTGACCACTACATGTGGTCAAGCACAAATGAGTAAGGCTTGTTATGCTTATCTTTATTTGGCACACATGCAGCAAATGGCTCGTGTGAGTACACCAGTATCTGTTTATTTGCTGGTCTTGTGATGGCGGCATTTTGTTTACGTTTCGAGGGGGGTGGTGTGGGGCGTTTTACAGGGCATTGAGTAGTTTAAAGTTACTTTTAGCTGTCAATTTGTATAAAACTAAGCTTTCTACATACTGTGTGCAAAAATCCCGCTTTAAAAGCGACCAGGAATAGAAAACGTAGTAATGACGCCAGAAGTACGCAATACGTAAAAAATAGTGCTATCACTGTGTTCTTTGTCAAAAAGTAGTCTCATGACGTATTTAGCTCCAAACCTCTAGATCAAGCGGTTTTGGAGATATTAAGCTATTAAATCGGCGTGACGCAGATGATGACGTCATAGGTCAATAAAAAATCATTTTGCATCACTTCGCATAGTCGACTTCAAGTGTGCTAAATTTCACTCTTCTAGTTTCATCCGTTTCTTTTGAGATGTGTGGAAAACGACCTGGACTTTGCGTGAAAAAATGAAAAAGAAAAAAATACAAAACAAAAAAACAAAAAACAAAAAAAAGTAACACAAAAGGGAAAAAAGAGGAACTTTAACCTCCACAATTCGAGGAAAGAACAATAACTTCTCGGAGCGAAGTTCCAAGTGTTAATAAATTACTCAACTCAGAAACTGTTTGAGATACGTCATTTTTAAACCAAACCAAAATTTTGTAAATTTTTTAGGATTTTTTTTCGGAAACTGAGAGAGTAATTGCAATCTACACCTTATTCTCCCCCTCCTCCTTCCACCCCCCCCCGCAGAAAAAAAAAGAAATATTAAGCATGACAGTATTCTGGTGATCGCATATATCGAATAAACACAGAAAGTCACATGGAAAATTAGCCATGCGATTTGATGTTTTCGTCCAAATATAGGTTTCGTTGTCGCTTAACACCAGACAAACAAACGTGTGAACTCGCGTAATGGTTGAATTTATTTGTGAGCGTATTGGAATAAAACAACTTCAGGTACCAGATCTTAATTCTGTTAGCAAACCATCACAATTTTATGTCACATAAAACAAAAACCATTGAAAAATTTACTGCTGTCACCCCCCCCCCGCCTCCGCTAGGTCGGCGGGGGATATAGAAACGCCTCATGTCTGTCTGTCCGTCCGTCTGTCCGTTATTACTATTGTCCAGGCCATATCTCCGTAACCGTTGATCGCAGGCATACCATACCTTGAGGAATGAAAGAATATATAATGTAGTTTTGCAACGTTAGGTAAATTTTGATTTCATCAAAAAATGTCAAACTTATGTACTGTTGAAATGTGTGGATAGGTAGAAAGTATATAAAGTGTATTTGTACAATGTTAGGATATTTTTCGATTTTATAAAATGTAATTTTCGCGATTTTTCACAATTTAGGCTTTGTTGTTTTTCAGACAAGTTTGTCCATGCTGTTATTTTGTTACCGTTTACTGTAGACCAATAAAACCGTTCAGGTAGAAAGAATATAACGTGTAGTTGTGCAACGTCAGGTTATTTTTTGATTTTGAAAAAATGTAATTTTGGCGATTTGTCAAAATTTGGACTTTGCTGTTTACTATAACTTAAGGGAAGAAAATATATATAGTGTAGTTGAGCGCGGCGGGGGATGTGCAATCTACTATTCTCTTGTTTGAAAATGTACCAGGAAATGTCTGAAAACAATCTTGTTGCAGTGATGCAGCTTTAAATATTTGACAACCTTCTTAAAAATACTCGAGCAGTTTGTAGAATGCATAATGAATCCTCATGGCTAGGCGATAACGAACTCCTTAGAGCATTTTAGTACCAGTAATAACACAAGATGCGGCTTATGCACACCTTCAGAAATAGCAAAGATTGCATACGGTATAAATAGTTACAAAAGTATCTGCTCCCACCTCTTGTATCCTCAAAACCCTAAAAATGATCGAGCTTAAACAATGTATAATAAAAATTGCATCGTCGTATGAAGGTCATTATAAACACCCACAATACTTATGGCAGTTGGACAGTTATGGAATAAATTTTTTAATGTGTTTCTTCTTGTGTCGCGCGTATTACATGTCTAGTTCCCTTTCATATCAGTGGCGTAATAATACCATCTACTCTGGCTGAAGCACGTTAGTATTAATAATACATTTAATTTCGGTTATGCTTTTCGTTTGAATTGTTAGTACACTTGTTCACAATATCAAACTATAATGCCCCTTTACATAAATAAACTCAAAGTGAAAATGACTAAAAGATAGATTTCCATCGCAATCAGCTTTGATGCCGATGTCACAATGAACACGAACTAGAATAAGACAGAATTCGAGGACTAGAACGAAATAAAACTTGGGAGATACAGATAATATATATGAAAAATGTCCTTCAACTGTGTACCAAATTTTGAGAAAAAAAGAGCCGTGCCGGTGATTTTGTCAGCTGAACATTGTCCTTGGGCGATCTTGTTGCTGTAACCTGGTTTTAGTCATTTAGCTCTCTTGTTCTTTATAAAAGCTTTTGTTGGTTTTGAGAGAGAACCAAAATTTTTGTTATAATGAATGGTCTGTTATTTTCAGTTCCTCCATCAAATAACCGGATGTCCACTGCAACACCAAACTTTCTACTTGTTGGGGAATCGAAAACGTTTACATGCATTTTAGTACCAGTAATAACACAAGATGCGGCTTATGCACACCTTCAGAAATAGCAAAGATTGCATACGGTATAAATAGTTACAAAAGTATCTGCTCCCACCTCTTGTATCCTCAAAACCCTAAAAATGATCGAGCTTAAACAATGTATAATAAAAATTGCATCGTCGTATGAAGGTCATTATAAACACCCACAATACTTATGGCAGTTGGACAGTTATGGAATAAATTTTTTAATGTGTTTCTTCTTGTGTCGCGCGTATTACATGTCTAGTTCCCTTTCATATCAGTGGCGTAATAATACCATCTACTCTGGCTGAAGCACGTTAGTATTAATAATACATTTAATTTCGGTTATGCTTTTCGTTTGAATTGTTAGTACACTTGTTCACAATATCAAACTATAATGCCCCTTTACATAAATAAACTCAAAGTGAAAATGACTAAAAGATAGATTTCCATCGCAATCAGCTTTGATGCCGATGTCACAATGAACACGAACTAGAATAAGACAGAATTCGAGGACTAGAACGAAATAAAACTTGGGAGATACAGATAATATATATGAAAAATGTCCTTCAACTGTGTACCAAATTTTGAGAAAAAAAGAGCCGTGCCGGTGATTTTGTCAGCTGAACATTGTCCTTGGGCGATCTTGTTGCTGTAACCTGGTTTTAGTCATTTAGCTCTCTTGTTCTTTATAAAAGCTTTTGTTGGTTTTGAGAGAGAACCAAAATTTTTGTTATAATGAATGGTCTGTTATTTTCAGTTCCTCCATCAAATAACCGGATGTCCACTGCAACACCAAACTTTCTACTTGTTGGGGAATCGAAAACGTTTACATGCACAACAGACAATTTAAATCCTCTTCCAAGTCTGAGTGCCATGAGGTGGACGATAGATCCCGCTTCTACCAACCCGACTGATGACACTGACTTCACGTCTTCAAATGGCGAGTATGGAGGCAAAATTGTAACGAGTACCTACACCTTCATTGCTGCTAAAGAACATAACGATGCAATCATTGCATGTGTTCCAGTATGGCGAGGACAGAATGGTGCTAATCCAATCCCACGCTTGCGACAATCGCAGAATATAACTGTGTATTGTAAGTTCAGTTTTACTCTATTTTTTTTTATTTTGATGTTAAGTATTTTTAGAAAAAGAAACTCCGAGGTAGTAGTAGGTAGTCCAGGGCTGTTTCAAAGAAGTTGAAAGTAACTTGTCCTCTGTAACTGCCCCGACACTTGGTGTGCCACACAATGGATTACAATATCCGTCGCTTGAATTTGTTCCTTTATGTGTTTATGTGCCATGTTACCACGAACTGTAGTAAATCTAACTAATTATATAAAGCGGCCCGCCATGTTCAGTCTGTAAGATGTTATTTATCAAGCTATACTAAGAAATATGAAACTGTTTTAGACAGGTTTTAGCTGATAAGAAAGGGCAATGTTGAATTCTACCATCCTTCAAATCTAAGGACTTTGGTTTATGTTTGATACTGTAGTGTCTTACTCTGTCGGTATTAAAATACTTTATTCTCGTGCGTGAATAGAAATCTCATCGGTGCTACTTCTGAACCACTACATAATTGAGCATCCCTCGTCTGCATGTGTATTTACGTATGTACAGTTGTATTTAGAATGGTTCTTCGCCTACAGGGTAGATAGGATTTCTTTCAAGTTTGTTATGGATGTCCGCTTGTTAAATCTTCCAGCAAAAAGATTTTTTGGCAAACAGCCATTCAATTCTGCTGTTATTTTATCCCACAATACCTTGCGAAATTTGTTCGCACAGAAGTTCTGTTGGAATGGGATTTAATAAAGTACAGATAATTGATATCCAGGAAATAAAAATAATATTCAGCCCAAAGATAATTATTATCAAGATAGGTCTTTCCACTCAAACACCACTTTTTAGCCCAAGCTTCTACAGAAGCAGAGCCTAAAGCGACCTTTGGAAGTGTGTATGTCACTTGAAAAGCTGTATATCCTCCTAGGATTTTAACCTTAATGTTGAAATTTTGGTTGAAGGTAGCAGACAACAATACCTACCTGACTATTAGTTTTTAGACCAGCCATACGAAGTAGAAGGGCATCTGTCGCCTGTATGCACGTGGGTCCGTGTGTACGTATGTACGTGTGTAAGCCTTTAGTTAAACTGCTTCTTCTCATTCAGTTTTGGTCGGATTATGCAAGAGGAGTTAAACTGTCTGTTGTGTATATAAACCTTTTCGACTCCTCAACAAGTAGAAAGTTTGGTGTTGCAGTGGACATCCCGTTATTTGATGGCAGAACTGAAAATAACAGAACATTCGTTATAACAATGTATTGCTTCTTTTCCCACAATTTTAATCAATTAAAGTTTTGCGTAATTGTTCTTTGTGTAGGCCTCTCTTGAAAAAATGTATATTTCAAAGATCCGCCAAAAATGGCCGAATGGGGGAGGGGAATTTCTTTTAATTTATAGGCGTTCATTTTTCAAAATCTTCTTCACCCACAATTTTGATGGATTCCTTTGCAATTTTGTACGATTGTTCTCTAAGAAGCCCGCTCTTAAAAAAATTACTTTTTTGGCGCTCCACCAAAACTTGGCAAATTTGGCGTCCAGTTTTTACAATGCTTCTCCCGTAATTTTGATTGGATTCCTTTCCAATTTAGCACGATTGTTTGCTCTAGGAAGGCCTCTCTTGAAAACTTACTTTTTTTTGGCGACCCACTAAAAATGGACAAAATGTGGCCATATAAATTGTTTTGGTTGGCAGTATTCAAAATACTTCTCCCACAATTTTGATCAGATTTTCTTTAAATTTAGTAAGAATATTTTCTAGACAGGCTCCTACCGAAAACTTATTTGTATTTGCTGTCTGCCCAAAACTGGCCAAATGGGAGCCGGGGGGATTTTTAACATATTGCGTCCAATTTTCAAAATGCGTCTTCTCCCACAATTTTGATCGGATTTCTTTCCAGTTTTGTACGATTGTTTCTCAGATGGTTGTTTCTTGAAAATTTACTTTTTTTTGTCTATCCGCCAGAATGTGGCTAATTAATTCTGGGGGCATTTATAATGATTTGGTAATCAATTTTCAAAATCCTTCTACTCCTACAGTTTGGATCGGATTACCTTTAAAATTTTGCACTTATGTTTACTGGGCAGAGCTCTCTTGAAATTTGTGTTGGCGATACATCGAAAGTTGGCCAAATAAGAGGGATTTTTTAGGTTTGGTAACCAATTTTCCAAAGGTTTTTTCTTCCACATGTTTGATCGGATTGCCTTCAAATTTTGCATTAATGTTCACTGGGCGGCTCTCTCTCTCTCTCTCTCTCTCTCTCTCTCTCTCTCTCTCTCTCTCTCTCTCTCTCTCTCTCTCTCTCTCTCTTAATAATTACTTTTTTCTTGACAATTTACCAAAAATGGCCATGGGGTTCATTTATAATTTGTTGGTTTCCAGTTTTCAACATGCTTCTTCTCCCACATATTCGACCGGATTGCCTTCAGATTTTGCATAAATGTTCAGTAGTCGGTCCTCTCTTGAAAAATTAAGGCCAATTTTTTAAATGCTTCTTCTCCCACAACTTTTTCCGGAGGCTTTTAATAGTTTGTATATTCAATTTTAAATACCCGGATTTAGAATATCACTACTACTTTTTGGCCTATTGATACTTGATTCACTAAATCTCGGCTGGTCACAATGTCCTTGGATGTTTTTGTTTAAGGTAGCGGACATTATCTGCTACGCCACAACTATTTTATTGACAAATCGCCAAAAAATTGGCCAAAACGATTTGCGGCAAACCATTTTTTGTATTAAAATTTTGTCTTGAAATTTTGGTTATCGGTTATAATAATGTTATAAATGCTGACATCAGTATTCGTAAGCTGGGCCTTTGTCCAGGGGCATTTTGTTTTTAAGAAAACGTGAATACTTCCAAGGATTTTAGTGGAAAGCTTATAAGATTTTGATGGAATGTAGAACCATAAGTTTCTATTCTATTATTAGTTTTGATATAATTAAAAAATAACTATTGAAAAATAATAAAATATTAATGGAAGTATTGTACAGAAAACAATTTCTCAACTGACGCCAGGAATATGGTCTTGTTCTCACTGTCTTAATATTTCATGAAAGGTGGCATTCATTAGTGCCTCTAAAGTCAAGAAAGAACACTGAAAAAATACCAAAAAGTTATGAAAAGTCGAAATTATTTATTGATTATGATTTAGCTGTCCGAAAAATTACCATTTGCTGTCCTGAAATTATGGTGACTATAGAGGAATGTGCGTTATTGTCCCCAATAACGAAGATATGGATAAAGAGTCCCCCCCAGAAGAAGCTCACCGTCTAACTTCCTAAACAGAAATTATAATAATAAAACAGGTATGACGACAGATTGGACAGCGATATTTAGTACAGCGACATTATGGCCACGTTGTCGACTTCGGCATTTAGGTCAGGTTTTAACACTGTATTTTTGGGGTTTTCTTTTTCAACTATAATAAACAAAGCTGTAAAAGTGATTTTCATCAGAGCTCAGTGATGACAGATGACAACGACAGATTCCATGAAGAATCACGGGAGAATGTTTCACCTTTCATTTTAATTTAATTTTCGATTTCCATGATATTCGATTCTTTGGGTAGTTTCTCCCGGCAGAACCCATCAAAAATATCTAGTTTCTTATTCGGATTTACAGTAAAACGGTGTTAAAACAGAATCCAAACTTATCACTTCTTAGCTGGGTTCATTTCGAATCGGTTTCAGATTTGGTAGAAAGGTCAGTAATAGTTGATTTCCTTTTTCGCCAACCTACCAGAACTTGCAAAAAGACAGTAAATATGGAAATACGTATTCATTTAATTATCAGTATTCTTTTTTTTTGTCGGAATAGAAAACAGAAAGTGAATACAGGATGATTATTTTCGGAGCATGAGCTTGATCAGTCCATTACAATTGCATGGAAACTGTGCTTAGGTGTTCGTCCAGTATGTGAGAAATATGGTAAACTGTGAATACGTTACAGATTGAATTAACTCTAGCAACTAAATCTGTTTCATAATTCCAACACTGAGCATGGGTGGTGCCAATGTGAATAGCTGTTGCGATGCACTATCAGTTTTCTTAGAGCTTTTAAATACAAAAATTCAACGTATTTCCAAAATCAAAACTATCACTTTGGTTGGTCCATTGTGTTCATAGGTTTCAAAAAGGGTATGACTGCATCTCTCCGTTTTATACGAATTTTAAGTGGTCTCTTGAGAGGACATTAAATGCTCTTTTTTCTCATTTAGGAGTTTCTTATTTTTCTTGCTATATACCGTAATTCACGCCATATAGGACGCAGGGGGGGGGGGGGCAAAATCGCCATTTGTGAAAGTAAAACGGCATATAGGACGCCACAGCGTATAGGGCGCACCTCAATTTAGAGAAAATGTACGTTCAATTTATGGTAAACTTTAACCATGATCTGTATGTTCTGGGGATGAGGACTATGCTTTATCCTGCACTATCTATAGTTCTCTCCCTTTCACAAAAAAGATAGCTCACAACATATACTCCGGTGGCTGTTAGCAACTCCTTTGTTATGTTAACCATTGTCGTATATGTGTGAGGGGGTTAAGATAATATGTGGGTTATTATTTTTTCCATATAAAAATGAGCCCCCCCCCCTTGCTCAAAAAAGTAAAACGGCATATATTACGGCACGGCATATAGGACGCAGAATTCCATTTGAACGAAAAAACGCCATAAAGGCCGCGTCCTATATGATGGGAATTACGGTAGTCTGTTATTATACAATAACCGTCTCAACGAGGAATAAGATAAATTTGCTGGATTTTAATGGTTAGTGATGTTCGTTCTGTACTTCATACTCAGCTCGTCACTGTCTCCGTGAACATCACTGTTTAAGATAAATTACATCGTCAGCATAAGGTTACCGGTATATGACTTCTCAACTGGATTGCTTTTTTTTTTTTTGGGTGGACATTGTTCTCTACCGACTTTTCCTGGTCCTTTTCTTAGTCCTAGACCAGATATATATTTATTGGCAACCACGATGTTCTTCGCGATACCCCCAAAATTGACAGACAGTAAATTAAGAGCTTCCATTTTTAATATCAGGACTCTGATACCGATGTTCCTCAACCTTTAACTGGCACCACATTTTCCGATCAGCTGTAAACATGGAAAGCAGACTTTTAAAAAAATGAAGAAATTAGAACGAGCCCTGGAACTAAGTTTGAGATGAATTGAGAACATCTCCGAAAATTGAAATCAGATTGTTTTAAAATTTTCTTCAGTGATAGCACATATTTAACGTGTGCAACCTCTTGTTTTTCAGGGAATTTATGAAAAATTGTCAAAATGACAGTATTTTTTTCGATTATTCGAACTGTGGTAATTCCGACGTTGTGTCCAGGCTAGAGGTTGAAAGGCAAGATCTCCAAAATTATTAATCATATTGCTTTGAAGTTTTACATACCGATAGAACGCATGTTGAAGAGGTGCAACGTTGTATTTTTGATCAGATTCAAAAATAATTGTCAAAATGACGGTATCTTACATTTGGTAAAACTTAGGGTTTATGCAATTTTTGCTCAGATTCCTAAAAACGTTGTCAAAATAGCAGTATTTTGAAATTTATTAAAAGGCGTTTTGATATGATTTTGTCAGCGTAATGGAATGTGGCGTTTTGGTTCTGTCTCTAAAACTATTCATCGGATTTTTAAAATTTCACACACAGATAAAACAGATATTGGAAATTGCCAAAATAATTTTAAAAACTTAAAATGTTTAAAATATTAAACTCTTAGAATTGTGAAAAAAGTTATGAAAGTGGCAGTAGTAGGACACTTTGCAAACCGATTTTAACTCCGATTTCATAGGTATGCGCCGCTACACGGGGGGGTGGTGTGTGTGTGTCAGTCTGTTGTGAACAAAATGTTATGTGCAAGATATCTCGAGAACAAAACGTCGGATCGACTTGAAACTTGATCGGTTTATTTCTTGAATAGGTCGAACTGTTCTTTCAACTTTCAACGCATGTCACATGATTAGGGCAGGCGTATGATGTCATTACGTAAAAATGTTGTGTGCAAAACTTCTCAGCCGCTGAACATCGGAAATTGTTGTTTGGTAAATTTGAAAGACTCTACAAAATTTTTTTCCGAGTAAAACGAACGAGTGCGGCGTATGACGTCATCACGTAAAAATGTATATATTATAAACAAGATCTTATGTGCAAAATATCTCGAAATAACCGAAAGTTCTATGGACTTCAATTTTTATATGGGTATTTCTTGGGTCAGTATGACGGTTCTGTCAACTTTACACACATCGCACGTGATTAGGGCAGGTGTATGACGTCATTACGTAAAAATCTTATGTGCGAAATTTCTCAGCCGCTGAACATCGGAGAAAGTTGAAACTTGGTGGGATTGTTGCTTGGTAGGTCCGAAAGAATTTACAAATTTTTTTGCGAGTAGAGCGAACAAATGCGGCGTATGACGTCATCGCCTAAAATTTAAATATATTTTGAACAAGATCTTGTATGCATGATATCTCCATAATGGAAAATCATATCCACTTCAAATTTTATATGGGTATTTCTTGGTTCAGCAAGACGATTGTTTCAACATTTTACTGGTAAAAAGTTATCTGCTATTAAGCAAAATATCTCGACATCGGAAAGCCGGATCGGCTATAAATTTGGTGTAGTTATTCCTAGGATATGTCGCACGGTTTTGGTTAAAAATTATTAAACTCGTATAGAAAATCAAGAAAGGTGTATTACGTCAACACGCCCACCGCCTCCCCATTTTTGGCTCCTTTCTTAACCAAACATAGATGTTAACTACGATGGGGATTTCAGCGTTTTCCAGAAGATTCTCGAGTGATCCAGCATTCTTTAGATTGCTTCAAAACAGTAATAGCATTACTGTCGGTCCATTGCTATTTGTTATTGCCTGAAATTAAGCTTTTTGTGCGTTTCTCATCTACGGCTATTACGTAACATGCCACTCTGTCAGAAGTCAGTTGTGGCGCATGATGAAGTCGTTATCTACGAGGTCATGGAATGTTATTGTCGTATTTATATCCAAGCAAGCTATTGATTTTTTTCGCCGCATACTTGATTCAGTTGCCAAGGTGTTCTATATATAGGAGCTATTTGGAATCGATTAATATTGTCGCAGAAGCATTTTTTGCTATTAAAGTTGGTCATCTGATATCTTGTGTTATGAGAAGCAGCTCACCATTTTCACACCGAAATGCCTGCCCCTTCTCCCACCGAGGTGCGTCTTCCGATGCGCAGTTATGAAGAATGCCTTTCTTGTGCTTTTTGGCCGATGGGAATTACGAAGACAAGGTCATGGCTATAACCATACTTAGCGTACAGACCATTACCTTTGTTTTGTTTAAAATGGTAGAGCTGCGTGTGTAGGTGGATCTACATTAAATAGCTGGGGGGGGGGGGGGGGGGTGGGGCGTGTGGAGGATGATGGTTAGCAAAAAAAGTCCAGTCCACCTTCAAGACTTGGATAAAATGATGTAAAGTAAGACCCGTTTGTCGTGACTCCTTCCAGATTTGGATAAAAAGACGTACGGTAAAACCTGCCTGTCTTGACCATCTTCCAGACCCGGATAAAAATGTAACATACAGTAAAACTACTGTAGTGACCAACTTCAGATCTGGCCTACAGTAAAACCCGTTTAAGCGACCACCTTCCAGACTGGAATGAAAAAAGACGTCTATCTATATCTGTTTTAGTGACCACCATCTGTTTTATTTGTTTATAATTTTTTTACAATGAATGATTGTTATGTTTCCAGAAATGAATATTTTATTTCAGTAATTAAAAGAAAGGAATTTTGGGGAGGGGATTAGGGGTTTAGTCGGGGAGACATTTGTTTTTGTATACAAGTAGGTATCGATTGAAAGTGTATTATATAAGCCTGTACTCTTATGTTTTGTGTGCACTGGCCGGTCTAGCTCGAGGAACATTGGAGTCACAGTTTTAAAGCACAATTATTTTTCATTGTAACTAAAAACGGATATTTCGAAGTCAAAATTTTGAAATTATCCACTAAATTTGAGTATCGTGTTTGGTGTGCATCGTGCTTTTCTGAACATACTTCCGATTGCAATCGCAAAGACAAATTAGTCGTTATGTTTCTGTAATTAGACAAACATCTTCAGTGTTGACACCATACCAGTGTAGGTCCTGCAGTTCCATAATTTGCATTGCAATCGTTGTAAGTAGTTTCGATCATAACAACAGCTCTGCTAGCTTGTTAAGTTTCTTCACTTTATTGGTGCCTGTGACACATTATATTTTAGTAAACCTCTAAGAAGTTTGGTCTTTCCTGTGGTAACCAGTCCTGCATAAAATAAAAAAGATATTGACTTCAAGATTAAAAGCTTGATTATCCGTCGGAGGAAGGATATAGTTTTCACTCTGTTCGTCTGTCTGTCCGTCCGCCTGTCAGTCTCACGCGCCTAGAGCATTTAGTAGTGGATGAATTCGTCTCAAATTTTATCAAGGGGTGGTTCCAATCCTTGTGCAGTAGAGTGACCAGGAATTTTTGAAATACGAGAGAAATTGACAAAATGGCGAATCTGTAAACATTTGCAAAGTATGATTATGGAGTTAGCATATACTGGAGTCATTCCCACGCGCCTAGAGCATTTATTAGTGGGTGGATTCGTTTTAAATTTTATCCAGAGGTGCTTCCAATCGTTGTGCAGTGTAGTAACCAGGAATTTTGGAAGTACGACAGAAATTAACTGTAACGGCGTCCAGGGTTGTATTTTAGTTTTAAAACGAGACTGACATGTGTTGTGGCAATTCATGCGTAAGACTTCAACCCATATTTAACCATCAAGCGACCTTCGTGTTAATAAAGTTAAGTCACGTTTGTTTATGAGGCATACACGTGTATCTTTGGGCTTGGGAAAAGTCAAAGTCGGTGAGTAAGATTATTTATTAGTGGTCTGTATCGCTAATAAGTGGTAAATAATTTGTTAACTTATGGTAAATTTCGACGTTAACTAATGGTAAATTTCGACGTTAACTAATGGTAAATTTTGACGTTAACTTATTTTAAATTTCTTTTTCTTTAATCCTTATTTTTTCTTTGTTACTTAATGGTCTTTTGTGTCTTTCAGACAATCCGTTATGAAACGAAATAAACAGTGAAACGGTGTTCTTGACCTGTCCTTCGCCTGCCCCCGCAACAGTTGTCGACTGTGAGTCTACGATAGGGAGATGATGAGTTAAGCTTCTTGGGTTGGGGCCGACCGATCACCAGCCACCCGATGTCCAGCTCCCTATGTCCAACCACCCGATGTCCAGCCACCCGATGTCCAGTCAGCCGATGACCAGCTGGCGCACCCGTTATGCGCTCGCAATGCGCCCGCCACGCGCCTGTCTGTCACGCGTACGCGTCCATAACGCGCTCTTCTCTCGCGACCGCTAAGCGCCTTTTACGTTTTGTCAACGCCTTTAAAGAAGAGTGGAACAAGGATTATTGAATTTTACTGATTGAACACTGAAAACCAAGGTAACTAATGTATTGTGTGTGAATATCTAGTTCTATATGTGATTCCATTGAATTCTATCATTCCATTTGTGCTGAAATTTCTGTATGTGAAAGGTTTTTCTCTCTTTTCGAGCCCCCCTCCCCTCCAAATTGCATCAGCTTTTTGTGTTACATTTACTTTTTGTTTTACCGTTCGAGTTTCGTTGGAATTCTACTGAAATTCTACTCAAAATTCTACCAAAAGTTCTACCTATAAAATAGATTTGCTAAAGTTATACTGCAATGTATACGTGACCAAACGGGTATGCCCTTTCTATGAAGTCATTTAATTTTCTTGTGGTGGTTCTCTAGTTCTCTGGAAATGCGCCATGTGTGTGTCTTGATGTATTTATGTGCCATTAATTTAGCTTTAAATCCGTGATTACACGCTTCTTGGGGATTTTTAGTTAAACAAATCTTCTCGTGTGTCAACGAAAATCTACAGCGTGGATGGTGGTTTAAAACAAGTTGAGAAATGAATTGATTTGAACGGTTTCAGTTGATATTTAATGCAACCATTTAAAAGAGAAAGTACCCCCCTAAACTAGCATGTGCGTGGAACTGTAGTGGATCTGGCCTCCTACTAGTCAACGCCTTTCAAGGTGCTAGTATGTCTCCAGTTGGATCAGTACAAGGAGCCGAATCTTTTCAACACAATGCGGAACTGGAACCAATCAGCAACACCGAGAAATGTGCGCAGTTTATTAATCGTCATGGTGGTTTCGTTACTGATCCATCGCACGAGGTTCTCAGCACTCTTTGTGCACAGTTATCTCTCTCGCATCCCTGCCATCCCTTATATGAAAGTACATCACCAGTGAACATCTTCCTCCTCCCGAGCCTTCGATGTTCACTGGTGATGTACTTTCATATAAGGGATGGAAGAGGTCTTTCGATGTTTTAGTATTAAGCAGAGGTATCCCAGAGGAGGGACGCCTTCACTATTTAAGGCGGTACTTGGGAGGTGACGCCAAGGCTTGTGCTGAGTGTTTCTTAAGTTTAGGTACACCTGAGGCAGGGTCACAGGGTCGTGTGTTTTGAGACAGAGTCTGTTCAAGTGGTTCTAAGAACGCAAGTGAAAGAGACTATTTGTCCTCGCGATATTATTGCTGTGTTGGAGTCTGACTCTAAAGACTCGTCTACGTCAGAGGTCTGTTTGTCGCGCGATGATCGCGATTTCTTAGATACAAGTCATATTCACCAAGACAGTGATGGTCATTACATGATGCCCTTACCATTTCGAGATAACTCTCCGGATCTTGTCAACAATCGTCCCATCACGGAGCAAAGACTAAATCAGCTAAAGTCCAAATTTGATCGCGATCCAGTGTATAAGTCAGAATGTGTTGGCTTTATGTCGGACATGTTGTCCAAAGGCTATGCTGAGCCTGTTTTGTCATCTGATCTGAGTCAAGAGAAAGCTTGGTACATACCACATCATGGTGTTTTCAACAGCCAAAAGAACAAGCTTCGGGTAGTATTTGATTAAAGCGCTCGCTATCAGGGCAAGTGTCTGAATGGCGCTTTGCTGCAGGGATCCGATTTGACCAATTCATTGATTGGTGTTCTGTTGAGGTTCAGGAAGGAAAGGATTGCGTTCAGCTGTGACATAACAAAAATGTCCTACAAGTTCAGGATTCCAGTTTCACAGCTTATTTCTGTTTTCTGCGGTGGCCCAAAGGTGACACAACTAAGAAACCAGGCGTATATCGAATGTGTGTTCACATATTTGGCGCTTCGAGCAGTCCGTCGTGCAGTAACTTTAGTCTGAAGCAGGTTGCTACGGACTACGAGTCACAGTACGGCATTGATGTTCGTGATTTCCTGCACAATCACTTCTATGTAGACGATGGATTGATATCTGTGAGTGACGAAGAAGCCGCTGTTAGTCTTATTCAGCGTACAGTTCAGTTATGTGCAAAGGGAAAACTTAGTCTCCACAGGTTTGTGTCTAACTCGCCCAAATTTCTTGAGTCAGTCCCGAAAGAAGCACAAGTGGTTGACAAAGACGATTTGAAGTTCGAAGAGATCCCTGTTGAGCGTGCCGTTGGCATTGAATAGTTTGTTCAGTCGGACGTTTTTACGTTCAAAGCAGCGATAAAGCAGCGTCCTTTGACCAGAAGAGGTATTTTAGCATCAGTTTCATCAATATATGATCCTCTTGGCTTTATCGCGCCTTACACGCTTATAGGGAAGCGAATTCTTAAGCATTTGTGATTTGAAGGTTTAAACTGGGATGATCAGGTCTCAAGATCAAATTGGCTCTAAGTTTCAACAGTGGTCATCAAATCTCAAACCAAAGGGTTTTTGTGATGAGGTCTGTAGAATTCTACCATTTCAGTGATGCTTGCAGGTTACGGCTCTTGCAGCTATTTGCCGTTGTTGGATGAGAACAACCGACCCTTTGTCTCGTTAGTCTTGGGTAAATCTCGAGTCGCGCCAATCAAACCCTTGACTATTCCCAGGATAGAGTTGGCAGCTGCCGTACTTGCTGTAAAGATGGCACAGTTGTTAGAACTGGAGTTTCAGTACCAGCACGCAAAGCATTTCTATTATACAGACAGCAAGGTTGTGCTAGGTTACACAGTGAACAGAGCTTCACGCTTTCATGTTTTCGTCGCAAATCGTGTTGGTTTTATCCATTCGTACACATGCGTCGAGCAGTGGCACCATGTGTCTGGTGCATTAAATGTAGCCGACCTAGCTTCGAGGGGTTGCTTGGCTGAGGATTTGCAGAAATCTAGATGGTTTTGTGGCTCAGAGTTTCCTTGGGAAAGCACGATTCCAGAATTTTAGACAGGTGTTGAGGTTTCTGAACGGATCCAGAGGTTAAAAGGTCCTCTCAGGTTTTTGCCAGCAGCACCCATGGTGAGTTTGATGTTTCCAGATTCTATCACATATCGTCTTGGATTTGTTTCAAGAAGGTTGTTGCCTTGATTCTTGTATGGCGTCGTTCTCTGTTGAAGTCTTCAAAAGACATTCGACCTGGAAGAGTTGGTACTCGAAATCGTCCTGCCGTTTCTTTGTACGAGTCAGTGAGTGCATGTCATATGCGAGCAGCAGCGACTGAAGTTGTGAAGCTGGTGCAGAGTTGTGCATTTCCACAGGAGATTGCATCTATTTCAAGTTCTGGTCATGTCAAGTCCTCTAGTTCTTTGAGGAAATTAGACTGCTATTTAGACAACGGTATTCTTAGAGTCGGTGGTCGTTTACGTCATTCAGATCTACCCGAAGGTAGGGTGCATTTAATTCTTTTGCCGAAGTACTCTCATGGCACTAATCTTGTCGCAGATCACTGTCATAAGCAGGTTTGTCATCAAGGTAGAGGCATAACAATGAATGAAGTGAGGTCTCATGGATTTTGGATCGTCGGGGGCAGCTCGGTAGTGCGCAGGTTCATCTTTCACTCTGTGACTTGCACGCACCTAAGATCTAAGATTTTATCCAGAAACTCAGAAGATGGCTGATTTGCCTTCGGATTGTGTGCAATGTAGTCCCCCGTTTACTTTCTGTGGAGTTGATTATTGTGGACCCTTTCTTGTTAAGGTAAAGCAGAAAGAAGTTAAACGTTAGTGCTGTGTTTTTACTTGTCTCTCTTCTCGCGTGGTGCATCGTGAGCCTGTAAATTCGCTCACAACCAGTTCGTTCATCAACACTTTGAGACGTTTGATAGCGTTGAGAGGTCCTATTTCGCTGTTGAGGTCCAACAGAGCTACGATGTTTGTGGGAGCTAAGCGTGAGCTTAAGGAAGTCTTACTTGAAGTCAACGAAGAAGAAGCTTGAGACATTCTGATGTCTCAAGGTTGTGTGTCCGAATTTCGAATGAATCCGCCTACGGCTAGCCACATGGGTGGCGTGTGGTAGCGAATGATTCGCAGTGTCAGAAGTATTTTGGACACGCTACTTTTCCAGCATGGGTCTAAGTTAAACGATGAGTCTTTGAGGACTTACCTTTGTGAGGTGTCTGCTATAATCAATGGTCGTAGTGTCTCCGCCAGGTAATTTTGCTCGTGATGATCTGTAATCAGTGAAGCGGTGGAGATGTGTTCAGTATTTAGTTGATCAGGTTTGGTTCAGGTGGCGCAAAGAGTAAGCGCACATACTCCAGTCTCGATGGCAGTGGCAGAAGACTCGACGTGATCTATCTGTGGGGGACTTTGTGGTGACTAAAGATGATCAAGATCATAGGAATATGTGGAAATTGGGTCTAGTGGTTAATGTTCGCAAATCGACTGACGGTCATGTACGGAGTGCAAAACTCCAGATTGCAGATAGCAATCTGGACAAATATGGTAAACGTCTAAGTCCAGCAACTTATTTGGAAAGGCCAATTCATAAATTGGTTGTACTTGTGATGGCAGATCGGTATCAGATTTAGTAATTAACAATGTTGACATGGATTTAAATGAAGAACAGGGTAGATTCCCGGCAAGGGAGCCTCTTATTCTAGTGATGTATTTGTCTTAGCGTAGTTTATCGTTTTCAGGCATATTGAACTTTGATCAGTTACGGTAGCAATTTGAGTATGTGTATTTCTTGTTTAGCTAGTGTGTTCATGTTTTCCTGTATACACATTAATATTAAGAATTATTTTATAATTTTGAGGAGCCATGTAACGGCGTCCAGTGCGGTATTTTAGTTTTAAAACGAGACTGACACGTGTTGTCGTGTCCAGGGTTGTATTGTAGAAGTTTTGAAACGAGACTGACATGTGTTGTGGCCATTCATGCGTAAGACTTCAACCCATATTTAACCATCAAGCGACCCTCGTGTTAATAAAGTTAAGTCAAGTTTGTTTATGAGGCATACACGTGTATCTTTGGGCTTGGGAAAAGTCAAAGTCGGTGAGTAAGATTATTTATTAGTGGTCTGTATCGCTAATAAGTGGTAAATAATTTGTTAACTAATGGTAAATTTCGACGTTAACTAATGGTAAATTTCGACGTTAACTAATGGTAAATTTCTTTTTCTTTAATCATTTTTTTCTTTGTTACCTAGTCGTCTTTTTGTGTCTTTCAGACAACCCGTTATGAAACGAAATAAACAGTGAAACGGTGTTCTCAACCTTTCCTTCGCCTCCACCCGCAACATTAAAAAATGGTTCTCGAGCATCTAGTTGCGAAAAAATAAAACACATTGATACTCGAAACCTGATCATATTACTCTCACGTTTTAAATTTGTCCTCTGTTTGAAATGGACGTAGTGTTGACTTAATTTTAGATTTTCTGATCCCACGTTTGCTTTCCCTACATGAAATATGAACATGGCTTTTCACAAATACCGCAGTTATTGTTGACCATAGTTTTGTGGCATTACAGAGGTATATTCCCCAAAATTAGCAGTGTGTTGAAATAAGCCATGGGAAATGGAGTACTTTTTAAATATTTCATTTGTGGAAATTACTAAACATGTTACAGATCCCCCAACTGTTACGCTGTCAGGCTGTGAAAATAGAAATAACAAAGTGGATGAGAATCAGAACTGTTCATTACAATGCATAACTGCAAATGGCAATCCGAGGACTGGGTTTACATATAACTGGCAGCTTAAAGGGAAATTTGAAGGAACATTTTCCGGCATGGGGGAAAGAACAGACACCTTGCATCTTACGTCGCTGACGCATGCTGATGCTGGAGAGTATAAATGTACAGTAAGCAATGAAGGAGGTAGAGCAAGTGGCAACCGTACAGTCGAGGTGAAGTGTAAGTAATTGTTACTGTTACGTGTTAAATGAATGCTTAATTTTGAGTACTTACACAGACATCTAGGCTAAGCCTCACAAAATCAACATGAAATTGGCTATTCCTATGTATTTTCTTTAAATGTGTGGATTTTTTTAAAATTACAGATACTGCGAAAGCGCGTTAGAACTCGGCGTCAAATCTTTGGTGATTTTCAAACCAACAGTTAGAAATGGTTTATATATGAGACCAGTCGACTTCGTCGGGCTGGTCTTCTCACATCAGTAGAGGGGAGTATCCAGCGTCTGTATGAATGTCTGTACGTACTTACTGAAACTCTTACATAAAATGCTTCTCCTTCAGTTCTACTCGGATTCCTTTCCAATTTTGTACGAATATTCTCAAGGTAGATCTCTCTTGAGAAATTACCTTTTCAGGCGATTCGCTAAAAGTTGGCCAAATGGAGGGGGGTATTTAAAATATTTTTGTTGCCACTTTTCAAAATGCTTCTTCTCCCACAATTTTAATAAGATTTTCTTTAAATTTTGTAGGAATGTTTTCTGGGTAGGCCCCTCTTGAAAAAATACTTTTTTGGCGAAATGGGGGGGAGGCATTTTTTTATTTATTGGCGTCCAATTTTCAAAATGGTTCTTCTCCCACACTTTTGATTGGATTACTTTCAAATTTTCTCTAGATATGCCTCTCTTCAAAATCTGGTTTATGACGATCCGCCAAAAATTGGCCAAATGGAGGTATTTAAAATGTTTTGGTTGCCAGTTTTCAAAATTAATTTTTTGGTGATGTGCCAAAAATTTGCCAAATCTGGTCAATTTTTAAATATATTGGCTTCCATTTTTCAAATTCCTTCTTCTCCTGCTAATTTGATTAGATCCCTTTTAATTTGGTAAGATTGTTCTCTTGATGGTTCACTCTTGAAAAATTACTTTTCTTTGGTGATCCGCAAATAATTCTCTATTAGGTGAGGGGGAGGGGACGTTTAAAATGTTCTGGATGCCGAATTGCCGAATGCTTCTCCCCTCACAATTTTAATACGATTTTCTTCAAATTTCTTCTGATATTGATTAAGAAGGCCTCTCTTGAACAATTACTTTGTTGGGGCAGTTAACCAAAAATTAGACAAATGGGTTTATTTCTTTATTTTATTGCACTTTTTTAAATCTTCTTCCACAATTTCGTGATCCGCCAGAAGCTGGTTAAATACGGGGGGGGGCATTTTAAAATGTTTCAGTTTTCAAAATGCTTCTACTTCCACGATTTGTTTACTAAATAGGCCCCTCGTGAAATTTTTTTGACGATGCGCTAAAATTTGCCAAATGGGGGACGTTTTTAAATTTTTTGGTAGCAAATTTTCCAAATGCTTTATCTTCCACAATTTTGATCAGATCGCATTCAAATTTTGCAAAAAATGTTTAATAGACAATCCGCTTTTGAAAAGTTTTTCTGGCGAATGCCCCCTAATTGACTTATTGGGGACATTCTTAATTTTCGAAAGGTTTTTCGCTTCCACAATTGTCTTCATTGATTGCTTTCAGTTGTTGCATAAATGTTTACTTGTCTGTCCTCTCTTGAGAAGTGATTTTTTGGCGGTCCATCAAAAAATGGCGGCATTTTTGGTAGCCAATTTCCAAATAATTCTTCTACGATTTTGATCGGATTGCCAATTTTCAAAATGCTTCTTCTCCGACGGTTTAGACCAGGTACTCCTAAACTTTTGTACGAATGTTCCCTGGTTGTTTCCCTTTGGCAAATTATTGCTTTTTGACGAATCTTTCATAAATAGCTCATTGCCGTTATTTTAAATCTTTTTGTTTTCCAAAATGCGTTGCCTGCTGCAGTTTGATTATATTTATTAGATCATTTATAATATTACTCTTTACGGCGCCGTTCGAATGGCGCCGTTCGAATGCTGAGATCCGCCAGAAACCGATTTTTAAACTATGACTACCGATTTTTGGTGAACGTGCAATCTTGTTGATACTTAATTCACTAGACCTCGGCTGATCACAATGTCCCTAGACTTCCTTGTCGCAATGTCTCCTTGTTATGACGCGATTTAAACAAACGTCTGTCCGTCCGTTTGTAAGCTTTTATTTAGTGCTACTGCTATCTCAGTTTTCATCAGATGGCAGTAAAATTTTATAGAAATATGGCTCATTTGTGGGTGGGGGGAGGGGATAGGGGGCAGGGGGTGTCCATTGGTTTATTTTCTCTATTCTGCCCAATTTCGTCAATTTGGCGAACTGACCACCGCCTTTGCGAAAAAAACTATAGCCACTGAATATCGTATTATTTAAAATAAGAAATCTGAAGCAAATCAAAACCTTTTAATTGCTTCATTATTTTACGTTTAAACTATAAAAGCAATTAGTTTTCATGCCTCTGAAATACCTTAATTTAACAAAAACATTAAATATCCGTAGGTTATTTAATCATGAACATTTGAATATGAAAAGGGAATATGAATTTAATTTTTATCATTTTTTTGTTTTCTTCTTGCTAAAAGATAGGAATTGACATTGTTCAACCATTTCTTTACTCTTTATTGAAAAAATGTAAAAAATTGGTAGTTTGTTCCGCAATAGCGTTCCAAAAAATATGTAGTTTCTTGTTTGCCTCAGAATTCTTATTTCAAATAATACGATGCTACTTACAAATTTGGTTTAATTCGCTCAAAACTTTGCGTGAAGTTAGTCAGGGTCAATATTAATTTTAGATAAAAATCACTAATTATGCGAAATAGATACCTTCTATCACATCTTAACTTTATTACTTTGTCAGCAAGAAAATTCACATCAAATTACTGTTGTGGAAATTGAAATGTTAAGTCCTTGATATTGGATATGTCATCCTCTGGCATTTGCTGTTGGATGTATCTGCGCGGCATACTGCGCAATAGCCTTCGAATGTTTTCTTGTAGTGTGCATGTTCACTCTTTAGAGGGGAGTAATCAGCTGTGTCCTGTCGCATGGTCTTTTATTCTTGGGCACTACCCTTTGATCAAGTTGCTCCCATAGGTGCCGGATTAGATTAAGAGCATGTGAAAAGTACTACCACCCAAGAAGTGATATCCTCAACATGGAGAGAATCTGTAGTTTCGACTGCTAAATGTTGGTGCAAGTTATCCTGTTGAAAAATAATCAGCTCTTGATGTTGCTCCAGAAACATGGACCGTTCTGCTGATAAGGCAGATGTTAGCCCATACCATTATATTTGCACCGCCCTATCCATCAGCCTCGAGAACGCAGCAACTTGCAAAGTGTTCGCCACGCGCTCTGCCATCCATCAACACGATTGAAGAATAATTGCGATTCGTCACAGAGCAACACTAAATACCATTACCGTTGAGACTGCTTTGTCTAAAACAAGTGATTTCGGAGGCGAATTGCAGTCAGAACGACTCTTCCAACGGGCTTTTTTGGGGCATCACTGTAAGATTATTAATGTGAGAATTGTACCCTCTTGTCTCGCGTTCTGTTCGGCTGAACGATTTAATGCTGTCTAGCAGATGCGTCATTTTAATATAGCGGTTCCCTTGGTTACTCCTTTCTATCGTCCACTGATCCAGTTCCGCAGTGGCGATTGGCTAAATTCCTTGTCGCGGTTCTGCCCAAACCAGACCGACGAACTATTTTATGTAATTAGTGTGTCGATCTACCCAACGCGCAAATTTTCATCGCATGATAAACGTCGTGTCGTGCGTTTTACAGATAATTTGGCTTTTGATTAATATTCGCGTTAATGTCACGATTTATTGACACTAGGAACGATTTACAATGTTTCAGTTCTGAAAGTTGTAGCTATTATACTTACACGCCTACCCTGTGAATTTATAATTATATGGAAATTGATATCAAAATTCAACAGTGCTTTAAAAAATCTATGCATCTTTTGCATGATAACATTTAATGACGGACGGTTTTTTAATTCGGAACTATATCAGAAACGATACTTGTTTTGGTAACTTCTCCAGGACGGCTAAGTGAATGTCGAAAAATGGAATATGTTGCATCTTTACACCTCGATCTAACTGGGCTATAGGGAGAGGAGGAGGGGGTGGGCATTTTTTTTTTAAATTGAACACCTATCCAACCGTCTCTCCGTGCCTCGTACTTTTCTTATGAACCGGATTCCACCAAAGCACATCATCGGATTTTTTAAACTGAATTTTGATGAACTTGAGTAGTCAGTCAAGGTGACGGTTGGGCTTTGAATACTTAGCTTTGCAATGCCATAAGGATGGGTCTAGGGAACACGATTCCACCAAAGCCCGTCAACGGATTTTGATGAAATGCGGAGTGAGCGTGTATGGATGGATGACCTCTTTGCTTGAATATATTTTGGTCATTTGTCATTATGTCGTTCGTATGTTTTATTCTATTTATTAGCCTCAACAAAATCTGGCTTTCTTGAAAATTATAATTTCAAGTAATATCTTTGGCCTCTTTTGTAGATACACCTTTTGCTGTTGACTTGGATGACAACATTACTGGCAGAAAGTCGTATTTCTCTGCCCTTGGAAACGCTACAAAGCTTGAGCTTACCGTTCAGAGCTTTCCCACCCCTGCCAAATTTATTTGGAAGAAAGATGGTTCAAGGATACGTCCAGATGACGTCACAGAAGATCTTGCCTATGATCGAACGAAGTCATCCTACACAATAAGCAGAGTTAGCGACGAGGATTACGGCGAGTATGAGATAGAAGTATCCACCACATCCAGTGACAGCTTTAATTTGTACTTCATTGATTTGAAACAACGAGGTCAGTTTTACGTTTGTTAGTTTATAATAACAGGATTTCGATGGTCTATTATGTGGAGAGGGGATGTGACGGAGAGGGGGTATTTGAATGCTGTGTTTCCCTAATATATCGAAGAACATATGTTTTTATGTAATGACATGCTTGTTTGCCATCAGAATTCACCCCTGTAATTGAGAAATGAATCCATTGTGCACCTTGCTTTCGTTGAATACAGCAACAACCCGAGTCCGATTTACTCAGTCCAAGTAAATGTGAACCACTGGCACTGAAAGTGGGAAGATAAATGTGGAAAAGCAGTTCATAATCATAGTCTTCGAAAATGAAATTCCGTTTGAACATTTATTACTGAATAATTTAAACATCAATATTTATTGAACTATATCTAGATTTTTATTTTAGTGATTAAAGCTAAAATTTAAGTAACTACAATTAAATTTTAGATTTATGACATTGTATTTTAGGCATAAAACGTGTGTAAACTAGAGTGGGCACCATTTAATACGAAATCGGTAAACACGAATTATCGGGTTATACGTACAAAATTGCTGCTCAAATATTTTTATCTATAAACTCCAATGTAAAAAAATCATATTATCCAACAATCGGTTAATACAAACAAACTTTTGCCAGGGCCATTTTTGAAAGCGTAAAAGACTGTTGAAACACTGTATGCTGATGATTCTATTGACAGGTCTTTCTACCCTAATCCTTAGGGATTATTCGTCGCTCTGATAAGGCAACTAGAGCCATTCCCAACTCCTCTCTACCACAAAAACCCATCGCCCAATGTGAATTGTAATTGATATTGTTTGAATCTTAGCTACTCATGTCACGTTTTCCTACAATTAGTAGTTACTCGCAAATACAATTACCCAGAGGAACTCATGCCTGCGCATTGCAGTTGAAAACTAGCCAGTATGCAAGGCGATGAGAACTGCAATCAATATCAGTGGTAAAAAAGAAAGTATTCTTAGGACATTAAGTACATAGGAAGTAAAGAAGTTGAAAAAGGTGTAAAATCAAAGGTCAAATTGCAAACGAGTTTCAAATTCTTCCAAGTACCTGATTAAACAAAATTATTTAAAGAGTTGGAGAAAGTAGTTTCAAACTCGAACGTAAGCATTTCAGATGAGCCATATTTAAAGAGTTTGTAGAACAAGGCCCAAGACTTTGCAGCTAGGCTAGGGTACTCGGATTTTAATCGTAGTAATGGTTGGCTTAAGCGCTTTCAAGATCGTCATAACATAGCCGACATCGTCGGACTGGGTTAGTCGTATCACTATATTGGGCTTGAATGTATGTGCCTATGTACGTATGTTCAACTTTTCTTTAAAATGCTACTCCTCTTACAGTTTTGCTCCAATCGTTTTGATATTAGGCAGAAATGCCTGTGACAAAAGAAGCTGTTGCAAGTCAAGCGAATGCCTCAACAGAAGCAGGGGCTATAGTAGTCGTTGGAAGCATGTACGTGCTGATTTACTCTTTTTAGTTGAAAAATCGCATCTACTCCTAGCTTTTTCGCCTCTGTCTGTTGAAGATTAATAAAAACTTATCTCCTAGGATTTTAATTGAAAAGTCCTAAAATTATGATGGAAAATAAGGAGCAGGCGATTTGCCAAACATTGGCGGAAATATTTACAAAACCCCAAATTCTTTTCTTAAACTCCTAAATGGGAAGTACCCTTACTCACTTGAAAATTTTATTTGTCAAAAATTCGCGGAAAACAAATTCCTTTCGTAAAATCTTAACTGCCACTCGGTAAACTGCCTTACTGACTTGTAATCTGAAGTAAATGTAGCAGGTATTGCCACCTACCAAGTTCTTTTTATGGTGATTCGCGGAAAAATAACAGAGATATAATTAGCGAAAAAAATCAACTAAAATGTACCAAAATTTAACTAACGGTAGAGACACATTTTTACCATCTTAAAATCTTGAATTACCGAAGCAGACAGTAGTACGCACGCATGCAAACTTTTACATGAACTGCTTTTTTCCGCAGTTTTGACCGGATTCCTTTCAAATTTTGTACGAATGTTCTTGGTATAGGTCTGTCTTGAAAAATTAATTTTTTATCAATCCACCAAAAATTAGCCAAATGGGGGGGGGGGGGGGCAGTAGCCAGTACCATAATTTCAGTCGGATTATCTTCCAATTTTGCTTAAATGTTCACCAGGCTTTGTGATCTTGAAAATATATATCCCAACAAAAAATTAGATAAACTGGGGGAATTTAAAATTTTTTGAGAGCAGATTTTCAAAATATTCCGCTCCCACAGTTGGGATCGCATTCCTTTCAAATTTTATATGAATGATTACTGGGAAGGCTTCTATTGAAATTTTTTAAATTTTTCAGCGGGTCATTTTAAACGTTTTGTAGCTAGCTGTGTCCGAGGGTTTTTTCTCAATAATTTTGGTCGGAATGGCTTAAATGTTCATAAATGTTCCTTAAGGTGGTCCCCTTGTTTCGATCTGCCAAAAATGGCTGATTGTGGGCAGTTTTTTTAATTAATTTAGTAGTCAATTTTCAGATACTTTTCCTCCTACAATTTTGATCCGAATTCTTTTGAGCTTAGACTAATTGTTCGCTATGTGGTTCTTTCTAGAAAATTTACCTTTTCTCTGTTGATCAGCTAAAAGTCTGGCATTAAAATTTTCGAGGCAATTTTTCAATGGTTTTTCTCCCCCAGTTGTTATCGGATTGCCTTCAAATTTGTCATATATGTTCAGTAGCTATCCTGTCTTGAAAAGTTACTTTTTAAGGCGTCCACCAAAAACTGGCTAAATGGGAGCGGGGGTATTTTGCTGTGGCGAAGTACTTCTTATTCCACAAATTCGATCATATTGCCTTCCAATTTTTGCACAAATGTTCACCAGGCTAAATGGGCGGGAGGGGGGTTGTGTGGTCGGATGCATTTAAAAAATAGTAGCCAGTTTTTTTTAAATCCTTTTCAACCATAATTTCGATCGGATTTTTTGTCCAATATCGTGCTATTATTCCCTACATTGTTCTCTCTTGACAATAGCTTTCTGTCGATTTTTAAAATGCTTCTACTTCCTCAGTTTAGATTGGATTCCTTTCATATTTTGTACGAATGTTTACTGTGTAGGGCTCCCTTTAAATCTTGTAGTTTCGCCAGAAACCGCCCAAATATTTGTTATTTTAATTTTTTGGGGAGCCGGTTTTACTGCACAATTAAATGTTCTCTGGTCTACCTCGTCTTGGAAAATTACTTTTTTCGCGATCCAACGAAAAAATGGCTTAATGGCAGGCATTTTGTGGTATCCAGTTTTGAAAATCGTTCTTCCACAATTTGGATAGGACTGCCTTCAAATTTTGCATATTTTTGGTGATTTGCCAAAAATTGGCGAAAATTTTACAGAAGAACCAAAAAAAATTCAGGAAAATCTTGACTAACTGCTGGGAAATAGTCTTACTGTCATGAAATTTTATGTGAAGGTAGTAGGAGTTACCGGTATCTCCACCCTTTTACTTTTTTGGCGATTTGCGAAAAATTGGCGAAAAAGTCTTTTTTTTTTGAAAAACTTAGCTATCTCCAGGAAAATAGCCTTACTGTCCTAATATGTTAAGCAAAGGTAGAAAGCGCTATTACGCGGCTGGCTTTTTTTTGGTGGTTGGCCGATAGTGTGCCAAAATTTTGGTGAAAAATAAAAATTTTTCTGTAAAATCTGAACTAACTCAGAAAATACTCTTACTTTCTTGAAATCTCTGGCTGTTAGGTTTTTTATGATTGGCCAAAAATTGGCGAAAATTTTCGCGATGAATGAAAAATTTGTCAGTAAAATCTTAACATGCTGCTCGAAAATAGTCTTACTACCTTGAAATTTTAGGTGAAAGTAGCAGGCGTTACTACCTACCTTTTCCTGATGATTGATCAAATATTGGCGAAAAGATGGCAAAAAAAAATTCAACACTATCTTAAGTAACTCCAGGAAAATAGTCTTACTGTCTAGAAATTTTAGGAAAGGTTTTTACCATTTTTGTTGATTGACCAAAAATTTGGCGAAAATTTTGGTAATAAAAATTTCAGTATAATCTTAGCAAACTCCCAGAAAATAGTCTTATTGTCTTGAAATTTTAAGGGAAGGTAGCTGGCTTCATACCTACGTGGCTGTTACAATATTTGGTGATTGACCAGAAAAATTGGCCAAAATATGGCCAAAAAATCACGAACTTTTCAGTAAGATTTTAAATAACTGTAGGAAAATAGTCTTGCCGTCTTTGTAATTTTAAGTAAAGGTAGCAAGCGTTATTACCTACCTGTTTCTTTTATCGTGACTGACCAAAAAATTGGCCGAAGTAGTAAAAAAAAATAACTTTCAGTAAAATCTTAAATTCTTCCTGTAAAATAGTCTAAATGAGTTGAAATTTAAAGTAAAGTTTTGAGGCAGTAACAGCTACCTGGTCAAGAAATTAGCGAAAAGTTTCGAGAAAAAAATTCAGTAAAATCTTTAAAAATTCCAGGAAAATAGTCTTACTGTCTTGAAACGTTAAGTAAAGATTGCAAGCAGTACTACCTACCTGACTGTTAGTTTTTACTTGGTCATTGGTAAAAAAATTGGAAATTTTAATGAAAGAAAACCATAAAATTTTCAGTAAAATCTTCAGTAGCTCCAGGCAAATAGCCTTCCTGCCTTAAGCTTTAAAGGAGAGGTAGCAGGCTTTTCTACCTACCTGGTTGTTATAATATTTGGGTATCGGCCAAAAATTTCCCAAAATTAAAAAAAAAAATCAAGAAAATCTCAACTAGCTCTAGGATTATAGTCTTACTGTCTTAAAATATTATGTAAGGGTAGAAGGCAATAATACCTAACCGGCTATTATTTTTTGGATGTTAGCGAAAGATTAGCGGAAATATTGGCCAAAAAGCAATTTTTTGTAAAACGTATCTTCTAAGTCTTGACCAACACCTGGAAAATAGTTTAACTGTCTTGAATTTTTAAGGAAAGGTAGCAGGTCTTACTATCTGTCTGTTTGTTATAACTTTTGTTGATTGGCGAAAAATTGAAAAAAAGCTAACGAAAAACTATTGATTGACTATTACATTACAAATTTCAGCTCTTGATTGACTATTGTTAACACGATATCTCAAGAACAACTGCAAGGACTTACTGAAACATGATGTGTAGCTTCTGTGGACACTAACAAGGATCGGTATTATAAATGGGTCACGGTGGTCCAAGGATAATGAACCAAATGGATTTGAAATTAACCAAATCCTAGAAATTATTCAGCATCGGGGTGAGTTTGTTAACACGATATCTGAAGTGCAACTGCAGGAATTTTAATGATACTTGTTATGTAACTTTTATGGGCACTAACAAGGATCGGTACTGTAAATGGGCCAGGTTTGTTCAATTAAAATGTGCTAACTGGACATGGAAAATTTCAGCTCTTGCTTGACTGTTGATGGCCGTGTTTAATTGATGGGGGGAGGGACTGTGGGGAATATGTGGGCTATCCACACTGCTTAAGTTCTTTTTTTATATTTTTTGCCAATTTACACAGATTGGCGGAAATATTGACCATTTTTCAACAATTTTCTCGATAAAGTCTGTCCTAGGGCTTTTATGGACACGTTCTAAATTTTGGTGGAAGATAGGGTGCATAAGTGTCCACCTGGCTGTTACTTGTGTTAGCCATTCGTTAAAAATTCTCGAAAATTTTAGCAAAAAAAAATCAGTAAAATCTTAACGAACTGCAGGAAAATAGCTTCATTTTCTTGAACTTTAAGTAAAGGTAACAATCATTACTACTCATCCGGACATTACTTGTTTTTTGTGACTGGCCAAAACTTTGCGGAACTATTAGCGAAAAAAACAACAGAAAAATCAGTAAAATCGTAACTCGGACCAGAGAAATACCTTAACGGTCTTCAAATTTTAGACAAAGATAGCTATCATTGGCACTTACCAGGCTATCTTATTACCTGTTTTTCATAATTTGGAAAAATTGGGGAAAATGGGCGAAAAAATCTCACTGTAATCTTAACTAATGCCAGTTATATAATCTTACCATCTTACCAAGGTAGTGGTATATATAAACGACATATATAAACTATAAACTATTTCTGCATCAAAATCTTGAGTGACGCCAGGTACATAGGCTGTCTTGAAAGTTGTGTTACAGGTTATACTTATACGTCATAAACCTTGACATCAGTGTTCGTGAGCTTGGGTATTTCCATGGACAATCTTGTTTGTTTGTTTGCTTTTTTGTGGTTTGCTACAGATTGGCAAAAAACATTCTTTTATAAAACTGCAACTGTCACCAGGGAAATAGTCTTGAACTTTTAAATATAGGTAACAGACATCGCTACTTATTTAGTTATTACAATAGTTTGGTGATTCGCCAGAGAGTGGCGGAAATATTTGCGAAAAAAATCAGTAAAATCCTGAATGACGTCAGCAAAATAGCATTGCTGTCTTGAACTTTGAATTAAAGATAACAGTCATAAATACTTACCAGTATATAAATGTTTCCATTATTGGGAAAAAGTCGGTGAAAAACAAAATTTTGCAAAATCTTAACTAATGCCCGGTTAAAAAGCCCCACTGCCTTGAAATTTTAAACAATTGTAGTAGTCATATCCACCTACTTGTCTATCACTTTTTGGTTCTTCGTAAAAAAACTGAGGGAAATATTGGTGAAAATCCCCGCAAAATTCAGTTACATTTTAGCTCACCCCATAGAAATGGCCGTACTGTCTTAAAAGTTTTAGTTAAAGACAGCGCTTGTTGGTACTTACCTGCCTATAACAGTTTTTCGTAATTCGGAAGATAAATTGCTTGAATATTAGGGAAAACTAGTTTCTTACCAAAATCTCATATAACGCTAGGGTTACCGTCTTACAGTTCTGAATGAAGGAACCCGACATTAGTACGCACATGTTTATCATTATTCATGTTTTTGGTGGTGGACATCACCACCTACTTGGGTATTAGTTTTTTCTACGTGATTGGCAAAATTTTAGTCGAAACAGTTTTAGTAAGATCTGAACTGACGTACTGATTTGAACTTTTGCTTGACGTTAGCAAACATTGGTCCCTACTTAGCTATTTTTTTGGTAATTTGCCAAAAGTTGCTGGAAATATTGGCGAAAAAATCAGTAAAATGTTAACTAAGGCCATCTAAATAGTATTACTGTTTTCAAATTTTGTTAAAGGTAGCGGGCAAAGATGTTGGCTAATGTTTGTTTTTTTTTTAATTTGTGTCGTTAAACAAATCGTATAATTAACTTAATTTCGCCAAAAATCAGTTTCCTTTTGCAAGATTTTTCTTGAATACCTACAAAGCGGCATAGGGTAAGTAAGGTTCTGGTCCTCGTGACAAGTGCTTTTTATTCTTTCGGGGGGCGGGCTTGTACCCCGTGATAAAGAAGTTGCGCGTAATTACATATTGCAAGTTTAAGGAATATGTTGGCGGTCATTATTGTGAAAAATGTGTTTCCTTGAATTTGTCGCATTGAATCTGATTATATGGGCAGAAAAGAAAAAATAGTCTTTCATTTCTGTAAATTGAAAAATGCAAAATATGGATTTGGTGGAGGAGAGAGAGGAATTAAATTAATATTATATTAAATCATTCGAAAGGGTACGATACATCATTGTACAGTTATGTTTTTGATGCCCAATGACCACTCTAGCTTTTTTGGGAGTAGTTTCCCAAAAAAAGTAATAGAAATAGTGGCGAAAGATCCTAACTTATTGTCTTGACGTTTTTATCTAAGGCATCGGACATTAGTACCTACTTAGCAATTCCTTTTTGGGGGGACTTACCGAAAATTGCCAGAAACGTTGGCATTAAAACTTTTTGTATTAAAATCTTGACTGACGCCAGGTTCATAGCATCAGTGTTTGAGAGCTGGGGTATTGTCCATGGACAATGTTGTGATTTATTGATCCTTTATTAGACACTCAGTTAACTGCCATTTTGTAATTGAATTAAATCACTGCTGCGAAAAATCTAGGAAATGAAAAATGTTGCCGTAAGTGTATTCTTTTATTCTTTTGTTGTTCTGTTTCTGTTCTTTTATTCTGTTTTTGTATTTTCTGTTTGTGTGTGTGATGTGTAGACACCTGGTCTTATTAAGTCGAACGAAACGTGGGATTACTTCAAACCTAGTGGGATTATAAATTGGGTAGTCCGCCGGTTGGGATTGAATTTCGCATAAATTCGACAACGTGTGACGTCATGACGTCAAAACGTGACAATTGCGTTATAACTGTAACTGGAAAACGATCAGCTTTACACTTGGTAAGATAATGCATTGGGTGGATGCAACGGCTCATATTGTATCTGGTATGACTTTGTTGACACGAAAACTCTCGACCGACAAATGAAATGAATTACAACCTTACAGAACGAAACGTCGGTCAGCTTCAGACTTGATAGAATAAAAAATATCTTGGGTGGTCCGAGGTTTATATTGAATTTTGGCACGGCGTAAAAACGTATTGTGAACACGATAATTCTCGACAAGTAAGACCAGCTTCCAATTTGATGGGATTATGCCTTGGGTAGAACCGCCAGTTGCTTTTGTAGTTCACGCATATTGGACAACGCCTGACGGGAAATCAGCTGTGGAGGTAGGTGCAAGGAGGAAGGCGTCATCTTTGTTAGCCAGTTAACAGGTTATCGCGGCTTGCTGGTCATAACATATTATTATCCGTCGCCGTCCTAGCTGAGGCGGAGGATAAAGAAACCCCTCATGTCCGTCCGTCCGTCAGTCCGTTATCACTTTTGTACAGGCCATATCTCATCGACATATAATGTACTTTTGCAACGTCAGGCTAATTTTTGATTTCATCGACAAATGTCGAAGTTATGGACTTTTGAAAACTTTGGACTCAGTCGCTTACTTAGGGTACCTTGTTCTTCTGTCTGACCATACGGTGCGGCGGGAGATGTGCAATCTACGATTGTATGGTTTTTTGTTCGGTGAACTTTTTTTGTCCCTTTATTTATTGATCCTATGCGTGGGGATGCGTGTTATTGTTAATTGGCAAGCAAATGTGACATGGCTACCTTATCACTTGGTAAGTGGGTTTATTTATGATGAACGAGGGAGCTAGTGCAGAGTGACCATTGAATTAAAATTTAACCAGTAGTGTTCCGGATGCTGCGGTCTGTCCGCTAGCTGTTCAACCGTAGTATTTGCTTAGTTCTTGTGCAACCTTATTATTTGCTCACAGTACCTGGAATTATTTTGTCACTGTTTAAGTGGGTCATCTGCTATCTTCTGTTATGACAAGCACCTCACTGCTATCGCACAAAAATGACCCTCAAATGACCATGAGATACAAAAAGACGAAAACTAAAACCTGCCCGTCGTGATTCGTACAAAAAAAGACTTGCAGTAAAACTTATGTAGTGACCGCATTCCAAGTCCGGATAAAAAGAATGCACGTGGAATGTAAATCCAGTTTATAGTGACCACATTGCTAAACTTGAACGTAGAGGCATATAAAAGTTAAGGATTAATACATTCCCAAGTCAGGTTACGTAGCTCTTCACGATCAGGAAAAGGATAATAGTGCTCCTGGACACATCGGGGCATATATATATATATATATATATATATATATATATATATATATATATATATATATATATATATATATATATATATATATATATATATATATATTCAAACGGCTGGCTAATAAGAGTTTAAGATGTTGGTGTGCAGTGCCCAGTTAAAATGCAAAATAATTTGTCTTTAGTGACATCTAAAATTCATCAATAAATGGGAAATGTTTTGTGTTTCGGCGTGATGGGTAGCAAAAAAGACACCCCTCACCTGCACACACTCGTTCAATAGTTGCTCGAGCTATCTCACGTGACACGAAAATTTAATGCACACTAAATCATATATAAATTATGTTTATTTGCATCGCTGTAATTGTTATTTGTCATTCTCGTTTAAAAGGTAAACCTGGAAAACCTCGTGACCTGCTGGTAGAGTCGCGCTCATACCGCGAAATAATAATTTCGTTCATACCTGGACTGGACGGTGGGTACGATCAATCTATCCAAACGGAGATACAACCTGTAAGAGAAACATCTTGGCGCGAAGTGGCTGAGAAAATCGTAAACCCAGAGCAAGGTCAACGAAGGGAAGTAACTATTTCAAAAGGGATTGAGGAGTTAACTGCCTATGTTATCCACCTGGTGGCGGACAATGATCATCCTGTGGGGTCTGCAACTATAAGTGATACAATCGCCGCTACGACCAGAGGTGGGTTTCAGGTTAAGATTTTCAGTTTTAAAAGTTTTAAAACCAAACTGTCTTTTTTATTCCCCACAGGGGGGATTATATGCGATCGACCGTGTGTCGGTCTGTCATCAACAGCTTGTTAACACGGTAACTTAGAAAGTGCTGCAAGGATTTTAATGAAACTTGGTATGTAGCTTCTATGAGAACAAACATAGATCGGTATTGTAAATAAGCCAGGTTCGTCCAAGGAAAATGCACCAGCTGGACTTTCAGCTCTCGATTAACTAATGATGACCGTTTTTAACTGATGGGGACCTGTGGGGAATATGTGGGCTATGCACACTGTCCTAGTTTTATAAAGATTTATTTAGCAAATATGCGGGTGAATTTCACGTTAAACTCCGATGAACGCGTATTAATAAAAAATATTGGAGAGATACCTATGAAAATTTTATTTTCATGCCTACGATTATTATTTTTAAGAGCATAAACTTAAAGATGAATTGTTGAACGTGTAAAACGTTGCAATGAGAACGCCATTCCCTCAGTTCGGTTCAGTTCCCACGGTTCGGTTCAGTTCGGTTTTTTTGATATGATTTTAATTAATCATTTTGCAAAAATTGTTAAAATTTTGCCGAGGTGGAATAATATTTGTATTTGGCTAAATATTTGCCGTATAACAGCCAGTACTGTCTTTCACCTATGTGATTTGACATAAAACATTTATAAAGCTCAAATTGATAAATAAGCAGCTTTTTTAAATAAGGCACAAGACGGAGGGACAAATCCGAATACTACCGTATTCGGATTTGTCCGTCCGTCTGTGTGTCAACACTTGAGGTATACGATTTTGTGTAATCTATAACTCAAACACGCGGCGAACACAGCTGCTGTGCCTGTGCATGGCTTAAGAGGCTGCTAATCGGAATTTCTTTCTTTCTAACTCTTCTTTTACTGTTTCCTCAAACTTCCATCTTTTTTTCATACTTTCTCCTTTAGCAAGTGTGTCCTAATATACCCATCCTAGTTTGTGAACGGGACGTTAAACACCAAACAAACAAGCAAACCTGCACACGTTTAAAATATTTAAAAATAGTCAAAGAAACGACAGTTAAGCTTAAATGTCTCCAATAACAATCAATATACGTATTATTTCACGTCTGAACTTACAATTAAGTATACATGTAACAATCATTGCAGTTTTGCCGTAAGCTAAGTTTAAGTATGTCAAATAGCAGTCATTAAGTTTTGTGCTAACTTGAGAACATTTACAGAGTTTATTATAGCGCCATAAACAAAAGGTCTTTAGCATATTATAAGAAGCTTTAAGTTTTGAATTACACTTAATCTTGAAATTAATTAATTTGGACTAATCTTGAAACATAACGCTACCACTGTAATAGGAAGAGTTCACATTAAAATGTCAAGTGATAACTTGACACATGTACATATGTCTCTTTAAAAAAGCAACATGTCAACATGCTGAAGGCTTACAGTTGAGCGCGAAGCAGTACCTTATTTCATAGCTGCACACTATCAGTGAAAATACTACCAGAAAAAAACCGAAAATACCGTGTTTTTTCTCTTTCGGTTTTTAACCGAACCGGAACCAAAGAGTCGCAGTCGGTTTTCGGTTACGGTGAGAACCGTAACACCTCTAATTAGAATTAGATGTAGGATTGTTCAAATGTGTAGTTATAAAAATTAAAAATTACAGTGGACGCCTAAGACTCATACGTCAACCAGATCTTATAAAATACTTCCAATTCATGGACGTTTTAATAGTAGGGAAACTACCAAGAAACATCTTTAGAATTTCTACACTTTATATTAGTGAGTATCGAGAGTACACAGTTTGTTATATCTCGCAGACGAAAGGGGAACATGTAGTGTTTATACGTTTTGTATTCCCTGACGATTGCAGAGAATTCACTTATTGTTGTTTGCAAGATATCTCGAAAACGAAAAGTCGTATCTACTTCAAACGTGATCTGTCTATTCCTTGGTTAAGTGAAACCTTTGACGCATGTTACATTATTAGGGTAGGCTATGACGTCGTTACGTAAAATCTTATGTGCGAAATTTGAAAATGGGAGGAAGTTCAAACTTGGTGGAATTGTTGATTGGTAGGTCCAGAAGATTCTGTAAAATTTTGTCGTGAGTAGAACAAATGAGTGCGGCATATGGCATCATCACGTAAACTATGTTTATATTTTGAACCAGATGTTTTGTGCAAAATATCTCGATTAAGAAAGACGTATCGACTTAAATTGTTTATGGGTCAGTCGGAAGGTTCTTTCAACTTTTGACTGAAGTAGTGAAATTAAGAAAGGCGTATGACGCCATTACGTTAAAATCTTGTGTGTAAGATTTCTCAGCCGCTGGACATTGGAAAATTGAAACTTGTTTGTTTTTTTTTTGTTTTATTTTTGCTTGGTAGGCCAGAAAACTTATGTCAAATTTTGTCGCGAGTAGAACGAATGAAAACAGCAGATGACGTCGTCCAGTTAAATATGCATATAATTTGAATAAGGTCTTTTGTCTCGATAACGGAAACTCGGATCGACTTAAAATTTTATATGGATATTCCATGGATCAGTAGGACGACTTGTTTTAGACGTGTAGTGAAATTAAGAAAATATCTTGATTAAATAAAGACGTATCGACTCAAAATTCGTTATATTTCATTACGTAAGAATTGATCCGTAAGCAGCATATCTCTATGTTCTGATGCATCATGAAATTATCTACGACTGGCCATGGAATGGTCTGGTCGTATTTACAGGTCTCAGCAGGTCTAGCTCTTTTTTCGCCGCAAACTTGTTTTCATTTGGTTGCCAAGCTGTTTCATATATGGGAGTGATTATGTATAGGTTAGCATTGTCTGCAGTACCTGGAAGTGTTCGCTTTTAAACATGAGTCATCTGATGTCTTGATAGGGTACACCTCATCTCCCTCTCCTACTAAGGTGGGTCATCTATTACACAGTTATGAAGAATGCATTTTAGTGGTGTTTGGCCAATGAGAATGTACGAAGACCAGGTAATATACCATGGCAGTAACTAAACTTAGGGTACAGACCGTTACCGTAACCCTGGGTAAAAGAGTTAGGGTTGCGTGCAGAGTCGAAAAAATATTAGATGGCCTGGGGGATGAGGGTTACCAAAAATATCACCAGTGAAGTAGGGAATTGGGAATTTAGCTAGCAGCTTCCAGACGCGGATTAAACAAAGACTGCGATAAAATCTGTAACGACGACATTCGAGACCCGTATAAAAAGATGTGAAGTAAAACCTTTTGACGCCTTTCAGATTCGGATAAAAAGACGTACGGTAAAGCCTGCCTGTCTTGACCGACTTCCAGACCCGAATAAAATGTAGCGTTCAGTAAAAGTGCTGTACTGGCTAACTTCCAGACCCAGATAAAAAGGACATACAGTAAAACCAATTTTAGCGACAACCTTCCAAACTCGGATAAAAAAGACGTGCAGTAAAATCTGTTTTAGTAACCACTATCTAGTTTTGGATATTTTTTAATTTTTGACAATTAATAATTAAATGAATAAAATAAATCTTTTTAGTAATAATTTCAGTAATAAGGTGGTAAGAAAAAGGAAAATGGTTATCGGGGAATGTAGCTTAGTGGGGCGGGGGCAAGAAACGAAAGGTGTCGATTGAAAGTATGTAACATAAGCCTGCATTTTGTATACAGTTGCCGCTCTAGTTTCATTTATTTAGGAATCTTTTCTTCGATACAAGGTGAAATTTTCAAATTGATATGTCACCTTCGCAAAGGATCATCAGAATGCTGGAAATGAAGAAATGGCGTCGCTAAAACTCCTGTGGTTATTACATTATCTGGCGTTTGGGCATTTTGACGATAAACATCACT